>OX439042.1:52186825-52786825 GCA_949317995.1 Acholoe squamosa
CACCATTGAATATGTGCACCATCCATGAAGCATGACTATAGTCCATCCCTGACTAATTGTTGGCACCTGAATGTGACATGACTACAAACTGTATTCCGTCCCTGACTAGTTGGCACCTGAATGTGACATGACCACAAGCTATAGCTCGTTCCTGTCTAGTTGGCACCTGAATATTCAATTCAATTCAAATTTCTTTATTTAGACTGCAGCTGAATATAAATTGACTACAAACTATAGGCCATCCCTGACTAGTTACCACCTGAATGTGACATGACTACAACTTTTAGTCCATCCCTGACCAGTTACTTTCTGAATGTGACATGGCTACAAACTATACTTCATCCCTGACTAGTTGGCACTTGAATGTGAATTGACTGCAAATTATAGTCCATCCTGCATAGTTGGCACCCAAATGTGACATGACCACAAATTATAGCCCACCTCTGACCAGTTGTCTACTGAATATGACATGACCACAAAGTACAGTCCATCCCTGACCAGTTGTCTACTGAATCTACAAACTATAGTCCATCCCTGACTAGTTGCCTACTGAATGTGACATGACTATAAACTATAGTTCATGCCTGAATAGTTGGCACTTGAATGTGAATTGACTACAAATTATAGTCCAACCCTGACTAGTTGGCACCTGAATGTGAATGACCACAAACTATAGTCAATCACTGACCAGTTGTCTATATACTCTTTTGTTTTGTTGTCATTGAAAACATCAGTACCGTAATCTCCCGCGTATAAGACGCGTCCTCTACGCCAAACAAAATGCTGGGAGGTCTTATAGCTTTCTCTCAAGTTGGGTGTGCGTCTTATACGAGGGGTACTTTTACTATAGAAATGTACTTATCTTACAAATATCAGCATTAAAATGTGCGTCTTATACGCGAAAATGCATGTGCTGAGTTTGGGGTGCGTCTTATACGCGCACTGCGTCTTCTACGCTGGAGATTACGGTAGCTTTTGACAATTCATCATGATTTCCTGTTGAATAATTTTACATTGAGGGGCATCTCCTTAGGACTGAGTCCTTCACCTGTGACATTTTTTTGTTTTATGGCTTGACAGGAATCACCTTGGTGGACATTGACCAAACTCATGAAATACGAGATAGGGCAGGAGTTGGAAGGTGTGGCTGACAAGGAGAATGTGAATGACGTCTTTTATGTGCAGCAGCTGATGCCACACATCACTTTGTCTAGAGCACAAGGTAAACCCCAAGTCCTGCTCGCACCTACCACGGACTACAGCGCTGCAACACAGAGCCAGTGTGACACCACGTCACATCCAAACATTCAGGTAACCCATGCACTGTCCTTGGCTCAGGTTCAGCTTCAGATATTGGAGCCAGCGTCCAGTGCGTCTACATATTTTGTTGCTAATAAATCAGTTATAAACTTTGAATAAAGATTACTCTGTTCTCTTTGGTTACAAAGTACTGTTGTACCCTGTGTAAATGAAAAAAGCAACAGCAAAAAAAAACAACCAAAAAACCAACTATATGTGCCTTCTGTGATGCTCTTGAATTCATCATGATTATTTTCTATACACGGGTGTAACTTTGAATTTGCTGTCCTTTAAAGATTCCTACTGCATTCCTAACTTTCAAAGAAAGTGTCTCATTTCGAGCTGCTTGTGGTGGTGGGAAAGAACATGTGCTGTACAATTCTACGGTAGCTCCCCCATATACATACTTTGAGGGATTTTTTCAGCCTGACGCAGGTACAAGCAGTGTTCTATCTCCAAATGAGACATTGGTAGCCACTACCCAGACTGCCGCCTACTTGGCTGAACTGGCTGCAGAGTCAGGAAACTCCACCTTAAACTGGACTCTGCATGGTTCTACATTACAAGACACTGGCACCACTGACTCAGAGCCCACTCTGATTGACAGTAAGTCCACCACTTCCCCAGATGTATGTGCACCATCCGTTCATGAGACGTCAGGTTTTGTTATGTCAAATACTGGAACAGCTAGACCCCAGGTATGTACATTGAAATCACTATTGACATTTTGACTTAGCTTTTAGAGATTACTGTAGTGCACAGAACCAGAAAGTCCAGATTTCCTGCAGTAAGACTGTCTCACAGCGTAATTTGTAAAGGTATGAAGCAGGAAGAAGTTGCTGCCATTCCGTGTGGTCTAACTGATAGCAGTAAGAGCATATATGGTATAAATGCATAGAGTTCTAGATATACTGATAGTTTTTGTGCCAATATTTTGTGCAACCAAGAAGCCTATGTTATCTCAGAAGTCAGTTCAGAAGTGACACTGTACTTACTTGGATACGATGTCAACTATCAGTTAACTCCTGAAGAAGGACCCACAGTCCGAAACGTTGAGAAGCTAACTCAGGAATGTGATTTCTCCTCTAATTGGAGGTTTTCCTCCAATTGGGAGCCAAAATGTCGACCCTCATGATTTTCCCAAATCCATTGAGAAAATATTTTACTGGGGGGGGGGGGTCTGGTACTAAACAACTGGACCAGATTGCACCATTTGGCCTCTAGATGTTCAAAAATTTGAACTGCCCCCCAGAACCCCCATCATATTCGCAAAGATCCTTTTCCAAGTATATTTTGTGCCATTGAATACCCTATATTGGGACTTCCTACATTTGGGCGATTTTCAAATCACATCCCTGTAACTGGTTTTTGATTCTTGTCTGTATCATCTTGACTGCACTCACTAGAAGGAATACAATTTGGAAACTCGATTCTTTGGTTTGTGGAGGTTCTATACAAACATTACAACTTATCAATAGTAGACCTTTCGTATCAAAGATACGTGTAAAATGAACAATTAAAGAGATGACACTTTCCTAGCAATTCATACCTTAACCCAGGACTTTCTGTGTTAATATCATGCACAGTAGTGGCCAATACAAATGTATGATGAGACTTCCTGCTTTTTGTCGAACAGGGAGAGACATCAGTGTATTTAATATCTAATGAACAGCTGACCTACCTGTGATTAATAATAAGATGGACCTGCACAATACAATGTATACTGAGTAGGTCTATGGCAATAAGGAATGTGCCCTCTGTTCTTCAGCTCGGCCATGATGAGACAAGTTGTCTCGTAGAACAGCTTCATGGTATGGTCAATAACCCAGTTATGAGTGACTTCCAAATTAAAGTGTGCAATGGATCGGTCTTTGGTCATAAATTCATGATTGCAGCCCGATGTCCACATTTACTGAAGGTAGGTTTTCATACACATATTACTGTCAACGTTCGGTCAGTATTCACATTCATCCATCATGTGAACTCGCTATCATGCAGTTCAAATATGTGAAAAAGCTTTAAATCATTTTCTTTTCTTTTTCATGTTGAAGTCATCATATATATCTACCATAATCTCCCGCGTATAAGGCGCGTCTTATACGGGGGGTTTTAGTTCTCATTGGACCCACAAGGGGGACACCAAGACCTTTCTTTTGATATCTTACATGTCCCCTTCATCATAATAGGACATAAGGGGGCCCAGGAGGGTCCGGGGTGGCCCAAGCTATACATAGATTTTTGAATTTTGAAAATTCATTCAGTAGAACCAAAGTTATCAATTTTTCTTTTTTTGAGAATTTTCCAAAACTCTAGGTGCGCCTTATACATGGGCTGCGCCTTATACGCGGGAGATAACGGTACTTCTACTTGATGTCCTCGTTTTTTTCCCTTTCTAGGACCTGAAGAACACAAGTACCATAAGTCTGACAGAGCATGATTCCAATACTGTGATAACAGTGCTAACCTACATCTACACAGGGGCCATACACAACGCCTCACAACAAGTGGCCAAAGTCGCAGCGCAGTAAGTATGCAGCCTTCTATAAGCATATTGATTTGAGGGAGTTCTCTTCTTTTCTTTTTACAATGGGGAGGAAAGGGGACAAAAATAGTTGATATCACATGTACCGTAATCTCTCGCGTATAAGGCGCAGCTCGCGTATAAGACGCACCTAAAGTTTTAGGATATGGTCAAAAAAATTAAAAAATCATAACTTTACTTCTACTGAATGGATTTTAAAAAATTCAAAAAGCTATGTCTAGCTAAGGCCCTCTGGGACTTCCTGAGCCCCTGTCTGTCATATTATGACTTACAGGGAGTGTAAGATATCAAAAGAAAGGTCTTGGTGTCCCCCTTGTGGATCCAGGGAGAACTAAAACCTCCCGTATAAGACGCGCCTTATACGCGAGAGATTACGGTATATTGTTGGTTGCTGGCTCGAGACAGGCCAGGTGGCTCCGGCCACAGACGTGGTCCACACCACTGTTGTCTGATATGTGTAACATTATACAGGAAGAAATCGATCAAATCGAAGCTGCCCTGGACAGCAGTCCCACCCGGCTTGAATGACCCCCCCCCCCCATGTTATCAGGGACATCTAGTAGAAGTTACCTTTTACCAGTAGCTTTGAAACCTGACTTTCCATAAGCAGACTGTGTGCCGATGACAGCTTGAACTCATAGAGCCAGCACCGTGGCAGACCAGTAGGTGTCAATGCACTGGGCGGGCATTACGCCGACCTTGTGCCGATGACAGCTTGAACTCATAGAGCCAGCAGCGTGGTCGGTGTAGAGGCGCTCGGCGGGCATTACGCCGACCGTGTGCCGATGACAGCTTGAACTCATAGAGCCCAGTCGGTGTACAGGCGCTCGGCTTGAGGGAGGGGGAGGGTGGTGTATCATTTACAATAAGGGGTGGGGTGGGGAGGGGGGCGCCTTCCACGCTAAACAGCCCCCCTCTGAGTTGGGGGGTGCCTTGTACGCGAGTTTTTCCTGAAATCGATCCAGAAAAGGTATGTGCACCTTCTACGTGAAAAGGCATTCTCTGAGTTGGGGATGCGCCTTCTACGCGGGAGATTACGGTATTCTAAACCAACAGGAAAACCTTTCAAGTTTCTGGTCTGTCACGATGGCCAGCAATCAGCAGAAAACTGAGTACCAGTAGTTGAAATAGAATTATCCTGGTATCTCGGTAGAATGTGAAGTGAAATTGTAAATTCATGATGGTAACCGTGGACAGGAATAACAAGCCCCACCATCTGAAAACCAGGAGTTAAAAGCATTCCCACCCTTTTTTCCTCGCAAGGGAAGGAGGGGGTGGGGTACAAATAAAGTCAGGTTCACAGGAAAAAATGCCGGGGTGATACTATAGGTTGAATGGGAAGGAGTGGGATGGGACGACACAGCATTTTTAGGGTGTGCCTGTTCTATATATAGATATATTTATAAATAGAGAAGGCACACCAATATTGGTGTTGGGGTGGGTAAAATGGTCTGAAATGGAAGATAGCTTCTGCTTAGAAAAAAGCTATGTAGAGGTAAATTATCTCTCCAATCTAGCTGTCATCTAATGCTTGACATAGATTTCCTTCCTATTCTGTTTTCATTTTTTTTTCAAAATATTTATGAAAAAGGTGTTTTCAGTAGGGTTAAAATCAAAGACTAAATTGATTCTCTGTAAGGTCCTAGATTGCCTGCAGAGGTTTCCTGCCTAGGGGGGGGGCACTCGCTATATGTTCAATAGTAACCATGTGCGTACATGGCCCTTGACTTAGTACCCCTTTTAGCAGAGGGAAATTCAACCAAAATATACCCCTTTTGATGGGAATCGGCTGTGAAAAGTACCCCTTTTGCTGCTGAGAGTGCAAGAAGACAAACTCGCTATTTGAGCACCCTTTTAACAGAGTTTTCACATAAAATGTACCCCTTTCCTGGCCATATTTTGAGATTTTTTGAAAAAGGTACCCCTTCCCGGCCAAAAATTGCAGAATTTTCTGGAAAAAGTACCCTTTCTCGGCCATATTATGAGGATTTTGCCTGAAAAAAAGTTGAGATTTTAAGGAAAGAATATACCTTTTGATATCAAACTCTAACTTTGGTTCTAATTGGAATATTTCAAAAATTCCCCCGGCATTGTAAAGTCCTTTATAAATGTCCCCTTTTTGCCCAAATTGGGTCCAAAAAGTAGCCCCTTCCCTGCTCATTTGTGTATGGACATGGCTTCCACATATCCACAAGGGCCCCCCCCCCCCCAGGTTTCCTGCCTGCATGGTCCTGAGCTACCACCGACCGACCCCCCCCCCCCCCCCCCCCCCGTACTGCTTGGTCATGGCTCCCTTATATGATGCCATAACCATAATATCCCCACAGGTGTGTCTGGGCTGTCTGCACAGCTTGGTCATGGCTCAGTAGTCCCAGTTACTAGTACCTGTTCTTAACCCTTTAAGGGCTGCTAATGCTTTGGGGCCCTCGAGGGAACACCACACTTTGCCCCCCCCCCATAATATAGCCACAGTATGCTATATTATGCTATGATTTCAAAATTCACTGCCAATCTCACCTAGAATAGCAGGCACACCCTTCCAGTAAAACATGTTACTCTTAACTGCAATGTAGTATTGAAGTGTTGTATTTTTTAATGGGTTGGCTACACTCTTAAGTCAATTAAAGCAGCAGCCTTCAGTCCTCTGATCCTCTCACTATATAAAGGCAGGCTGACTCATTGGTTGTGTTTTTTTTTTTTCGACAGGTGGAACATTGTAGGGTTGCTGAGACTCCTGAATCAGTCTCCAGAAGATAGCGGCCATGAGATAGCTGAACAAGAAACCAGTCAATCCAACCTGGATGACATCCTTAAACACATCTGGGGCAGTGAGTATGAAGACTCTGACAGTGATAAGGAATCCAGTCAAGTTGTGGAGCCCAATGAAGAGGACATGGATAACGCGTGCACTTATGTCCTAACCCAGCACAGAATGAAAGAGCGCAGACATCAGACTGGTGAAGCTGACACTGAGAGTGAAGAGGAGGCAGAGGTCAAAGTGGACTCCACCTTCAACCACCATAATAGGACTGCAGCGGATGTCCTCAATGAGTTAGCTAAGCTTGATCAGCAGAGTCTAGAATCCAGTGGTGATGAACATCTTCCTGATTCTACACAAAGTGAGAGTGAGTCATCTGAGGGCTTGATCAAAGATGCAGGGACGGATCTCACTATTTCACAGCCAGAAAACAAAAATATGCTACGATCACACCAGGTCTGCAGAAGTGACAGCAATATCAAACCTCTGACTGTGGATACTGATCCTGGTGATGTGGAGGTGACCTACGCAGAAGGTCTAGAAGAAACACCTCTCCTAATTAAAGACCAGACGTCAAATGTTGTGTCAACACAAAGTGACATTAGTATAGACCATCAGGATACAGCAAGGAGGCTGAACCAGGGCCACAAGGGGTGCGCTGTGAAGGGACAAGGAGAGGCGATGAGTACAAGAACAAATAAACTGGTGGAGGTGGGAGCAGATGATGAGGTGCTTGCTGATAGGGTGGATGTACTAGACCTAACATTGGGTCCAGATGATGTTGATAGTGATAATGCTTTGTGCAAAATAGAAGAGTCACCCAACCAACATGAGAGTAAAAATCTTCAGGAAACTACTTTAGCCATTACTAAAACCCCTAAGGTGCATGGATGGAATGAGAGTGAATTGTCAACACCCGAACTGTTCGCTGGATCGCCACAAACTCCATGTTCAGTGGATGAGGAAGGTAGAGGCAGTGTGTCAGAGTGTCCTAACAGGACTCCTAAGTCAGACACCTCTGACTTAGACTTGTTTGAAGTAGATAGCAGCATTTCCGACGAGGACTTAGTTCAAAAGGTGGCACTGTCTCCAGTATTTAAAAGTACAATTTTGAACGAACCCAATGATTTATTCACTGAGAATTACTCAGACACAAAAAGAAACATAAATATAAAAAACACAAATGATGACATTCACCAAAGCCGGTTCAAATGTTCTCCATCTTTAAACAAACGGAAACGTCTACCAAGTGTATCATCTGATGAAGAAACTTCTCTGAGCCAGAAAAAGAAGAAATCACGATTTGGGTCTGTAAGCGCTCAGCACGAGGAGGGTCCTTCCTCTCAGTCCCTTGAAGAAACAGGTGTCGTGCTAACACCTGAAGCTGGTCACTGCAGTCCTGGTGACGACCACACAAGATGTGAAAGTGACGACCACGTGAGAAATCCTGGTGACGACCACACAAGAGGTCCAAGTGACGACCACACAAGAGGTCCAAGTGACGACCACACAAGAGGTCCAGGTGACGACCACACAAGAGGTCCAGGTGACGACCACACAAGAGGTCTAAGTGACGACCACACAAGAGGTTCTAGAGACAACCACACGAGAGGTCCAGGTGACGACCACACAAGAGGTCCAGGTGACGACCACACAAGAGGTCCAGGTGACGACCACACAAGAGGTCCAGGTGACGACCACACAAGAGGTCCAAGTGACAATTGCACAACATATTCCAGTGGTGATGATACAACAGCTCCAAGCAGTGACAGGATGATAGGCCCTTGTTATGACTATGGACCAGGATCCAGTGTCCTTGCCCCGGGCAGCTCACAGACAAGTCTAAGCGTAAACAGAGACAGGGAAGGAGCTGCACATGCCATCTCCAGGGACAGTGATTTGGGTATTATAACATTACAGAGTGCTGACCATGACTGTCCAGAAACTGACCATGACGGTACAGAAGGTGGCAGTCACCACACTGTGCTGATAGACCTTACCCAGGGTGAGGCGGACTGGGCTGTCACATCGGGAGCACATGCTGATGCCAACTGTGTCACAGACCATAATATCTCATTAGCCGATTCAACTTCACCCAACTACGTCCCTGAAGGTAAGCATAGTACCACATTGTTTTACTCTTCACTATCATCCAGGTAATGAATTCTACAAGCTACCCCTATAGCTTATGTCTCATGAAATGCAAACCACAGACATATACATGTACTATCCGTTTATCATAAATGTCTATATGAAAACGAAAGTTACAATTATTATAGTTTACAGACCCGACTCATTTGCATGTGTCCCTTTGGAATATTGCTTGTGATTCAATACGATTCTGTATTAAAGAATAGATATCATGTAAGTGGTAAACTATATTAAACGTTGTGAATAAGATCTGGTAACTGTTTCTTATGTAACATCAGCATATTGATCATGACCTGATTACTTTTAGAGGAACACATGTCAGGTGCAGATATGTGGTCGGACTTGGATGATGGAGGGTATACAGAGGATTTCCTTCTTCCCTATACACAAGGCAGTCAGGTCTGTATACCTACCAAAGTCTTAGCATGTAGAATTGGTGAAAACAGTTTACATTATCTGGTAACTGCTGTTTGGTTGGCTCAGGATCACCTCAGCCTATAGAACCGGGTCCGGAGGCTAATTTAAGACAATTTGAGGCCTGTGTTTGAAGCCTAATTTGAAGGACAAAGTAGAGTAATAGGGAAAGGCAAACCATTCTGAGCCGAAGACTGATGCAATAAGAGAATAAAGGTGAGACACAGAGTACCATATAAATTTGCTTTTGTTTGTCTGTAAAATGCCATTATTTACCTGGGGGGTGAAGGTGGCGGTGTGTAGTCAGTGGTGTAATGTGTGTTCGTCCACTTCGGATCCCATAAAGAGCCATAGTGAAGTGCTGGGTGAGAGCGTAGAGTAGGAAGGCCAGCGTGTCTTGTTTTGGCAATTTTATTTTTATTTTTTTGCCTCTGGCCGCTGAAATTCTTAGCTCAAAAAGTCCATAATCCAAGTTATTATAATTAAATGGGCCAATGAAACATGCGAGCGATAATGGGTGTATTCTCCATAGGCTTAACCATTGACAACAACTGACAGACTGTCACTATAGTGCCAGTCACCTACGGTAGGTCATGGACGAACCTTTCAATCTTTATATTAAGGTATGTATCTGCTTTTTGTTGTTTATCTCCCTCTGTACACAACTTACAGATTTGTGCTTCATAAATGTGTGTTCAGCTTCTGCTCCTTATGAAGTCTGGACAGGTTCTGTGTCCACCATTATGATACATTCCTTAATGATAAGGGTTTTATTAAGCCAGTTCTGCTTACTCCACCTGCCTCCACCACCATCCCTCTACACCCACCCCACCCACAGTGTGAGAATGTTTGTACAAGCACGCCTTATCTTAACAGCAGGAGATAAGAGTCTGTGCACCTCCATCCTATAGCAACAAAACTGCCCCCACTTTTGGGGGCAGTTTCACTTGTCTGCCACCAGGATAGAAACTGGGGCTATTGGGATATGGCCACTAGGAGTGCTGTGTGTCAGCACAGCTCCTGGTGGTGGAGCTAGTAGTCTCTGCCTGTGGGTATGTATCCATACAGCACACCCAGCGGGCAGTGGAGGAGTTACCCTGGTAGTGAGTATATATGTGTACCCGTGTACCCAGTAGTATTCATGAATATCATAGTGGCCCATTGAAGTGCAGGGTGTAGGCTATGACGCTATGAACTCAGTAACATTGCTGAATAGGCCTACAGTATTGCTACACATGATGCATGAATGCAGTCCTAGTGAGTCTGAGTTATATACTTGTCCATTGCTCACCAGCACTTCATTGGAGCATCATGCGGACCCTACAGATTTGTTATTAGACCCGAGTTCCGAACTCGGGTCTACTTCTAGTGGACACGTTTTCGCCGAAGGTTTTTGCGTATAGGGGTAATGTAAAAGCAGCTCTCTGTACTGACGTCGTTCTTTACTTTACTTTAACCCTCTAAGATGCACATGATGCACCAAAGCAGCTCTCTGTACTGACGTCGTTCTTTACTTTACTATAACCCTATAAGGTGCACATGATGCACCAAAGCAGCTCTCTGTACTGACGTCGTTCTTTACTTTATTTAAACCCTCTAAGATGCACATGATGCACCAAAGCAGCTCTCTGTACTGACGTCATTCTTTACTTTACTTTAACCCTATAAGGTGCACATGATGCACCAAAGCAGCTCTCTGTACTGACGTCGTTCTTTACTTTACTTAAACACTCTAAGGTTCACATGATGCACCAAAGCAGCTCTCTGTACTGACGTCGTTCTTTACTTTACTTAAACCCTCTAAGGTGCACATGATGCACCAAAGCAGCTCTCTGTACTGACGTCGTTCTTTACTATAACCCTATAAGGTGCACATGATGCACCAAAGCAGCTCTCTGTACTGACGTCGTTCTTTACTTTATTTAAACCCTCTAAGGTGCACATGATGCACCAAAGCAGCTCTCTGTACTGTCGTCGTTCTTTACTTTATTTAAACCCTCTAAGGTGCACATGATGCACCAAAGCAGCTCTCTGTACTGACGTCGTTCTTTACTTTACTATAACCCTATAAGGTGCACATGATGCACCAAAGCAGCTCTCTGTACTGACGTCGTTCTTTACTTTATTTAAACCCTCTAAGGTGCACATGATGCACCAAAGCAGCTCTCTGTACTGTCGTCGTTCTTTACTTTATTTAAACCCTCTAAGGTGCACATGATGCACCAAAGCAGCTCTCTGTACTGACGTCGTTCTTTACTTTACTTTAACCCTATAAGGTGCACATGATGCACCAAAGCAGCTCTCTGTACTGACGTCGTTCTTTACTTTACTTTAACCCTATAAGGTGCACATGATGCACCAAAGCAGCTGTCTGTACTGACGTCGTTCTTTACTTTACTTTAACCCTCTAAGGTGCACATGATGCACCAAAGCAGCTCTCTGTACTGTCGTCATTCTTTACTTTACTATAACCCTCTAACGGCACATGATGCACCAAAGCAGCTCTCTGTACTGTCGTCATTCTTTACTTTACTATAACCCTCTAACGGCACATGATGCACCAAAGCAGCTCTCTGTACTGTCGTCATTCTTTACTTTACTATAACCCTCTAACGGCACATGATGCACCAAAGCAGCTCTCTGTACTGTCGTCATTCTTTACTTTACTATAACCCTCTAACGGCACATGATGCACCAAAGCAGCTCTCTGTACTGACGTCGTTCTTTACTTTACTTTAACCCTCTAAGGTGCACATGATGCACCAAAGCAGCTCTCTGTACTGTCGTCGTTCTTTACTTTACTTAAACCCTCTAACGGCACATGATGCACCAAAGCAGCTCTCTGTACTGACGTCGTTCTTTACTTTACTTTAACCCTCTAAGGTGCACATGATGCACCAAAGCAGCTCTCTGTACTGTCGTCGTTCTGAGTACTTTACTTTAACCCTCTAAGGTGCACATGATGCACCAAAGCAGCTCTCTGTACTGTCGTCGTTCTGAGTACTTTACTTTAACCCTCTAAGGTGCACATGATGCACCAAAGCAGCTCTCTGTACTTTATTTTATGTGAATAACTTCTTCCCGTAGAGATAGCATTGCGGAGCCGATCGCCACACCCCCAGTGGCGTAACGTGTGTCGATCCACCACAGCGGCAGATCCACCACTGCAGCCTCGTTCTGGGTGCATGTAAACATTCAAAATGGCGATGGGCGCTCATGCGGTGAACTACGGTAACGGATTTTGCTAATTTTCAGTTAATTAGACACTCTAAAAACATAAAATAAATATAGAACTAAACTCCCCTGGTGTCCTCGGTGGCCGATCCACCCCTCGGGAGTTGTCTCCCGAGACAACTCCCTCGTGGTGGATCGGCCACCTCGTACACCACGGTCGTTTAGTTCTATCTATGACGTCGTTCTGAGTACTTTACTTTAACCCTCTAAGGTGCACAGGATAAGCAGGCTGTCCAGGGGCCGCACATATTTCCCTATGATGCATTGATGCACTTTAACCCTTTATGGATGGCATGATGCATTGATACACAGTCAACCCTTTATGGATAGCATGATGCATTGATGCACATTTAACTCTTTATGAATGGCATGATGCATTGATGCACATCTAACCCTTTATGGATGGCATGATGCATTGATACACAGTCAACCCTTTATGAATGGCATGATGCATTGATTCACTTTCAGCCTTTATAGATAGCATGATGCATTGATGCACATTTAACCCTTTATGGATAGCATGATGTATTGATGCACATTTAACTCTTTATGAATGGCATGATGCATTGATGCACATCTAACCCTTTATAGGTAGCATGATGCATCGAGGCACATTTAACCCTTTATGGATAGCATGATGCATTGATGCACAGTTAACCCTTTATGAGTGGCATGATGCATTGATGCACTTTAACCCTTTATGGATGGCATGATGCATTGTTGCACAGTTAACCCTTCTTGGATAGCATGATGCATTGATGCACAGTTAACCATTTATGAATGGCATGATGCATTGATGCACAGTTAACCCTTTATGAATGGCATGATGCATTGATGCACTTTAACCCTTTATGAAAGGCATGATGCATTGGCACACGCTAACCCTTTAAGAATGGCATGATGCAGTGATGGACTTTTACCCTTTATTGGTGGCATGATGGATTGATACACAGTTAACCCTTTATGAATGGCATGATGCATTGATTCACTTTAAGCCTTTATAGATAGCATGATGGATTGTTACACAGTTAACCCTTTATGAATAGCATGATGCATTGATTCACTGATTCACTTTAAGCCTTTATTGATGGCATGATGCATTGATGCACAGAATGGCATGATGCATTGATGCACATTTAACCCTTTAAGAATGGCAAGATGCATTGATGCACTTTAACCCTTCATGGATAACCTTATGCATTGATGCACTTAACCCTTTATGGATGGCATGATGCATTGATGCACTTTAACCCTTTATGGATGGCATGATGAATTGATGCACTTAACCCTTTATGGATGGCATGATGCATTGATACACAGTTAACCCCTTAGGGATAGCATGATGCATTGATGCACAGTCAACCCTTTATTGATAGACAAGGCAATGATGTGCAGTTAACCCTTTTATGGATGGCATGATGCAAATAGCAAATATGTCAGTAATAGCAAATATGTCAGTAATAATGCACTATTTGTCAGTAATTAGTCAATTTATGTTAGTAATTACTCACTTTTTGTCAGTAATTACTCACATTTTGTCAGTAATTAGTCCAAATATGTCAGTAATAATGCACTATTTGTCAGCAATTAGTCAATATATGTTAGTTGTCAGTAGTTGTAAAAATATATCAGTAATAATGCACTATTTGTCAGCAATTAGTCAATACAAGTTAGTAATTGCTCATTATTTGTCAGCAGTTCATCAACATATGTCAATAATCACTAACTATCTGTCAATATCTGATTGAATATTGAAAATTGAATTGAAAATAGCATTCAAAATTGCATTAAAAACTCGGGTCTTTTAGGTCTTAGACCTAACCTGCTCCATCTTATACACTCCTAGAGGGTCGGCTTGGTGCTTCAATGAAGTGCTGGTGAGCAGTCTTGCACTGTGAAAAATATGTGTTGAAATTACACTGCCCCTCCCTACACTGTAAAAAATGTGTTGAAATAACAGTGCCCCTCCCTACACTGTAAAAACGTGTTGAATTACTGTCCCTCCCTACACTGTAACAACATGTGTTGAACTTACTGTCCCTCCCTACACTGTAAAAAATATGTGTTGCAATTACACTGCCCCTCCCTACACTGTAACAATGTGTGTTGAAATTACACTGTCCCTCTCTACCCTGTAAAAACGTGTTGAAATTACTGTCCCTCACTACACTGGAAAAAATGTGTGTTGAAATTACACTGCCCCTCCCTACACTGTAAAAACATGTGTTGAACTAACTGCCCCTCCCTACACTGTAAAAAATGTGTGTTGAAATTACACTGGCCCTCCGTACACTGTAAAAATATGTGTTGAGCTTACTGTCCCTCTCTACACTGTTGAAAATGTGTGTTGAAATTATACTGCCCCTCCTTACACTGTAAAGAATGTGTGTTGAAATTACACTGCCTCTCCTTACACTAAAAGAATGTGTAGAAATCAAACTGCCCCTCCCTACACTGTAAAAACATGTGTTAAGCTTACTGTCCCTCTCTACACTGTTAAAAATGTGTTTTGAAATTATACTGCCCCTCCTTACACTGTAAAGAATGTGTGTTGAAATTACACTGCCCCTCCTTACACTAAAAGAATGTGTAGAAATTACACTGCCCCTCTCTACACTGTAAAAATGTGTGTTGAAATTACTGCCCCTCTCTACACTGTAAAAATGTGTGTTGAAATTACACTGCCCCTCAATACACTGTAAAAAATGTGTGTTGAAATTACACTGCCCCTCCCTACACTGTATAAAATGTATGTTGAAATTACACTGCCCCTCTCTATACTATAAAAACATGTGTTGAACTTACTGCCCCTCCCTACATGGGCTGTATGACATCATGTCATCAAAAAATCACAAGTTTTAACAAGAAAAAAAGATTTGTAAAGGTAGGGAAGTTTAATGCATTCATCTGATATGAAATACCAATACAGGCATGCTTTCCTCAGACATCCCACTCAAAGAGTATCACTCCCATCAATGTCAGTGTTGGTTGACTAGGCCTACTCTATCCTACCTCTAACCCAGGCCCCGTAACACTTTGAAATACCCTTTTAGTTGGACACGTTTTACCATACATAGGACCCCATTTATAGGTTGATCCCTGCAGGTAAGAAGCTCCCTGACCATGAGAATTTGGTAGAAAGCTTCAAAATGACCCAAATTCTATTCTATATGATATATTTCACAATTCAAAAACCCATTGGTAATTTAAGGATTTCTCATTACTTATCAACGGGCCATTCTGTCCTGCAGACATTAATGTTCTGCAGGCTCGGACTGATTTTGGCAGTACCGGATTCCTCAAGAACACAAGGTCTTGAGATTACAGTCAGTCATTCGGTCCCACAGTCTGGTCATTTCTGCAGGCCCGGCAGCAATTTTCACAGCAATGGCCTTGGTCCCACATGTTTTATGGACTGCGAGGGGTGCAGTAGATTTCCATGCAGAGGTGCAGAAAATTTTCTGACCCCTTCCCTGTTGACAGGTTGCAATTTCCCTGGTCACCCCCCTATGTTCTAAAATAAATCACAGGCTTTCTTACTGAAAAGGCATAACATCTTTTTGACCCCTCCCCCACCTTGAGGTGTCAAAATCATTTCTCCCTTGGAAACAAACAACCTTACTCTCCTTTGTCTGAATGAGACTCTAGGGGTTATGCCTTATATGCAGGTTCTACAGTAAAAACTGACTGCTTTGTATGTCTGATTGCAATTGATGGTCTTCTGACAATTTGATCCTTTTCTTTTATCATGTATTAGACTATTGATCTAGACAGGATTTTTTTTCAGGATATTTTGTGACAGGAAATACTTGTGTATGATCAATACCATCGGCATAGTACTCTGTGTATAAGGCACGGAAATTCAATCCACATATAGGGACTCATAAACTGATGCTGACAGTGTTCGGCATGTTTTTCTGTTCATTAATTTTGTTGATCAGTGCTAGTTCATCTGTTTTATGTTGCATGTATCCTTGATTGCCAATTCACACCCATTATGTCCCTTTGAACCATTTCAATTTGTTTATCTAGGCTGTACACTATTCATGCACTTTGGGCGGGGGGGGGGGGGTATCTCTGCATGACGTCATGTTAAGGGGGGGGTCAAGTGTTGTATGACGCAACATGACAAGGGGGGGAGGGGGGGTAAAAAATGGTCAAAAAAAGCATGATGTCATTTGTACACAGCCCCTCTATGTATTTGGTGTATACTAATTTCTCTAAGATGCATAGCATGTGTGGGAATACCTAATTGGCAGATATAGCTGAAATAAACTACTTTTGATAAATAAAACACTCAGAAAATGGGTTTCTTATTTTCCCCAACTGTCAAAATTTTTAAATCTGGCTGTTCCATCAATTGAAACACACCCTCTATTGTCTGGTCAGTGGTCATTTTATGGAGCTGCTCCAGCCACCATCCCCAACCCTAATGACTTCGGACAGACCAAACTTCAGACAGGACCCCCTGCAGGGCAATAAAATTAGTATCTCTGTGTGGAGGCGGCATAAGATCTGCTGGAAGGGCACAGCAGGACTCGAGGTCATAGGTACACTAACGAAAATTTCCCCTTTAACATGCAAAAATATTATACATCGATCCCCATTCTCGAAACCTTAACCTAATATCCCTAAGAATATTAAACTTTGAATCCTTGTTCCTATGTGGTAAGGCTATTGTTACTTTGCCTATCAGGCAGATTTTTAGCTTGGGAACAAAAGTCTTGGCCGAAAACATGACCAGGAGGGGGGTAACAGAGGGGATCTGCTCAAATATGGTATGATTTTGCGTGATGTCATTTATGGGTGGCCCTTTTCTAGCCTGCTGATAAGAATCTTCAGGAGTTGAGGTGTTGAAGCCTTTATCACAACAGATCTAGATTTATTAATTGTTCTTCTCAGTTGTTATAAGTTGTACTCTTTTTTTTTTTAGTTGAAGCATTCAGATATAAGGGGTGAGTCATTTATTGCTGGGGGGGGGCTAGATGGATGATAGATATGAATTCCTTGACCTCATAAACCTATATCTAGAACTTTAAATCACTTTTCTATGTTGAAAATGACCAGAGATAGATGAATCTCTAGAAATTCTGATATTCTGTCGCCATTTTGGATAACCCCCTGAAAAAAGGTCTGCCCCTCTGAATTTTTTCGTATACTTTTAATATGTAAAGATACACCAAGGGCTCAAAAAAACCATGGTAGGAAAATTTGTTTTGGGTATATCCACAAATTGGCTGGACTATACTGCAGATGAGGGCATCTGGTTGAGTGGCTAGTAGCACACTTGCTAGTGCTACTGTCACTGTCACATGCTGAACTCACCCTGGCCGCAATTGTTTTTGTTTTTTTAAGATAGTGCTATACCGTAATCTCCCGCGTAGAAGGCGCGTCTTCTACGCCAAACAAAATGCTGCTGGGTCTTATACGCGGGAGGTAAATTGCCGTGAGTTTGGGGTGCGCCTTGTACGCGGGTTTTTCCAACATCTCATTTGGGAAAATGCGCCGATGACAGCTTGAACTCATAGCGCCAGCACCGCGGCAGACCAGGAGGTGTCGACGCGCTCGCCGGGGATAAGGCCCACCCTGATTGATTGATTTGTGTTTTACAGCACTTTAGCGGCACTAAGTGGCTATCCCGTGCTTCACAGGTTGATAATTTAAAAGAGGAATATGTCAGTGTCCGCGCATATGTCCACCACACACATCCTGAGGGGATAGGAAAGAAGTAGAAATAGACCCTTTTAAGTGGGTTAGGGAAGCCCGTAAGGCCCACCCTGCGCCGATGACAGCTTGAACTCATATAGCCAGCAATTCGGCAGCCCGGTCGGTGTAGATTTGCTCGGCGGGTTTGACACCGACCGTCACACCGTGTGCCGATGACAGCTTGAACTCATATAGCCAGCACCGCGGCAGCCCGGTCGGTGTACAGGCGCTCAGCGGGTTTGGCGCAGACCGTGTGCCGATGACAGCTTGAACTCATTATGCCAAGCGCGGCAGCCCGGTTGCTGTAGATTTGCTCTGCGGGGAAGACGCCGACCGTGTGCCGATGACAGCATAGACTCAACAGGTTGACACTATAGACAAAGCGGCATGGCTTGCCGGGTTGTAGGGAACATGTGGGCCGATGACAGCAATGACTCATAGCGCTAGCGCCGCGGCAGACCGGGGAATGGTCCGCACGCCTGCCGGGGTGTAGGGACGCATGGGCCGACGACAGCATAGACTCAACAGGTTGACCTATAGACAAAGCCGCATGGCTGGCCGGGGTGTAGGGAACTCATATAGGGGGGTGGGGAGGTGGGGCGCCTTCTACGCAAAACAGCCCCCCTGTGAGTTGGGGGGGGCGCCTTATACGCGGGTTTTTCCGGAAATCGATCCAGAAGAGGTACGTGCGCCTTCTACGTGAAAAGGCCTTCTCTGAGTTGGGGGGGGGCGCCTTCTACGCGAGCTGCGCCTTCTACGCGGGAGATTACGGTAGGTTGGTATGGTTGCTGTAGAAACCCAGGGGAGGGGATGCATGTGGGGTAAGTCATTTTACAGCTCCACCTGGTGGTGGAATTGTGTAGGAATAGACAAGCCTAAGGCTACTGATATTCATTTAATTCAAGGGAAATGAAAAAAGATTTTCAAAAGAAGATACACATTTGCATTGATACCTGGACACATATGCATTGCAAATATATACATGCATATGCTGTGACAAGGTTGGTACCTATACATACATACATATACACATACCCAGTAAACACAGTTACGTTATACATACATAGATTGCACGTAGAAATTTCAGTACATTTACGTATTTTCTCAATGTAGAATAACGTATAAACGTGTATGCTGATGTACGTATTTCTGACGTAGATGTAGAATTTACGTACATATACCTCATTATTACCCGAATTAACGAAGAAAAATGATGTTCTTTAAACGTAAATGTTCCTATATATTTAGATATCCGACATATATTTTCAATACTTTTATACTAATAACTACGATGTATGTAGTTTTGCAGGTTCTGGTTATGCTCCAATATACGTAAAATTACCTCAAAGAGACGTTCATATACCTACCCCTATACCCTCAGTTAACTATATTTATTTAAGAATGTTATTCCCTTGTCTCATTCTATAATACTGGTATATTCAGGGCCAGTATTTAGCAAGAGACACCAATGCTTTAGCCATCAGTTTCATCATTTGAATTAAGAGTCAAGTATAACTCCTGATTGTATGTTGAAGGTTCTGTGATGCTAGGTGTATAAGTCTATTTCTTAATGCTACAGCATGGGTGTTTACCATACCTGGATCCCAAAATATATATGGTAGCATCATCAATCAGTGAATATTTTGCAGAAACCTATTCCCAAATGAAAGGTTGATACAATGAGTTCTCAATAATGTGTTTTTAATTAGTATAGTTGATTAATATAGATGACAATCATCATGGAGGTCTAAATTAAATACAATGCTTAGCAATAGTGACACCTGTTGAGATAAACTGAAAGTACAGAAATACGTAGATAAACATAATTTTACGTATTTCAGACCTCTTTTCGTGTAGAAACATTTAGAACAGATTAGGTGAGCACTAAATGGATATGAATCTGCCTTGTGATTTTTATTTTCTACATTTAGATAGACCCAGACTATGTTTGATAGCTGTAACCATACAGCTTTCATATTTGTACTGGTATTGGGTATGCTGCCATCTAGTGAGATAGGAGTGAAGCACAAAATAACGTATGTGGGACGTAATCTAACATATTTCCAACCTCTATGACCATGTGCTTTCTATTTCCCTATTATCACCCTCTGCACACCTACATTTCCACTGTTTGTTTGGAATCTAGAATTCATTACTGAATGAGATTTTGCCACATGATGCTCTAACCCATATGGTACATATATTTTATATGACCAACAAATACTCTTGCTTAAATAATGCATATTTAAGATGTAATGTCAATACAGTGTTAATCCCCATAGGGATATGAAAATAGGAATTATTATCCATTATTACCTAAAAATGCACATAATTACAACTACTGCATGTAGGCATGTACGTGTATGTATGTATGTATAGGTATATATGTATAGGTATGCTGTATGCATGCATATATCAAATGCATGCATACAGCATGATGCATGCAATATGTTTGACGTGTGCATGGGGGTGCTGCAGAGGGGCAGGGGTGTCACCTCTTTGGTACTCCCACACATGCAATACATCAATTCAGTGTAGAATGTATGACGTCGATATACGCCAATCGGCATTCTAGCAGGCAGAAAATGCATGTATTTGACACTTAAAATTGATTTTTCTCAGTGAAAAAATGTCTAGCTGTTGCTGTTATAGTCTAATAGGTAGAATAAAACAGAAACACCACTTCATGGACATACTCGTGGCCATATAGCATATAGCTGTAGGCCCACAAGTGGCATGAATAAACACTCTTTTTCTTAGGTCCATATATTCACTCTACTAACAGTTGAAAATTCCTCTTCTTTAAACCAGCAAATGATTAAAAAAAATAGAATGACAGAAAAGAATCTTAAATTGCCCATACACGACCCTATTACCGTGATCCTGAGCCTACTGTGACAAGTCACACATACAATTTTTTCTCATTACCATCACCCACACCCACTCCCTTTTCCACAGTTGTATCCTTATTGCTTGTCCCATGTTCCAGAAGTCGGCTGATGGCCAGATGCAATCATCCCAACTCAAGGGTGATGAACCTAGTTCTACTTTAGTCCTAGAGGCAGACCTGGAGTATGATCCACCCACAGACGTGGAATCGGATGTCAGCATGCTGGAGGAAGGCTCTTCAACTTCACACTCCATCCCGAAAGTTGACTATGTGAGTTAGCAATATTTGCCAAAATAATGTTGACATGGACATCAGAAATTTGTGCCAAATAAAAGTGGGAATATATATATATATATATATATATATATATATATATATATATATATGTATGTATATATATATGTATGTATATATATATATGTATGTATATATATATATATGTATGTATATATATGTATGTATGTATATGTATGTATGTATCTATATGTATGTATCTATATGTATATGTATATGTATATATATATATATATATATATATGTATATATATATATATGTATATATATACATATATATATTTATACCAGATGAAATTGTCAGTGCAAAATGTTCAGAAATCTCTGATGAAGTTCCTATTGCTGTGTTCTACTCTGTAGATGACCCCTAAACCTCCCAAGGCACAGCATAGACACCTCTCAGTGAAAGTTTCATCTCCCTTTACACCGATGGCTGATTATGAAAACATGGTCACTCCAGCCATTAAGGTAAGTCCTGCTAATATCAACCTTTCCATAACCATAAATTGTGTAAGTTTATGTTTGGTTGCTATGCCGACAAAGTAATCTATGTTGACACACTACGTGTTTCAACATAGATTTTGTAATCACATGTAATCACAACAGAGAGGACACGGCGATCAGCCATCCCATAATGCATCAGTTCAGCACGCGATCCCACAGCAGCAACACGCACATCCCAGCGTTAGGAATATATACAACAAATTCTTCCAGAATTCTACAAGATCTACAAACTTATAACACTGTCGGTACAGGTCCCAACAGTCTAGTTATTGTTCGCATCCTTTTGGCATAAACATACTTCGCTAAGCTGTTATTATAAGACCAATACTACCTAGTGCTCTCGAGCCGGTCTGGGCCCATCATGTCAAATAGGGCAACATGGGCATCGTCCAACGATGGCGGCAGGACTGACCACAGTACTGACCGGGGGGAAACCTCGGGTGTCGCTAGCCCACAAACAGTACAAATGTCCACTGATCAACTCGAGGTGAAAACTGTAGTGGATAAAGTGGTTGGGAAGTGCAAGAAGCACAGCATCAGTGATGATGAGAGTGACCAAGATGGCGACCAAGCCACTGGTCAAGGCGCTGACCACAGCACCGGCCAATACAGAGATGTCAGACCTTCAGAGGTCCGTCTATTTTCAGATGTTCAAACTTTCCCAAAAGTCAGACATCTCAGAGGCTTCTTCCATCTTGTGGTCATAATATAGATAGAGGGAATTACATTAATCATAGATACTGTAATGTATAACCGTTGGTGGTTCGGAAAGGATCACGAATACAAGGATATCCGGTTTCAAAAGGCAACAAGTCTTTATTCAGTATCCTAAGTTACAGGGAGCTAAATAGATTCCGTATGGTAAAGGGACTGTTCGGAAAGGTCGGATTTACGACTACCAGGTAAGGCTTCGGAGTCAGTAAAGTTCAGATGGTATTCCTAGGGAATCCGGTAGGATTCTCCTCGTCCTAGGTTCCGACCCGACTATTATATAGCCACAGGGGTTGGGTGGCGACCTCTCGTGTTTAACCCACGCAGCCTGGAGGGTGGTGCTGCCACCACCCGCCAGGCGTACCAGGCTCTTAACCCGAAAGGCCGCTCCGCTCGGAACCTAGGCAACCCGTAAGCCATAAACACTACTACTAAACCGTGCCCCTACACTACCCCCACCAAGACTATAACAAGGTGTTACATAATGGGTAGAAACTAAGTTATAGTATTTACAACAACAATATATTATAAAGGGCGCACGGCTGTCTTACAGGTTGTCTGACTCTACATTAAAGTATAAACATGGAAATATGATGAGTATTGATATGGTTATATAAACGCATTTACACCATAGTATGTACGTTATAAGTGTAATAAATACATCTAATCAGATGTTTGTTTCAGTGTTATCATTTACACAGTACATATAGCGTTTATGGTATTAATCATCATAGTTTATACAGTAAGAAATGGAAGACTTAATACAGCTGCTTCCATATATACCATGTTAACCTGGAGTATTATTTGACTATCCGAACTAGGTTGATAAGTTGATACCATATTTTTAGTGTTGAACCCTTAGGTTCGGAATGGAAGGAATTTTAGCTATGAACCTGATATTTATAATATAGATTCTAGTTTAGGATACATGTATTATACGAATAACCTAGGATACCTTGGTAAGTATGATATGTGAATAATATTAATAACATTTTAAATAGTTTTATACATTTATAGCAACGGAAAAACACATATACGACCTTGAACACTTAGTGGTGATAAAGATCTGGTCTTAACAATCGCCAGATATATGTAGTTTAATTAGATAGTAACCTACCAGTGTAGCAGGAAACTGTACAAACATATAGAATTAAATAGTAACGTAGTTTTCATATCACCCTTGGATTTTTCCGTATGTATGGCCGTCCCCTCATCTTGATATGGTTGTGTAACGGTACTAGCTCAGGGCCTCTCGGGACCTTTCAGAGTCTGAGTACAGGGTCGTCCGTCTCCTAGGTTCTGGAATGTCCATTCCGGTCGTATTCAACTGCTTACAAGTGAGTCCTATGTATTGTAACCGTCTGCTGCCAGCCCTCGTATCCATTCCAGGTGTCAGCACTCATCATACCATTCAGATTCATGTCAGAACATATTACAAATAAAATTCTACAGATTAATCTTATCAAACTTATTTGCTTCCGGAATCCTTGGGTTTTTCTGGTTCTAACCCATACAGAGCAATCTGTTCGTCGATCATATCTTTGGCCTCACGGCGAGTGCCATCCCAATCCGATAGTCTCTTTCTGAAGGCTTCAAAAAATTTCTGATTCAGGAAGTCAACCTCACTCCTGGCCTTAGCTACCTCAACAGTCCAGAATTCGGATGCTTTCTTCTGACGTGCCTCCTGGGCTTCCAATACTTTCATTTTCTCCTTATGTTCTACGTCTCGCTCTGATTCGATCCGACTGATTTCCAGAGATTGGACTGATTCGGTCAGATGCATTACAGAACCTACAACGTTTTGCAGGTATTCTACGGACATAGCATGATGGCGTCTCTGCCAGTCAATCATACAGCTCTTTTGAATCTGAAAGCTTTCCGGAGAGATGTTCACAATGTCATAGTTGACTGGGTCCTGAATATACGAACGCCGCGTAGGCAGTGGTTCGCGTTCGGAATAGTCTGAGGATCCAGAGTGTTTCCGACGTCTGGGGTTCTCAGACAGGCTTCCGGATACTACAGAGGAGGTTGTCACATCTCCCTGGGGGGTGGAGATTGTGACTCCCCTGCCATTTCCGACAGGTGGTGGGGCTGGCTTAGCCCAGTTTCCGACGGTACGGTTTCCAGATGATGCAGACCTGGGTGTTCCCCTTCCGATACCAGCGGGCCATTCCCTACCCCGTTGGTTAAGGGTCTGGCTCTCGGGTCCGGATGGTCCCATTTCCGGAAAGTCCTTATCTTTGTCCTTTTTCACATCAAACACAGGTGGGGCAGCGCCTCTCAATGAAGACAGAGGAGACGATGCTTCCAGACTGCGGTCCCTACGGTCAGGTGCCGGGCGTTGGATCCCACAGAACGTATGAAGCCGGCTGTGGCTTCATACGTTTTGCGGATGTGGCCTTATTGGAGTCCCGATAGGCGCTGTCGCCCCGGTACTCCCTCATTTCTCCGAACTGTTCATTGGTAATCCTTAACCTTCCCGGAGTGTAATTCAGCTGAAACGCCGCCTCCAGTTTGGAGTTGACGTGCGTTTCAACTTCGCACATCTACTGACTTTCGAATTCAGACTCCGGAAGTTGGTTTTCTTCCAGGAGTCCCACTTATCAATCAGAAGTTTGTGCAGATCTAAGGCTGCCTTCAGAGCTGACTTCACACCGATCTGGTGTTCATCCTTCAGATGCCGGACTAGCTCACTCTTTCGGAACGTAGTTAGTCCCGAGCAGATGGCGCTATTCCTTCCTTTATTCATATAACACATATACACCGGGTGATGGTGCATATGTTCCTCAACAATGTGACGGATGAATCTCATATGGGAGCTGAACTTTTCGGGTTCATCGCTTCCCCTAGCACAGATAATAAACGGACAGGTGGTGTTGTTATCCTTATCCCAACTATCGATGGCCCACTTGATCTTACAGTAGGCATCGAAATCGTAATACTCCTTATTCCGGTTGTCGATGGTCTGTTCAACCCAGTTCACATAGAAATAATTCGGATTCCGGTCCTGACGAGTGTATCTCATCCACTCTTCATCATCCTGCTCCCCATCCATGTTAATGAACGGAGGGCAGCTATAATAACGAGTGTTTCGCTTACACTCTTCCAGGGATTTGGGAATCATGTGCATGAATCCACTCCTGACATTGTTCCAGATCTTCTTCTCATCGAGGGTGGGTGCTTCCTCGTCATCATATAGCTCGGGATGGTCTATGTCCGTAGACCAATCCCATGTATCCGACTCCGTGGTATCCTTTGAGCCAGAAGCCACAGGTTTCGGAACGACAGCAGTCTTCGGAATAGCACCAGTTGGCTTCGGACTTGTGGCTGCCGCAACCGGAGTTGCCTCGTTTCCGGCTTCTTCCTCCTCCGCCTTCTTATCCATCTTTTCCTTCTTCTTAAGCTTCTCCCTTTCCTCTTTCTCCTTTTTCTTAATCAGGGCTTTCACCTTTTTACTTAAACTCTGTTTCCAACCTTCTTTTTCCTTAACAGTGCCCTTCATACTTACTCGGGCCTGCATCCGGGCTTTGGTCTCCTCTACTGAAGCACTTAGCCCGGTACTTATTTCAGTTAACTGTTCTTTCTGTTTTCTTAACACTTCTTCCTGTTGTTCCAACTTCTCCTCGGCTTCTGACTGCATTCTTACGACTTCTTTCTCAATCCGGCTGTCTTCAGCTCGCAGCTCGGTTTCAGAAAGTGTGTCAGATGAGACGGAGGATTTCCTGCGGGTAGGCCTAGCAGTAGCCCCTCCCACAGCTTCACCTCCATCGTCGACATCCATATGGTCCGATCCTGAATCAATCTTAACAGGGCTCGGTGGGTTTCGTGATGGCTGCATCCCGTACCAGAACAGGGATGCATGCTCCTCAACAGTGGCTTCCGGGTGGTCCCGGCTCCACGTGTCCTTAACATATGCCACCGTATGGTAGAACTCTTGGTTCACACTCATACCGGTAGCAAAGTCCATATAGTTTAATAACCATATGTCCGGAATCGATAGATCTTCAGGGATTGCTTTCTTAATCAAGTTCCTCCACATCTCAGGAATCTTTTCCGGTTTCGATGTTTTCGGATTCCAGATATAGTCCTTTTCGAGGAAGATCGTATCGCCATTCGGCCATTTGATGCTTCCCAACAAATAGTCAATCTTACCATGATTTTCCGGGGGGTCCATCATGGCTTCGGTTGATTCTGAATGTACGGATTTTGCTGGGGAGGGGGGTGGAGGCATCTCCGCAGTTCCCACTCCACTAGTGTTCAGATCCAGACATACCAGCGTGTTTGCTGCTTCCCTATCCTCCAGAGCCGCCTCCTCTTCGGGATGGATCGGACTCATTCCCGAGCGGTCCTCCATATCCACCTCCATACTTGATTCTGACAGCATCTTTTCCGCCATTTAGACGGAATTCAGACACCCCAGCTGAGCCCAGCAGTACTTCGACGTACTCCTTGACCTTATAATCTTAGTTAGTGTTCGTATTTATCAGAGTATTGCGCTTACAGCAGGGAAAAGCTACCGAGCAAAATCAAGCACGTCGAGTTTCCCCGGCGTAGAAGCTTGATTAAACAAGATGGCGTCAACTCGCGCGAGAAACCCCAAACCTGAGGTCAAGGGTCGTACCCTCGTTTCGGGTAATTAGGTCACGTGGTGCCACGTGCTTTCCACGCATCCGTAAACAAAACGGTCTGTCAGAGTTCGTATAGTCTTCCCGGCTCGATATCATCTGGAGTACACATGGAGAATATGTATAGCATTATGCTGATACGTCGGATTAATCCGTCCATTACCCACTGGAACCTCGAGGAGTCGACAACAGAGCAGGTTAGAGCGGTTTCATTACAAACTGACGAGCATCCCGAAGGTGCTGTCAACGTAGTTGACACCACTCTCTGTCATAACGAGTAACAAGACAAACATTTAAGGGTGCAAACATACACAAAAACAGGACTATACATCGTTGTGTTTCAGGATTCAATATTTACAAGAACTTATTGACGGTCTTATCTAGGTAACACCGCTTCTCTGAGCAATCCTAGCACTACGGCGAACGCCCTCCTTAACAGTTCTATTTTTAGCATTGGGGGACTCCGCTCCATTCCCGGGATCCAATCTAGCCTTTGGGTTCCCGGTCCGCTTTGCCTTCCCCTCTCCTGCCGAGACTTTTTTATTCTTAGCATCGTTCTCATTTGATTCAGTTATATTCTTCCGTTTTCTTCGCTTCCGTCTGCCGAGCATCGGCATCTTTTTTGGTTCCTTCTTATTTCTCTTTACTTCCTTTACAGGTTTTTCCGTATCTTCATTCAGATCCTCTACACCAGGAGATTCGCCTAGTTCAGGTAAGTCGATAACTTCTGGTAATTCCATAACGTTCGGGCCTATCCCGTACATTTCTTCAGCTAACTCCCTGCCTCTGTACGGCCTTAGTACTTCGACATGACATCGTCGTACGTTCCCGTACAGATCTCTTATAAAGCAGGTGGTTTCCGAAATTATCTGAGTTATGACATGTGGGCCATCCCAGCTAGACACTACTTTCAATCTATCAAGGGGTTTATAGAATCTAAGGACCCTATCTCCCACCCTGAAAAATCTAGGTTTCAGTCCAGTGTCGTAGCCCACTTTCTGCCATTTTGCTGATTTCTCTAGCTGATTCCGAACTAGTTCATAAGCTTTCTTAAAGTTATCCCGTAAGGATTCTACAAACATAATCGAACACGGGGTTTCAGGACTTATTCCGATTACCCCAAACACTAAATCTGCCGGCATTATGATGTCTTCACCATAAACCAACATGTTCGGAGTACAATTAGTAGAGGCATGCACTGTGCTGTTATATGCATGCACCACGAAATCGCATTGGATATCCCAATCATCCTGATATTTATTCACTAGGGGTTTCAGAACTTGTAGTAGGGTTCTGTTGAACCGTTCTACTAAGCCGTCCGACTGGGGCCGGTACGGATTAGTGCGCGTCTTGCAGATAGCTAAGTACTTGCACATTTCCTGAAACAATTCTGATTCATATTCTCCCTTGATCACTGTGGAGCATCAGGGGGACCCCGTATTGCAACACCCAACCTCTCACGAATGCTTCCGCACAAGTGATGGCTTTGTGATCTTTCAGAGGGAATACCTTCGTATATTTCGTATAGTAATCGCAAACAACCATCATGCAAGTGTTATCCCTAGGGGTTGTATTAAACCCGCTAATGATGTCAATTGCAATCCTGGCAAAGCGTACCCCGAATAATTCCTGAACTAATGGGTTCTTTCCTAACCCTTCCCTGGGTTTATTCTTACAACATTCGGGACAAGTGGCGATCCACCTTAGCAAATCTCCACTCATTCCCGGCCAGTAGTATCTCCGGGTTAGTCTTTCCAGAGATCTACTCTTTCCGAAATGACCACTCGTCACGTGGCCATGGCAGTAATACATAATATCCCGACGCATAGCGCTCGGAATAACAATCTGAAGAATCTTTTTAGTTGGACTAATTTTCCATCTACATAAGATTCCGTCTCTGACCTCTAGCTCGGCCCATTGGGCTAGGAGTCTTCTCATTTCCCTGTTCTCCATACTGATAGCAGGACGGACAGGTTTGATTCCTAACGAAACTGTTTCCAGGAGTTTCTTGATAATGGGGTCCTTACCTTGGAACTCGCGAACGGTCTCTGGTGACCATTCTATGAGGGTTCCCGGATAGTCCCGGAGTGGCATCAATTACTGCGTTATGCTGTCTGCAATCACCACAACTCTCCCGACCACATATCCGGACTGGCTTCCTAGATAGGGCGTCTGCATTGGTGTGCTTCTTCCCTGACCTATGTTGGATCTGGCTGTGCTCCAAACCCGAATTCTGAAAGGTGTGCTAACCATCTACCTATCATTCCCTCGGCATCCTTGAAGTTAAGGAGCCATCGGAGGGATGAGTGGTCAGTTCTTAATGTAAAATCAGATCCCCATAAAAAATGTTTAAATTTCTTAGTATACACCACCACAGCCAGAAGTTCCCTCTTAATGGTGCAATAATTCCGTTGGGCCTTATTCAGAGTGTTGCTAGCAAATGCGATCGGAACTTCCACACCGTCCTGGACCTGGGACAGCGCGGCTCCAATGCTATCATTACTAGCATCCGTATCCAATATGAAGTGATCTAAAAGGGTTGGGTATTTTAATACCGGTGTATCCGTAAATAGGGCTTTTAGTTTCCTAAAAGATTCCTCCTGTTCATTCCCCCATGGGAATGGTTCCCGAACTCCCCCAGGCGTCCAATGGGCGATACTCTGCATGGGAAAACTTACTCGAGAGTATCCCGGAATGAAGTCTCTGTAGTAACTACAGAACCCCAGAAAAGATCGTACCTGCTTAGCAGTTTTTGGTCTCTCCCAGTCCTGAACACTCTCTACTTTTTCCGGATCAGCTTTAATCCCATCGGTGGATATAATCCTACCTAGGTAAGTGATTGATTTCTGAAATAATCTACATTTCTTAGGTTTTAGACGTAATCCATTGGATACTATCCTTTTGATCACCTCTTCCAAATTATCCAAACACTCACGGAATGTCTTTCCAAAGACAATTACATCGTCCAGATACATTTCTTCCATAATAGATCACTCAGGAGTGTTTTCATCATGGCTTCGAAGGTAGCAGGTGCGTTACATAACCCAAAGGGCATAACCGTATATTCGAACAGGCCTAAGTGACTGGAAAACGCGGTCTTTTCCATATCCTTGGGCTCCATTCCGATCTGCCAATACCCGGATTGGAGGTCCAGGGTGCAGACCAATTGTTCCCTCCCAGGGCATCTAAGGTTTCGTCAACCCTGGGTAAAGGATACGAGTTTTTCTTAGTCAGCCCATTTAGTTTCCTATAATCCACACAGAAGCGAATGCTTCCATCTTTCTTAGTGGTCATGACTACTGGACTAGACCAGGGGCTAGTGCTAGGCACAATCACTCCCTTTTCCAATTGGTCTATTATCTCATTCTCACAAATGATCTTCTTCTTAAGTGGCAATCGGCGGTACGGAATCTTGAAGGGCTCCGCCTCTCCAGTATTGATATGGTGCAATACCTTATCATTCCGGCCCAAGGGACCACCGGCGTAGCCGAAAGCATCTTCGTATTTCCGTACCAGATTCCGAACTTCCATCTTCTGATAGCTATTTTCCAGAGAGGATTCCTCTATTAGGTTATCCAGTTCCATATTCATTTTCTCTTTCCCTACTAGTTTACGTTCGGGTTCCCGAATGTCATCTCGTATCCCATTTACTAACGTCGTGGACCCAAGCTTGGATCCCTTCTGTAGATAAATGGTTTTATCTCCTCGATTCATTACCGGTAGTATGCTCCAGAACGGGTTTCCTACCAGGGTATCTACTGATTCGAGCCCAATGCTGGCTAAATGAACCACATCTGGCTCAAATACACCTTCCTGATCTTTTAGTTTTCTATCTGAAGTGCAAAGAACATCACAGGAGACACCCGGGGGTATCTTTACTGTATCCACCACGCTAGCTACTGCACTTATCTGTCTTAATACACACTTCACTTGGATATCATAGGGCTTCCGAATCCTCAACTTCCCCGTACACGGGTTCAACTCTGCCTCAAATAGGCTCGCGAAGTCCAGTCCAAGTATCCCATCATCATTCATATTGGCTATAGTAGGAGAGAGTACAAACTCCTTCCCACCAATAGATGCCTTCATAAATGTTCTACCAAGAACCTGCATACGGGTCCCATCGGCCGTACAAGCGTTTACCCCCTTTATGAGGTTCTCACTCTTGTCCGGCAAGAGGCTGTAGAATTTATTGGAGATCATCGAGTGGCTAGCCCCCGTATCGACCAAAAATTCCCCAGTCCTACCCTGGGTCGTAACAGACACATACCATCTCCTACCTCCCAGGGGGGAAGGGTTTCCGGTAAACCTATCAAAATCTTCCGAAATGCCGAGATCCAATCCATGGTCTTTCAGGTGCTCCAGACATGGATGGTTCGGGGGAAGGTGTGCCGCACATACACGTGTGAATACCTCTATCCACCCTTCCTCTTCTCCAACGCGCGTACTTTCCTTTACTACTAACTCGGTGTCCTCACTTCTGTTGGAGTCCCCGGCCATAGGAGGGGCGAGGAGATCAATCTCGGATCCCTCCTCCCCGGGTGTAGTCATTTCGGATTCATCAGACGGCTTATCAGGGACAGTACTCTGGCATACAACAAGTTTCCGGGTTGAGCAATCCGCCACATCCTCAACCCTCCTTAATTTTCCGAATTAGGTTCCATCTCCTCAACTGCCGACATATTCCGGGGAACTGGCTCAGCGGCCCGGCATTCATAGGCTACATGACCCATTTTCTGATAGCGATAACATCGGATCCTAGACTTATCATACCTCGGCCTACTATACCGGTGACTTTCAAGGTCCTCCCGGAAAGACTTCAGCATACTCTCCATCATACTCTTCATATCTAGGCTTCCAGACGGCCTACTCTCATCCTTCCTAACTATAGTTTCCTTAGGTTCGGAAACACTCTTATCGCGACTCTCGGGAACCCCCCGCCTTGGCTGAGTAGTAAAGGTCCTTCTGGGAATGAACTTCTTGGCATTCTTAGGGAACCTCAATGCTGAGATTGTTCCGTCTTCTTCCTCATATTCTACTGTCCCATATTCTGTTTCAGTTTCCGAGACAGCAGCTGCTGCAGTAGGGATTACTGGTTTCAGATCAGGGAGTACCATACTGGCGGTTTCCCGAGGGACAAATCCGGAAAGAAAAGTTTTTTTCTTATTCAAATTGGCTATGGCATCACATAACGTTTTCATAGTCGCACCCGGACCCCATGCTCGGTAAGCACAGTCCTGGTGGTCTTTTTCCCGTAGTCCTCGCACGAAGTGTGAGATCAATTCATCACTCACGTAATCATCATCCATTACCAGGTTAGGTCTAGCCTTCCGTAGTAATATCTGAAGTTCCAATCCATAAACCTGAACCGACTCTCCCGGCTTCTGAATTCTCTTCCTATATTGAGTCATCGGGTCCTCCGACACTATATTTCCGAGATTCCCCTATTCTTATACTGTTCTCTCCAATGGTCGACCGCAATCCTACCTGGCCCCTTTTTCAGGCATCTGACCAGTATAGGTAACGATTCGTCTTCATCATATCCATCTACCTCACGATCATCCGTGAAGTCCGAAAACCAATCTCTCCATGGTTCTGACCCATCGAAAGACTTAGTTTCGATCTGATTCTTCTTAGCTGAGATCTCCCTACTTTTCAACCTAGTACATTGTTCCAGACTCCAATCTAACATTTTCTGATCCTTGGTTTTCTTACCACCCCCACCAGATCCATTAGATCCCGGACCGCCGGATCCCGGATGGCTGTTGTTCGGACTATTCCAGAAGGTAAACCCATACCCTGTATTCATACCAGGTTGGGGTCCTATACTCCCAGGAGCCCGAGCACCGGTGTGGTAAGTCCCACTATCACACGGGGTGTCGTTGTTATTCTGATCTGTACTACACGCCTGACTATCCACCCTATAGGTCTGATTGTTCGGAATAGACTGACCGCTGTCCTGCAATTGGCTAGGTATGTCACCTAGTTCCCCACCGCCCCCTGGAGGAGCGTGGTGGAAGTGACTCGGGGTCGGGGCTTGCCCCCTGGTGTCAATGTACTGATATTCACCATCGGTGGTGAAGGTGGCGTCCTTTTGACCCACACTTAGCCGAACGTTCTTATCATTGCCGGGAACATACTTGTCCCCTACGACATTCCGGGTGGCCTGATTGTTCACAAAGGGGTCATACCCCTTCTTCAGAATGGGTTCTGGGGTAGAGGTGATCGGTGGACCTTCCTCCCCGCCATCCCGTGGGATACAACTGATGTTGGGATCCTCCAAGGCTCCCTCATTCTCATCTGACTCCTCGAGATCCGGTTCTTCCTCCTGGGAATCCTCGGACCCCTCCTGCATCATCCGCAGCTTAGTAATCTCATATATGAGATCATCTCTCTCCTGATACAACTCCCGATTGTTATCCTGAATATCAGTGATCAACCGGTCGTTCTCCTGAATATGTTTCTCCCGAAGGGCCACATGTTCTTTCTGTTGTTTCTCTTTGACCTTCCAATTCTTTTCATAAATCTCATGTTGGTCCTCGATTTGGTTTTTCAAATCGGTAAGGCGCTTACCAGCGACATCTAGCCCTGTTCGGTATTGTCCCATAGTCTCATCCTGCTCTGAAGTCTTAGCTTCCAGGCTGGAGGTCGCCAGACTCAGTTGCAGTTCGACTTCCTCAACTTTCTTCCCGTACCTTTCATATTCGGCTTTCTTACCCTGAATCATGGCCTCGATCTCTCGGAGTCGAGTACGGTGGACATCCACCTCTTGTTCCAAGGTTTCCGTGGTACATTCTAACAATCCCTTACTCTTACGTAGGTCCCCAATTTCGTCTAAGAGGTCTTCGACCTCCCTTTCTAACTCTTTTACCTTATTCTGTTTCCGCTCGGTCTCTTTCTTCTGATATTCCAGCAGCTTTTCACCCCTGGACTTTTCCTGATCGCTCATCCGCTTCCATTCCGCATGAGCTGTCCTTTCTGATTCATACTTATTCCTTTCCTCCCGGTATCTATCCCCGTGTGCCCCACTCACAGGAGCCGGTTGACTGGACCCACCGGGATTGAAAACGGTGTCAGAAAGGGATGCTGAATTCAGGTGGTTCAAAAAAAAACCTTGACCAGCCAAGGGCACAAGGTGGATCGGATCTATCCCCCGTCCTCGTGGCTCAGTACCAGGGACTGGGGCCAAGGTGATGGGACTACTAAAATCCCGATCTCTCAATAAATCCGATGATCTTATATTGGGCGCGGTTTGGTTAGCCGGCGCGATCAGATGGTCGTCAGTTGTAGCGTCCAACCCTACCGTAGACACTTCACTCCCGGAATCCAATGTCTCGGCCTCATTCCGAGATGGATCCCTATATTCCTGATAGGCTAGGCCCGGGGCACCATGGCTTCCCGGAAACCCACCTTCCGGACACTGATTCTCGTCTTGTGCAGATAGGGCTGCGCACTTCCGAAAACCGAATCCTGGTCACGCCACCAGTGTAATGTATGACCGTTGGTGGTTCGGAAAGGATCACGAATACAAGGATATCCGGTTTCAAAAGGCAACAAGTCTTTATTCAGTATCCTAAGTTACAGGGAGCTAAATAGATTCCGTATGGTAAAGGGACTGTTCGGAAAGGTCGGATTTACGACTACCAGGTAAGGCTTCGGAGTCAGTAAAGTTCAGATGGTATTCCTAGGGAATCCGGTAGGATTCTCCTCGTCCTAGGTTCCAACCCGACTATTATATTATATATACTAAACCGTGCCCCTACAATACCCTTACAACATGCCCATTCTACTACTTCTAGGGAGCATAAGGCTGAGCATAGTTCAGGCTACAGCAGGGGAGATTAAGCATGCCTTGTGCTGCCTCTAGCCTTTTCTAGACAAACCACCCTTCAGAGATCAGAGGATATCTGAAATCTTATTTCAGAGGACATGAATCTAAGCTGGCTTCTGATTGGCTGAAATTCTTATGCAGTCTTTTAATTGTTTTTCTATGACCATCCAATCTGGAGATGGTTTTTAAAGGTTTTAAATGAGGGGAGCAGGTTGAAATGAAGATGAGATGGGTGCTTTTAGTATAATAAATTGAGGGAAATGGATGCTTTGCTAAAACCCAAAAATCTCAGAAATCTTTGCAATATACAGAGTTGACCCAGATTCCGGGGATGACCTGGAAGCCTACTATAAGAGCCTGTATGGCCAACTAGAGGCAGGGGACGCTACAAGTGAAGATCTGCCAGAGAGATTTGTCAGTATCTTCAAGAAAGCTTGTGGGTCTTCATTCGACTTGACTTTCATCAAGGCAAAGAGGGAACAGTTCCCAAGACTGGCAAATACGCTGGAGTTAAAAGTGCCACAGTTGAACCACTCACTGAAACACGCAACATCAGTTAAGGCTCATGCACTGGACAACCGCATGGCTGAACTTCAGACCAACATGTCTGCTGCCATGACAGCCATGGCAAAACAGGCCACCGCCATTGAGGAATTCAAGGTATTGGCTAAAATAACAACCCTGCCATAAGGGAGAAGACTGATGACTTCACCAAAATGGTCATAAGCACCATGGATGCTAACATTGTCATGACCAGAACTATTTCTGACATGACCAACTTCAGGCGGGACTTCCTAAAGTAAGGTCTGTCGTTGAAGGTAGCAAACCTACTCTGGTATGAAAATCCACCAACACGACAGTGGTTAGGGGGAGATGATATCATCTCGACCATGGAGAAACTTGAAAAGGAAGACAAACATGTTAAAAAATTCAAGAAACACCAGACCAACTGGAGAGATCTGTACTCCAATGCAGGAGAACATGTGTCCAACCATAAGGACAAAAAGTGGTGAGTGTTACTAATGCTATGCATGAAAACATATTACGCCCTAGTGTACCAGAAGCACCTGTACCAGTAGCTAAACAAAACATAGGGTTTGGTACTTTCGTACAAGGTGGCACAAAAACACATGCCAAACAATGGAATAAAAGGCATTGATTAGGCTTCAACCATGTATAATATGTACAGGTTTGATGTGTTTTACATTTGTTTTACATGAAAATGTGTCTAGTGTCTGAAGAAAACGAAGACATAACTGATAAGGTGGTAAGAGAACACCTTGACAAAGGCATTATAGAACCAGGCCAGTTCATCTCAAACATTTTCTTGAGACCTAAACCTAATGGCAAACACAGATTAATCTTAGATCTGTCAGAACTGAATGCTCCAGTAGTATACAGACATTTAAAAATGGAAAGTCTACAAACTGCCATAGACATGGTGCAAACAGATTGCTTCCTCAGTCTTTGGATCTGTCAGATGCGTATTATAGTATACCGGTAGCAAACTCTGACAAAAAGTTGCTAAGATTCAAATGGGGGGGGGTGTTATATCAATATACATGCCTACCAAATGGACTAGCACAAATACCAAGAACTTTCACCAAAGTTCTTAAACATGCATTTGCAGAATTGCAGAAAGAAGGTCATTCTTAGTTTGGCTACATGGATGGCACCTTCATCATGGGGGAAACCGCACAGCAATGTGGCAAAACCATAGTAAAGCTACAAAAGCTACTTGTAAATCTGGGATTTAAAATTCACCCAAACAAAAGCGGAGTTACACCAACTACATGCCTCACACCACCACTATGACGGTCACGCCCACTAAGCATAAAATCAAAAGGTTCAAAGAACTGGCAGCAGAACACTTGAAAACAGGTAGAGTTGTCATTAGAGAGGTAGACAGACTAGTGGACCTTATGGGAGACTACTCCAAAGGCATAAATTATGGGGAAGCCCATTACAGGCACCTTGAATTAGACAAGACAGAAGCCCTCACTAGAATCAGAGGAAACTTTGAGGCAAAGATAGAAATCTCCTATTAAGGGCAAGAAGACACAGGCTGTAGGAACATCAGACTACAGAAATCTGTAATCACTATCATTACTGACTATTCAAACAATGGCTGGGGGGCAGTATGTGGGGATAATAAGACAAGGGGCCTATGGTCCCTAAAAGAAAGAGAAAACCATGCTAACATAAAAGCAGCTATGGCAGTACTGCTAGGCCTACAGATATATGCCAAAAGCTATCGTAGTGAAATGATCAGGTGTCTATCAGACAACACCAGGGCAGTGGCATATGTAAATAACAAATGGGAATCTAAGAACCAGGCTTGTGATGAACAAGGCCATATGGGATGGGATTTTTTGTGAAAACAGACCTTTAGGTAAAAGCAGATCATATTCCAGGCAAGGAAAATGAGAAGGCAGATAGAGAATCTAGAACTGCAGGGTATACTGATTGGAAACTACCAGACTCAGCCTTTGAACAGATTCGAAGAAATGGGGATATCATAGCATGGACCTATTTGCATCTAGACTAGCATATAAACTAGAAAATTACTTAAGCTGGCTACCAGACCCCGGGGCAGCCGATACTATGATGACTATGCTTTCCCTCCTTTCACCCGAACCTGAGAGTCATACAGAAGGCCCTAGGTGTGGAGGGAACAATAGTGATGCCCAACTGGGCAGCGCAGCCCTTCTACGGCCTCCTGAACAGGACAGCAACAACTCCCCAAGACTCTCTTGCGGAACTGGAGAAGTGTGGCACCTTGTTGCAAGGAGAATCTAAATGTGCCACACCCACTACCATCCGCCTATACATGGCTTCATGGAGCAGGGGCACCCATACACAATACAATGTGTATTTGGAAAAGTGGACAAAATATTGTGTAGAAAACAGCATACACTCCTATAAAGCTCACACACATAGCAGCTATGAACTTCTTCTCTAGCCTTTATGATGAAGGACTAGCATACACTACTATAAATACAGCTAGGTCTGCATTGTCTGCATACGCAGAGTTGGACAAATACAGTAGGACCGACCCTAGGTTCACATCCAGATGTATGTAGACAAATCAGAGGAGTTTCTGTAGACAGGCTACCCAAGGCCAGATATACTCACATTTAAGTCTTGGCATCCATTGGAAGACTTACAAGACTGTCTTGCTGTTAGCACTGGCAACAGCACAGAGCATAAACATGACATGCTTTCAAAGTCAGCTCAACAGTATTCACTAATGATGAAGTAGTACTACCGGTAGACAAGCAACTTAAACACACTTAAGAGGGCAAACCTCTTGATAGGTTCCATGTATACAAGTTCACAGACAGGGCACTTTGCCCCTACAGGACTCTTAAGGAGGTACCTTAAGTCATGCAACCCTTCAGAGAAGGGGGCAAAGATCAACTTTGGTTGTCACTATGCAAAACCAAGGAACAAGTGGACTGTACTTCATTGTCCAGATGGATCAAAAATGCTATTTGGCAAGCTGGAGTTCCCAAACAGTTCAAGGCACACTCAACAAGAGGAGCCTCTGTATTTAAAGCGGATTGCAGCAAACTACTTGTGGATTACATCCTAAAGCAGGGCAGATGGACCAACGCAGTAACCTTTGCAAGGTTATACTAGAGGTCCATCCACAAAGACCATGGCAGCAAATGCCAGTTTACAGTGCTCACCATGGCTTCCAGCACACAATAAGGTAATTAATTTTATGGTGTCATTACCAGCTGGGTAACAAGGCAGCTTTCAAATCTCTTGTGTGATTACTTCATCGGCATAGCAACCAGACATAAACTTTAAAGTTTATAATAGACCGCAATGCATGACCCCAAAAAGTTTTCTGTTTCATGTTTTCTGACTAAGATATTATATTTCTTAATGTACATGACTTACTGCCTTCCCAAAAAAAAAGTTCCAGATGGGGTACGATCTCGTTTGGCTGTTATGGCCGTTTCCATGGCAACTGCCTCTAAAAACTAGATTTAGCTCTAAAAAGTGCATTTTGGTTGCCTAGGGGGCTTTTGGAAGACCACCCATCCCCCTAAATCATCTAGCTTTTCAATGGAATTACTGTTGTATTGCTAGGGTTAGCAGTTGCCTAGCAACAGGGCATTTTATGTCATAATTCATTAAAAAACCAGCCAAAAAATCATTTATTACAGTAATTTACCCCTCTATTCTCCATTTAGATTAATCACCATGGTCTTAATGTTGATATGGCTGTGTTTCCATGGTTTTATTGTTGCCTAGCAACCAATATATTTACTTAGCAAGCAATGAAATTTACATATTTTCATAAATGTTCATTTAAAATTTGACTATCAAAAAAATAAGTTATTTTAAAGGCTGAAGGGGGTGTCAGTATTGGTTGCTAGGGGGAATGGTTGCTTAGCAACAGCAATTTTTGTAATAAAATCCCTAGCAACCACTAGAAATGTCTATTATAGGCTTTGTCTAACACTTTTGGATGTGACTAAAGTGACACACATGTAGGGGCAGTATTTCCCTGTACTCGGTGGCAGACCCCCAGGGGCGGGTCTCCGGGTAATCACTGCCCCCCTATACCGATCCAGATGTGGATGGAAGGTGGAAGTGTCAGGCCAGGGGAAGTAGCTCAGAGGAAGAGCTTCCGCTTCGAAGTTGGAGGGTCCCGGGTTCGAGTCCCGGTTTCTCCATGACATTTTCCGCTGACCACTACAGTGGTGGAGAAACCGAGCATCCTAACGCAATCATGAGATCAAAGATATGTGTGCCTGCTCATGTCTTAACGTGATCGCGACCGATTGAGGACTTGGGAACTGGGCCGGTATGATACAGATAACGCTTCAGCCTGCTAGGGGTAAACTAGTCACCTGCTGGCGGTTCGGTTGGAGGAGCAGGGTTGGTTGAGGCTGATGGGGAGGAGTGTAGGGGCAGTATTTCCCTGTACTCCGTGGCAGACCCCCAGGGGCGGGTCTCCGGGTAATCACTGCCCCCCCCCCAGTGTGTATCATACCGATCCAGGTGTGGATGGAAGGTGGAAATGTCAGGCCAGGGGAAGTAGCTCAGAGGAAGAGCTTCCGCTTCGAAGTTGGAAGGTCCTGAGTTCGAGTCCCGGTTTCTCCATTACATTTTCCGCTGACCACTACACACATGAAAGAATAATGATACATTCATCTTGCTATGCCTATAGTTGCCTAGCAACAGAAGGCATCTACCTAGCAACCACTATAAAATGTGCTATTTAAGCAAAAATGATCATATGTGCCTGAAGTACTGCTGTCTGACAATATCCAAAGGGTTCAATGAGGCTGTGTTATGGTTACTAGGGTACTAGGGCATATTTGAGGCTGTCTGAGGGTTACTAGGTGTTAGATGAGGCAGTGTTATGGTTACTAAGGTGTATGTAAGGCTGCCTAAGAATTACTTGGGGTTGTATATGAGGCTGTGCTTTGGTTACTAAGGAGGGTCACTCATGTTATATCAAGATGTGTTATGGTTACTAAGGGCTATATGAGGCTGTCTGATAGTTACTATGGGGATATATGCAGCTGCATTAGAGTTACTTAGGGGTATGTAAGGCTGCCTGTGAGGCTGCCTGAGAATTACTATGAGTTATATATGAGGCTGTGTCTTGTTTACTTAGGAGGGTTACTAAGGGTTATATTGGGATGTGTTATGGTTACTAAAGGGTGTTTGAGGCTGCCTGAGAATTACTAAGGGATATGTGAGGCTGTCAGAGCGTTACTAGTGGGTATTATATATGAAGTTATTTTATGGTTACTAGGGTGTATTTGAGGCTGGCTACCCTAGGGGCACTAAGGGGTATTTGATTCTGTGTTATGGTTGCTACCGGTAAGGGCTATCTGAGGCTGTCTAAGGGATAGGAGTGGGTATATGAGGATATGTTACTGTTCCTAGGGTGTATGGTCTGACTGTTACAAGTGGGTATTCGAGGCTTTGCTATGGTTACTATGTGAGGCTGTCTGAGTGATACATGGAGTATGTGATACTGTTTCATAGTTACTAGGGGTTAGACAAGGCTGTCTGAGGGGTATGTGAGGATGCATTATTGTTGCTAGGAGGTATCTGCTTGAGACTATATGATGGTAACTATGGGGTATGTGAGGTTGTTTTATAGTTACCAAAGTTACCAACGATGCAAGGCTGTCTGGGGCTTACCATGGGGTATGTGTAGTGGCAGATCCAGGAGGGCAGGGGGCCTTGCCCCCTCCCCTTCCCCCCCAAAAAAAAAGGAAAAGGAAAGGGGGGAGAAGGAGCAATCAGGAAGTTAGGCATTAACATGTGTGTTTTCTATACCATTGAAAAGGTGAGGTCATCAGGAAACTCAAAGAACTGTCCCGGGGTAGGGAGGAAGGGATCTTTATAGGGGAAAAGCCCGGAACCAAGCCCTCTGCACACTAGATCAGGTAACAGAAGAAAAAGTCAGATGGTGACATTAACAAAGAAGAAGACAGTACATACCTCAAACAGGTATGAACTTCTAGATGAAAATCAGAGGTGTGAAATCTCAGCGGAAACGTGGAAATCCGCGTGTTTGATGCTCTGAAGGACCATTCTTGAGATCTATGTAAATCCACTGAGAAAAGAAATGACCATTTGTAGGGGGGGGGAGTCTAACTTAAAATTTCTGCCAATGTCATTCCAGATGGAAAAATGTTAGCATCCAGATGGTAATCCCAAACATACCTGTACATCACAGGGTGACATATTCTGCCCAAATAACATTTAGATCACTTTTATCCTTCTAAAAACATTAACCAACAAGACGGTGTAATGTGCTTCAGAGGAAATGGGTTTTGGGATTTCACACCCCTGAAAATGGATCCTAAATATAGTATCATTCAATGGAACTGAAGAGGCTTTAGTGCCAGTCTGGAGTCCCTGCAATGGTTATGCAAAGACTTCAACCCAATGGCACTCGCCCTGCAAGAAATCAAATCATTGAAATGGGGCTGTGTACAAATGACGTCATGCAGGAGGGGGGAGGGGGGGTCCCACTCCCCATGACCAAGCAGGACAAGGGGGGAGGGGGGGTCATGGGCTGTATGACATCATGTCTTCAAAAAATCACAAGTTTTAACAAGAAAAAAAGATTTGTAAAGGTAGGGAAGTTTAATGCATTCATCTGATATGAAATACCAATACAGGCATGCTTTCCTCAGACATCCCACTCAAAGAGTATCACTCCCATCAATGTCAGTGTTGGTTGACTAGGCCTACTCTATCCTACCTCTAACCCAGGCCCCGTAACACTTTGAAATACCCTTTTAGTTGGACACGTTTTACCATACATAGGACCCCATGTATAGGTTGATCCCTGCAGGTAAGAAGCTCCCTGACCATGAGAATTTGGTAGAAAGCTTCAAAATGACCCAAATTCTATTCTATATGATATATTTCACAATTCAAAAACCCATTGGTAATTTAAGGATTTCTCATTACTTATCAACGGGCCATTCTGTCCTGCAGACATTAATGTTCTGCAGGCTCTGACTGATTTTGGCAGTACTGGATTCCTCAAGAACACAAGGTCTTGAGATTACAGTCAGTCATTCGGTCCCACAGTCTGGTCATTTCTGCAGGCCCGGCAGCAATTTTCACAGCAATGGCCTTGGTCCCACATGTTTTATGGACTGCGAGGGGTGCAGTAGATTTCCATGCAGAGGTGCAGAAAATTTTCTGACCCCTTCCCTGTTGACAGGTTGCAATTTCCCTGGTCACCCCCCTGTTCTAAAATAATTCACAGGCTTTCTTACTGAAAAGGCATAACATCTTTTTGACCCCTCCCCCACCTTGAGGTGTCAAAATCATTTCTCCCTTGGAAACAAACAACCTTACTCTCCTTTGTCTGAATGAGACTCTAGGGGTTATGCCTTATATGCAGGTTCTACAGTAAAAACTGACTGCTTTGTATGTCTGATTGCAATTGATGGTCTTCTGACAATTTGATCCTTTTCTTTTATCATGTATTAGACTATTGATCTAGACAGGATTTTTTTTCAGGATATTTTGTGACAGGAAATACTTGTGTATGATCAATACCATCGGCATAGTACTCTGTGTATAAGGCACGGAAATTCAATCCACATATAGGGACTCATAAACTGATGCTGACAGTGTTCGGCATGTTTTTCTGTTCATTAATTTTGTTGATCAGTGCTAGTTCATCTGTTTTATGTTGCATGTATCCTTGATTGCCAATTCACACCCATTATGTCCCTTTGAACCATTTCAATTTGTTTATCTAGGCTGTACACTATTCATGCACTTTGGGCGGGGGGGGGGGTATCTCTGCATGACATCATGTTAAGGGGGGGGTCAAGTGTTGTATGACGAAACATGACAAAGGGGGGAGGGGGGGTCAAAAATGGTCAAAAAAAGCATGATGTCATTTGTACACAGCCCCAAAATGGAAAAAAATCACACTAAAAGGCTATAAAGGGTACATCAACATCCCAGGGGGTGAAAACCCTAAGGGAGGTGTAGCACTCTTTCTAGCCCCTGAACACCCACAAGAAAAGATGCCACTGGCTACAAACCTGCAAGCTGTTGCAGCTCGTGTGTCAATCAACACACCAGTGACACTTTGCTATCTCTATCTATCACCTGATGAGAGAGTGTCACAAACTGATTTGACAGCAGTCATCAACCAGTTGCCACCCCCATTCATCCTGATGGGCGATTTTAATGCCCACAGTGCAGTCTGGGGAGACAGCAGAACAGATGGCAAGGGGAGAATGGTGGAGAGAATCATTGACCGGAATTCTCTGTGCTTCTTCAACAAGAAGGAAGCAACATACCATCATCTAGCATAAGGTACATTCTCCTCCATTGATTTGACCATGAGTGACGCTTCTGTCTTTGCTGATTTTGACTGGAGGGCCCATCATGACCTCTGTGGAAGTGATCACTTTCCCATCATCATTCAGACTCAGAAGAAGAACTCTGACACTGTCCCTCCACCTAGATGGAATATCTCGAAAGCAGACTGGGAGGACTACCAAGAGAATAATTGCAGGCAATCTTTTCGATCATGGCCACTCATCAAGGAAAAAGAGGACCATCCTGCTGAGTACTTTGCACACACCCTCAGGGAAGTGAGTGTCATGTGCATTGGTAAATCCTCCATCACCAAAAAGAGACAGAAATGCCCTTGGTTCAATGAGCAATGCTATAAGGCAAGGAGAGAAAGAAGTAAGACATATCGCAAGTTCAACAATACCATCACAACAGAAAACTTGCATAAATACTTGAATGCAAGGGCTAAAGCCAGACAAACATTCAAGAAAGAGAAACGGGAATCCTTCTGTAGGTATGTGGGTTCACTAACAAAATCCACTCACCTGCGTAAGGTGTTCCAAGAAGTAAGGAAGCTCAATGGAAATCCTCCTCCAACAATGCACCATCTGCAAAAAGGAGCACAGAAAGTTGAGTCGAGCAAAGAGATCTCAGACACCCTGGCAGAACATTTCAGTCAGGTGTCTTTGAGCACCAATTGCTCAGAGAAATTCCTTGAGCATAAAACCAGAACTGAGGAAGAAATTCAACTTCACCTCCAACAATAAGGAAAGCTACAAGCCTTTCACCATGGAGGAGTTGAAATATGCTCTGGGCCAGGCTAAAGATTCTTGTCCTAGACCAGATGACATCCACTACCAGATGCTCAAACATTTACCTGAGGAAACCATGGAGCTTCTTCTAGACGTGTACAATGACATCTGGGTCACAGAAAACTTTCCACCATCATGGTCAGAGGCCAAATTCCCAAACCAGGGAAAAACCCAACTCTGGCCTCAAGCTATCGTCCTATAGCCATGACTAGTTGTCTGGCTGGGCTTCCCTAGCCCACTTAAAAGGGTCTATATCTTCTCTTTGCTATCCCCTCAGGATGTGTGTGGTGCACATATGTGCGGACACTGACACATTCCTCTGTGAAAGTGTGTAATGTAGTTCTGGCCATGAATATGACCATTAAACATCTATCACTCACTCACTCACTCACTTACTAGTTGTCTGGCAAAGACCATGGAAAGGTTGGTAAATAACGGGCTTGTCTACTTCCTTGAATCCATGGGGAAGCTAACAGTTCACCAATCAGGATTCCGCCGAGGACGCAGTACCACAGACCACCTGGAGAGCTGGGTCCGAGACAGGTTCGCAAACAACGAACATGTCGTTGGGGTCTTCTTTGACCTTGAGAAAGCCTATGATACCACATGGAGGCATGGAATATTGCAAAATATCCATGACATGGACTAAAGGACAGGTGAACGGTTCATTCAGAACTTCCTGTCGGACAGGACTTTCAATGTTCACCTAGGATCGGTTTTGTCAGAGAAAGTTGATCAGGAAATGGGTGTGCCCCAAGGCTGTATCCTTTCTGTAACCTTGTTTTGCATTAAGATCAACAGTATCACAAAACAACTACGAGACAATGTACAGTGCTGCCTCTACATAGATGATTTTGTCATCTGCTTCAAAGGAAGACACATGCCCACAATAGAACACCGCCTCCAGCAGACACTGACTAGACTGGAGGAATGGAGCTACACAAACGGGTTCAAGTTCTCAGAGAGCAAGACCTGTGCAGTACATTTCTGTCGGAGACAGGGATGCAAGGAAGAACCACACCTGACTCTTCATGAGCAACGCCTCAAGGTCGAGAAAGAAATAAAATTCCTCGGATTGGTGTTTGACAGGAGGACTGTCCTTCAAGCCGCATGTGGAATACCTGAGAAGGAAATGCCAAAAAGCAATGAACCTGTTAAAGGTCCTCAGTCATCCAGATTGGGGATGTGACAAAGAGACTCTACTGACCCTGTACAAGATGTACATTCAGTCATGTCTGCACTACAGGTCGATGGTCTATGCCTGTGCCCCAAAGTCCTATTTGGATGGTTTGAAACCCATCCAAAATGAGGGACTCTATGTCTTGGTGCATTTAGGACAACACCGGCATCTAGCCTCCATGTGGAGGCAGGTATTCCACCGTTGGACTTGAGCTGGGAGAAGCTCACACTACAGCATACAATACGTGTGCAGGCTAATCCATCAAATCCAGCTCACAAGTTGATTTTCAACAACAAAAACAACATTTACAGAGAAAAACCAAATGCCATCAAACCGATGGCTGTGAGAGCTAAAGCACTGATCCAAGAGCCTAGGATTCCGGTGAAACGGATTCTGACAGACGAACCCCTAAGACCCCTCCATGGGAGCAGGAGACACCAAAGGTGAACCTTGACCTTGACAAGAATAAGAAAAGCGAAACCCCTGATCATGTATTTGAGAAAGAATACAGAGCACTCAGGGGGAGGTACAATGACCACAAAGCCATTTTCACTGATGGTTCCAAAGATGGCAGCCGTGTTGGATTCGCTGTCCACACACCTTTTGGTAACCTGAAGAAGGCACTCCACAAACAGTAGTATCTTCACTGCAGAAGAAACGCTTTATTGCAGGCGTTGAAGTGGATCAAGGTCTCGGTGATGAAGAAATTTGTCATCTTTTCAGACTCTCACCCATGTCTAGAAGCCAAATGTGACCTATATCCAAAAAAATGCTGTAATCCGAGCCATCTGGGAAGCGTACACAGAAAACAAGACAAAAAGTAAAGATGTGGTTATGTGTCGGGTGCCAAGCCTCATAGGAATCGAAGGAAATGAGGCTGCAGACACTGCTGCAAAAAATGCTCTGAGGAGGCCTGTAGGGGCCGACCAGATGCCATACACAGATGTCCTACCCATGGCAAAAGTCCATGTTTGTTCAGGAAAAATGGCAGCGCAGATGGAACGCTGCAGATGCCAGCAAGCTGCGAACCATCCGACCAACGGTCGGCAAAAGTTTCACAGAGGAAAACCTGACAAGATTGGAACAGGTGAAACTGATCCGTCTAAGGACTGGTCACACCAAACTGACTCACAGTCACCTTCTGAAAGGTAAAGTGGCGCCTGTATGTCAGGCATGCAACACTCAGCTGAGTGTGGAATTGTCAGGCAACCAAGAGAAGCAGGAAGAAATTCCTGAAAAATCCAACGACAATGAACAGTGTTTTCCACAGCACTGGAAACAAGGAGATTCTTGATTTCCTGCGGGGAAACCAAGCTCTTTTGCAAAATATGAAATATAAAGAAGCCTTACCCGGTTAGGCATCGCCCTATAATAAGTAGGGGAAAATAGGAAAGAATCAAAACATAGTCTCTCTGCTAACTTTTAATTACTATTAGTGGAGGTAAAATCAACCAAACCAAACCAAACTCAGATTATCCCCATAGATCTACCACATCCCACCGCCATGATATAGAAAGTCTTGAAATTCTAGAAGTAAAATGATGCATTTGGGTGATTTATATGAGCATGGGGGGGTAGCCACCATCAAAAAGCACCAGAACATACCTTTTTACATTTAATTTTTCAAATCTCTTCTTTCAGTGACAAAATAATACACCCTTAATGTCAGAGATTCTTCTCACAGCCTCACATCCCCTTAAGTAGAATCCCTCATTGAAATCTAATCTCCTACAGGCCTACTTATGCTGTAGGGGGTAGATGTATACCACTGTCATTCAGTGGATGCTTGTACCCTACAGTGCAGCTACCAGCACAGGCCTACTTAACATACATTCTTGTGAGACTTGAAGCCACTCTATACATGGAGAGTCTCCACACCTGTAGGTGTGAAGACTTCACACCTGGAGGTGTGAGGAGCCTATACTGAGCATACCTTTAAAGCTGTAATTACCGTAATCTCCCGCGTATAAGACGCGTCTTATACGCCAAACAAAATGCTACTGGGTCTTATACGTGGGAGGTAAATTGCCTTGAGTTTGGGGTGCGTCTTATACGAGGGGTAATTTTACTATAGAAATGTACTGAATTTACAAAATTGGTACCTAAAAGGTGCGTCTTATACGCGAAAATGCATGTGCTGAGTTTGGGGTGCGTCTTATACGCGCAATGCGTCTTATACGCGGGAGATTACGGTATTCATTCTTAAGCCACCATGAGCTACTTTATGAGTCCTGATTTAAAAGTAATGTTGTGTGTAAGGTGTGAGCAATTGGATTTCGACCAGGGTATGAGTATAATTGCATCCTAAAACCAGTGTAAGGTACATGCTGATAACCAGCTTTGAACAGCTAGACATGATGGCACCACCTCAAACCAGCGAAATCATTGTAGCCAAACGGCCTAACAATTGACTTGTGGCAAGACAGTCTGAGGGCTACTATACACACATTAAACGTGCTAATTGAAACAGCGATGCATACATAATGGATATATTAGAGCGTATAAAACACATGATTATGAATTTATAATGCATTGGTCAATGTTCACAATTATACTGATGACTATATATTGATTGTACTAATAGCAATGGCTATATATATACAAGTAAAATTATCCCTGAGGCATGGTCGAGCCAATATTGCTACTAAAATTCATGTATTTGTAAGTCAAGCAATAAAAACCTTTAAAATTGAATTGAATTGGGTGGGGGAGGTAGGAAAAACTGAAAGAAGAGACAGGCAGTGAATACCAGGTAGTGGGGTATGAAGACTCAATGGAACAAATGGTTTGGTACTCGAATGTTTGAGAAATTTTTTGAAAATTTCAATGTCAAAAGATGCATTCTGATGACTTCTGGGAATGAGCTCATAACTTTGGTTCTAATACATCATCTGCTGGGCATATCTGAAAATGGGGGGTGAGAATTTCTTTAACTTTTGGGAAGCCCAGAATCTGGAGATAAATTCTAGTGTATTTGTCGCCAATTTGAAGGCCGCTGTCGCCACTTTTTAGCTACATGGTGACAGGTACCTATTAACCACCCGTATTTCACCTTTCTGTACAATTAGACCCCATTGGAACAATTACATGTAAACCATATTACTAATAGTCCAGAATGTATAAAGAACATACAGGGGATAATCATTAGGCAGAAGACCCATCACACAGGATAACCACAGGGGAATCCCATAGTGAGGCCCATGGACCGGTTCGTTCTAGTATGAACCAGACCTAGCAAGCCCATGGGACAGAACATCCATATCCCTATGTAATAGAATCAGTAGCAGCCCCGACGGTCACCCAGCTCGGACACAGGTTGTGCAGTGCCACCTTCTGGTATACAATAGCATTAGGTGTCGAATTTACCAGCCGCGTCTTGGTGCCAGCCTTGGATGCTCATGATGTTGTACTTCACCCCTTTGTCGTAGTTGAGTAAACCTTTCAGGTAAGCTCTGTAGGGGTAGGTTTTGGTGTTGCCAGACACTTTGAAACCTCCGATGGAGACTTGGACGTCCTTGAAGAGCGAGTGAGCCAAGTTGTTCACCGGAGCCACCTCGTCATTGGCGTCCAGAGCCTCGCCGTTTGGTTTCAGCACCTTGCATTCTAGATGCAGGTAGTTTTCGTTCAGGTCCATGTACTCTTGCGACTTACTGATAGTGAAATTTATGTTGCTTCCATCTCCCAAAGAGTATTTCGTCTCTAACCCGATGAAGGTCGACTTCAGGATAGTGGTCTTAGTCGGTGCTACAGCGTGCAGGTCGAGCTCAGAGAGTGCACACTCTCTGCTGTTCTCGTGTACGTAGGCCATCGCGCTCCCTCTTCACGTCGGTGGTAGACTGACTCCGGTGACCGCTAGTCCTTTTTATTTATAGGTCGATCGCCTAGCAATCGAAAATGTCACCCCGGCGTCTTTTACAGGAACCTCCGCCCGTCTGAGAAGCAGGAGAGCCCCTCCGACGTTTTTGGGTCGCCGCTTTTTTTTTCCCCGAGAGAGCACTTTACCCGCCAGACTCTTCAGAGCACCTACTCCTCTTTCTTTCATGCTCTTCTTGAAAGTCCCTCCCGCCATCATGTCCTTGGCCACACCTACGCCAGCACAGAAGAGTGTTTTACCCACGGTCTTCAAAAGCGGTGTGGCCGAGCACATGAGGCCCAAGAGTGCAACTCCGAAACCGTGACCGTTCTGGAAAGGTCGTCCGCTGTATATGTCAATACCGCCACCGAACTGAGCATTGTAGTAATCGCTGTACCCCTGTCCTCCGGCGGTACGCTTCGACTAAGAAAAGTACGGCGCTCGTTTGCGTATCATGTCTGCACCTCTTCAGTTAACGTCGACCGGTCTCAAATGAAGTGTCACCATCACCTCGCCTCTCATGAATGGTATGGGTTGGCTGGTTCTCTCTTAAGTAGACCCCGATCTCGTCCAACCTTCTGGATTTCAAGGGAAAATAATCCAAATGTGGAAAACTGACAGCTGGTGTTCCCCCTCTTCGCTTTCCGCTTCTGTCGACTGCGACGCAGTGTAACAGAGGCACGTGCATGTCACCCACGGGTCTCTCTTGAATGGCGTCGGTGTACACGTACACAGAGTACACGTTTCTGAAGGGGTCCATGATGTAGAGGGCGGTCTTCTTCCCGAATCCTAGAATGTGCGCCAGATGCTCGGTGATCATGACCGTGAATCGGGGCACGTTAATGGTGAAGAAGCCTCTGCCCCCGCAGTAAGTAATCCTGTAAGCTTCACCAGTATACAATCAGCTATACCAATAGCCGTCCTCGCCCCTCTGAAAATGTTCACTGTCGACGACGACTGGGGCAAAATCGACAGCTACAATCTCTTCGCATCCTTTGATGATTGCGAAGAGAACGTCCATGCATTAGATCTGCAATGAAAAACATGACTTCGTAGTGCAGGACAATATTGACACTTTGTTTTTTAGCGCAAATATGTATGTACCCATATATATTGACTTATACATATGAAATCATCATCCAAAATTAAGGATGAATGGACTAAATGATGAACTAGTATCAGAAGACAAAAATACTCAATAAGAGTATAAAGAACCACATACACAATGTCTATCATAATGACTTTAGAATAGTGACTCAATTAAGTGTAAGATGCATCAACTCAAGGGTTATATAGACGAGCCTACTAGGCCACTTTACCATCCCACAAATGTATTGGATCAAATATTGTCAAACTCCCCTATAGTGGCAGGAGCAGGGTCTATAGATGTGAATGTCTCTGATCACATTCCAGTGTTTATTGTGCTGAAAAATCCTAGAAATTCAACCAAAGTAGAAGTTATTAAAGGTAGATCCTACAGAAATTATGACTTGAGGTGGTCTCAATGCTCCAATCCAAGATTTCCATGCCGTCGGCACCCTTCCGGTAGCAGTCAATACCCCAGTTTTTGATGCATTGACTCCTATCGAAAATATTCTGCATTGCAGCAGGCATGGAGGCCCTACAATTAGGTTTCCTATCATCTCCTCCTGATCCGGAATTTCCGGATCCCGATCCTCCAGGTGGTCCATTCGGGGGTCCATTTCCACCGGATCCTGAAGCTCCACCCGCAGATCCTCCGGATCCACCAGTATAGCCGGCAGATCTGTAGCCATACGATTGGTTTCCGGTATAACTAGGACGATAACCATTTTGGTTTTGCCCTTGGTTATACCCATTTCCTGAGTACCATGATCCCGTTCCGGAACCTCCGTACTGTGGTCTCGGATAATAGCCATTTTGACCATTTCCGATGTTAGTTTGCCCGGAATTTCCGGATGGACCCTGGCCACCAGATAACGCTTGGGGAATGCAAGTATTTTGTGTCACATTCCCTCCTGAACCTTTCATTCCAACCTGGGACAACGGTACAGGCTGAGAGGCTACTCCCGGTTGAGGCGGCACAGCGTACCTATTAGGTGCCTGTGCACGTACGACATTCGGACCCGGGGCTGGATGTCTGGGTACAGCCAGAGTACTATGTCCAGGATGTGATTAGTAAGAGGGAGGCATAAGCAAACCTCTTACTGGGGCCACTACCTGGGGTGTAGGTGATGGGGTTGTATTCCTTATAGGAGCACTTACCCGAGGTGGTCTCATTTTACCACTCAGATCGGGTATGGGTGGTGCACGTGCGGATCCCGTCTTGGATCCGCAGGCGAAGGCGTGCTACTAACTGGTGTCTTAATGGCATTGACTGTACTAGTCGAACCATCAGAGCCCATTCCCCGGAACCAATACCATCCGGTTTCGAGTACACTCCTGAACTAATATTTTTGTTCGCAATGTCCTTAACAAAAGGGTTAAATCTGGTAGGTTGTGACTGCTGCTGGCCAGTAGGTGTGGCAGTTATCTGATTTGATGGTATTGTTACCATTCCATCATCGTTATCCAGTATATTCGAAACGATACTCGGATCTATATTTATTACAGACTTTTGTACCGCTTCTACATACTTATCTAGTGCTAATGCAGTTTCCTGCAATTCCTGTATGTCTTGTATCATACTTTCTTTATCTTGTTCCAGTTGTTGATTATGTGTTATTGTCCCCAACCGGACCGATTCATTATCCTGAGCTTGCTTGTTACATTGCTGTTTCAAGTCTTCCAACTCAGTTCGATAGTGTATTACTTCAGCTTCTGTATTTACCTTTTCTCGGCAGAGCTGATCATTCGTATCTTCATATTCTTGTATAAGATCATGTTTCGAATCATACTCCTTTTGGAATGATTGTCGCATTTCATGGAGTTTGCCTCTCTTGGTCTGAAGATCATTCATATAGCTTTTTCTCTTCAGGTCGAATTCTTTTCTTAATTCAAGGAGCTCGTGTTCGAGTTGTTCCTTTTCTGTGGCAACTTCATCTTTCGCCTAACATAAAACATTTAATGTTTCGTTCAAAGCGACATAGGTGTCATTCTGGCACTATAATCCAAGATTGGCAGACCTGGTCTTGGGACATTGTACGGTAGTTCTCCAAATGTTACCCTTTTGGTAGGCATAGGAGCTTGATGTTCCGGGTTAGTGCTGCCACCAGCCTCGAACATCGAATTGCATAATTCTCCAGCGAGAGAATTATCCTCTATCTGTCTCTGTATAGACTGTTCCCTTCTAACAGAGTCTGGTATATTTTCCTCACTATCTAATTGGTAATTAGGACCTGATTGTCGCCAGGCTGAATATCCATCATCCTTGGGATTCGAATGAGCTTGTACCACAAGGGTACCATTCTCATTTTCTTGGACAGTTTGCTATCCATCAGGGTTGGTCTGATTTAAATCATCTAACCCATGTATATGCCGTTCGGACGTTATAGTCCGGGCTATACACACCAGAATTAACTGGTCACGGCACCAATGTAATGGTTTGTGTTTCTAACCAGTTAGGTTTGGGTCTCGTGATTTGAAAGGAAAGACGAAGACAGTATTCCGAGTGTATGCCAACAGTTTATTTAGTACACTTTCCGGTTACCCTGTAGTTTTATGGATAGGGAAACATGTTGCTACATATAACATGTACGGAGGCCTACATGGCCTCTGACGTGGTAGGTGAGCGCAGAGCCTTTTATATGGATGCTCCAAGTTCGTCGCCAGGTGTCCCACGGACCCGGATAGGTGCTGCCACCTACCCAGAACCTCAGGAACACCAGGCGACAGGTCTCACCTGCCACGCCAGACGGCACCAGTTATTATGATATACCTCTACATGTGCAAGGACCTGCGCAGTAGGCTCAATTTCAATGGTAGTGACCCACCTTAAACAGCTATTGATAGCAATGAGAAGTGCCCAGCCTAACAGTAAGGTGTGAATGCCATATGTTGGCATCTTCAGTTCTCCCCTTTGGGGTCCCTTCTCGAAAGGGGATGGGGTGGGGAATTTTAGGGGGGGGGGGAAGCCCGGGGGAGAGAGTGTCAGGGTGGGGCTTCTAAATATGTATCATCCCTAAAAAAAAGTATTTCAAGCCTGAGGTGCAGCTTACCGCGTTTGAAGTTTTGGATAGTCCGGAAAAAAACAACAATGATAGTGTGGGTAAAGTCAGAATTTTTGTTGACCAAACTAGCGTGGCAACCCTGTTCAACAATTCAATATAACGTCGAGAGGTGTGGATTACCAGGCCAACCTGGTTATATAACACAAATATAGAGCCTCCTTTTTATCTCTGGCACGTGGTCAATCTTTGTCAGCCATTAGAAAATATCAGCAATATTTGGCAGGAAATAGTCAGTATATGACTGCACTTTGTTACTATTTGTCACTATATATATATATGTCACCAAATTGCCTATGAGGCACGACTTATACACATAATTTTACGGTACTTGTTGATGCTCATTTTCTCCAGAAAGCTTGTCTGGAATACGGTGTTCGAGCGATGCCAAAGAAAAGAATGGTCAAATTACTGAAGAGCATCTATGAAAGCACACATCAGTGTAAGTATGCATTATTATTCTGATTTCAGTAAAAGAAAAAATGTCTAAGTGTCCCATATTCAAACCACTAACCCTTGCCACACTGATATTTCAAGTAAGTCCCTAAGTTGACTGGAAGCAGAGAGGTATAGTAAGAAACAACACCCCTGTTTTCATCCATGAAAATAAATCATTTACATGTATAGCCATGTCATCAAAATCTTGACCAATAGCTCATCTACTGAAATCACTGGTGCATGACGTACACCAATATTTGCCTTATGGAGGTCAGTTTAGTAAGGCTTTTTATGGGGGGCCGTGCCATGCTTAACAGCTGTCTGGCTATACAGAACAACCCCCCATTCTTTAGAGTCGGTTTTGGCCAAAAAATTGTTAGGAGTCCTTATCCGGAGAATGTTTAAGAAATTTCATGTTTTATTAATAGGCAGTTTATGAGATATTTACATCTTTTGTATTATAGGTTGTGAAAGGGAGGCTTGGTAGGTGCTCACAGAGGCTGTCAGAGTTGTGCTATTGGGGGGGGGGGGACAATCAACCAGGTACAAGGGATCATTATAGGGTTGTACTTATATACCTTTACTTTGCCACAGCTGTACTAAGGGTTGGGGAAGGGGTGGACAATCAGTCACACCTCAGCATTCTTGGGTGGGTGGGAAGCCGTCAGAGTAGCAGTGGTTGGTGTGGGTGGGAGGGGGAAGAGCCATAGATCAACACCACCAGCACCACCCTTATGTTTGCATTCTATCATCTAACTTCTTTAATCTTAGTCAAAAGTGAATTCTGAGAGTTGGATGTTAATTCTTGTCAAAATTATTGGTCACATTATGTGAAAACTCCTAAAACCTTGATGTTGGTATATTACAGGTTGAAATCTGCCAATAAACAACAGTACCATAAATCCTTGTGTATATGACTATAAAGTTCTGTTGTTCTTAAGGTCTTTATCATAGTTCTATAGTTAAAACTCTAACTGCCACGGCCCCCCATACTGGTAACTAGTTACCAATTAGACTACTTTCAATGAAAATTGCTGTCTAGTCTTTTTGTACTGGTATAATAGCAGTACTACAAAGTGCACAAATATCATTAAATGAACCTTATACAAGGCCTATGCAAGTCTAGGGTGAACGCTGGCAAGGGCATACCGCAGAGACACTCCACTACTACTATCTTTGTTACTAAAATGTGCCAAAGCATTCCCTGGGCTGCACCTGTAGTGACTTGTTTTTGTCACAGGTCGTAATGGGGTAGGCTCGTAGCTTCTGCACCGCAACTAGTCATCTCCAAGTACATGTAGTGAATTGTCATTGTCACAGTTCTCGGCTCAGTCTATCAGTAGCATTTATAGGTGTAATCAATACGTCACCAGTCACCTGGGCACAGCCCTAACCTATACTGAACAAGTTATTAATGGATATGTCATGACGCCCCCTCGTTGCATGTTATTGTTTGATATCAGTCACAAGTCATGACACATCCATTAACTACTTATTTTATTACACGATTAATCAATAGATAATCAATAGATAATCAATAAATTCAATTAAAAAAAAAGAATTCTTCACCTCCCCATGGGACTCGAAGCCTGCCATAGTGTGTGTACACAAAAGGTTTGACAGCTTGCACTGCGAAAAAGATGAACCAGACCTGGACGCTTACACCTGTACCTAGGGTTAGGTGTGCGCCTCGCTAACCAATATAGTATCAGTACACACACCTTGCCACCTGGCAGCTGCTGGCTTGGTTTGAACGCTTCCGTAGAGCTGTGATAGACTTATAACCATAATGCCATTCTCACCTTGCGCATGTGACAAAGCTAGGGGTTGCTACTAACCATGCCAAACCTATGACATTGTATATATACAGGCAAACACACTCTGTTTCTCGCCAGTCCCTGTGGCGCACTGCATAGGGAGTTGGATTTGGGATCAGTAGGGTATGGGTTCCACCCCTGCTCTTGGCAATAGAATTCTCGTAGGTTTTAACATGTGACATATGACATGTAAGGTGTGCTGATATCTATGGATAACAACACTGGGTGCCTGTTATCCATGGATAACAGCACACCTTACAAAGGTCATGATGCATGCATCATGACATGCAATATCAACAGGTATCAGAATGGGAATATCCACAAAAAGAACCCAAAATCACAAAAGTCGTATAATAAAAGTGCATAAGTACAGTACATGACCCCCTGATAGCCCCTTATCCTCATTTTAGTCAACCCACATACAACGCCTCACTACTCACTACCATACATTTATGTTCTATAAACCTCTTAAAATCTCGGACAAAAGACACAAAAAAAATTTCTTCTGTTTTCAAACTTTCCATCTCCCCATAGACTTCTACTCCAGGCTGACAAGAGGGCAACTTCAATTCATGGATCCAGGATTTGTAAAAGGAGGGTATGCAGTCCAATAGGGGGAGGCAGACCCACTGTTTTGAGAACATTTGGGGTCCGAAATACGCAAATGAATAAATAATGATTCAAATCAAGTACAGAGAAAATCGGGGGGGGGGCTCTATCCACCACTGTTTTTTTTTTGTGTTTTTTTTTAGCTTCAACTATGGTTTATGGAGATGCCATTTCTCAGTATATACTTTACTAGTAAGCCATACTCCTAAGTTCAGGGAGACAAAATAAGCCTCAATAAGCACCTGATGTGTGCGGAAGGGCTGGCATATACATAAGAATTACGTAAATCTAGATCTGCACATCGTTCTATAAAGTGTGATGATATTGATCAAATGAAATTCATAGATCATCAATTATGCCTGTGCATTGACCAATATTGGAAGATGTTTAATAACAGAAAGATTGAAATGTGTTGTTTTTTTCTTGAAATATTTAACACTTGATTTACCCAATGATCATTAAAACAGATGAGACTGATTCTGAGCTTGAGCAGAGTTTTGAAACAACGCAGTCTTCCACAACTAGACAGTCCGATGGGACGACTACAAAACCAGACATGCTGCCTCCTGAGATGACTGCTGTTAAGGCTACTGTATCCAGCACACAACATGCTAACACATTCAGGCATTCCCAGAGGACAAGTCAGTCTCATGATGACACAGAGAATGCAAACAGGCATACCATGTCTCCTCTGCCAATTTATGTGAACAAGTAAGTGTTTGGTTTGAAGGTGACACCCACCCTAAACTCTTCTCTCTCACTTTAAATCTTTTATTGGATTCTTTCCCCTTTAGGGAACGAGTCCTCAATACATCTATCTACAGTGTCTTAAATGCTTTTTGACCAAAGACCTAAAGTACTACAGTAATATAAATGAACAACTTTTTTATCATTGGTAACCATGGTGATCGAGTTGCTATGATAAAATATCAACAATAATTATTTTTATAAATTATCCAAGGCTTTTATATGATTGAGTGCAGCTTCTTGACACACTAGAGTGGGTTTTGGTGTTGTAGAGCGCAGGATTTTGAAGTAATAACTGGTAGACATATACCTGGGCAGCGCTAAGGTAGCCTGTGTAGAGCCCTTATAAAAAAAATATATTAGTAATTACTCGCCATTTGTCAGCAATTAGTCAATATATATCAGTATTTACTCACAATCTGTCAGCAATTAATCAATATATGTGAGTACTTAGTCACTCTATATCAGCAATTATCAATACATGTCAGGCTATTAGAACTTTGCCGATACATACTATACTACTCGAATGAGCCAAAAACTCATTACTACAGTAATGCTTTGCCATACACACTATACTACCGGTTATATATAGTTACTACCAGTTCTAGGCGCCTCCTGTTGCCTGGCCCTAGTGCTATTATTAGCGCCGTTTCCTATTCATTTGGTCGGCGCCTACAGGGCCAAACACAAGCAAATGGTGGTCTCTCCTGTTGCCTGGCCCTAGTGCTATTATTAGCACAGTTACCTCCCGGGCATTACCTGTAACCTTTTTTAGGGGGGGCATGTCCTTTAGGGGGACGAAACACCCCAGATTGATACCAAACATTCCATATCCGCGCATATTATTTGCATAATTAGCATAATTATCCAGTATCTTGGTTCTTTTCCATATATATAGATGTGTGTCATTGCTGAATGGACGTCTTTCCATTTCTCCATTCTCTGGTGTTTGAATGAAAATGTTGATGCTATTCTGTGTTTTAATTTGTGTTTTAATCTGTGTTTTTACGGTACATGTATTGACTTTAAGGCTATAACAGATTAGTATTAGTGCTGTGGTATGATAGTAATCACTCACTCTTTGTCAGCGGTTAATCAATATATATTAGTAATTAATCACCATTTGTTAGCCAGGCAAAATCCGCTGGCTACTCTGGTTACTCACCAGGGCTCCTCAGTCTCGGTAGTATAGTGTGTATCAGCAAAGCATTACTGTAGTAATGAGTTTTTGGCTTATTCGAGTAGTATAGTATGTATCGGCAAAGTTCTAATAGCCATTTTTGTGATGTCATAGCTTTAAAATATCAATATCTAAGCCTATGGTATCATTAATACCCTCAAAACATCGCTAAAATTGCTAAAATTATCGATAGCTTTGTTCCCATTGTGCAGATTTGAAAATAAATATCGCCATGATGATCGCCAGCTCGAAATACCCTTAAATCATAGGTCACACTATGGGAAAACTCCTATATGAGGTTTTTGACTACCCCCTGCACCCCCTTTTGCCAGTCCTGCACTGGCATGTAGGCCCCCCTCAAAAAACCCTTTTTCGACTTCTTCCTGCCTTAAACATAGCCTTTTTTTTCGCCAGTTGATCGCAAAACAGGTATCTTTTGGCAGAAGGTAGTGCACGTCCACACCATGGTAAGGGCACAGGTGGACTGGCTGGGCCGAAAAGGCACCTAGTCAAAAGAATTATTTCGCTTATTCTTTTTCGAAACCGATTTTTTAGGGGGGCATGTCCTTTAGGGGGACGAAACACCCCAGATTGATTCCAAACATTCCATATCCGTGCATATTATTTGCATAATTAGCATAATTATCCAGTATCTTGGTAATTTCCATATATATAGATGTGTGTCATTGCTGATTGGATGTCTTTCCATTTATCCATTCTCTGGTGTTTGATTGAAAATGTTGACGCCATTCTGTGTTTTAATTTGTGTTTTAATCTGTTTTTACGGTACATGTATTGAGTTTAAGGCTATAACAGGTTAGTATTAGTGCTATGGTATGATAGTAATTACTCACTATTTGTCAGCAATTATTCAATATATATTAGTAATTACTCAGTATTTGTCAGCAAATAGTCAATATATATTACCGTAATCCCCCGCGTATAACACGCGTCCTCTACGCCAAACAAAATGCTGGGGAGTCTTATAGGATGTATTGAAATTGGGGGTGCGTCTTATACGAGGGGTAATTTTACTATAGAAATGTATTGAATTTACAAATTTGGGCCTTAAAATGTGCATCTTATACGCGAAAATGCATTGGCTAAGTTTGGGGTGCGTCTTATACGCGCAGCGCGTCTTCTACGCGGGAGATTACGGTAGTAATTACTCACAATTTGTCAGCAATTAGTCAATATAAGTCAGTACTTAGTCTCTCTATATCAGCAATTATCAATGCATGTCAGTATTTACTCACAATCTGTCAGCAAATAGTCAATATATAACAGAGAAATAGCCATTGATTCAATTGTGCATCCTGCCTTGACTGGTATTTGTCAAGATATGTCAGTCTCTATGGACTATTTGTCAGCAATTAGTTAATATATGTTACTATTTATTCACTATTTGTCAGCAATTAGTCAATACATGATAGTAGTTACTTACATTTTATCAGCATTTAGTCAATATATGTTAGTAATTGCTCACTATTGACTAATATCTGACAAATTGTGAGTACCGTAATCTCCCGCGTATAAGGCGGGTCTTATACGCCAAACAAAAAGCCAGATATATGATGGGTATTTAACTGATACATCTATTTTCACTATCAATCACCACCATAGCCTGATTTTTAAATAATGCTTGACGTTACATAAGCTTCAAGAAGTACTGAAATGATACCTTCAATAACACAACGTTGGGGTGGCGATCTGCCTCCACCCATGATGGCACATCACGACCAGAAGTATCTTTGACATCTGCTATAATCATCCCAATGAATACCTCCCATTCCTGCAATAAGCACCACAGATATGGGTCAGATCGTCAGAAAGTGTAAGATTTTGCCCTTGAAGGCTCTTAAAAATTAATTTTCTAACTACCGTAATCTCCCGCGTATAAGGCGCGTCTAAAATGCTGCTGAGTCTTATATGTGGGAGGGACATTGCCTTGAGTTTGGGGTGCGCCTTATAGGGGGGGTAATTTTACTATAGAACAGTACTAAATTAACAAAAATCTGCCCTTAGAGGTGCGCCTTATACGTGGAATTGCATTCTCTTAGTTGGGGATGCGCCTTATACGTGAGCTGCGCCTTATACGCGGGAGATTACGGTAATTACTGACATATATGGACTAAGTGTTGTTTTATAATGACTAAGTGCTGGCATATATTGACTGACTGCTTACAAATAGTGAGTAATTACTGACATATATTGATTAATTGCTGACAAAGAGTGAGTAATTATTGACATATATTGACTAATTTCTGATAAATAGTGAGTAATTACTGACATATATCGACTAATTGCTGACAAAGTGAGTAATTACTGACGTATATTGACTAACTGCTGTTATATAGTGACTAAGTACTAACATATATTGACTAATTGCTGACAAATAGTGAGCAATTACTAACATATATTGACCAATTGCTAGTGAGTTATTACTATCATTTATTCATTAAAATACTGACATATATTGACTAACTGCTGATGACTTCTGAGTAAATACTGACATGTATTGATTAATTGCTGATATATAGTGAGTAATTACTGACATATATGGACTAATATTTATATCTATAATAAATACAGTATATTAATATCGAATATTGAATTCTAATCTTCAAATATTAATAAAGAATTCACTACAGCATTGCTGTACCTATCTAAAAATTCCTTAAAGATTAGTGTCTCAAAGAATCATAAAACAATCCTTACCATTCAGACATATCAACATTCTCAAATCCTCAAGTAAGCGCATCCTCGTATCATAATCTGTATTTCTCATTATTCAAATTCTCTTTTTATAGGGGGGGGGAGGCTGATAGAATGACACCTCCCATTCTTTCAGTGGAGGTTTGGGGAGAACATTTCTAAAGGTGAATTGTGAATTTTCAGTAATTGCTTTTAGATATATGGGGAAGCTATAGGAAAAGGGAACTTTGTAAGAGGTGTCAATTTGCCCTATACATTTCTATATTTAGGAGTTGTATTTAAGTGAGCATACATGCAAACTCCTCAGTTTTCTCAGTTTTGGTATGATCTGTCAGGGTCATTCTTGTGATTCACCCAGATACAGTGAGATTTTTAGCGCGGCGACTAGTGGGTACTACTCGTGAGATGAGTAGACTAGTGTATGGTTCACAGTCGCCACGGTGTAAGAGATAGGGAGGCCTTGCAATCTATTTTTGTTTGTGGCTCCTCTGCTATGGACTATTCCTGCTCACTATTCTAATGTAATAACAACAGTGTGTGTGTACTTTACTTATCAGTGAAGGAATTTTCAGAATATATCTCATACTTTTGATTTTATTCGCAGATAAGACATTTCATCATTTGGAGCCCTATGGCAGATTAGCATAAGAGCATTTTAAGATTCAGAAATACATCCCTGTAGCCTTTGTTTTAGCATTGTTCGTTTTGAAACTACTATATATATGTAGTACAGGTTTTATCTCAGTGGGTTATGGTACAATTGGATCATATTTTCTGTATTTGAACAAAATATTCACTGTCAAAGATCTCTATGGAGAAATCAGTGCTAAAGTGTGTGTTGCCATATGTGCATTTTTGTAAATCAGAGGAGGTTGAAGTGTAAGGCCACCTTGTGGAACTGCTACATTCTTTTCTGTGTAAAATTTTTAGTTTACATTGAAATAATGCTTTCTCAGAATATGTATCTACTATTGGTGATGAAAGATTAATTTGATTACTCCTTTCATTATATAAACGATTTTGTGGAACACTGAAAAGATGTATACACTGTGCTCCCCCTCTACAGAGAGGTGGAGTGATCTGGCCATTTGCTGACCACTGGCCTGTGGCGAGGTGCAGACTATTACAAGTGATTGGCAGTTGGGTGTGTGTGTGTGGGGGGGGGGAGGCAGGCAGAGCAGGCTCCTGGCAATCTGAGACAGTGTACACTCATAATGACACACCTGTTGACTATGGCATTGAACATTGAATAAGACAGGTCCCTGTGGTAGCTGAGTGAGGTGCATGCAGAATGGACAGTCTACAGACTATTAGTACTTAGCTGCAGTGGGTAGTTCAGGTTGAATTTGTGCTATATACTACCAAAAGCCCAGATGATAGTATGCCCTATCTGTCTCACCAACTGAAACTAGACACGATTACAAGTCGCCGCGCCATGTCTCACAGAACTATTCTCTACTATTGTATTAAAATCTACAACACTATGGTTTTATTACCATTTATATAGGGGGATAGTCTTAGAAAATTCAGATACAAGGATATCAGCCGTCTCATCTATAAAAAGCACCAGCATGCACCATTAGGCTTCTCGCAATTCAAATTTTATCTGGGGGACAAACCCAGATCCCCCAACCCATTTTCTGGAAGGAACACGAGTAAAAGCTTTTGATGTTTTTTTTTTCGTCATAAGTTGAATGGTGGTTGAATGGGTGGAGTGTCAGATTGACGCAAGTTTAGTAAATTGGGTAATCAATTCAACATGGGTCAAAATTGATCCAAGATGGGTTGATTGGACTACATTGAGTAGATTGACCAACACAAGTCAAATTGTCCCAATATGGGTCACTTGGACCTAACATTGGTCTCAAATGAACCAAATATGGGTGAATCGGGTCAAAACAGGTCAATATAGGTCAAATTAGATCAATATGACCCAAGGTGGGTCAAATTGCATAAATTTGGTCAAATCAGGTCAACATACCACGTAAGGGCCTCCCCTAATTAGGGATGTCATTGACATCCATTTTTTTCCGATGACAATTATCACGATTTTGGTCTCGATGTCACGATCTGCAGAAAAGAATTACCGGTATAACAAAATCAGCAAGAAGCCACAAATGGTATCGAAGCTTTTTTTTCCCGTAAATCCCCGGTCCCAAGCCGGCCCCGGTCATAAGCCGGGGGGAGTTCAGGGAAATCCTAAAAGCCGGTTTGGGGATCAAATCTTTACCATTTTCTCTTTATTCTACAGTAAAAGAAAAACTCGGTCATAAGCTGGGGGGGGGGGACTTTGGGAAAAATTTAGAAGCCGGTTTGGGCCCAAAATAGAAAAAAAAAATCCGGGGATCTACGGTATATACAGAGGAGTATGCTCTGAGAGAGGCATCAAAAAGTGTCATAGGATAAATAAGTTGCATTTCCCAAACCTCTGCATAGTTGTGTCTAGCTGGAAAAGGTGTCGGGGGTTCAAAATGAATATGTGAGATTCTTTCTATTTTTGTAGTGATAATAAGATATGCTCAAGTACATTCGTACACTAGGTGATTATTAGGTTGAATACCTTATCAAATTGACAGAAGTACAAGTGATCTTTGCAGTATTGCGTTGTTAATATTGTAAGCTTTAATTTGATACCAAATATGCCCATATCTGTCTCTTCTGTCAATGTTTTTGACAAGGACATTGGGAAAAATTGTGAGTATCGATGACATCCCTATCCCTAATAAGCGCCCACTGCTCCTTTTTGGAGCCTTTTACAGACTAGAAAAAGGCCTAATTTTCACCATTTTGGAGGCAAGTAAACCTTAAGCACTAAACCATGAAATGGTCATATACAGTATTTCAAAATACTGGTAGGTAAAATTAGCCCGATAATTTTTCTTTCTTTTGTTTTTCAAAACAAAGCTTTATTAATAGTTCCACTACATGAGGAAGTGATAATAATGGCAGTTAAATTGAGTGGTCATACCAGAGAGGGTTCCACGATCTGCCATCCCATAATGCATCAGCTCAATACACAATCCGGCAGCAGCAACACATACATGTACTTCCCAGTGTCAGGAACATCAACATCAATTTCTTCCAGAATTCTACAAGTTAAGACCATCCTAGGTCGTGTAGGGGCATGGTTTAGTATTAGCATCTATGGCTTATGGGTTGACTAGTTTCCGAGCGGAGCGTCCTTTTGGGTTGAGGCCGGTTACGCCTGGCGGATGGTGGCAGCACTGTCCTCCAGGCTTCCTGGCTTACACAAGAGGGGTCGTCACCCAACCCCTGTGGCTATATAATAGTCGGGTCGGAAGCTAGTGAGACAGAATTCCCCCGGATTCTGTACGACCAAGGGTGTGAAATCCCAAAATTCCTCTGAAGCGTAATATACAGCTTGCTAGTTAATGTTTTAATGTTGGATAAAAGTGATCTAAATGTTCTTTGGGCAGAATATAACACACTCTGTTGTACAAGTATGTTTGGAACTACCATTGGGATGTCGGGCCTCCCTAGCCCACTTGAAAGGGTCTATTTCTCCTCTTTCCTATCCCCTCAGGATGTGTGTGGTGCACATATGTGCGGGCACTGACACATTCCTCTGTGAAATTGTGTAATGTAGTTCTCGCCATGAATATGACCTCAGCTGTCGAAATGGCGTTAAACATCTATTACTCACTCACTCACTCACCATTGGGATGCCCACATTTTTCAATCTGGAATGGTATTGGCAGAAATTCTAAGTCAGACCCCCCTACAAATGGTAAATTCTTTTCTCATTGGATTTGCATAGATCTCAAGAATGGTCTTTCTGAGCATCAAAAACGCGGATTTCCGCGTTTTTGCGGAAATGTCACAACACCCTAAGATCTCCCTGACTCCGAAACCTTACCTGGTGGTCATAAATCAGAGCTATCCGAACGATAAAACGCCTACTCGGAATACCCTTAGTTTGCTGTGTAGTAGGATACTGAATAAATCTTGTTGCCTTCTGAACCAGACATTCTTGTATTTGTGATCCTTTCCGAACAAACAGACAGCCAATCTGAGACCAAACCATTACAGTCGCAACAATCTGGTAATTGTTATTGTTGGCTTCCTTATGATGACCTGCACGAATTTCATGTAGTCTTGGATGACCAACATACAGGTATTGTTGTCTGAAGTAGTCACAAAGACTGAAATTATGTCAATCGCAAATGCTGGCGAACCTAATACCAAACATTTAACAATTCTTGCATCAAAGGGCTCTTATCAGTCTTGGTGAGACAAGTGGGACACTGACAACCACCGGATGATTTCTCGAGACAAGCCGGGCCAGTAATATCTTGTCGAGATCTCAGCCGCCCAGTGTTCATAAAAGAACTCAAATTGCAGAGAGGCAGGCAACACGATCTGCAGTCCCTTGCGGCCTCTCATACAGTCTTCCATCTTACAGTGTGATTTCGAACTTCTGAGCCACAGAATGAGAATGTGAGTGAAGAATGAGGCAACAAAAACAGTCTTGAGTTGAATTTCTTTTCTCCTGCTAGCAGAAGGATTTGTCATGTCCATGTTTATACACGGGGAAATACGGTAGCAGTGATTGTAAATGTACTGAATAAAGCTTTCTTTGATAAACCAGGAATTACCTTGTTACTTACTAGGCATGGCAAGGTGCATTTGTATATCCTTGTATATTTCTATGCTATGGTGATTTATTGAAATACCAGAATACCCCATACAGGGCTATCTCCCTGTAAGTTAATAATAATGTGCATTTTCAGAACTGTACTGTAGAGTGAATAGCTCGTCTATTACTAAAAGACTCGTCCTGAGTTCAGAAGCATTGTTAAACGAGGCAAGGGCTTTTGACACCACCTTTCTGACCTCTTGTCTACTAGCCCTTAGCCGAGTTTCTTATGATTACCAAGTTTCAATTGCTATTTTGGCCTCTAGCAGATTACATGCACCACCAAAAAACTATTCCATTACACAGCATATGCCCTATCACACCCTTCAAAGACCCCATGAGTCATATTTCTATTTACATGAAAATCTTTTGATAAATGATGAAAAAAACATTTCATGGGGTATGCTTTTCTTATATTTAGATTCCAAGAATTTCCATAGACCATCAAAACCTGTCATTTAGCCCTATTTCTGTTACAACTGAACCCCCAAAAATTAGTCATAGTGAGACAAAAAGTAAGACAAAGCTATCCATGTAATAGAATTTACATTTAAGGTGTACTTTGATGGCTGTGACATGGTAATTACTGTTGGGTTTTTTTCCTTTGGAGAAATGCATGTGATTTAGGGCTCTTTTTACCCTAAATAAAAGGGTAATCAAACTGTCTTTAACCCCACTTATAGACAGATTTCAGATTTTTTAGAAGAGGAGGGCATAGAGTAGGTATGGGGGCAGTGCGTGCCATGGTTATCTGGGCAAATATCTTTTGATATAGTTGATTTTGAAGGCCTTCCAATTTGGTTTATTGATAGGTTTAATTCCAAGATTCTCTCATAGACAAAACATTAGTCTTGCATTGGAGTTGAATCTAGGTGAGTACATAGAGGAGCCTAGTAGGTTTCTCTATAGTAAGTATCAGCAGTGAGATAGCTGGGCCCTTTAAGAAGATTGGCTTCCAATCATTTCCCATGGGAAAGGAAGGAAATGTAACAAGTAATTATAACAAGGTCACATCACCTTGGCTACACTGTCTGTGATGTTAATTGTAGGATCAACAATGACTGTCTATGGATGGATGGATGGGACTATGTTCGGGACAATGGTCGGGAGGGGGTACTCAGGCATGCCTCAATACTCAGAGCTGTGCTGGTAGTTGTGTTGGGAGGGGGAGGAAGACAATCAAGCAGCTAAATGTGTCCTTAATGACATAGTGGGAAAGTCATGGGCAAGTCATCAAGCCTAGGCTCTGTACCCTTGCCTCGTTTCCTTTCTGTCTCTCCAAGACATACTCTCGACTCAACTGTTTTAAAATAAACGCTCTCTTGTTTCAGGCCCATGTAGTACATTTTCACACGTGCATTGTAATCTATTATAAAGTTATGTCAATAATACCTTTATTTGTGACAGTGCTGAGGATAGTGATGATCTCCCAGAAGAGAGCTTCTTAGGGACCCAAGTAGAGTCCACCTCATCTCCCGACAAACGGACGAAGGACAAATTGTCAAGTACTGGGGTCAAGAGAGAAAAGGTACAAGACCTACCATACTATTCATAGTAGAATAATGCAAGTGTTTTATTGTGGTAAGCATGTCTGGTTTCTATTATTGACCTTTTAATCAAGAGAATCCATGCAGCATTACAATCAATTCTCCTGGCTGGGTTACGTCTTTCGAGGAGAAGCGCTAACGTGGCGCCAATTTCGCTTGTTAAATATGAGCAGTAAACTTTCGCATATTCACCGGTACCAGGGACACACTTCCGATCATACCGTTTCTCCCCGAAAGGGTTCACGTCCTGGCTGCCATAGCACTGCTGCCACCTGGTGTTATGTTCTGATTACTAGAATAACACCAGGTGGCTATGGCAGCCAGGAGAAGTGATTATAATGCTGCATGGATTCTCTTGATTAAAAGGTTTTCCCCCTCACCCCCCATCATAGATTTGGTCATTCATCTCGTAGATTCTTTCATCCATAGATCAATAATGCGGTCACTGCTGTGTCGGGCAAGCAGCATATAATTACCTGTCCAAAAAGAAAATAAAGGATTTCATGTCTGAAATTGAATGTCTGAGTTCCTCGATGGCCCCCGGACGTAAAACTAAACAAAAAAACAAACAGCCAACAGAATGGCTACTGGGCTGACAGAATTTGTTAACCTGCCACACTAAATGTCTGTCTGTCATCCCCAGACCTTACTGGGCTACCGTAATCTCCCGCGTAGAAGGCGCAGCTCGCGTAGAAGGCGCCCCCCCCAACTCAGAGAAGGCCTTTTCACGTAGAAGGCGCACGTACCTCTTCTGGATCGATTTCCGGAAAAACCCGCGTATAAGGCGCCCCCCCCAACTCACAGGGGGGCTGTTTCGCGTAGAAGGCGCCCCCCCCCTCCCCACCCCCTATTCTACAGTGACCGGTCTGCCGTGGTGCAGGCTCTATGAGTTCAAGCTGTCATCGGCACACGGTCGGCGTCAAACCCGCTGAGCGCCTGTACACCGACCGGTCTGCCGCGGTGCAGGCGCTATGAGTTCAAGCTGTCATCGGCACACGGTCGGCGTCTTCCCCGCCGAGCAAATCTACAGCGACCGGTCTGCCGCTGTGCTGGCGCTATGAGTTCAAGCTGTCAGCGGCACACGGTCGGCGTCAAACCCGCTGAGCGCCTGTACACCGACCGGTCTGCCGCGGTGCTGGCTATGCCGCTATATGAGTTCAAGCTGTCATCGGCACACGGTCGGCGTCAAACCCGCCGAGCGCCCGTCGACACCTCCCGGTCTGCCGCGGTGCTGGCTATATGAGTTCAAGCTGTCATCGGCGCATGGTGGGCCTTATGCCCGGCGAGTGCGTCAACACCTCCCGGTCTGCCGCGCTGATGGCTATATGAGTTCAAGCTGTCATCGGCGCATTTTCCCAAATGAGATGTTGGAAAAACCCACGTATAAGGCGCACCCCCAACTCAAGGCAATTACCCTCCCGCGTATAAGACACAGCAGCATTTTGTTTGGCGTAGAAGACGCGCCTTCTACGCGGGAGATTACGGTACATGCCATTTTTTGCAGCTTTCAAATCGGACCATTATTAAGGTTTTTATTTAACGGATTAGTGGTTGCTAGGTTGGCTCTATAAAGGTTTTTACAGCGTAGGTCTTTTTCTGCCTTGCTTCTGTGCTAGAATCTGCCACTCAGAGCTTTATAGCCAGGTCTCACAATGTACATTGTATGATTTTTTGACTTTCTAAATTGAAATATGAAAGACCACTGTTATCACTGTGTGACCCATGTGACTTTGAATATGTGTCTGAAGTTATGGGCATAGATATTGTTTATTTTAGGATGTATTGATACATTTTATTTTTCACAGTGAAAAGTGGTTGGTGTGTCTTTAACCCTGTGACTAAAGTCTACAAGCCATGAATACAGATTATTTCGGATGTATTTTACTTGGGCCAAAGACACTGTCTTGGGATATGTGGTATCAGGATGGTGTCTGCTTTAGAAATATGGGCCAGGGGTTGACTGGGGGGGGGGGTCTGGGTTTGGGGTGGGTACAGCATGTTGGGGCTGTCTCCCTTCTCTCAGCACCTCTAGGGTGAAGGGTCAAACACCAGACAGTGGAGGTGTTGGATTCAAACCACAAGACCAAAACATCTCTTATATATGCATCATACTGCAATGGCACATTCAATGTTTTACATAAATCATTACATTTAGGTCTATGTAGTTATGTAAAAGTGGCATGTGCATAATTTATGCTCTCTAAAATGAGTATCTAGGAGTTTCTTGATTGATCAATCCACATGGCCATGTACACTGTACACACAGGAGGAGAGCCCAGTGCTTAGGCGCCACCTTGTAGCAGACTAGAGTATGACCATGTCTGACAGAGCTAGAAGGCAAGGAAATGGTCAAAGTATGACACAGTGGAGACATCATGTGAGTGGCATGGGAACTAAGCAAACATGAAATGTACCAGAAATGACTTCACTGAGCTCATATTAGTGGTAATTGAAATATCTTTCTCACTCTCTAGGAGTGGTGCTCCAATGTTCTCTACTGCACCCCCTCATACATTAGACATTAAAATAATTTTCACAAAAAGTAGATGTAATGGATCTCAACTCAATTATTTTTATGAAATGCTCAAAGTTGACCTTTAGAACAGCCCATTATCAACTGAAACAGGATGGATTTCTCCATACTGATACATTGAAATGCAGCTAACCTGGACCCATTACATAGAGTGAAGTATATTTGATGTAAATGTATCATAGGATATTTGACACGTGTTAATATAGCAGAATTGAAGTATTTCCTCAGGCATACTGAGCTATACACACAAACATGAATGTTACAGTTGCCACAAGATGGCGCTGAAGCACTGGTCACCCCCCCCCCTGCTGTACACAGACATGTAAGGCTGTCACTCAGTAACCAACAAAAGTGTGTTTACTATGTCAGAACTGTCTTTAAACTCCTTAAATTGTTTCCTTGGTAAAAACCTTTGATTTTACATCTTTACTACAATATATGATAGGTAGGTCAAATAAATTATAGATGGTCTAATTGGCCTTTGGTTTAAATATGATTGTAGAGTTTTAGAATAGCATAGTAATTATTGGATACATTGCTCAGCTGACTGAGAAAGGGGCATGGCATGTAGTTCATATATTCCAGTCGGGGGGGGGGGGGGTCAGAGGGGGATAGGTAAGAAGTCAGCATCATTAGTCCAGACAACTTTTCACATTGAATTTTCATAGCAATAAGCTAAAAAAGAAAAAAAAAACTAATATTGCCACAGCCCTTGTAGAGCCCCTTCTCTTTATGTGTCATTAGTACTCACCATTTGCTCCTTAGTTCTACGCGGGCTTCCCTAGCCCACTTAAAAGGGTCTACTTCTCCTCTTTCCCATCCCCTCAGATGTGTGTGGTGCACATATGCACGGGCACTGACACATTCCACATGAAATTGTGTAATGTAGTTCTCGCCATGAATATGACCTTAGCTGTCAAAATGGCATAAAACATCTATTACTCACTCACTCACTTAGTTCTTAGACTTTGCTTCCTTGTTGGAAGAGGAATTTTTTTCTCTGTGGAATTTGATGTAGACAAGAAAAGTGTGGCAACGACCACGCAGAGGAGTTGCCACTCCTATCGTTGGTCCAAGCCACATTACCGCTATGTTTCTCTTGTAATTTGTTTGAGGCCTGTTTTCTCTTTACAGATTCGATCTGACATAGTTGGAGACGACAACTTGTACCTGAAGATTCTGCATTATGAGGTAAGGCTTAGGCAAATACATGTAGCAAAACGTCAGTTTTAAGTTTATGTCTGGTTGCTATGCCGAAGAAGTAATCACAACAGAAAGGTGGGGCTCCGCCATCCCGTAATGCATCAGTTTAGCGCGCGATCCCCCGCTGGAGTGGGGACCTTCATGAGAGGACATGAAGAAGCAGTATAACTTCATTGGGAGTCAGTCCACAAAGGATAAATTCTCCTTCCATACTACCAGTGGGCATACCAGATTCATAGAAGGGAACAAACTGAGGGTTTCTTGTGGCTTGAGGTGAGCATGTGGGCTGCTGGTGTCCATATGCATTGTCCTGGGCCCACATGCTTGTCTTTTGTCATGGGATTCCCCTTAGTGAACCACGTCTGAGTGATCAAAGGCCATGGTTTGTCTGGCCCTGCATATGGGAGCCGGCAAATAAAAGAACACTTGCTTTCCTTCATGAAGAGTAGGGGAATGAAGCTCCGGTAGCGATTTTCCCCCTCACCCCTCCTCATAGATTCGATCATTCATCTCATAGATTCAGTCATCCATAGATGCAGTCACTTCTGTGTCGGGCAAGCATCATATAAATACCTGTCTTGCTGTTTGGACAAGCAGTTTTTAAATACCTGTCCAAACTTGAGAAATGTAAGGACTGAGTGTCCAATCAAACACAGAAACTGTGCTAACCTTTAAGTACCGTAAATTCCCTCGTATAAGCCACAGCTTATACCAGAACCCAAATGAAATTGAGGCTTATAGGATGTTCCCAAACCCAGGGTGTGGCTTATACTAGGATATTAGACACTAAAGAATAGTACTAAACCATCAGTTTCCAAGCCTAAAATGTGTCATATAGCACTCTCAAGTCAGGGTGCGGCTTATACGCGGGGTGCAGCTTATACGGGAGAATTTACGGTAATATTTGTGGAGGTAAAATCAACCAAACCAAACCAACCAAATACAGCAGCAGCAACACGCACATCCCAGCGTCAAGAATATCTACATCAAATTCTTCTAGACTTCTACAAGTTCTGCAAACTTTTTAAGACTGTCGGTATAAGTCCCAACAGTCCTGTTATTGCTGCCTTCGTTTTTGCATAAACAGACTTTCCTAAGCTGTTATTATAGACCAATACCACCGAGTACTTTCAAGCCTCTCCCAGCCCATGCATCAGCCAACAATGGCAGAACAACTGACCAGGGCTCCAGCGCTGACCATGGGAACATGGCTGGTATGCCCGCGGCTGACCCTCCTACGGTAAAACTGTCTATTACTGTCTAATGAGTATGTTCAAAGAAATTTACACACAAGTAAAAACTCTAGTGGATAGTGGTCTGCAAGTGCAAAAAGCATGATGTCAGTAGTGACAAAAGTGACCAAGATGATGACCAAGGCGCCGATCACAACTGGCCAATATGGCGCAGGTGGACCAGATTCAGGCAATGACCTGGACGCCTACTACAAGAGCCTTGATGGCCAGCTAGAGGCAAGTGAAGACCTCTCTGAAAGATTTGTCAACATCTTTAAGAAGGCTTGTGGCCCCTCATTTGACTTGTCATTTACTAAGAAAAAAAGGAGATTCCCCAGACCAGCAAATGCACTGGAGCTGAATCACATGTCAGCCGCCGTGGCTAGACAGGCTGCTGCCATTGAGAAGTTCAAGGTCTGTGCCAAGCAGAATACTAATCCTGCCATAAGGGACAAGGCAGAGAACTTCAGTAAAATGGTCATGACCAGAACCATGTCTGACATTGTGGGATGTCCTAAAGTTGGGAATGTCAGAGAAGGTAGTCAACCTCCTCTCTGATGAAAATCCTCCAACACCAAAGTGGTTAGGTGGAGATGACATCATCTCAGCTATGGAGAAACTTGAAAAGAAGGACAAGCATGTCAACAAATTCAAGATGCATGGCCATACCTCTTGGACAGACAGGCACTCTAATGCAGGAGAGTATGAGTCCAACTACAAGAAGGATGAAAAACATAAGGCTCACAAACAAATCTAGCGACCCTCAAAAAAAGAAAAAAACCAACAACTTGGGTTTGCGAAGAGGGGTCTCACTAAGTCAGGTGAGTGTTGCCAAGCATGAAAACAGTTGTAAGGGTTCGTTCCCCCGTCAGGTGCGCAGAGCCTTCAGAGGGACTGTTCACTTGATTGGGTCACACCCCCTATGTAAACCATACCGATCCAGGGTAGTTGGAAGGTAGAGAATGTCAGGCCAGGGGAAGTAGCTCAGGGGTAGAGCTTCCGCTTCGAAGTTGGAGGGTCCCGGGTTCGAGTCCTGGTTTCTCCATGACATTTTCCGCTGACCACTACACAGTATAGCCCCTATAGTACCTGAAGCACCTGTACTGATAGCTGTCAATAACATTGGGTTTGGTACTTTTGTACGAGGTGGTACTAAAGCACATGTCAAACAATGGTTAAAATTAACCCATGATCCCTTCATCTTAGAATCTAATCAAGGGGTGAAGATAGACTTGCATGAGCCTCTGATGCAAGAAACTGCTCCCAGACCTTATTTAGTGTCTGAGGAAAACAAAGAAATAGCTGGCATGGTAGTAAAAGAACACCTAGATAAGGACATTATATAAAAGTGTGAACTGGTGTGATAGCAGTTTATTTCTAATATCTTTCTCAGACCGAAGCCAAATGTCAAATATTTAGATCTGTTAGAACTGAATGCTTCAGTAGTATACAGAAATTTCAAATAGACAATAGACATGGTACAAATGGACTGTATCTCAGGTCTTTAGATTTGTCAGACTGATATTACAGTATATCGGTAGCAAATTCTATTGATCCTAGCGAGGGAGAAGACAGGGACAAGATAGCCACTTGGGCCTGCGCGAATACGCCGGCCTATTTATTAACCAACTTAAAACAAAGAAAAAGAAAAAAGAAACTGAACTGAACTGTCTGGGCCTGCTTGTGCAGGTGAGTGGAGTGCCGGTGAATGGAGAGTGACAGGTAGGGCACTGGGTCACACAGGTGGGAGGCCCCTAAGTACCAATACCCCGAACAGGGTATGACCGCTGTTAGATACCATTGATCCTAGCGAGGGAGAAGACAGGGACAAGATAGCCACTTGGGCCTGTGCGAATACGCCGGCAACTCCCAAATAGGAGTAATTGTCTATAATTGTAGATTGGTACTTAGGCACTTAGACACAATAAGGTCCGTGTCCACGCGGAGGTGATAAGGTTTTGTCAGATAAATTAGGGCAGCCATGCTGTTCCAGTTTTCTGCTTGACGAATGTCCTCCAGGGTGAGACCAAGGCTATACATATAGAGTGCCCCTGCCCATCTTAGAGAGTGCATGCCCGTCCTCTGGGTTCATGCCCGCCGAGATCATAAGTTTGCCCGCCAAGATCATAAGTTTTTCGAGGTACCCCAACAGCATAGGGTAGGTCACCGGGACGAGGCGATTTCCCTTCGGTACTACAAAAGCTGGGGACATCGTATCAGAGGATGGAAATTCCTCCAGGTGATCCCGTACCAGGGAAGCTGCACAAAGGGGTGAGCCCCGACTAAAAGTTATAGGTATCTCGTGAATTGTCTGACCATATTGCACTGTCTTAGACGAGGAGATACTCAGTTCTATGCCCCACTGTGTGAGACCTATCGCTCCGCGTCGAAGATAATGACCCACTGGGTTTGATGCCGAATCAGGGACGATGTTTGATTTCCGTAGCAGGGCCCGAAATGAGACCGCTATACAAGTCCATAGGACCCTCTCCTCCACCCGATCCCAGTTAACACAGTCTGATAACAATAATAAGTCCCGAAGAGTGAAAGACGGGCGAGTCGGTTCTGGGTCACCAAGCCTGCGGCGTATACCCGCTAGGGTGGCGATCAACTTGAACTCTGATCTAACATTTTTAATGTCGTAACCGGAATAATTGTTCAGAGATATCACTGCACTGATATAGTTCTGGATTGATCTATATTTCAGATCTGGAACCAAACTGACTGCGTAGCGACACATAAGGGTTGTGTCTGTGGGTACTGCCGGGCATCGAATTGATGCACAGAACTTGATATATTTGCGCCACTGAGATGCTTTAGTCTTCCAGGTACTCGGCGCCCACGCCTGACTGCGAAGCTCCGCTGCGAAGTAGTCCAGTTCCCGGATTCGCTGACGGGCTTCTGCAACACAAAAAGACCGGTAAATCGTTGATGAGGGTAGCTCTGGAGAGAGTATCTGCTACCAGGTTGTCCTTGCCCGGTGGATACACTCCCACCAGGTGGCAGTTGAACATCACTGTCAACCAAAATATTGTGCGGAGGAGATGCATTGAAGCTGAATTTCCACTCCTACCAGTGTTTATAGCCGCCACCACTTGCGTATTGTCCGTGACGCATTCTACCCGGTGGTCCACCCACATGTGGCCCCATCTAGTGAGGGCCTCAAGAATCGGGTTCTCTGACATTAATATTGCAGGGAACATCATAGACCGGTTTGGGGCCACAGTGGTTGTGGCGGTCTCCCTTCATCTCGAAGTCCTCCTGCCACCTACCGCACAACCAATCCACGCCGGAGTAAGCACCGAATCCAGTACCAGATGCATCTGTGCACACCATGGAGGTATTAACAGGAGGCTGGATTATTTTCGCTGTGCCGTTATACCAAGCAGCGAAGTCCCCCCACCAGGCTAGATCTAGGTGAAAGGACTTGGACAATGTGATGTACCTTTTCCTGGGGGTGAAACAACTTAACATTGCGATAACACGATGGGAGAAAGTGCGACCACCCCGAACCAAAGTTTCGCAATGTGCCAGAACTCCGCAACAATTTTTGAAGTTGCTTTTTCGTCGTCCTGCGACGACCACTGAAAAAATCCAACTCCATCTGAAGTTTGCACATTTCGTCTGCAGGTAGTCTCAGTTGCATATTTACTGAATCGATTTCCACTCCCAGATAAGTCTGAAACCGACTGGGAGAGCGCACTTTATTGTAGGAAATGTAGAAACCTAAGGAGCGCAATGTTTTGTGAAGGAAGAGCTGTGCTTCTCGACAGGCTTCAAAGCTATCCGCCATAACCAACATGTCGTCTAAGTAGTTGACACAGAAAATACCGTGTGCCATAAGGTACCGCGCTACCGAGTCTGTAATACTGTTGAACACGTAGGGTGCAACGCGGGTACCGAAAGACAAGAAGTTGTCCTGAATAAATCTAGACTTCCAAGACAGGCCCTGCCTAGCTCTGTCGCTCTCCCGGACCATGATTGAGCGGTAAGCTGCCGTAACGTCAGTCACTGCCATATACGAGACGGGCTTTAGATGGTCCGATACAGTATCTACCGATTTGTAACTAAATGACCTGAAGGTTTGACTCATATGGCAGTTAATTGAGCACGAGTCGGGACGGCTACCGCGGTTATTGGCCTGGTGCCTCCTGAGGGTTTTTTAACTGCGCCCAAAGCGTGAATGCACTGAGGCTGGACACTCACTTCCATTAGTTTACCCGAGGCTAACTCCTCAGAGATGATGTCACTAATATCCTGGTAGGCTGTAACCATGGCTGAGTCGTAGTTTTTGCACCAGTAACCTTCTATATGCACGCCTGGGTCCGTCAGTTTAAACCCGTGGCAGATACCATCTAGGAGGAAGTGGGCGTTAGAGTCCCAATTGCCTTTGCCGTATACTTGACTATGGCCCCCTGAAAGCATGTTCCTCCAGCCTGCTAAGTTCATTTGAGATCTGACCCCAAATAGAAAATGAGGTGAATTAATGCCTATAATGGAGCATAGTCTGTGTACATATGAAGAAATTCATTTAAATCATCACAACAACAAATGTCATCAAAGGTTAATGGAAAAATATCACTAAGTTTCATATCATAAGTGCCATTACAGCTGAACTCCGGGACAGTCTTAATTTGTCATGCCTGACTTTGGTTACCACCCTGATTGGCTGACTGATAGTTGTGGTCTGGAGTACAATTTTTCCCCTTGTGGGAACCTCTGCAGTGTTTGCAAATGTGTTTGCGGGAGCATTTGTCATTAGAACAAGCCGTGAAATTCCAATTAATACATACATCCGTATATTCCCATTCTTATCTTCGTACCGGACCCCCCTACCGCGGTTGCATCTACGAATACCCTGATTTGCTGTAGGAAATGGTTTTGGGTCAGACATATGTTCTGCACTGAGACAGGCTTGGATGGATGTTTCGTCCCCAGCAACGAAGAATGGGATTTTTTGTTTGAGGACCCTGGTAACTACCTAATAATCATATTTGGCCAACTGTTTGGCTGAGAAAGAGCCTCCCTGCGCCTTCAGTTTCACAAATTTCATGTGTTCGAGATAAGCTGATGCTGGAAGTTCAGGCAAATTCTTTTGAATAAGGACCTTGTAGACCCCCTGCATGCCATACAATAATTCCGTAACAGACATCTCTTCATACTTCTTATCTGATTCAATATGAAAATCTGGACGCAGCCAGTTTGTAGAGCGTTTACGTTTACTAGCTTTCGAAAACAAATTCATATTTTTGACACCCCCCTGATTTGCGAATAAACTGTTCAGGTTTCCGTCGATAAGACCTAGTGATGATGCTGTCAGGCCTGCTGATGTCAAGCCTGATTGAAGGGTTTGTAGGTATGGAGATCTTACTTCCGCAGAAAACAGAGGGGCCGGGTTGCCCCGATGATGCTGATTGGTAGCACCGATATTGCCTGCGGGACGGGTCTGATACTGAAGCTGTAGTTGTTGCAGCTGTTGCTGCATAGCCTGAAGCTGCTGCTGCTGAGCTGTGATGACATGATGTAAGGGATGTGCCCTCCCTGCCGAAGGCTGAACTGACTGTTGTTGCTGGGAAGATGAATGGGTTGCTACAGGAGGCAGGTCAGGTAACAGTCCCCCCTGGGTCCTGTATGATTGTTATGGTTGAACCCACTTCAAGTAAGCAGAGTAAGAAATGTCCAAAAGGGGTTGCTGCACAGAACCTGAAGGTGCACTGACACTACCAGGTAGACTATTAGGCCCTGCTACCTCCCCCAAGTGCTGTGATGGGACCGGTTTATTCTCCTGGGGCTGCGGTTGATTGTACCGGGTACCCGGCTTGTCTGCGTGGGAGAGCAACTTGTATATGTTATCACACACATCAACAGGAGGTTCAATTACAGCAGGATTACCTCTGACAGACCCATATCTAACTGAATCAAGAACAGATTTGTCCCAGGACGGGTTAAGTTCATCATATTTTGATAGAAAACTCTGGTAATCTGATGCAGCAGCTTGGACAGGAAGTCCAGCACGGCCATCTTTGTTGTCTGGTGCATTCGAGTTCCGACATTCATAGCCCACTGTATTGCACTCTGGAGGGTCCATACCTGTAGAACCCACGGTAAGAGATGAAACTTGGGGGTCGAACGCACCCATAGCTCCTTGCCATGCTCGTATTACATCTTTCAATTGACGAACAGAACGGTTATTATCAGCCAGCAAACTCCTTACGTTTAGAAAGTTTTTCAATGCTTGTCTTCCTGGCCCTCTCTAGCTCGATTTGCTGCAATAAGTCACTGTCTGCCTCCTCTGTCAGGGGGCCTTCCTCCCGCTCGCTCTCCCCGGCTGTCCGGTCTGTAGTCCCGGCTGTCTGGTCTGTAGACCCGGTGGCCCTGTCTGTGATCCCGGTTGTTCCGTGTCCAACCATCTGGTCCCCTGACTTCCAGCGTGGGTTGGGGCATGTGCACTCCGGACATGCCTTCTTATTACCATGGTATTCCTGATGACAAGAGTCACATACCACCATGATTCCAGGCAGAGAAAGAAACAGAAAAAAGAAACAGAGCTGAACTGAACTGTCTGGGCCTGCCTGTGCAGGTGAGTGGAGTGCAGGTGAATGGAGAGTGACAGGTAGGGCACTGGGTCACACAGGTGGGAGGCCCCTAAGTACCAATACCCCGAACAGGGTATGACCGCTGTTCGATACCAACAAAAAGAATTCAAAAAGGTTCAAATGGGGGAGGGTAGTCATATATATATATATATATATATATATATATATATATATATATATATATATATATATATATATATATATATATATATATATATATATGCTCACCCCAAGCCACGAGAAACCCCAAGTTTGTCGCCTTTTACGAATCTGGTATGCCCTCTGGTAGAAGGGAGGGAGAATTCCTTCTTCGTGGACTCCCAATGAAGTTGTTCTGCTCCTCCATGCCCTGACATGAAGGTCCCCACTCCACAGGGGGAGCACAGCAGTGTGAAGAAACCATAACAGAGCTGCAGAAACTGCCAGCAGTCAATACGAAAACTTGCAGGACACTGGTTTTTGTGTGTGAAATCACTGTTGGGCCGGGGATATTGCCAGACTGCAGGACCAAATGTCTTACTGTAATCCTGGGGCCTTGGGCTACTTTTCAGTTTTTACGGCTTGCATATCATACCATTATTAAGGTTTTTATAGCCTAAAATAATTGGCATTACTGTTTGTTGAGATTCAAAGAGTTGAATGATTGAAATAATGAGTTAATTATTGTTTTCCTTCCTGACAATAATAATCTTGAAATATTTGGTCTTGCCAAGATCAATCTGGGCCTGCAGAATAGAAAAATAAAATCTGTGTGACCGATTGGCCAGTAGGGGGGGGGAGTTTTCGTATAGACTGGCTAGTAAATATGCGATTCAAAATTCATCCCAACCAAAGTGTAGTTACCCCAACTACCAGTCTCGCCTTTCTGGGTTTTGCCATAGACACCACCACTATGACCATCACACCAACAAAATCAAAAATCAAAAAGTTCAAAGACGTAGCAGCAGAAATCCTAAAGACATGCAGAGGCGTTATTAGGGAATTGGCCAGACTAGTGGGACTTATTCCAAAGGTTTAGACTAAGGTGAAGCCCACTGCAGGCATCTTAAATAAGACAAGACAGAGGCCTTGAAAAGAGAAAGAGGGAGGAACTTTGAGGCTAAGATGGAAATCTGTGAAGGACAGGAGGACATCTACTGGTGGCTAGAGAGGCTAGATATAGGATGTAGAAAAATCAGACTACAGAAACCTGTAATACTTTCATCACTGACTCATCAGACAATGGCTGGGGAGCAGTATGTAGGGTGATTACCCCCTAATAGAAATAACTGTCTGACAAAAAATTAAAGCCCCTCAATCAAAAGGGATATATGTTAGATGAACATTGCACCAAACCCCATGTTGATATCTCTTATGGGTATTGAGCTATTAAGGGAAATGTGAGGGAAAGTCAGGTGTTTTCTCTGAAAAATTCCCCATACAAACTGCAGCCAGAAAGTGGTCATGGTCTGTGCACACACTACTACTCCACCAACCCCACCATACAGGGCTGTACACAGGGCTCAGCAGTGCCGGTGAACAGCCTAGATGATGTACTTTAATTGTTCATTACACCTTTAATATTGATTATTTCTTTGAAATTCCTTAAGTGGATGAAGCCTAATGCATTACCTAATACCACTACTGGTAGATTTTGTCATTCCTCCCCATTCTAATAATGAACTCAGCCCAAACATAATAACAATCACTTACTAAACTACTCAAAATACAATCTAACACATAAAGGCTTTTTTTCAGGCAATGAATTAAGCTTTTAGATGTGCCTACCTCCATTACCATCATATTAATTTTTCAGTTCATTTTGAGCTGCTCAGTCCTCCAGGGTGAGAGCAGTCGCACTTCTAATAAAGAAAGAAAAATGGAGGATAGTCTCAAATGTAGCTCAATGTGCCCCTGTGCCTTCAGGGCATCAGATATACTTATAGGAATGACATAAGGCACGGATTTAAGATCATAGCCCATACCCCTCACTCCCCTACAACCCAGGTGGGCCTAGATTTGGAGTACAGCAGGCTCTATGGGGGCCGTTTTCGGGGCTCAGCCCTGCAGGTAATCGCCCTACAGTATGTGGTAAACAGAGGACAAGAGGCCTATTGTCCCTAAAAGAAAGGGAAAACCATAGAAACATTTAAGAAAGTATGGCAGTACTCTTGGGCCTACAAATATATGCCAGACACTTACAGAGGGAAAGTCAGGTGTTCATCAGACAACACAACTGCAGTGGCATATGTGAATCACAAAGGAGGACTTAAGAATCAACACTGTGATGGCATATGTGAATCACAAAGGAGGATCTAAGAATCAACCCTGTGATGACATTGCAAATATTATATGGGAATTCTGTGAAAGCAGAGACCTATAGGTGAAAGCGGCTCATATTCCAGGGAAGGAAAATGAACAGGCAGATAGAGAATCTAGAACAGCCAAGCATACTGAGTGGGAACTACCTGACTTGTCCCTTGAACAGATTCTGGGCTATCATAGCATAGACCTATTTGCATCTAGACTAGCACATAAACTAGAAAGCTACTACAGCTGGCTACCTTACCCAGGGGCAGCTGATACAGATGCTTTGTCTCTACCATGGCCTAATAACTATTCTGCTTTTCCTCAATTCCGGTTACAAACGGATTGTATGCACCTGTTGGCTGTTTTGGTGTTGAACAGGTAACGAAGTCGCCCTGTTTAACGAAGGTAAGGTCTGGACTCGGTTCCGAGCTCGATGGAGGGGGATTTGTCCTTTCCTTATCCTGCAAGTAGCTTTCCATAGCAGACTTGTTTAGAGTTAGAGTCGCCACATCGGTGGTCAGGTTCCTCTGTTCCTTTCTTAACTGAGCATTCTCGAACAAGATTTCTGTTCGAATTTTCTCATTGTCCTCTACTGCTCGGTTGCGTTCTAATTAATCGCCTTGCGCCTCTCTTTTTAAAGTATCCTTCAGTAGCCGATACTTCTCACTCTTTTCTTTCTGAGACCGCTGGTACTCAGTCGTTTCTCTACGGATCTCATCTTGTTCTGAGACAAGTTTGGATTCCGTTTCGGCTTTACGAAGTTGAAGTCTTTTCAGCTTCTCTTCCATTGCACTTAGCTCGGCTTGTAATCTATTCACATCCGAGCTTTAGCGACCTCCTCGGATCTAGCTTTATCAATTGCTCTCCGCCTATTGGCTTCCTCTTTCTCTAATTCAGCCACCTTACTCTCCCTTCCTTTTTCTTCAGTTGTCTTTAACTCTACCCAATGGGCTAGAGACAAAAATAAATACTTTTGGTCGGATTCCCTCAGAATCGCCTCTTGCTCTATAGAACTAAGTTTGTTAATTCGTTCTCGGGTCTCATTCTCTATTTTCTTTTGTGCAGCTATGAAAATTTCATGTTGCCTCTTAGCTTGTTGCTCTACCTGATCTCTGGCTTTAAAATAAGCCAAGGTCGACTTATATCCAGGGCCTATCCGACGACCATGTCTGGATTTACGGCTTCCTCCCGGATTAAAAACTGAATCCGACAAGGCTTCATCTAGGGATAGCCCCAGCGTATACATTTCTGTAGATCTCGGTAATGTATCCTGGTTGGTATCCTGTTGGGATGGGGCGGACCCGATATGGTCTTTACCATCCCCTCCATCATCTCGATTGCTATCGTGATCCGATGATGTCATTAAAGGTCTTTCCTGCCTTATTCGGGTAACACTTTGTACCCCCTGCTCGCTAGGCGTCTCTGTCCTTCGGATAGGACTTTGGGCCTTAGGAGTCTTTAATGTACTAGTGGCGCCCACCGCTATACCGGCTTCCAATCCGCGCCTACTAGTTATCACTTGAGACCAATCGTTCAAGTCCAACCGGGCAGGTTTAATTAACCCACTCAGCAAACTGGTATCCGAGGCCATGTGGCTAGGGGTACTCGGGTACAGTTTGACGACCCCCATCTCCTATTATGGCGGGATCGTTCGATATACCGGGTGTAGAGAAAGCTCTCTGTACACCAGCCGGGTTATACAAATATTGTTGACCCGGTTTCCAGTCTAAAAATAAATGCTGAGAGGCAATGCCATCCTCTTCGAATTCTTCAAGCCCTAGGCTCGAGGAACTCGCATTATTCAATCCGCGGCTTTCACCCGTTTGGCCGCGCTCCACCCCGAACCGACTGGTCACAGCACCAGTGTAAAGGTTCGTTTTATGTGTTTATGTTGGGTGGCTCTTAGGCTCGCTAATACTAGAAGTATCACACAACACGAGAAGTTCGGGTTGGGCAAAGCCCTTTAGACTTCCCACCTGTTTGGGTGGGCTTTATTTGAGAAGTGCAGAATCACGTCTGGACTGGACCAGGTCCAGTCCCCTGCTGCTGATTGCCTGGCTCCTTAGTAGGAGCTGGATGCGAGGCGTGGTGCTGCCCCCTCTTGTACCAAACGGGTATCGCGAAGCGACACCTGGTTGGCATAGAAGGAACGAGCACCGAATGAGCACTAATATATACACGACGATGCCGGCCCCTACAAATGCAACAAAGATGTTCTGGCAACTAATGTCCATGAGTGGAACCAGTAGCAGGGATGAAAGTGACTGATTACGGAAATCCCTGAAATGGTCACTTAGGTCCCTTTGAATATAGGTTTTGTATAAGAATGTATCGGTTTTTGGAACATTGAAATCCCTGAAAAAATTGAAAGACTACATTGGCACTCAGGGCTCAGGGCGACTTTTCCCACGTTTTTTGAAAGGCTTCCAAAGCATCTCACTTTTAGATGCTGTTTTCGAACCAAATAGAAATAAAGAGAGAAAAGTCCAGCCCGGAGGTAAACCTATGGAGGACTGGATTGGCGAAAAAGAAAAAGTCAGCATTCTTTTTATTTATAAAAAATCACTATAAATAAAAAACTTCATTTTTAGATGTGCTATTTGCATACATAGGTAGACAAAGATGTAAACTATCAGGTACAGGAGTTTCATTCTTTTGTAACTATTATTTCTTACAGAAAATTTAAAATGCAAAATGTAACATGAAAGACTTTTATCATACACCACCTACCCGGTGGTATAGACTCAGGGTGGTCCCTGAGCCAATTAGGGAAATTTCTGTAAAGCTGTCTGTATGGGTAAAAATACGCTGTATGTAAAGTGCACCTAACTTTTGCTAATCTTAAAAGGCTCATCAGGAACCAGGGGCCTTGTGTATGAGCTCTACCATATAATCAGAGTACTAGGGTAATTTAAATGTTTGCAAATAATGTGGGCATATTGACATGATCTGAATTAATTTTCCTGTCAGCCTTTGGAGTTTGATACATATCGGCAGCAGCTGAAGGAGCGTGGTGTGACAGTGGGCAGCCAGATTCTCATGGACTTCCTTGATGAACAGGTTAGGACTGTAGGGTCTATAGCAATGACTACCCTAAATAAACAGTATCCTAAATAATCTTACGTAGTCCTCCACTTATTTCATGTTCTGTAGCTTATATCCTTTCAGTGAGATGGACACAGTAATGCATGTGATAACCAGAATGTTAGTGTTTCTTACACTACTTTGTATGTGACTTTCAGAACATACAATTTACCATGCGGAAAAGTAAGGAAGAAAATGAGAAGAGAGGAGGGAAGACAAGTAGGAGAGGAGGGCGCGGGTCAGGACGAGGTAAGGGCCGTGGCCGCCAACAACCAGTCTGTGATTGACACAGTGACTGTGTATGTATACACATTTACACAGAGATGATTATGAATAAATACTCAATCTACAAACGTCACATGGGATGTGTCGGGAGAGACTTCATTTTACCAAAGATGAATGGAATTGGAAGATGAAGAAATTTAGTTCCTACATTCATTTTCACAGCATTTTGGGTTATTCATTCTTGTAAAGAGAAAAGGACGCCTATTGTTAAGAATAGAATGATTTTTTTTGTTCACATCTGTCATAATAAATGTACCCCACGTATAAGGCGCACCCAGACTTTGTTGATGTGATGAGAAGTAATAAAAAATATTATAGCTCCGGTTCTAAACATTGGATTTTCAAAATTTAAATACCTATGGCCATCTCAGGGCTTTCACTGTCCCTTTTTACCTCTGTACAGGAACAGGGGAGTATTGGGAACATTTTAGAGAAAAACCTCAACCCTGATAATGTTACTTTAAAATGTCATGGAATATTTAGATTTTTATCATGGAATTCGAGACTTGTGGGAACCCTGATATAGTATTACAAAAACACGAACCGTGGCAAACAAGGCTCATCTCTAGGTGGAGAATCATTGTTGCAAAAGGCGAATACCATCACCTTAGTGCAAGAAGCTTGTGAATGGAGTATGTTTTACCCTGTTGACCCAGATGCAGTTACAACGTTCTTGCACTAAGGCAACGATGTGATAATATGATTATGTACTAATAAGGTACACCCGTGTACACAACACAAATTCAGATACAATTTCTATATTTATTTTTCAGCATACATGTGAATATTTCTTCCCATCATGTACATAAATGATATATTCGAAAAGAACATTGCCACTACTGTAAATTCTGTCATATAAGCAGAACCCTCGTATAAGCCACACCCCCGACATTAGGGGGAGCTATAAGCCACATTTTTTGCTTGAAATTTTTAGTTTTAGTACTGTTCTATAGTGCAAAATGCCCTCCTATGGCTTATACGAGAGAATTTACGGTATTACTTTTTTTATGTAATGTTATGTAAGTGGATCCTTAATTTACATATTTCTTAGAAAATGTAATAAAATTGGCTATGTAAGTGTCTCTAACAACAAAGACTACCAAGGCAAGGTTACACGCATAACGTAAGTTGGTTGCTAAGCACATCTATTGAAGATGCTATATATATTCTTATATATTGTAATTACCAGGCTTCCTACCAGCCTTTGGACAAAATAAAGGAATTTTAAAGGAGCCTTCTCCATGAGAATAAAGGAATTCTAATGGAATCCTCGCACAAATAAAGGAATTGAAATACAACATTTAGTGACATGAGAGTGTGTAATATTGATTGCATGATATTGTATGTATCACTGTTGCCTAGATTCAGCTTTGTAAACGGAATTTGAAGTCCAGGAAATAGAAAAAAAAGACAAAGTTTCTGATGATTCTGACAAATATCATAAACTCCTGTATACATGACATGGCTGAAACGATGAGTCAGACCAATGTAGAGGAGTGAGGGTAGGGGGTAGGGATTCTAGGCTCATCCTACCAGTCACCAATTTGCCTGTGGTGCCAGGAAATTTTCCCCTGTGGTATTAGAAAGTTTTTGCAAGATTTCACCATGCTTTTGTAAAATTCTTATAGCCTGGAGTTTGCAGTAAATTGCCTTGTAAATTTTCTGCTACCAGGCTATATCATTTTGACCCTTAAATACATATGGTACTGTATATTGATGTGAATTTTATTTTTCTTGTGGTAATAAGGGTATGGGGCCTGGGAGCGTACCCTGAAAGAAAATTTTGAAAAGTATGATGCCAAAAGGTACATTCTGGTGCCTTTTAAGTATAGCTGGTCACCGCATCTCTTCGTCTTCTCAAATTTTTGACCTGGCCGGAAGTGAACTGACGTCGTACCGCCCCATAAACATTTCATTCCCTGAGACACCCATCCCGGCATTCAGATGAGATCTTATCTGAATAATAATCTTCCATGTAAGTTTCCATAAGTTTCTGATGATCTCATCTGAATGTAATTCAAATTCAGATGAGATCTGGCATATATCCTTGATTGGGGGCTCTGCCCCCGAACCCCCCTTTGGGGCATCTGGGTCTCTTGGGATTTTGACCTGGCCGGAAGTAGAATGACGTCACACTGGAGACAAACATTCATGCCGCCTTAGTTCCTCAGGAATGTGGTGGGACCATGCTGTCACACACTTCTGACTGTTTTCAGATGAGATCTCATCTGAATAATAATCTTCCATTTAAGTTTCCATAAGTTTCAGATGATCTCATCTGAATGTAATTCAAATTCAGATGAGTTCTGGCATATATCCTTGATCGGGGGCTCTGCCCCCAAACCCCCGTTAGGCCGGGCACCCTGGGAAGCGCGGCTGCATCAACATTCGTCTCCATGGAGGGCCAGGTCAATTCTGCAAGAAGTGACCCTTTTGCCCCTTTGGGCAGAAAGAAACAGAGAGGGGAACCATAATTATTTGATGAGACATGGAAGGGGTGAAAAGAGACATCTAGCGGAAGGAGTGGGAAACAGAGGGCCAGGTTAATTCTGCAAGAAGTGACCCTTTTGCCTGGTCACCCCGCCCCCCTTCCCATACAAGTTCCATAACCTCAGGAGGCAGCTTATGAAGGGAGGATCCAGTACTACAGAACTGTACTAAACTGCCAATTTTTTAGGAGATGCCTGCCGCGAAGCGGCTAGCGATGTTACGCCATGATGCTCTGTGACGTCAAGCACATCGCCTTGTGACGTCACAAACTGCGCGGGCTTCCCTAGCCCACTTAAAAGGGTCTATTTCTCATCTTTCCTATCCCCTCAGGATGTGTGTGGTGCACATATGCGCGGGCACTGACACATTCCTCTGTGAAATTGTGTAATGTAGTTCTCGCCATGAATATGACCTTAACTGTCGAAATGGCGTTAAACATCTATTACTCACTCACTCACAAACAGCGCCATAGCTGGTTGCGTAACTGCAAGGGAGAACCAGCGCAACCAAAACGACCAGACATGGCGATGTGTGCACTGGTGAGGGGGGACAGGGGCTATGATAGTGGCTGTGGAGGGGGGGGGGACAACTCCCACCAGTGGTCCAAGCCACATTTTTCTTGTTTAAAGCCACAAATGTGGCTTATCAGAGATGACAGACTTTCAGATTTTCTCTGATTTCAGAGTTTCAAAGGTGATATTTTACTACAGAAATAATAAGAAAAAAAATTAAAATGAATATTTTATAATTCTGATAATCCTTAAAGATACACCCAACCCTAAGTGATTAATTTTGAAGGTATTTGTCACTCTGATTAGGGTATAACCCCACTTTTGAAGTGCCCAAAAATAATTTTCAGTTTCGCCAAATATCGAACTGACATCTCTGGCTTATAGCTTTATCTCAGACACAGGGTGCAGATTATACAGCAGATGTAACATATACAAGGGAATTAACTATAAAAGAAATATCTTCCTGGAGCTGGATGAAGACTGGCTAAGAAAAGTGATTAGGGAGAACTTTGGACATTACAATTATGTATCTACTTAGGAATCACTAGTGTTATCTCCAAACATTTGACTAAAACCATGTGTTAACATCTCAAATGTTTTTCTTAGTTTTCATGGATAAGTCGAACCGGGAGTGCATGTTGTGACATTGGATCAAACCCTGAAAGCCCAAAAGCAAAGTACCATAAATTCCTGTGTATAAGTCACAGCCTGAGTTTGTTGAAAAGTCAAAATTTTTAAAATTGCCTATATATTTTTCTACAGTACCATAAATTCCTGTGTGTAAGTCACACCTTGGGTTTGTTGAAAAGTCAAAATTACATAACTTTTTTTTTTCTAATGAATGGATTTTCAAGTTTCAAAAAACTTTGTGTCCCTATGCCCCCCCCCCAGGGACATTCCTGCGATATTGGATCAGCTGGGAAAATATTGGACAGGTCTCATATCTAACTCCTATCCCCCTACCCCCCACCCCAGTAGGTCTGATTCACATATTAGGTGGGGATTAATGGTATATGTATTTCTAAAGAGATTGTGTATTCCAGAGAACTATACTTGGCCCACAGAACAGTTCAAGGTGACTTACTACTCCAAGCAAACTCAGAAAGTCTGTTCTGGTGTCCCAGTGTATATTGAGAAAATTCTCAATTTGAATTGTCTCTTAAGGTTTAAGCATACCGTTTGAACGACAGATTACAATTAGAACAGGCCTGGATCCGCCTCCTAGGTACTTGGCTACCCAGGTGATTAAATGACAGATCCTAAAATGTCCCTATCATGTGATGGATGTCGCTACCACTTTAAGTCACTGATCGGATTAAGACGTCATATCAACTACATTCACGGTCCTTCCAAGGTCTGTTGCCTGGAATGTGGCCGCCTGTTTGCACGACGCTCCAATTATAATAGACACCATCATAGACAGCATCCATCCTCAGATCCCCCTGTGGAGTGGGGACCTTCATGTGAGGGCATGGAGGAGCAGAATAACTTCATTGGGAGTCCACGAAGGAGGAATTTTCCTCCTTCCATTCTACTAGTGGGCATACCAGATTCGTAAAAGGCGACAAACTTGGGGTTTCTTGTGTCTTGGGGTGAGCATGTGGGCAGCTGGTGTCCATATGCGCGGGCCCGGGCGTACATGCTTGCCTTTTGCCATGGGATTCCCCCTCAGTGAACCACGTCTGAGTGATCAAAGGCCATGGTTTGTCTGGCCCTGTCTATGGGACCAGGCAAATAAAAGAACACTTGCTATCCTTCGAAAAGAGTAGGGGAATGAAGCCCCGGTAGCGGTTTTCCCCCTCACCCCTCCTCATAGATGTGGTCATTCATCTCATGGATTTGCTCATTCATAGATTCGGTCACTGCTGTGTCGGGCAAGCAGCATATAAATACCTGTCCAAACAGAAAAGAAAGGACTTAATGTCCGAGAAACCTTGAATGTCTGAGTTCCTTTATGGCCCCCGGACGTAAAACTAAACAAACAAAAAATCCATCCTCAGAACTGGAACCAGGTTTGAATAACATCCCATTAAACCAGCCTTCATCCACTGAAAATCCACCACCTGTCGATTACAAACACATAATGTCTGAATACTCCAGAAAAAGGGACTCAGCTCACAATAATAACTATAGGAATGCTGTCAATGTTCACCAATCACTGACAACCTCTGAGACCCTCATTCACCCTAGAGCTACTCACCTACCAAAAATTGTTCCCACTATTCTACAGGCGACCTTGATCCATCAAGAGCTGGACAGTGAATTATCAAATTGTGATATCCCATTATTAGATGAGCATCAGGAAAATGTATTAATAGACATGGCAATGGGCCTAGCAGGACTTGTTGGAACTACCCCTACCAGTACTGCACCTGAAATTGACTCCGCTGACACTATACTAGAAAATGATACACATTTCCCTGTGGATATTCCTTTCCCCTGGGAGGAAAATCCTCCAGTGAATTTCATGCACATTGATGATAACACTTTTGTCGTTACCAACCCAGCTCCAATCTTGCCAAGAGCACAGAGACATTGGTACCAGCTACAAGAAGATGGACACCTATTACTGACCAGAAAATCATAAATTAACTGTGATACATGAGTGATACTACTGTTGACATTTTATTCCCGGGGCCAACCCTAAATGTGTTTTTTTTTAAATTTTCATAAAATTTTGAATTTTACATACCATAATATTTTATAATGGTCACACTTGTTGTTTATTGAGCGCACATAACATTGTCATGTCACATAATGTTACGTAATACTACTATATGACGCCAGTGCCATGGTTGTTTGAAATGACTCCTGCGAAAGGACTCCTCACTTTACCTCACTATCTATTGTTTAAAATAAAAACGACTACTATATGTACAAAGGAACGGGGTAGATATAGGGGTATATTTCCCCCACTAGATGGACCTCCCCCACCACCTGGGTCAGGTGGTTCTGTGCTGCCACACCAGGTGGCACTGCACTGAGACTGAACAAAGGGACTGAGTCATGGACTCCATGGACATTTGGTCATAAAATTTTCCCAAAACCTTCCTCAGGTTTGCGTGATGTTTAAATAGAATAGAATACACAGAAAGCTGGAATTTTGGTCTCAGTGTGGTCGACGTTTCGGCCTTTTCAGGCCTTCTTCAGGACTGATTTTATTTCTGAACAGATCACTCACAGGTTAAACTTGGAGTCCTTTCACAGGAGTTGTTTCAACACTTTACAAATAGAATGTCGCTTTATACATAAATATTAAAATAATTTATAAATATATATCACCACATAAATAGAGTTCACTTTCAAACTATATTTGGTATAAAAATTTATACCATAAATTGGTTAAAAAAACCAAAGTTGAGGGTTGACCTTGGAATAGTCTGTTATATCACCGTAGCACTATAGTATTGATTATATAGAGATAACATGTCAGAGTTTGTGAATCAATTCAAGAGTCCCGTCGTCTTTGAATTGGAACCAGTGCTTCTGAGTCCTTGGTAGAATGGGGGCTGGGTTGGTGATGATAAACGTGTTATAATCTATATGTGAAAAATTAACTGGGGGATTTTCTTCCCAAGGGAATGGGATTTCCACAGAGAAAGATTCATTGTTGTCAAATGTTTTTTCTAGATCGGAGCATTTTTCAGGGGTAATCCCGGTAGGAGTTGGGTCAGTCAGTCCAGCTAACCCCATAGCCATGTCTAGAAAATTATTTTCCAGGTTTTCGTCCAGTAGGGGGGTAAATGAGCAATCAGGCACTAGTTCATGAGTATAGGCTTGACTGAAGGTTGGTATGCTGGGTACTTTGGCTGGTAGTCTGGTCGAGTGAGGGTGAACAAGTTGTTCTACAGAGACAACAGAATTTTCAACATTGACAGCATTTCTATATATAGGGTTGTGGGCCATGTCACGAATTTTGGTGTATTCAGATAGTAAATGTCTGTAGTTGGTGGGTTCTGGAGTGGGATTTTGTGGATGTAGAGGAATATAATTCAAACCCGGTCCTAGTTCAGAATTTGGATGTTGTCTGCGGTGGTGTCTATTATAGTTCGAGCGTCGTGCAAACAGGCGGCCACACTCCAGACAGGTTATCTTGGAAGGGCCGTGATTGTTGTTTATATGACGTCTCAGACCCAAAAGGGAATTGAATTTAAAGTGACATCCATCGCATGCAAGTAACATCTTTAGGAGCGGTCGTTTAGTCCTCTAGGCAACCATGTAGAGAGTAATCTAATCCATGCCTGTTCCAGCCTGAGACGGTCATTTAAAAGTTTTGCTGAACTATCTACAACCGTCATAGTGACGTTATTTAGAAAAGATAACTTTAGATCATTGGTAGTTTTTGGGATTTTAGGAACAGGTTACCCCATGAAATTCTAAAATGCATATTATTAAAATGGTGTAAACTAAGCTCCTTATGGCCACAACATTCTTCTAAGAAAACTTCTATATTTCTATATTGGAAGAGGTGTTGTCTTAGGGTGGGGGTTTTAGGCATAGCTCTCCCAAAATATCCAGAAATGTAGACTATTGGCAGTTTTTGGTTAAACTCTTCCAAGACACTAATAGTTCAAACTTCAGATTAATGTAGAGGAGTATTGAGGTGGCCTTGATGCATTAAAATCATTCTTCCTTTTAAGGTCTTTTGGTAAAAGGACCAAAAAGACATTTAGTACTCTATATCCAGATCCTACTGGCAACAGCAACAAAAAGATATTGTCAGTTATACCTGCCACACAAGTATAGTGACAAGTGCACAGCCCTGCTTTGATGAATGAGAAGTATGAATGTTTACAATGTTTGTCCTGGTCTATGGGATGGTTCACTTGAATCACAAAAGTTTTCTCGAAAATTGGAAATTTCCGAAATGACTACTATATGTACAAAGGAACGGAGTAGATATAGGGGTATATTTCCCCCACTAGATGGACCTCCCCACCACCTGGGTCAGGTGGTACTGTGCTGCCACACCAGATGGCACTGCACTGAGACTGAACAAAGGAACTGAGTCATGGACTCCATGGACATTTGGTCATAAAATTTGAAAATTTTAAAGGAAATGAAGGAATTTTTCACCAAAATAAAAGGAATTATGTCATTTTAAAGGAATAAAGGAATCGGTAGTAGGCCTGAATTACACAGCCGGTGTATGTTGTAGGAACACCAACCCATTATATGCCAATTGGCCAATAAAAAAAGACAAAACCCAAACTGCTGTTTCAGTCATTACCTGAGGCGAATAATGGCCCTCTCCAATAAAGTATTTGTATACGGGAGTAGTATATACATGCAAAGTCAGCGCAATGCTTCAGCTACTAACTAGGTCATGACCTACTGGTAGACCGGAAGTGACCTAGTTTCAACCAATCAGAGGGCTGGATTTGACAGGAAGTGACGTCATAAGGTCATGACCTAGTTTTTTCGGCCAATCAGAGAGCTGGATTCCATTTGACCTAGTGACCTGACCTAGTTGCATAAATTAAAAGAATTGCGCAATACCTAGGGTTGACCTACTTGCAAACCGGAAGTGACCTACTAACCTACTTGCAAAAACGTATGACCGACGTATGAGGGTACATTGCGCAATACTTGTAAGAATTTACACAATGTTCTGATGCAATATTTCTATGGATTTACGCAATACTTATGACTCATTTTGTTATGTCTTTTCATTTCATGCATTAAAATAAAACACAACTCATCCATTTCACATAACAGATTATATTTTTATTAGACACAATATTTACAGATGAAGACAGATTTTCCATTTCCGAGGCGTGCACATATACTACAGAAACATTTGTTGTGTGTGAATTTACTTGCTTGATACCAGCTTTGACCAGTGAGACTAGTTTTCCATGTGTTGTGGAAACAATAACTGTTAAGTTTGGCTATGTTAGATATAGCATGCTCGAACAAAGCCTGGGCCAAGAAGTAAGTTTGACTGTTTTTGGGTCCAGGTAAAAGACCAGATAAAAAACCATCCTTAAAGTTTACCTCGAAGGAGAAATGATTTCTCACTCCAGGTATACTTAAGGCGTGAAGTTCCAGTGAGACCTGCAGACATGTGAAACAAATAGTTTTAGCAATAGCAGGTACTTCCAGTTTACAGTTACACTGACAAAACACTCCTACTATGGGATTACATTCTAACTCTTGGAGAGTAAGAGCAAACTTTCTTACACTTCCTAAAGTGTACCTTGTGTAGTGTCTTGGGCAGCCAGGTTCAGTGTGCAATTGATATACTCCTATACACCAATCATGCAATATCAAGTTAACTTTTTTCACTCGACAATAGTACATGCAGTTTCTGTAGGCGTCCCAAAAAGCTGAAGAGAAATATTTGTACATTTTAACACTAGTTATACAGTGGTCAACAGTGTCTGGTTCAGCTCCTCTAAAATAACCAATGTTTTCTGCAGGTATTATTTCCCAAAAGAAATTCTCTGAACATCCACATGCTACAGAACTTATATCATTGTCAGGTGTTATAGAAGAAGCTTGATTATATGAAGCAACACTTTGTAAAACTGGACACATGTAATAGTCATAAGGTGGAGTTTCTGTGGTTTGCTCCACAAGCATAGCTTCTAAACTTTCCATGTTAAATGGATGCTTAAATCTAACCAGATACTGATAATCTGGTGAACGTGACGCTATGAGTGAAGAAATCTGGTACCACTTTTTTCTGTTCCAACTTAAATTTCTTTAGCGCCGGATTTTTTTTATTTTTGTGGTGAACATGTACAGCGTTCACTTTTGTGAAAAGTTTTTTTATTTTTTGGGTGATACAGTTCACTTTTTTTACTTTTTTGTCAGTTTTTTTTTCATGATACAGTACACATTTTTTACCTTTGTTGTTTATTTGAAAAATGTTCATTTGAACAAAAAATATTTTCCAGTTTAACACTGTTTTCTATGGAAAAAAGTGTTCATTTGAACAAATGTTCGTTTGAACAATTGTTCAAATGAACATTTTCCAGTTTAACACTGTTTTCTATGGGAAAAAATGTTCATTTGAACAAATGTTCGTTTGAACAATTGTTCAAATGAACATTTTCCAGTTTAACACTGTTTTCTATGGGGAAAAATGTTCATTTGAACAAATGTTCGTTTGAACAATTGTTCAAATGAACATTTTTCATTTTAACACTGTTTTCTATGGGGAAAAATGTTCATTTGAACAAATGTTCGTTTGAACAATTGTTTAAATGAACATTTTTCATTTTAACACTGTTTTCTATGAAGAAAAATGTTCATTTGAACAATTTTTCTTTCAACAAAATGTACAACTGGAAGTGAAACTAGAAAAAGAAACCATTTTTTTTATATAGAAAGGGGTAGGGTGCTTACACCGTCTTCACATACTTGTCTCTTTATGTACTGATAGGTTAGACCTTGTTTCCTTTGAGAGTAAGTCGTAACGCTGTGGTTAACTACTCTAAATCCTTTGTTGACTACCGTGACAACATTTTCACTGTCCAGTACTTCTTTGTACTTGTCAGTGGTCAGGGGGTTTTGTTTTTGAATTACACCTTTGCAACTCATTTTAACGGGCACATTCACTCCTGTGCCTATGTAACATTTGGAGTTCAAGGCAGTCATTTCATCACCTTCCCACTCCACTTTGAATAACCCGGGGGTTCTCTTGTCAAACGCCAGACGGCTCTTACAGCATGGTTGAGGCAGCCACAGCTCACCCAAAACTTTGGTCTGAACATAGGTCTCTCTGTGGTGACTGTTGTCACATGATTCAGAGGGCAACCATTTGTGACGTTCTCTGAAAAAAGCTTCACGTTTCTCAGGAATAATTACGTCTTCTATGTTCTCTGCACTTAAAGCAAAGTAAAAACTGTCAGTGTCCATTTCACACATTTCAAAATCTTTCTCGTCTATGTATTCAAGGAGAAAGTCGTAATAGAAAGCCAACATTTTAAGTTTGGCATATTGGTATACCATGAAACCTATTTGAACTGGGAGGTCGTAGGTGATGGAGGTGGGCAAACAGGACAGTTCTACCGTGTTGTCACTTATGTCTTGCACATCTTGCACTGACCAGTGCATGGCCAAACGTCTTGCCTTAGAGGGGTGAAGATACTTTGTTTGAACAAAGTTTTGTTTGTTGCATATGGTTTTTCCGTATGAACCATTTCCCAAAAGTTTGTACAGATCTGACAGAATCTTACAGTCTATGTTTTCATCTCCCTTCCTCCTAGCTTTGGTCACTTCGTCCATGAAGGGTAAAAAAGTCTGTTCTGGTGTGTATTCTATCAGAAGGTGTACTGTCGTAACTACCAAACCTTTCTCCAGGTACCACTTCAAAAGAGCAGTTCCCAACAAAATTCCCTCTGCGTGGTAGCTGCCTATAAGTTGGCGTTGCGGTTGTTTTAGCTTACCTGCTGCTTCCAGGTAACGTTTCATATGTTCACCTACGTCATTTTTTCCTACTAAACAGTTTTTGAAAATAGGTGTCATTTCACTGAATTTTTCTTTCAAACATTCAGGTGTTTCTATGTCTACCTGGATAAGTCCAAAAGTTGTTCCTCTAGAAACCCCTCTCAGTATTTCATCCTGACTTTTTCTGCCTTGGCACGATGGTCTTTTAATTTCCCATTCACTTTTTGTTTTTCTGCACGAGTTTTCAGTTTTTTCTTTCATCCACATACACTCATACTTTTCCTCTACTTGGTAACCTAACGACTGAAGATATAGGGTAGTCAAAATGGTATTTTGGTTTTTTTCTTCTAACCATGTCTTTCCATTGGGGTCTCTCAAAACTGATTTAGTGAGGTGACATATGTGACCATGCCAGTAGCACCCGTGAAACTGGTATACTTTTTTTGAAGCTGGATCATAGCCGTCCACTTTTATTTTCCTTGAACCCAATACTACTTCCCCGTAGTTGTATTGGTGTAATATCTTCACTTTGTCTGTCACAGTTTTGTATCGCAACCATTCTGTGGCTGAGTAGCTTATCTGTTGACTGCAGACAGCTTGAAAATCGTTTTCTTTCCTGCGCACCACATAATAACCTGTGCAGTGTTCTTCACCCATGCACTTGAGGTACAAGCTGTTAGCATCTACCCCTACTATGTGTCTGCATACTTTGCTTTGTGCCCCGTATTTTTTTTGTCTTATTCTTGTTTCTCCACTTTTGTGATGTCTGTGAAAAATAATAGAGGGACCCCCTACTAAGTTGCGTCTAAGCAAGGAGTGAACATCCTTTTCTTTCTCACCAAAAAGAATGTAAGGTGTGGCATTAGGTGCAGTGTTGTTGAAAAGAAACTTCAAGGTTAGACCTGGCAAAGTTAAACCGTCTTTGAACATGTCTACCCCACGATCTATAAAAAATTTTGTGTGCTCGTTTATGGCTAAAACAAAGGGTTTAACGTCCAGGTTGTTGTAATATATCAAGTAGTCCTTCATAGTTTTCATTTTGTTTTCTGTCCAGACCTTTTTACATTCAAGATAATCTTCTTTGCTTATTCCACCACCTGACAAAGAACTGTAGAAGCAGTGGCGTGGAGGAAGAGCTTTGTTGTTCAGTTTTCTTATGTTGTCCATCCACTCGTAGGGAAAAAAACCTTTTTCAGCTTTCCCTTTAAGAAAGGCTTTCAGGTAGTTTGCGTAGGAATAACCTGGTGCCAAATAGTTGAACATGTCAAGGAAAAGAAGACGGTCTATGTACACTGCTATGTACTTGTTGCATTTTTTTATGGTTTTCATTTCTGTCTTGTCTGTGTCTATAAAAAAAGAATGAAATTCCTTTTTTATCAAATTAATGTCATACTTTCCAGAGTTGAAACCTAGGACAGGGACTCTTTCTATGTAGGTAAGAAGTTTTTCCTTCACTTCAAGAACATGGGAGATTTTTTTGTTTGGATTTTTTTTGTTGTTTGCTGGAAAAACTTTGCTAGCTTTATGTTCTAGTTCCTTTTGTTTTTCTTCTAAAGAGTCAAGTTCGTCTAAAACATCTCTAAAATTCTCTTTCACCTGTTCTCCTATCAACTGCCCCAAGTTGTTTATGTGTTCCAACACATTTTTCACCAAAGGATCGTCGTCCCTGTTGGAATTTCTGACAAAACACACTGGTTCTGTATGCCCAGGAAAATCAGAAGCTACACTGGCAGAAAGGGGTATGTGAGTTTTTTCTATCACAGTGTTAGCATTTTCTGGGGACGAATTTTCAGGTTGGACGAAATAGCTTTCAAAGTCAAAAACAATTTTATAGGGGTATATTTTTTTCTCAGGTGAACAAACTATTCCCAGTTCCTCTAAAACTTGAAAAACTGTTTTGGATGGCTCCACCTTTGTACCTGAAGCTGACTTTGGTGCAATCTTTTTTCACTCCATTGTGTTGTTTCAAAAGAAAACTACGAGTGAAAACTTTATGACACTTTTCACAGGGGTACATTTTACCATACAGTCCCATGTTAGTTATTAAACTTACATGGTTCCTGTGTAAGTTCAAGTTCATGATTTTTTTGGATGAACACATGTTTGACCTTATAATTTTAGGTCGCCCCTTTTTTTTACCAAAAGAGGGTAGGTAAAAAATTCTTATGTTAACTTCAAACATCTTTTCTAACCTGTCTAAATCTTTTATGTCAACGCCCTCAAAAGTCTCCTTGTTCACCCCTGGATAGGCTTCAAGGAAAAGCTCTTGAGTTTTTTCTAAAGATCCATACAGGAAGAAAGACAGACATCTAAAGAAACACAAGTTGTCCTTGTATGCCCTTTTGGTTTTAGGGTCTCTGTGAAAGTGTTGCATTCCTCTTTGTCTTAAACCTGGTGGAACAGTTTTTATTTTACCTAAGAGATATTCTCCTCCCGTAGCCCTTATGAGGGTAATGTTGGCGTTCACGTTGCCTATTACACTCCATTTAGTAGAGGATCTTTGAATGTCTTCTTTAATGTTGTTTTCAATTAAATCTAAACACTCTGCAAAGTCTTTGTCGTCCCTTATGAAAATGTAAGGGTCTCTATGACTTTCACTGTCATAGAACAAAGACGAATTGTTGGCAGAAGCATGGAAGTACATGACTTTCTCTTCTTCTTCCTCCTTAGAGGAAGACAACAACCTTCCAAAAGAAACAGCCACTTTGTAAGCCATAACTTGATTTCTATGAATAAAGGTAAGAGGCTCTCTTACCTGTTTGGCTCCCAAGTCTTTGTTAAAACTTGTCATTCTGACGTTGAAAATGGACTGAAGCTTACCAAGCACAGCCAAACCTGAAGCTATGGACTTGAAGTTGTCACGGTAACTGCTTTTATGCAAAGAATTTATTTCTATTTCTTTTGGAAGTTCTAAGCTGTCGGAAAAAGTTTCTCTTCTACAAGAATCTGAGTTGCATAGAGTTTTTCCACTGTTTTCTACAGTAACCAAACGTGGAGGTCTAGGGGTGTTACACATTGGACAGTTGACGGTGTAAAGTTGTTTTACCTTTTTGGGAGGCATTTTTTTTTTTTTGAGGTTTCTTTTTCTAGTTTCACTTTATATTCAATATACAAACTTATAACTAAAACCTAACCTAACTATACATGGAGTACATTTAGAACTTAAACCTACGCTGGGCTATGTAGACTGAAGATGGAGTACATTTAAATCTAACTACGAATTAGCTGATATACATGATAATGTCAAAGCACTGAACAAGGAGCTGTTGACCAGACACTATACAAAGTTGACCACTTACCCAGAGTAGAAATCGGTCGTCTCGTCTAGGAAGGGACCAACTCGTGATTTTATGTCCTCCAGAATGAAGGGGGACACAGTGTGTCCGCAGTGTGTGGCTGAGGGGGGCATCCTGTAGCTGGAAGACACCGAGGCATTCATCTCCTCCACGTAGCTGGTTGTTCCTATGTGAACTTTTGGAGTTCCCTTGTACAAGTTTACCAGGATCATAGCCCGGCCTCCACTGGGGTCGGTGCAGTCTTGGTTCAAGGACAACAAAAGATTGTCCACCTTCCTCTCTCCAAGGGCAGCTAGGCGGTGTAACTCCTTGTACTTTCCAAGGATGCACTCTATCTGGTCCACTAAGTTCCTGAACTCACGCGCCTCTAGGTTTAAGCACCGCTCGTAAGGTTTGTCCAGGTAGGTCCTCAAGCATACTCCCCTGATGCTAGGTTCCCTGTATATTTCTATGCAGGCGTTATTATCTCCTTCGGGATAAAAAACTTGGTCGGGGGCAGGTGACTTTTCTTGGAAACCAAATCGAGCAGGCCATTTCTTTGCCACCAAAGGCACTGACCTGAAGCCCACAAGCTTGCTGGAAGAACTGGGGGCAGTGCCCTCCCCAAACTTTTGTCTGTGTGACTTGTCTTTAGAAGAAGGAACACCTGGGGCAGAACCCATCGGCTCGGCACCATAGGATGAAGTTGCTGAGGAAACTGAAGCAGGGGTAGAGACAGGGGTTTTCTTGTTGTAGGCGCGCTTCTGTCTTTTCTTCTTAGGCTCCTCTTCTCTCTCACCGGGACAGTTTCTTTTTTCCGGCGGGCTTTTAAGGAGCTCCTCTACCGGAACCGGGAGAGAGTATAGGGGAGAAGGGCAAGTCAAATCTATAACCTCTACCTGTGAATACCCCCCTCGGTGAGCAGGTGAAGGTGTCCCTTGTGTTAAATCCACCACTTCTATGGGGTTGACTGCCGGTGATGAGGTTGTGAGGTCTATGACCTTTATTGGACTGACCTGGGGAGAAGGTTCCTCCGGAGTCACTGGCGAGTAAGAGGCGGCCGTAGGTGCTTCAGTGGGGGGTTGGTAGTTTAAAGGTGCCGGGGGATTAATGTATTCCCTGATGTCAAAATCGCCGTCGCCAGCTTCCTGAGGAGTGCGATCCCGGACGCGATCCAGGAAATAAGTGATTTCGCCATGAAGAGCTGCAAGAGCGGTTTCCTGTTCTCCTGCATCAGGCACTTCAGTTGGAAGCCGAGCAGAAGTTGCAGGTGGTTTATCAGCTGAGGCTGGAGAGGTAGGAGGAGGGGCGATGCTCGACGTCTTTTCCTCTGTCTGTTTAGAAGTAGTAAAAGTCAGTGGAGCCAGTTTTTTAGCTCCTCCTCTCCTGACACTAAGTCCCGTCTTCATGCGACCAGGCATTGTTCTCCTTGAAGATGAAAGGGTGGCAGGGCTGGAAGGTGCAGGAGCAGGACGGCGAACAGCAGACAAACGTCAGAAAAGGTTTGATGAAGATCGAGCAGCTCAAGCCTTCTTTATAGTAACTATCCTGATACGATCCTGGGACGTTCCCTTGTCGTTCAGATAACTTACAACCACGTCCATGAGTCGTAGATAACCGTGCTTTTCCATTCATAGTATGTTTTACGCTTAGACAGCGTTGTTTTGGAAAAAAGTAAAAAGCTTAACTCAAATAAAAAAAACGTGATAACGCTCAGTCAACGTTCAGGGTGAGGCGTGTAAGACGAATCTTGTTGTTACCATTCTGTGATTAACGCAGACCATTCGTCATTTATCAGAACTAGCTTCTCTCAAGCAGACATGGCTAACTTTTGTCCTTTGCCTTTGTCTTTGACCGTAGGTCACAAAAGGCGTCAGGAGGTGTTTATTTCAGACATCAGGAGGGGCGTAGAAGCAGGTAAGGTGTGGGCTGTGTGGAAATTCTGTCCTGAAAATTTGAACAGGGATCTTTACATCCCTCCTAACTGTAACTTCAAACAATGCTTCTTGCACAACCAAACCACTGCATTGGTTCCTAGTGGACCCTCTGTGAAAAAACTTATCTCAGAAAATGGGGAAAGTTTTTTTTCAGGTGTTCTTTTGGGACATGGTGCCATGGTACACTTAATGTCGAGGCATTCCATTTCCTCTGGAAGTTCAAAAAAATTCATTTCAGACAGACAAAAACCCTTTTTTCTAAGGGATCAACCTTTGGGGGGAGGGCCTGGTAATTCAGTTTTCATCGATTCTACTATGGTGAAGGCTTTAATTAAAGCCACTTTACTTCACCCAGACAAAATTACACACTCTCTAGGTTCAAAAATTTTCTATGAAAGAGGATTCAGGACAGAGATTGGACACAATTACCATGGGTGCTGTCATGTTGTGAGAGTTATAACTGAAATAACTCCCTCCCATGACAAAGGTCAGCTCAAGGTGGTAACAGCCTACCCCGTATCTCATTTTTGGTCCTCCTAATAAAACTGAACAGAAATAAACGATGAATCCTCCGGGTAAGGCCCCTGGGCTAAACCCACCCTTCCACATGTTTTCCCCTCTTTTCAGAACGCTCAGGCACTAACCCTGACGTTTGTTTCGTCCTTGAGCAATAAATCATTTCAGGAAAGTGCGATAAGGAAAGACTGACAGGTTTCCTATAAAGGTTAAACGGGGACTAAACCATCATTATTTGACACAACAACCTTCGCCCTACCATGTCGCGTTACTCCCTGCAGCGTGTATTAGAACAACGTCACCCCGACGACACTCAAGTTCTAACGTACGTGAGGGAAAGAAAGGAAATTATATGTTGCTCTTCAATTTGTTTCAGGTATGTGTGCAAATACTTGAAAGAATCTGTTCTTCACCGGAAAAAATTATACTTAGTTTTTTCTTCAGTTGAATCAAGTTTTACATCCAAAGACAGAAAAACCTTGAGGAAAATGGTTTTGAGTCATAACTTGTCAAAATTTTCAGCGGTGGAAACCTTGGGTTATGCCCTGAAGCATGGAAGAAAGGGAAAGGGCCCACTGAAAAACCCCTTCCATTTGGAAGCATTGAAAGCGGCAGAAGAGCATCACGCCAAAGAAAATCCCCGCCAACTTAACCAGCGTCTTCATTTCTTCATGTCTATTTTGGAACTTCTAGCTGAGTGCTTAGAAACCAAAACTTTGTTTTCCTCCTGCCCCATATTTCACATCCTATCATCGTCCCTGGATCGTTTCAGTGTAGAGGAGAAAGAAAAAGTTTGGTTTTATCTAGCTATGTGGTGCACCCAGCTTATCTCCCTTACTCACTGTTTTCACCACAATCAGCTCGCTTTACACTCAACATCATAACAAATTTAAACGAAGAAGAACGATGTAACAGGCTGACCTAAAGAGGGGGAAGGAAATGGAAGAGATATATAGGACAGGGTAGAATAGGGTAGGATAATATAGGGTAGGGTAGGGTAGGGTAGGAATGGGTTGGGGTGGGTTTAAAAACTATGGGGTGGGGGGTGGGGGCACCCCTCAAGTATGGGGGGTTTGGGGCTTGTTGGCCCAGGCTGGCCGCCCAAATAACCCACCTAACCCACCCACCCACCTAAACTACCCACCCACCTACCCTACCCTACCCTATATAAGTTTACTGTATGCTTTCTAGCCTGTCATAACCTACCTGCCTACCTACCTACCTGCCTACCTTACTTGCTGAACACCTTTTTTTTGGTTGCTATGGAGTTTCACCTTTCGGACAAGTTGTTGTTCAAGATCAGTGAAAAAATATCGGAAAAAGACTACCCTCGATTAGGGGTTTACTTAGGACTTAGACTAAGTTTAATGGATTACATGGAAAAAACACCATCTCTTCGTTCTATGGGGAGAGAAATGCTTATTTCATGGAGCAGAAAGAACGTGCGTTGCAAGTGGATGGTATTAAGACATGCTTTAAGTGACATAGGTCGTTACGATCTCACTGATTATTGTAGATGGTACATGGGATATTACAACGTAGTGGACCATTGTGAAATACCTCCAGAACAGTGGAAAGTTGATACTTTGTTCGTCAACCTGGCAGACAAGTTAAGAATGCTTGACTGGAGGAAACTGGGGACTCAACTTGGATTGACCGACCACGAACTTGACGTCATATCCACCCCTGTTCCAGGGAAAAAAGGTCACAAATCCTGTTTTCAAAGTGCTAATGGTTTAGAAACATAGAGAAATATCTCATCCAAGCTGTCTTATAGCCAGTCTAAACAACATGGGACTTTTTGACGTAGCTCTTTACGTGGAAGGTTTGAACGAGGGATCTACTGACTTAAAAGAGGACGAGGTCGCTCCTTTGGTCACTTTGGTTTAAGATTTCGTCTGACATGGATCACAAGGAAAAGGAGATCATTTTTTACCCACGTCTACAAAGCCCCTTCACAATGATCATAGCTGGACCTACTTCTTGTGGAAAAAGTCAACTTGTTTTCAAGTTGATAAAAGGAGTAGACGAGCTTGTAACTCCAAAAATACACGACATATACTACTGCTACAGTCAATGGCAAGATGGATTCGACGAAATGGTAAAGTTGGGGGTTAAGTTCAACAAAGGTCTTCTTTCAGAAGACTTTTTGTTAGAGGATAAAAGAGACGTGACTAAACATGGACTGGTCATTATAGACGATCTCATGGATCCCGAGTACGTTCCCACCATAATGAAACTTTTCACTGTGGGCTCTCACCATCGCAGTTTAAGTGTAATTTTTATTACTCAAAACTTGTTTTTTAACAATCCTGCCTTCAGAACCTTGAGTTTAAATGCGCACTACCTAGTTGTTTTTAAAAACCCTAGAGACATGAGTCAAATAGGACACATCAGCAAACAGGCCTTTCCAGGACAGAAATCCTTTTTGGCGGAGGTATATAACTCAGAAACCAAAGAGAAACATTCATACATCCTATTGGACTTTAAGCAGAGCACACCTAACGAGCTTAGGGTAAGGAACAGCATAACAACTCCTTGGAATACCTTGGTTTTCATTCCTTCAACTTTAGCTTCGAAAAGAAAAAGATAGAATGGTGACCAAAAGATCTGCTTCTTGACAAAAATTTAAAATAATAAGGAAACATTACCACTTGTTGAAACACATATCCAAGTGTTCCTCGAAAGAGTGTTCCCACATTATTAAAGGTCTCAGCGATGAGGTCATTAGGTTGATGAGTCAAATTTGTGTCAACGTGATGAACAAAAACCTGTTGCGTAACGAGTCAGACGCAGTCAAACGTTTATCACCCTACAAGAAAGAACTCAAGTCAGTTACAAGGCACAAGGCTACCGTTAAGCAGAAGAGGAAAACCTTTGAGCAAAAGGGTGGATTTTTGGGAACCATTTTGGGTCTAGCCTTACCCCTGATAACAGGTCTCATAGGAGCACGTCGATAAAAAATCATGTCTTATTCAAGGATGGCCCTCGTAAGGGCAAATCTTGTTCCCCGAGAAAAAAGCCCTTCTTTTGTTGCTCCTTCCTCTCCTCCCCAGCCTGGACCTAGTGTTCAAGACCAGTACTACAGCACTCAACTTTTAAGAGAAGGTTTAACTCCTGATTCCAGCCTGGTTCAAGTCCTGAACCACCTTCAAAGTAAAGCACACGAGGTGCTTAACTCTCCTAACCTCAAACTGAAGGAAAAGTTAAGACAGTACAATCAACTTATGATAAAGTCGGGAATATTAACTAAAAAAGCCAAGGCCTTAGGACAACGTAGGGAAGGTCCCTATCCTGGTCGAGCAGTAGGACAAGGACCTGCAGCAGCAGCAGCAGCTAGGGGTGAGAACAATTCTTTAGAAGACACCGACGACGGCGACGACGATGACGACACTTTCACAGAGACTAGAGACGATCCACAACTTCCTGACGATTCAGACGGAGAGAGTGTAGACGAATTCAAAGGGGAGGAAGGGTTTAAACCTCGTGCAAGAGACAACACAGTGGGTATGGACGCCGACATAAAAGAAAGAATACCCGCAACTTACAGAACGACTGCTAAAAATCTCTACAGAGAATTATCTCGTCACGGAAGTCAAATATTGAATTGGAACAGAGACGGAGAAATATATGTTAACGGGGAACGTGTGCCTGGAACTGACATAACAGATTTGTTAGCTTTTGCTGCCAGACCAAAGTCTTTGAAAAAGGACCAACCTAAAGGAAGCCAGGTCTTCATGAGAGCAGTTAAAAGGCTAAACCCCACCTTAAAATTTGTCAAAAACAAGTTGGCTTTTGCAGGGCACAGTCCTTCCTTTGCTGCCAGTCCCTTAAGAAAAGCTTCCCCTATTTAAAAAAGGAAAGTAAGTCAAAAAGGAACTGGACGTAAGTTTATATGGCGCACAAGGCTTTGAAGAAAGATGTCCTCAGGTTTTACACAGATCCTAAACAACCTGGAAGTTTTACCAGTGTATCTAAACTTCAACGTCATCACTTCAAGAAAACAAAGAAAAAAAACATAGAACAAGCTTTGGAAGATGTAGACGCTTACACCAGACACAAACCTTACAAGAGAAGATTTCCTAGAAGAAAAACACAAACATGGGGCATAGACAAACAGTGGCAACTTGATCTCATAGACATGCGAGAATTTTCAAAGGAAAACAAAGGATACCAGTACATTCTAGCGGGAATAGACGTTTTTTCAAGGTATGGTTTTGGACAACCTGTGAAAAGTAAGAGAGCTGATGCTGTGACAGAGGCTTTCAAAAAAATGAGCAAAGAAAGAAAACCTCAACAAATTCAAACTGACAAGGGGAAAGAGTTCGTCAACAAAATTTTCAAAAAACACTGAAGATCAAAACATCAATTTTTTCACAGGAGAGAACGACGATGTGAAGTGTGCCTTAGTCCTACAATCTGACTTACCACAAAACCTTAGGAGCTGCCCCTTCAGACATAAATAAAGACAACTCTGAAGTCTTGTTCTACAGGTTGTACGATCAACCTCAAAAGAAAAAGGTTCCTGTCCTTCAGTTGAAGAGAAAAAATCAAGTGCGAATGTTGAAAACAAAGAAAACATTTAACAGAGGGTACGAACCTAACTGGACTGAGGAAATATACACAGTCAACGATATTTCGCCCAAAGGGTACCACCTGAAAGATCTCCTTAGAGAAGAGATAAAAGGAAGCTTCTACGAACCTGAAGTTCAGAAGGTGCAAGTCCGTCACGGAAGACGCTACAACATAGAAAAAATAGTAAAATACAGAGGAAAAGGTAAGAAAAGAGAAGCCTTGATCAAGTGGAAGGGTTATGGAGACAAGTTTAACTCTTGGGAACCTGTCAAGAACATAGACAAATGGCATTTACCTTAACTTTACCTAGTAACTCGTCTATGAACGTGTTTCCTGACAACACTTTAACTAGTTACAATACAATTTTGGCAGAATACATTAACTCTCCTACTCAGTTAGAGTGTGCTCTTCAAGAAATAACCTGTCCTACCACGTGGTACAATGTCAAAGAAGAACCCATTCTCTTGGCAGAGGGAGAAAACGACCTGACAAAGAACCTTCGCACTGTAGTAGCTTTATTAAACAAACGCAGAAGAGAATTTTTTCCTCTGGGAAAACCAGGAGCCCATAGTGTCTTCAGTAGAGCTTCAAGCTCTACATCAAATCTATCAGCCCAATCTGCTTTGAAGAGAGGAGTAAAAATAACAAAAAACCTACGTCATGTCAACCCTGTGGGATCGACTGAAACTATTCCTCCTGCTGGTCCTGAAAGTGAAAGTCCACCAACTCTTGCTGCTGCGACTGAGACGCCATCTGGAGGATTCACTTCTAACCAACCCACGCCAGAGAAGGAGGAGAAGGAAGAGGAGGAGGATAAGGGGGAGCGTGACACGGCAGGCAGAGAGAAGAGGAAAATATCGTCGGCTGTGGCTGAAGTGATGTCTATGGATGACAGGGGAAAAAGGTCTGTTTCTTTTTTTGAAGAAAACGCCGTCTTCACAGACTCTGCTCATGTTTCTCCTCTCTCTCCCAGTCAGTTACAGGCTGTGAAAATATGTACACGCTTCAAAGAAATAAGCAGATACCTCTCTAAGTATTACTTCAAGGAAGGTAGTACCTACAATATGTTTGCCTTAGAAGGTGTAAACCTGGAAAGCAACTCAGAGTTGATAGGATACTTGAACAGGACCATAAATAAACTACAGAGCATGTTGGTGAGAAAACTAAGAAACTACAGGAAAAACAACAAAGCCACCGTGTTTCACTACAACAAATACACAATGAAAAGTGTAGTTTCCTTGCCTCCTGGTGTGGTCATGCAACTCCCAGAAAACTTAGGGAAACAATTAGGTTTCGACGGAAGTGTTTTCCTAAGTGGAAAAACACAAAGCCCCTACGTGGTAGATCTTCAGTACAAAAGTCGATGTGCTTTCGTGTACTCTGACATAGTCAAGCACAGTCTTGTGGGTGACTCTAAAGCACCCCTTCTGAGGCAAATCAACATAAATCGCTACAACGGTGACATGCAAACCATAAGTTTCCAGAACTTGATATATCTGCCAGTCACTAAAACCACCTTCAGACAGATAGGCATATACTTAAGAGACAAGACTGGGGAACCGATACCATTTGAAAGCGGATCAGTGTCGGTGGTACTTGCCTTCAGACCTCTTCAAGGATAGGAGTATATCACCATGCTTCACTACTATGGAACACCTCCATACCTGGCCCCTAGGGGTCAGTACGCTGAATACTACAGAAAATCACAGTTTGGGAACGGTGCTTTACCAGCGTACGGCGGCAGGGGCAGACAAAGAGGGCACGGACTTGGCTCGTTAATAGGTGGTTTACTGAGAGGAGCTGTTCCCCTCTTAAGTAAAATAGGACGCTCAGCTGCCAAATCTGCAGGCAAAGCCTTGCTTACTACAGGAGCTGGAGTCTTGTCCGACGTGGTATCAGGAAAAGGCTTCAAGAAAAGTGTAGTTAGGAGAAGTAAAGCAACAGGCAAGAACTTACTCAAAAGGGCTGCTTCTTCTGCTCAAGGATACATAAGAGGTACATCTGGACCTCCTCCAGTCAAACGACGAGCAACCGGCAAGCGCGGAGGACGTAAGGGGCAACGCGGCAGAGGAAGAGGACAAGCTAGAGGAAGGACCTTGTTCTAGTCATGAGTCTCCTTCATCCCAAGGGTCAGGTATGTGCAGTAGGTGAACTAGACCTACACGCCTTGCCTGTCACTCAAAAGGACATATTAAAGTGTCAAAAAATAACCAAAACTACCAACAATGCCCTCACTCCACACACTGAATCATTTGACTTCACCTTCGAACCAAGCAACCTGTACACAGACCTCTCAGAAACTGAGTTGTACATGGAACTGGAAGCCGTGGCGGCAGACGGAACAACTCACCTTGCCGTCGGCATAGAAGCTGCTCCAGTCAACAACTTGGCACACGCTCTCTTTGCTTCCTGTCAGTTGCTGATAAATGGGGAGAAAGTCACCGGCAACAATGAAGACTATGGTCTCAAGGCCTACATTTTGGACACAATTTGTTGCAACAAAGAAGACAAAGAGACTCGACTGAAAGGGTGTCAAAAGTACATGAAAGACACCTGTGGTCACATGGAAGCCAGAGCGGGCGACAATGCAGGATGGACGGCACGGAGAGCAGAGTTCAGTGCCCGCAACAAATATGCCTTAGTAATGAAGCCGCACCTGGATTTAATTAAACAGTGCAAGGTGCTGCCTCCGAACTGTGAAATCAAGTTCATATTCGAAAGAAATCAGCCCAATTACTACATGATGCAAGTAGCCGATCAAAACTACTGGGTCAAAATCACCAAAGCTGAAATGACACTTCTCCAAAAATGTGTCGACGACGAGGTGGTAAAAACTCACGTCAGCAGTGTCAGGAATCCACATTGGGGCCCTTTCAACTATCACATAGCCAGGTGTAAAGTAACTAAACACACTTTGGACGGCGGCTCACAAGACTACAGTTGGACTCAACCTGACACTACTCAGATCCCCACCAGGATAGTCTTGTGTATGATAAAGGAAACAGCAGCTGCTGGGACTAAGACAGAAAACCCTTTCAACTGCAGGCATTTCAACGTGAAGGAAATATGCGTGAGATATGACGATCAAAAGTTTGAGTTGAAGACCGACTTCGAAACAGGCAACTGCATCAGAGCCTACAGTCAAATGTTCATAGACAGTGGGCTGTCGGCTTTGGGACAAGACTGTGGCATAACTTTGGAAGATTTCAAAGACGGGTATTCCTTCTTTGTTTTCGACCTCACCCCAGACAGAGCACCTGAAGACAGTCGTATAAATCTCATCAAGCAAGGAAAGCTGGGCATTTCCCTTAGGTTTGCCGCCCCGACTACTCATGCCATATCTGCCGTCTTGTGTTCCTTCTACGACAACAACATCCAACTGACGGCTGACTGTCTTCCTGTCACAGACTACCACATGAACTGAGAAAAAAATGAGAACTTCAGACATAACAGGTGCACTGGGAAACCATCCACACACAAGGCGTTTCTACCTGGGAACTTTTGCCAGTAATCAATGTCCTAAAAAACCAATTCCCTCTACATGTTTCGTCAGTAACACAGATCCAAGCTCTAAACCTGGTCAGCACTGGGTGGCATTTTACGTTTCTCATGACGGGAATGTGTTCTACTTTGATCCCTATGGCTTACCTCCATTAACTATATATCACCAGAGGTTCATGCAGAAGTCGTCAGATGGTCACGGGTCGTTCAGCAGAAAACAAGTGCAAAACTTTTACGCTAAAACGTGTGGAGCCCACTGCATTAACTTCCTCATACAGACATGTCGGACCAAGGACCTAGGAAGAAAGGCCTTGAAGGATTTAATGGAGAGAATGCGGGCCTTAGAGGACCGTAGTCAAAGTCCTACTCCAGCTAAGACCGGGTGCAGTTGGTACTGCAACAAGAATTCATTTTCCATATAATATCCATGTACTCTGCTTGCAAGCATATCTGATTTTAATGATTCATACCTAGCATGTACTCTGATAGGAAGAAATAATAAAAAGATTGAATTAAAAACAACCGAGTTGTGTCTTTGTTGCATTTAATCTCATATCAAAATAATGAGTCATAAGTATTGCGTAAATCCATAGGAACATTGCATCAGAACATGAGTCATGGTTATTGTGTAATTTCTTTCAAGGATTGCACAATACACCTTCATACGTAGGTCATACGTTTTTGCAAGTAGGTTAGTAGGTCACTTCCGGTTTGCAAGTAGGTCAACCCTAGGTATTGCGCAATTCTTTTAATTTATGCAACTAGGTCAGGTCACTAGGTCAAATGAAATCCAGCTCTCTGATTGGTAAAAAAAACTAGGTCATGACCTTATGACGTCACTTCCTGTCAAATCCAGCCCTCTGATTGGCTGAAACTAGGTCACTTCCGGTCTACCAGTAGGTCATGACCTAGTTAGTAGCTAATCCATTGCGCTGACTTTGCATGTATATACTACTTACGGGACTAGCACATTGGTAGTGATAAGAAAATCAACTAGGTGGCTCATGTAGTCAGGGGCTAATCCTACAGTTAGCCTCTTTGTATAGTTTAATTTGATGGTCTCATCCTCATCTGTACATCTTCTATAAAAAATTATATCTATGGATAGCAAAAACCTTCAACTTTTACTAGATGAGCATAGTATAAATCTGATGCTTTAAATACAAGAGAAATGCAACTTTAAGATTTCAATAAGAGACCACATGTCACCCACATTGATTACACCCAAGCCATTGTCTCATTATCAAGCTAATCATCCATTCACACCTGAAACAATGGGGAGGTACTCAGGGTGATTAAGATAAAGGACAGGGTGCAGCTTATCCCCTTATCAGTTTTATCAGTGGCCATTTTTCTGTGGTGGATGAGAGTGAAGATGAGAAATTACCCAGAAAGCCCTGACAGAATCCAAGATGCAGAGATGCCACTTTTCCTGGTTTACCAGGAATTCCTGGTTTTGATTCCTAGATTTCTGTGTTGAATTGTGTTAAATTCCTGGGAAAATGGGTCCAAAGTCCAGTTTTCCTGGTTTTTGTTGGCCAGTGAGTGGCATCTCTGAAGATGGCATCGGGGGCTAAAAACAAAAATGGCGACCTGCATACAGGGATAGCTATGTGCCCTTTATTACTTTAAGCATTTTGTAACAGTCATACTCTATAATGTACTTGAGGATGCTAAGCACCCTTAAAAGTATAATACATCAAGCTTTTTGGATAATTTGTATTACATTCTAATTAAAGTACATTGTTTTATACAATGTATGTAAGGCCATTTATACACATCTTCAATAACTACTTAGTATCTGAAATAGTCTACTTCTAACAGAAAATATGTACATCTCAAAAGTTTACAAAATCATACTGAATACCTGAGTCATATTTACATGCCTTAATAAACTGACATTTTCAAGTGTACTCAGTTCAACCAAGCTGTATGAGCCTGATCATACACATACTTTTTCCACTTGATTCCTTGCACTTTTATATTGCGCCTCTCTCTCTCTCTCTCTGACATTTTATATGCCGCTTCTCTCTCTTTGTCTCGAATAATTAGTGATGGCGAATTCATAATAAGTCTTGTAATATGGTACTTTAAATTCTCTCATAAAAGCTGCAACCTCGTATAAGACGCACTTAGCCTTACTTGGGGCTTGAAAATTGGCATTTCAGTACTGTTGTATGATGTAAAAACCCTTTTAAGCCGCACCCTGACCTTGGGCTGATCCTATAAGCCACACTTTTGATTTGGGTTCTGGTATAAGCTGCGGCTTATATGTTAGGATTTACGGTAGTCACTTAGCCAAAATTTAGCACCTCGAATCCATGTATGTACAGGTGTGATATTCAAAGAATTACAATGCTTTTTGCAAGTGAAGATTGATATAATTCAGCATATTTTCCACTCAAATTTATTGCATACAATTCTTTTTGTAGTTAAAATTGATCTTTCACATTTATAATACTGAGAACATGTAGCTCCCAGCTGATTAAGGTGGCTGGTGGGGATAGAATTAAAGTACTGTAATCTCTCGCGTATAAGGCGCGTCTTATATGCCAAACAAAATGATGCCTAATAGGGGGGGAGGGTATTTCTACTATAGAACAGTACTAAACTAACAAAAATCTGCGCTCAGAGGTGCGCCTTATACGTGAAACAGACCTCCCTGAGTTGGGGGTGCGCCTTATAGGCGACCTGCGCCTTATACGCGTGAGATTACGGTAATTAGATTTTCGCCATATTATCACCAGAATCCCAAAATGATATGTACTATTCATATATGCAATGAAAATGTGGGGGTCCAGGCATATTTCTGAGATACAGAACTTTCACTGTTATAAGGAATTACACTGCAATATGTCACATAAATCCAGAGCCCTATCCAAAAGTAATTAGATTTTTTTATAACTTCCTCAGCACTTAGATCACACGCATATCTTTGCAGTGAGTGTAGTTCTGACATATGGTCCCAGCCATATTTCTAATGTTTTGGATGATTGAAAATATTTCTTAAGGGAAATGGCTAGAATAAGTATATCTAGATTATATGGTACATTCCAAATATTCTACCCCAACTGCCTCTGTGGCGCATGTGTTACATCTCTGCCTTGTACACAAGAGGTCTGGAGTTCAAATCGCTATTCAACCCACCCAGAATTTTGAATATTCCGTTTCTCATAATTTCAATAGGGCACACAGGAGACCCCTGGTGTCCAAATGGTGAACTGACAATCCCCGCCAGACACCTTAAATACACAAAGATGACTAGTTCTGACCGATGCATGCTGTGCTACAAGTAGTGTGGTAGGCAGGCATTGACTGTGTACTTGTCAACACTAAAATTTATTGCATACAATTTTTTTTTGTGGTTAAAATTGATCTTTCACATTTATAATACCGAGAACGTGTAGCTCCTAGATGATTAAATACACAAAGATGACTGTAGTTCTGACCGATGCATGCTGTGCTACAAGTAGTGTGGTAGGCAGGCGCTGACTGTGTACTTGTTGACTGGTAGATGCTCTGTCCAGTAAGTCAGGAAGATGGTGAGCAGGAACAGCAGGGTGACTCCCACTAGAAGTAAGATGAACTTCCTAAGCTGCCCTATCTGTGACTCCAGCCGCTGATGGCTCAACAGCAGAGTCTCCATCTGAAAACAGTCAAACTCTAATGTTTAAAAGAGTATAATTGTGACGGCAATCACAGAAGGCTCAAGGTCTCAGGCTCGGGCCCACATCCCCCAATACATCCCACATCTGTCCTGTTACATGACCGGGATGACAGTCTTCAGGGTGAGTGAGTAATAAAGGTTTAACGCCATTTCGAAAGCTAAGGTCATATTCATGGCGAGAATTACAATTTTACATTGGAATAAGTCAGTGCCTGCTCATATGTGCACCACACACATCCGAGGGGATAGGAAAGAGAAGAAATAGACCTTTTTAAGTGGGCTAGGGAAGCCCGACAGTCTTCAGGGTGTCAGGTGTTTCAAAAGTGTAGAACCTAACACCCTTTCACTAATTGCTGGAAACATGAATACATTCTCTTCTAAACTGTAAAGTTCCTTACAATACATACTCTGATTCTAAGGGTTACCATGGAGCATAGGCCACAGAGCACATCTGTAGCACATCCTTATCAGAGACACATATCACTGTAGGGCACTTTGTAAACAAAAGGAAAGGGTGTGATTTAGTACATTCAGAGGGGATTCAGGGAGTTCATGTTGCACAAACATGTACCGGTAGTTGAGAAACAGGTCTAGCCTTAGGCTAGCCATGTTAGCTGCCATGTGCTTTGGGGTTTAGTGTGGGAGGCTTTTTCACTGGCATCACTTTAATCAAATTTGCGCTCAAAACGAGATGTCACCTGAAAGTTGGTCAGTACGGACCATACTTTAAATCTGGCATGGATGCCACGTTCCGTCCCTCATATGGTAAAATTTTGACATTTTAGGCCACACTTTTATATTGTTTGGGTTATGCCCGCACTGCAAAAGCCAAAAACCAGAATAAAAATAAAAGTTGAAAAATCACGGCCATGTTTGGTATCAAGTTGAAGCTGATGATGTCAGGAATACTTTAATCATAGTATGTTTTGTATTGGGGGATAAATGAAAACACCTTGTGTACTCCATTAGTATCTATCAAAGTTATATGCACGATTTTACGGTATTTTGAATCCTAATATTGTAACTTTTATTTTCTTTTTCTTTTATTTCGTCCTCCATCCCTGAATAGGTGTTTTGGGTGCCCGTAACCCAAAGAAAACAAAAAGTGTGGCCTTACCTCCCTACTATGGGTATTTTCCCCCTTTTCTGCCACCTTTGACAATGGTCAAGGTCATCCATAATGGTACTGAGTGTGACCCTGCTACAGTTGTAAATTTTGCTTGAGTTTGCATTGGTAATGATCCATTTATAGTAAGAAATGCCACAGTAATACAAATATGCCGATTTTTCCAGATGTCAGGTCATTTCCATTTATGATCATGTTGCCATGGAAACCTTCAGGTTAGAACATTGACAGGGGGCACATCTTGAGCACATTGATGGAGAAGCAACATGAAGCATTGTTCACAATTTTAGTAGAATTCCAATGTTTGACCTTCAAAAAAATGACCATTGCTGTATCTTTGGAAGTCTTAGATAAAATGGACCAGTAGTGATTTTTGGTAAATACCAAATTTGACCTGAAATTTCACCTATGACCTCAATATGCATAATGTTGGGACACTTTTATTTTGGGTTAATGTTCTGAAAAGTTAAGTTCCATATGTAAAGAACTTGAAACAATTGAAAAACGTACTTTGGCCAGGGTTTGAAAAAAAGTCATGTTTATAGAGGCCTGTTGAGAATTAGATCCAGGACTATTGACAGGGGGAGAAGGTATTTTCATTAACAAGTTTCTTGGATTTAATGAATAACCATGTGAAAAATGTAAGCAATCTTTGCGAATTCAATAGGGCTGTTTTCACCTGGAGTCGGACACATGACTAGAAACAGTCACCTGAAGTAGGACACCCCTATTCCCCTCTTTTCATAAGGAAAATAGAAAATATAATCACTTTCCTGTGCTACGGAGGTTCATAGTATTATCAGGATTTAATTCTATGAAATTTAGTCTGGGTTTGCATATGTATGAAGCCTGTTATTGGTTATGAGGAACCATGTTTACTATATGGCGATATATGGGGTAACTGAAACATCAGTTATCCAATGATTTATTTTTGGTAGTAGGTTTGTACAACATTAGGTTAAATTACACAGTGTGAAGTCTCCTTTTCATCAGCACTAACTTTATCTTGGCAATACCGATAGACCTCAACAATATAAAAGATTTAACGTGTGATATATATCACATATGGCCCAGGGTCTACTACCATAAAACCCTCTATCAACCCTGTAGGGTCACAGGAATCAGCATTTGCGAAATATTGACTAATTACTTACAAATAGAGACTATTATCTATACATGTACTGACACCAGTCTGGCATAATCTTCTCTTACTAAACCCCTTGGACCGCTGGCCCCCTGGTGTGCTGGCCCCCCGGACACCTGGCCCCCGGACACCTGGCCCCCTGGACACTTGGCCCCTGGACACCTAGCCCCTGGAAACCTGGCCCCCTGGACACCTGGAAACCTGGCCCCCTGGACACCTAGCCCCCACAGAAAACTTTATCCTTAGCATGCTTAGTTTATCGCTGAGTCCCCAATGTGTTATGTGTATAGCTTGGACACTGTAAACATTGCCGGCTGAAAAAAAGTGTCTCACTTGGTGATTACCCATAGGACTCCATGTGCTAATTTCATCGCCAAAATCTATCTGACCCATAGACCCAATGGTTAAAGAACTTGTAGTCAGTATAGCTCCAAAAAACATGGCGTAAGTACAGCAGCTTTATTCGTAGAGAAAGACATCACTCACCATAAAGGACAAAATGTTGTCTGATAGATGAGATTTGAAACTTTCCTTTGGCTTTTGAAAAATGTGTAAACTAACAGTATATCACTGAATGATTACACCCTAAAGTTGGTGATTACAAATTTGTGGATCTGACTGAAAACCCGGCTCCAATAGCCGAGGGGATACCCTGGGCCAATGAGGATATGTCACTATATAGGCTAATATCAAATCAGCATACTAGCTGAATAGTGGGTGTCCGTCTTAGGGTGAACCCTAATGGGTGGGGGTGGGGATCATAGATGTTTGAGGGGCATCGTATTAAAAATATTCTCAAATACCACATAAAGGGGTAATTGAAGAACCCTCTCCGAAATTTCTTCAAATCTCAGTCCCATGCCTCTGCGGACCTGTGCATTATTACATGGCATTAAGCGACTACATGAGCCACGTATTTGATTCTCTCAGTACTAGCAATATGCTAGTGCCGTATAAAGCACACCTCCGAACTGATTCGCCTATAGGTCTGTTGTGCATTTCAGGTGACACGCTGAAAAGTATTTTACTTTGTTTTGCAATCATTTCATTTGATGCCACAACGAGCTAGGGAGTGCAGATTTGAAACCAGTTAAGTGTTAACAGACCTACCTTTTGTGACAGTTTGTTGAGCTGCTCTGTCATTGATGTCTTCAATGAAACCTGTGTAGGGTCATCCTCAACATTTTTCATTGTTCCCAGCCTGCAGCGCAACCTGTTGGTAAAAAAACTTTCTTATTCATCATAATAGTTAGTCTCACAATACAAATCTCAAATTGCACTTGATTTCATGATTTTCTTCCATAAGAAAAAAAAATCTATCTCTAGCCTGAAAGAGGAAAACGCATTCATTCCTTCCTTGTGGGGTGCATTTTCCAAGACAGTCACAAGCCTTAGATTTCCAAGGACATATATACAGAACATACGGAAGGAAATCACTGCCGATAGTTTGTGCTTTTTTCATAAAGACTTCAAATCACCTGTGTTCATTATAATTCTCCCGGCTGGTGACTTTGAACAAGTCGTTCACTTGTGAAACTGGAATTTCTGGTTCAACTTCCATGAACATGATTAAAAACTTGTCTTTTGTCACATCTGTCGCTGGAACTAAACAGAAAATAGTCTTTGCAAGCATCATCAGAGAGGTCATGCCCATATGCAAAGAGTATACATATAGATATATAAGCTGCAACTGGGTGCATCCTTGCATATAAGGCACAGCTTATACATGAGGATAAACCCCAGCAGCACCTTAAAGGGCCTACCTAAGTCAGGGTATGCCTTATAGACAAGTATATTATACTACAGAACCATACTAAACTGCTCAAAACTAAGGCCTAGCCACACTCTATAGCATACCCTTCAACTCAGAGTAAGCCTTTTATGTGAGGTGCACTTTAAATGCGAGGTATTACAGTAGGCACACTCTGCTAAATGCAAAGTACATACCAGTATGCAGACAGATATTTATATCTGCATGACTATTGGGTTGAATGACCCCAGTGGATGGTCGCACACGATACTTCTCTGGAGATGTTGTTTTAACCTGTCAAGAGAAAATGATATCATACAATCTTTCAAACACTCTCTTGGTTCCTTTAAAAGAAATATGTCAAGGTACATTCCACACTTTACTGACAGCCCAAATGCCACTATTATAGCATAATGCCCCCACCCCCCCCCCCCAGTTTCTTTTTTACAGAGTGGAAAAGCATTCAATTCAAAACTTTCAACATTAATCCCCATTCCTTAGTCAAATAAAAGAACAAGGGTGCTAAGACACTATGCTTCTCACACCTTTACTATTTCCCTGACTGTAGCATGATATACACTGTTTCCATTGTTCCAATGGAATAAATGCGGCAAAAGCAAGCCTATCTGTCCTCGGGGAGGAAGGCCGGAATGGAAATAGGTGTAGTGACAATATAAACAATATAAAGAGAAGGTTAAATGATGCACATATTCAGAAATACAACCAGTACATTGATAACCCAGAGAATACTGGCAAGTGTAGAATTATCAAGATGTGTAAAGATGATCTCAATGACATTTATGAAGAGCGTGAATACCTAACGCATACAGAATCACCTAAAATTAGAACCATTAATGCTAAACTCCGGACTGACAATAGCTGTACACTTGACAGCCTGTCAAGAAGATATAGAGGAAAGAAACCTGTCAATTCTAAGTGCACATTCTGTAATGCTGTGTAAGATGTCAATCATGTCTTCTCACATTGTAACATGCCCGAGATGAGAAATGCACGGTCAGTCTTTGAAACAAAATACCTCAAGTTCGTTGATTACTATAAAAGACACGATGACACTAGGAAACTTTCTCAAATACTAGCAGTGGCCCAATATTGCAAATCATCTAAAAGGCCAGGAGCTGTAAACTGTTGTAGAGGTACACGTTATTAAACCATAGGAGTTGGGTACCGTCTGACATGGCGGGTGAGTCGAGTCGTCGGACGTTCCTCAGGTTCCGGATAGGTGGCAGCACTGATCCGGGTCTGTGGGGACATCTGACGACGAACACCTGGGTCCGTATATAAAGCCCAGGGCTCAGCCGCTACGTCAGAGGCCCTTCTGGCCTCCACACCATGTGAACCATTATTCCTTGATATTAGCTGCCTCTCTGACATCATCCGGCAGCCGTGAGTGTACAATAAGAAATAAAACTAACCGTTGGCATACACTTGGAATACTGTCTTACTCTTTCTTTTCGAAACGTAAGACCCGAACCCCCCAGGTCTGTAAGGCCACAAACCCTTACACTGGTGCCGTGACCAGTTAATTCTGGTGTATAGCCCGGACGTTATAACGTCCGAACGGCTAGTACATGGGTTAGACACCCTCAGGGAATCTAACCCAGCAGGGCAATTGGTTGCCCAAGAGAATGGAAATGGATCATTAATGCTCCAAACCCATTCGAACTCACAAGATGCGGAATCTGCATCTTGGAGAGATCCCGGACCCCACTATAATGATAGTGAGGAGAATCTGCCAGACTCTGTACGACGCGAACAGTCTATACAGAGACAGAGCAACTTAATAGGCCAACAATCACTTGTTGACGAGTTAAGTAATTCGATGTTCGAAGTTGGTGGTAGTACTAACCCAGAACATCCGGCACCAATGCCAAAAAGGGTAACATTCGGAGAACTACCTTATAGATTACCCAGGCCCGAATTACCAATATTAGATTACAGCGCTATAGATGGCGACTTAACCTATGCGGTACCGGAAGGTGAGGAATTCAAACGACCGGATGTCATGTTGTTGAATGAAACCTATGTAACTTTGAACGAGAACCTAAATACCTTGGTCAAAGCTAAAGACGAAGTATTTCATGAAAAACTTCAGTTGGAAGAAGACCTAACTGGCATGCGAAAGAAATTCGAAGCCAGAAGGAGTGAGTACATGAAAGAACTCGAGAATGAAGAATTAAAACTTCATTCCATGAGAGAATCATTCAACAAGGAATATGATAATAGGCACATTCGTATCCAAACATACATAGATACGAACGACCAATTAAACCTTGATAAGGCAAAATTCGAATCCGAAATTCGCCATTATCAGGACGAGTTGGATAAATTGAAACTTCAGTGTAGTAAACAAGCTGAAGACAATGAAACCATCCGGGTAGGTATTATAGCTTACAACAAACAACTGGAGGAGGATAGACAGAAACTCACAAATGAGCTTCAGGAATTGCAGAATACTGCAATAACTCTAGATAAATATGTAGAAGCCGCCCAGTTAACTATAGGCAATATTGATCCAGCTGTGGTATCTACAATGTTGGGAAAGACATCCAAAGATGCAACCCCAATTAGATACAGCCCATTCGTTGATGATGGTGCTGACAAGAATGTAGTATCCGGAATCTATAAGAAACCGGATAATACCACAGTAAATGGAACCGCACCTAAACCAGCAACCCCGATGCTGGATACGATAGGTCCGGCACCACCCATACCAGATTTGAGTCACAAAATTAAAGCGACTCACGATGGTGCTACTGGGACTAATAAAAATACACCCGTGGCACAACCAAGAGCACCCGGACCAATGAGGCATATGTTGACACCACCTTCCTATTTCCCCCAACCCGGCCACAGTACACCAGCAGGGCCAAGATTACCGAATCCACCTCCGGGTTCTGGTAATGGTCCTACTGATGGACGTTTCCTAAGACCAAACCCGCCACAAAACAATGGTAATGGCGGTACGTATCAACCAAGAACATCTTCCTATGGATATAGAAATAATTATAATCCATCAGGAAATGGTAATTACCAAAATGGCAATAGCTATAACCAGGGATGGAATCAAAATAATTCTTACCCTAGATATGCGTCTTCTGGAAACGCCGGTTACAATGGTGGATGCTCAGGCGGTTCGTCTGGAACCTATAATAATAATGGTCCACCAGGAGGAAATCCTCCAGGCGGCCCAGGAGGATCCGGATCCGGAGGATCAGGATCAGGAGGAGATGGCAGGAAGCCAAATAGGAGAACTTCTATGCCTGCAGGGATGCAAACCATCTTTGATAGGAGCCAATGTATCCAAAACCTTGGCATTGACTGCTACCGGAAGGGAGCAGACGGCATGGAAGTCATGAACTGGAGCATCCGAGAAGCGGATAGACTACGCGGATGTAATAATCCGGCACGTAGGCAGGCACGGATACCCCCTCCATATGATTCTAATGATCCATGGAAGGACAGGTATCAAGCTTTTGTCGACGAAGTCAATTGTAGTGGCTGGACAAAAGAAGAAGCTTTGCCATATTTGATCTGTTGGTTAAATAAAGGCGGAAAAGTAGCTCTCAACCAATGGAGAGCAGCTTACGGATTATACGGTACCTATGACCAATTGGTAGAATGTGCCGCATACCTATTTGGATCAATCGTTAGAGAAGATCCGTGGGTAAGTTTCAAGAAGAGAACACAAAAACCTAAGGAATCACACAAAGTCTTTGGTTTGGAGCTGCAGGATTTGCTTTCAAAAGCACGTCCAAATTGGGCTCATGACGATGATTGCTATCTACAAGAATTGTTCATACAATTCTACAGTGGATTGCGGGATCCGGATCACAAGCAAGTGGTCTGGGATTCTTGGAAAGATGATACTTCCTTCAGTGACCTGTTCATAGCAATTGATGGACATGACATGAAGAAACGATTGGTAGGTCTTGGACCTAATCCAGTAATAGCAGCTCCATTCCAATATGGAGGTACACCTACTCCGGTATATGATACTTCCCAATTAGCTCCAGTTGAATCGAATGAAGCTGATGAGGAATATGACTATATCTCCGATGAAAACGGAGAATATATTGGTTCAGTCCAGATAGCTGGAAAGTATTACCGACAAAAGCGGTATAAGAAGGTTCATTCGAGAGGGAGAGGAGGATCTGTCGCTGGTAAAACAGCTTCCGGATCAACTCAACCGGGCAGTGTAGCCTCTACGGCGAAACCATCCGTAGCAGCCACTGTTGCTCCGACTAATATGATGGAAACGTTAATAGCCGGATTAACAGAAGCTCTGAAGAGACCAAGAGTTGACAAATCTCAAAGGAGATGTTTCAGATGCCAGAAACTAGGGCATTTTGCTCCAGAATGTATGGCTGAGAAGCCTGTCCCGCGTAAACAGGAGGGTGTCTCTGGGATAAGTACAGAGGAAAACTAGAAAGGGATCTCCCGAGGGGCAAAGAAGGGGATCCCAGTGACAAATCTTGCCATGATATCACCATCCGTGATGATAGTTCGCATGTAGTAACAAGCTCGCCTAACACCGAGGTGGTTGTAGACACCCGGAAGGTTAGGGAAGCTGATATAACAGGTGCCATGGGAGCACAGGGGAAACTCAATATCAGTAACGAGGCAGGCGGCTATGAATTAGCCAAGGTCTGTGGTGCCCACCTGCCCCCGGGTCATCCTTGTCTGGAATTCCTGAAAGGATGTGGATCGACTCCTGGTGTGAAAAATGACGTTCCGATCGTCACGGACATGCCCTCTGTTCTAAACGGAAGGCGGTGGTATGTTTGCCTCACTGTTAATGGAAGATCTGCCGAATTCCTTGTGGATACGGGAGCTAGCCACTCTTGTATCTCTAGGGGGTTCTACGATCTTATACCGGATGAACATGATACTCTCAAATCGGGAGGAAGTGCTCAGACGGCCGACGGCAGTACCTTGCAAACGTATGGTAGAACTTGTGTGAAACTACAGTTGGATGGTATACATGACTATGTCATGAGCGCCACCGTTGCGGATATAGCAGATGAGGGGATACTTGGGTTGGATTTCGCATCCCTGTATGGTGCTGTGTTGGAACCTCAAACAGGAGTGTTGAGTGTGAGATACCCGTATCCCGTAAGGGTTAGATGTGTACTGAGACAAGTGAGCAGTATGGCTAGTGTGGCACACACTGTGCGAATCCCCCCGGGAGTAGCCTGTGATGTGCTTGTAAGAAGTGACCCTGCAATGCGTAATAAACCTGCAGTGATAGAACCGGATGTAGTTACTTTGTCAAGTATCGGATTAAATTCTGTAGACACGATAGTAGCGAATGCATCCTGGTCGGTAGTACCTGTCTCCAATACTGGAAACAGTACTATCTACTTGAAAAAGGGACAAGTTTTTGGAAACGTGACCCTTTCGGAAACTGTAACGGATAGTAAGCTAAGCTTACAAAAGGTAACAGGGGATGGTGAAATTTCGGAAGACTTACTTAAGTTGTATGAAGAAACTTCATTAGAAGATCCGGAACACCGGAAAGAGTTCTATGAGATGCTCTGTCAGTATAATACTGCCTTTGCCAAACCTGGTGAAAAACTAGGTACGACAAATAAGGTATTACATAGAATAGATACTGGAGATGCTGCACCCTTTAAGATACCGTATAGACGGTTACCTTTAGCGAAAAAGAGAGTAGCTGAAGATGAGATAAACAAGATGTTGGAACAGGATGTAATAGTCCCTTCCAATAGTCCATGGAGTAGTCCTGTGTGTATGGTAACAAAGAAAGACGGTACTATCCGCTTTTGCATAGACTACAGGAAGTTGAATGGAATAACGAAAAAGAATTCGTATCCATTACCGAGAATAGACGAAACCATTGACTCCTTAGGAGGGAACAGTTGGTTTTGTACCCTAGACTTGCAATCAGGTTACTGGCAAGTGGGAATGAACCCTTCAGATATGGAGAAAACTGCATTTTCGAGTCATATTGGACTATTCCAATATAACGTAATGCCGTTTGGATTGTGCAATGCACCGGCAACATTTGAAGCAATGATGGAAACAATTCTAAGTGATTTATTGTGGAAAAGATGTCTTGTATATCTTGACGATGTCATAGTTTTCGGAAAAACATTCGAAGAGTGTTCTAATAACCTAAAAATGGTACTAGAACGTATTATTTCTAATGGTCTCAAATTGAAACCTAAGAAATGCCACATGTTTAGAAAGTCCATAAATTATTTGGGCCGCATCATCAGTGATGAAGGGATAAAGGCTGATCCGGAAAAAATCGAATCAGTTACTAATTGGAATAGACCTAAAACACCCAAAGAAGTGAGGTCCTTTTTAGGATTCTGTTCCTATTATAGGGAATTTATTCCGAATTATTCTAGAGTCAGTTATCCATTACAAGCAATAGCTAACTGGACTCCAGGAATTACCAAGGAAAAATTTCCTTGGACGCATGAACAGGAAACCGCTTTTCAAAAGCTAAAAGACCTGTTCACGAGTACTCCTGTATTGCAATATCCGAATGAAACGGATCATTTCATACTGGATACTGATGCTAGTAATGATAGCATTGGTGCAGCTCTCTCGCAAGTCCAAAATGGGAGAGAAGTACCGATTGCCTTTGCCAGCAACACACTGAGCAAGACTCAGCGCAATTACTGCACAACCAAAAGAGAGTTGTTAGCAGTAGTCGTATATACCAAGAAGTTCAAACATTTTCTATGGGGAACGAACTTTACTTTACGTACGGATCACTCCTCTTTAAGGTGGCTACTGAACTTCCGAGATGCTGAAGGAATGTTAGGCCGATGGCTAGCCCATTTATCCGAGTATGGGCTTGAACATCAACAGATTCAGCATAGACCCGGAGTTAAGCATTTAAATGCTGATGCTTTGTCTCGAATACCAATTCGGAAATGTGATAATCCGGATTGCACTGATTGTGGAGCTCATAGGGCAGTATTAGCAGGGATTCGAAGACCATTCGTACCCCTAGTTGCCAGTATACTGGATTGGTCTATGGATCACATACGACATTTCCAGGAAGCTGACTCGATAACTGCGCAGCTACTGCAATTGGTACCAAAGGGTATACGTCCAGTTAGACCAGAGGTCTCCCTGGAAAATCGAGAAATGAGAAGGTTTCTTGCTCAATGGACCGAGCTTGAAGTCCGGAAAGGCGTGTTATACCGTTGGAAGCCATGCAATAATGGTGAGAGAATCATGCAAGTGGTGATACCACATGCTATGAGGCATGACATTATGTACTTCTGTCATGGACATCGGACCAGTGGTCATTTCGGAAGGAAACGATCGTTAGCACGACTTTCCAAGAAATACTATTGGCCTGGCATGACACAGGACTTGCAAAGATGGGTAATCACCTGTCCGGATTGTTGTAAAAACAAACCCGGACCCGGGATGGGCAAACTTCCCCTATCCCAAGAACTTTTCGGAGTTAGATTCGCAAGAATCGGGGTAGATATTATTAGTGGATTTAATACAACCGCTAATGATAATACCTGTATGATGGTAGTTTGTGATTATTATACGAAATATACTAAAGTATTTCCACTACCGGACCACAAAGCAATTACTTGTGCCCAAGCCTTTGTAAAAGGTTGGGTACTAAATTTCGGTGTACCATTGATGTTACACAGTGACCAGGGCAGAGAATTCGAATCAAATCTCTGGCAGGGTATGTGCGAATACTTAGCTATTTGCAAGACTAGAACCAACCCGTATAGGCCACAAAGCGACGGATTGGTAGAAAGGTTCAATAGAACCCTTATCCAAGTCCTAAAGTCACTCGTCAATGAACACATGGACGACTGGGATGAGCAATGCCACTTTGTGACACATGCTTATAACAGTACGGTACATTCAAGTACAAATTGTACTCCGAACCTTTTAGTATTCGGAGAGGATCTGATAATGCCTGCTGACTTAGTATTTGGAGTTGTAGGGATGGACCCGGAACTACCTTGCCATGTAGTTTTTGTGGAATGCTTAAGAGACAGATTTAAAAAGGCATATGAGTCTGTCCGAATTGATTTGGAGAAAAGTGCCAAATGGCAGAAAGTAGGATACGATACTGATCTAAAGTATCGGAAATTCCAATCCGGAGACAGAGTTCTCAGATTACATGAACCACTTAGACACATAAAATTAGCGTCTAATTGGGATGGTCCCTTTACTATAACACAAGTTATCAGTGACTGTACCGTAATCATCAAATCTGACCTAGGTCGACTTTATAAGTCTAATGTGGCTAGATTAAGGAAATGGTCTGGGAGGGAGACCTCCACAGAAATGTATGGTGAAGGTTCCGGAAAGATCCTGAACCGGAATCGCATAATAGACCAGGTAAAGAACACTATAGTGAAGCATGGTCGTGGTAGACCTAAAAAGTGTTCCGAATCAGTGACACCCACGCCAACACCGATTAAGCGTGGGGGAGTTAAAAAAGTCTCGGCAGGTGAAGACAAAAAGAAGAGGAAAGGTGTTTCTAAGGCTAAGAAGCACCTAGAGAAAGCTCTTCAGACTGTCAGGTCCAATAAAGAACTATCCGAGAAGGGGAGATACGTTCGCCGCAGCCCCCGAATTGCCCAGAGGACTGCAGTGACCTAACCTGTATACACAACGAGTGTAATGTTTACATTTAGATGAACGGATGACAACTGACCCGAAAGGCTTATTTGTCGCCGCCGCATGATGTACCAATGGGTAGTGGACGGATAATCCGGTGGATTGGCTTAAGCTTTCCATAATCTCCACTTAAATCCCCGGACGAGTCATCGGTGTGAGCGATAATTACCTAAAAACAATCAGTTTGTTGATGTACAGTCTGTAGCACGTGCGTTTCCGCATGACGTCACAGTGTCCAGTCTCGGCTGACCTCTCGTGACCCCGCGCGCAACGGGGAAATGACGTCACGAATGCTGGCCTGTCGCCATATTGTTCTTCGGTAACGTCCAAGACGGTCGAGCTCGCTCCCTTCTTGGATTTTACCGGCTAGCAAACCCCTCGCTGCTCCTCCAGAGTCTGTCTCCTGGTAGACAGACTCCGTTTGTGTCGGCCCCGGCGCCGTAAAGGCCGGAAAAAGGAGTAGTTTACTGCCGTGGGCGATTCCCCAGTCATGGCTGAGGAATCCGTAGCTGCAGCCAAGCTATCCGGTGACCCGGATAAGCTGACTCCGTCCGCAGAAGCTTTTCCGGAAGCTTTGTCTCCTGTTACACAGGAAGAGAGCGAGATGATGGACGTGGAGGAATCCACGGATCGCTCGTTCGAGGAGAAACTGGCTTCATTTTCACTAAATGAGCCAGAGAAGATGTTATCTCCACTCCCACCAGAGGGATCCGGAGCGACTGCGAGTGCCAAACCCGCATCAACAGAGTCCGAGACCACACAAGTCGACGGCGCGGAGGACCAGTGGAAGCCAGCAGTGGCTGACCCGTTCCCAGTAGAGTACGATGGTCGCTACCTGTATGTCCACCCGGAACTGCAGGCACAAGTGACCTACGCGGACGGGACACCAGTCAGGTTGGACCCGAAGGTTAGGATAGCTGTTGAGGGCGTCATGGTTCCCGACCAGCAGACCAGGACGCCTCCCGAGTGGCTTCGAGACTGGCCGTGGTTCCAACGGGGACTTATGGTAGACGCTGACTTCCGCGAGACAGTGTATGAAGCCAACCGAGCCTTCGAGCTCGGAACGTACCCGAAGCCTGACAAGTCCCTGTGGAACGTCAAGGCTACGAATATCAACTGGGTAGGCTGCGTCTCGGATTCCGAGGGGCAGACGTACCCACGCCCTTGTGCTACCCGGCCCCAGTACCGGACCACTAAGGAGTATCGCGAGGCCGCTGCTAACTTCGAGCAGTGGGATGAAGGTATTTATATTACCGAGCAAGAATTAGTGGACGTCCAGAACACGTCACTAATCGGTTTGGACCGAGGCGCAGCCCTTCGGACGGTTATCGTCCGTCGAATGACTGCCGAAAGGGAGGCTCAGGAAGAGGCTAAGAGGGCCGCGGAAGTACCCGCACCTCCTATCCCCGACCTGAAACTTGCCGCCAGGAGTTCAGCCAGTGCTACACCAGCCACCGGCAGTACTACCACACAGGTAGAAGCCTCGACCTCCAGCGCATCCGGAACCCAGGAACCGGAGGAAGACTGGAAGGTCAGCAAGAACCGAAGGTCCGCTGCTCGGAAGCTTAAGAATCTCCCGGATTCTGCTAGAGCCGAGCCGAAACCCAGCACTTCAGCCACTGGTAGTTCTGCCATGGAGGTTGAATCGTCTGACGAGGAGTCTGTGCACGAGTCCTCGGTTGAGTATGATGAGAAGGCCACTCCATCAACTCAAACCGAGGCCGAACGCTGGGCTAACGCCAAGTCCGGATTCAAATCCCGGATTCCGACGTGCTTCTCCGACTGTGCGTATGGAGTAAAGAAGGACGGCTCTACCCTCTATGCCTGCCCGGACTCAGTCAATAAAAATGATGAGTCAGACGATGAAGATTGGATGCGTCTTTCGGACGAGGATCCCAATCCGAGCAAAGCCTATCGAAAGATGTGGCTTATGCTAAACCACACCGAAGGGTATTACACTTATACCCAGAGGAGGAAGCTGCGTTGGGCTTTAGAGAAGTGGTACGGTGACGACCAAAAGTCCTGTCCCTTCTCTATCTGCCAGGATGCGAGTGATGTCATGATCCGGACCTGGAGTACTCCAGCCCGGTTTCAACGGCATCTGGTAGAGGCCCACTTCCACCATCACCCGGTTTACATTTGTGATCCGAGTTATGGTAAGAAGGGCAAGAAGTGTACTACGAAGGTGCAATACAACCGACGTAGTGATCTGGCTAGACACCAGAAGAAATGCCACGCAGAAGGTTTGGACGGGGCACGGAAGCGCATCATGGAGCTTCATCAGGAACTCATGAAAGAGTTCGACAGTCTGAGCGAGGATGCTTGGTCTAAGATCCGACCGGGGGACCAAGTCCTCTGCGAAGTTCCGAAGACCAAGGATTCGAAACTCCGAGCAAAGATAGTCCTGACTCCTGGAAAGGGTAAACTGGACATGCACGAGTCTCTCTGGCAGAAATGCGAGGAATCCGGAAAGGATGCAAAGAGAGCTGGTGAAAGGAGCAGGAGAGATCAGAACCGTGGCGGCAACGGTAATGGTCAGGGCACCACTAAACCGAAAGTCAGAGCAGAGGACCGTTCCAGGTCCCCTCTGGCTAGGCACCCCGCAGAGCAGGCTCAGGGCACTCCGATGTTCAAGAAGCCCGAACCTGCCGGATACGCTGGAGCCGTATCTAAGCCTGGGAAAGTTACTTCTCGAAACTTTCCGTCCTTAAACCAGGGACCTGGACCTGAGAGCCAGACCTTGGTGGTAGGAAAGGATGGTCGCCTTATGCCAAAGAAGACCACCGCATCTGCTGCCGCCGGATCTGCATCCGCTCCAGCCGCCCCACCAGTTACCTTTACCCAGGAGCAGTTGAACATGTACCTGCAAATGGGGTTGAAACAAAACGCACCACCTGCCTACTGTGTACCAACGGCAGGTGTGTCCGGGAGCCCTAAACCCGGAAGTGGTCCACAGGCCGCCTCGACTCCTCCCAAGGCTGTCGCTGCACCTGCGAAACCAAAAGACGCTATTACCATTAAAACCGGTAATGCAGAAGTTTGGTTTGAGAAATCTCGCCAGGGAGAGGCAGATGTCCAGAAGGCCATCTACACTCACTGGGAGAAGTGTGTTCGCGAAAAAGCGACCGAGTTCCATCAGGGTCTCCTAAACGACACCCTGTTGTGTATGAAGGAGGTCGCGGATGCTGAAAAGCAACGCCTCGAGACCCTCATCCGGAGCGATGTGAAGGCCCAGGAGGAGGCTGCCGCAGCTGCCCAAGAAAAGGCAGCTATGGATGTACACGTGCTGGAGAAACGTGTAAAAGAAGAGATAACTGGGAACACCAACCTGAACACTAAGTTCATGAGGGTGTTCGGAGTCGACTTGGACGAGTGGGACGGCACTCCCGAGTTGGCTCTAGCTCTTCTTAAGAAGAAGCATGCTAAGAAATCCGCTTAAGCATGCTACGGGTTATTGCTCCCATAATTTTTTCTTTTCCCCATAACCAGATATAGTCTTTGCAGAACCCTGCAGGTCTGCGAATGTTTTTCTCACTAGTGTATGAACACCTATGGCATGTGTTCCGGGTCCCTCTTATGACCAGTCTATTGTATAATTCAGGCTGTATAACCCTTATTGCACCCTGAATAGTCTATTCGGATTTATAACTTCTTCCATGAACAATCCGATAGTAGACTTGCTGCTGTGAGATGTATCCGGATACCAGTTCCAGACTCCTGCTGTTACCCGTGCTAACCACTTACTAGGATGGACTTTACGATTTACCTCTACAACTCATCTATACTCCCGAATGGACTTATACCAACTACTACTATTACTTCCGGATCAACCTATACTGGACTATTCTCTACTTATGTCAACTAAACTTAAAAAAGGATTACGTTTTCTACATAGTTGACACATCCGGACTATTATCCTACATTCTACGCCATTCGGATTTACTTATAAACTTTAGCACTACTAGAGGATTGTGGGTAGCTGCCCCAAATTCATCTACCGTGTTCACTCTATATATGGAAACCATAAACTTTAGCACGTCCATCCCGTGGTTAGCTGACCACACCTACCTACTAGTACCCGGAGGATTACAGCAGAAGACTCCAGCAGCACCTATAATTTCTGTATATTGTATATAATGTCATATTTCTATTTTTCTATAATAATATATGTATGTGCATATCCACTAGATACATATTATGATACGGGTATATAGATATTTCTTGATACGGATCTCTGATTATTATTAATATTCATATTATAAGAATCCGTTAAAGTTCACCAGAATACACACATTATTGTCCTGCGAGGCAAACTGTATAATAAGTATATTGATCTGGTGCTATAAAGGTTATTAGGTACACGGTGATAATATATTATTATTATATTCATTACTACACCGTGATTATTTCTTTTCTTTTCAAGTGTATGGTATAAATGGTCCTATTCGTACTACTCACGGAATCCTTAACGGATTCGTATGTTAATAATATACGACATGTCATTATATAGTGAAGTTACTATAACAGTCTTCTTCAAGACTATATATATTTAAATGTGGTGTTAATAACTACAAACACACATACGGATGTTATTATGTGATTTATTTGTTATCGGCGGTTCCGTTACATATAACCGTCATTATCACATGTATACGATTCATATTACTTGTCTTATTGATTATACCGTAGATATAATATGATATTATATGGTATAGTAATTTAACTAACAGTTCCGTTTCACATAACTGTCACTTATTCAAGTAATTCGTATAATACTTTGACATCCTAATTGTTATTTGTAACTACATTCACTATCGAATATATATATATGACATTCGTTTCATACTCAATTTGGTGTTAATGTTATACCTATGGTTGTACCTCTATTACTAAAGGTTTAGACATATAGAAATGTTATCCTAGTAATATTATTATAACTATAACACCCTCCTAAATGTCTGGGGGAGTGGTGTAGAGGTACACGTTATTAAACCATAGGAGTTGGGTACCGTCTGACGTGGCGGGTGAGTCGAGTCGTCGGACGTTCCTCAGGTTCCGGATAGGTGGCAGCACTGATCCGGGTCTGTGGGGACATCTGACGACGAACACCTGGGTCCGTATATAAAGCCCAGGGCTCAGCCGCTACGTCAGAGGCCCTTCTGGCCTCCACACCATGTGAACCATTATTCCTTGATATTAGCTGCCTCTCTGACATCATCCGGCAGCCGTGAGTGTACAATAAGAAATAAAACTAACCGTTGGCATACACTTGGAATACTGTCTTACTCTTTCTTTTCGAAACGTAAGACCCGAACCCCCCAGGTCCGTAAGGCCACAAACCCTTACACTGTATATACTCGTATATAAAATCTGTCTACAACATTATAAATGAAAACCTGGTGTTGACATAAGTGTACCTGTACATTAGTCAATAAAGCCATCTTGAATCTTGAATCTTAACAGGGGGTTGAGGGTACGCCCCCAAGAAAATTTTGAAAATAAGGATGTTAATTTGTTGGTTTTTAGAGCATTTTGATACATCAAAAAGTGGATAGATGTAAGTGTGAGACTCACGCCAAATGCGTGAGAGTTGAGAGCTCAGAGGGGGGGGGCTGGGGGGTCGGGTGGTGGGCATGAGAGTCGCAGGTGAGGAGACATCCCTGCCCTCCACCAGGAGACGCTGGGCATTAGTATGGGGCCGTGCGGCCGTGTGTGGCTGCAGTTGCGAGTGGAGACGTTGCTATGTCGATAAGGCTCCATGTCGCTTGTCGATTTTAAGAAATGACGATGTCGTTTGTCGATAGAGTCTTATGTCGTTTGTCAAATTAAATAAATGGCCTTGTCGGCGTGTCGAATTTAAAAAATGGCCATGTTGCCATGTCGATTTTAGGGGTCTAGACCCACTGGCATGGCGACGAAAGGTGTTTATGGGAAATGTGAGGGGAGCGTCCGGCCCGAGCAGTCCACTGCAGGTGTTCTCCTAACGGCCATGCCGGACTTCTTCCCCGGGGACCGATCGTCTCTCTGTACGCTAGCCATTTTGGATACTTGTCGCCATGGCTGGTGAAAATGATATCAACAGGCCTTGAAGGGGTGTTCACACAACCACTAAATGCATTGGGACAGCTCAGATCACTTTTACTAACCTGTTATTAAGGCATTTTGGTGCTACACATGTACTCCTCTCTCCCTAGCCATCCGCCATGTTTCGGTTCCATGGCGCATGGCCCTTAAGCCTTATGGCTTCATGTCATTTGGCACCATGTCACATGGCCGAACTGTCAGATGGCCAAAATGTCATTGAATTCCATACTTCTGCAGCCTGACCCAGTGGGCACAGTGTTGAATCAACTTTTTTTCAATGTTTGCATACATGTATCAACAGTTGATTTGAAGTTCAATGTTGTTTCAACATTGATAGCTTTCTGGTCATTTCGAGTTGATATGCTAACTTGAATCAACAATGAAATTGACATTCTTTAATAAATGTTGACAACCCGTTGATGGCCCCCATTGACAATACAACACCATACGACCCTGAAGGACACCATACAACACCAGTATGACACCATACAACACCAGTATGACACCAGTACAACACCATACCACACCAGTACGACACCATACCACACCAGTACAACACCATACCACACCAGTATGACACCATACAACACCAGTACGACACCATACAACACCATACCACACCAGTACGACACCATACCACACCATACCACACCTGTACAACACCATACCACACCCGTACGACACCATACCACACCAGTACAACACCATACCACACCAGTACGACACCAGTATGACATCATACAACACCAGTACAACAACATACCACACCATACAACACCATACCACACCAGTGCGACACCAGTACAACACCATACAACACCAGTACAACACTATACCACACCAGTACGACATCATACAACAGCAGTACAACACAATACAACACCATACCACACCAGTACGACACCATACAACACCATACCACACCAGTACAACACCATACCACACCAGTACGACCAGTATGGTGTTGTTTGGTGTCGCACTGGTGTTGTATGGTGTCGTACTGGTGTTGTATGGTGTTGTACTGGTGTGGTATGGTGTTGTATGATATTGTTTGGTGTGGTATGGTGTTGTACGGTGTGGTATGGTGTTGTATGGTGTGGTATGGTGTTGTATGGTATTGTACGGTGTTGTATGGTGTATTACTGTTTGGTACTGTTTTGTATAGTGTTGTACTGTGTTTTACAGTGTAAGACCGTATTGTATAAAGTGGTCCAGTAGTCCGGATGTACGCGGAGGTACGCAGGGTGTCATACCGTCTTGTATCGTGGAGGGATCGTGACCGGGATTGTGTGGTCCGCTATGGGGTGGTATGGTGTATTACTGTGTCATACTGTTTTGTATAGTGTTGTACCATGTTTGTACCGTTCCTGCTGAATTCTTAGGGTGTGAATGGTACCGTTGTGAAAGCTGTTATCACCGCTTCTTTTGCAAGTACCAGCTTCATCAATGGCTTCACCGACTGGACGCTAGGGTTGACCCATACAGAGAGCAACTCTGGATAGATATTAAATTTGTGCCCATCTAAGTATACTATACAAAAAAGCTAAATGTGAGTCTAGCCTCTGACAAAATGGGCCACCTGTCAGATTCTCTCATCACGAGCTGGGGCAATATGTGTGAGGTACGTCAGTATATTCTAGTTTCTCCAGCTTTTAGAAGTACTTCATAATATGGTGGATGTTCAGCGTACCTTGTATGCGACATGTTTTTCAGTAATGTTGGTGAGAGAAATGATGTCAAGACTATCACAGTTTTCTTCAGTTGGGCAGAATTCCAATTCTTCAGCAGGACTAGAAGAGAAAGAAATATCTCAGATAGCACATACAAATGAAAACTACCGGGAGCAGGCCAACATTGAGTGCCCATCAGGTCAATGTAGGGCAAATCATTGGCATGTTGCCAAAAATGCTGTCATTAGCCTGATGTTGGCAGTAACTTGGGGCATTCATTACAAAGCTCCAACATTACCTTATGGACTGTTGTATACACCATGAAATAACCGATTGTAGTGCTACCGGTTTATACTTCTTCTTTTGGTTGAATAGCTATTGGAACTTAGAAATGTAATGTTTACTTGCTCATTCATTGATGATAGAGCTCTGTAGATTTGAACTTTGTACAACATCAATATGGCATTATGCAAGTTGCAGAATGCAAATGCTGGAGCTTTGTGCAAATTGGCAAATCCCATGGGATATGTTTATTAGGGATGTTTATCACCAAGCGAAGACTTATAGGCTGTATTATTTCACTTGACCATGCTTCATTGAATATGGTCAATGCAGAAATCATCATGAAATTGTCTGTTGTAAATAATGTTAAGTGTTACAATCAAGTTCTCACTGGGTCCAAACCAGTCTAGTTCTATGGCAGATCATAGTCCTTTTCAATCTTAGTCTTACACTTTTTGATTACTCATACTCACACAATGGTCAATAGAGATGAGATAAAGGTATTATCATCTTCTGCAGTTCGGTGTTGAGAAACATTCACTGATGCCTGTCAAAAAGAAATTCAGATTTTGAAACAAGAAACATGTCGGGAAAAGAATCCCATGCCTGCAACTCTAGCCTTAGGCCGGAAGGGGAAGGGAGAAGGTGTTACAGCAGCTCTTTGACAGCTTGTTTTTTGTTGTTGCTTTTGATGTTTTTTTACCCTTAAAATCAATGAAAACAAGTAATACATTAGGGGTCTGTCCAATTGTAAACAATTGGGGGAGACGATAGAAATTACAAACATTCCCCCAGCTGTGTTACTTATATAATATATGTAGCCTCATGAAACAATGGGGTGTGGATGGGGGGTCCCCCTTGTCACATGTCTATTTAAAAAAATGGTCATGGCACTTGTCACTTAAATCCCCATGTCCCATGTCACCTCTAAGCGCCTATCATGTTCCATGTCGAATTTAAGAAAGCTCCTATGTCATGTCACTAATTGTTTTGCCTCATGTCACTAACGCCAATGTCACATGTCGATTTTAAGAAATGGCCATGTCACCATGTGGAATTTAGCGGTCCATACCCATAAACAAGCCACAGTTTGCCGTCAGAATAGGATCCAGTTTGTCATGAGAATAGGCACATGCAGTGAGCCTGCAGTGAGGACAGTGAGGTGGCACCATCTACCGTAATCTCCCGCGTAGAAGGCGCAGCCCGCGTAGAAGGCGCACCCCCAACTCAGAGAAGGCTGGTTCGCCTAGAAGGCGCACCTACCTTCTCTGAATTTGTATGTAGTAAAACCCCGCGTATAAGGCGCACCCCAAACTCAAGGGGACTAGTCTGAGTTTCCTTTTAGCTGGGGATAGCCTTAGTTAGAGTTAAGATTAGTTTGATTGATTGATTGATTGAATTTTTATCTCACCTCTTGCCTTCCTTACGGCCGACACTCAAGGGCGAGAGGTCCCGCGGGTTGTATCCACACCGAAGTGAGATTACCCTTGTGGCATTGTTGCCCGGACCCTAGTCTAACGGGGAGGGGGGATGATGGCGACCGAATCTATGGGAAGATAGAAAGCACGCCCCTACACATTTACCGAGGCAATGGTTCTTTAACATCTGTCACTACATAGGCATAGTGAGAGATGGACAGGCCTGTTTTAAGTCATTTGTCTGCCATGACTGCCGAGACTTTCCAGCACAGCCTAGCCAGAGCAGGGAGGAACTCAAATGACACCTTACGGCGACGTTTGGAACCACCACTGTGCTCCAGCCGGGCCGGGAACCGAACCCACAACCTTACGGCCTGTAAGCGGACGCGCTACAGACTGTGCCACGCCTCCCGGCTCGATTAGTTTGGGTATGATGCTGACCATAAATTTTTTTTGAATGTCACAAATGAGGTGTAAGCAGAAGTAGAACTTATCTCTAACATTGTAGCATCAGTTTTTTAGGTTTCTTTTCCTATATTCATATAGTCTATCAATGTTGAAGCATGTGAGGGAATGAATTTAAATCACAACATTATCTAAACATAGTTTGAACATCTGTTCTTAAGTCAAACATATAGGAAGTGTATATAAATGGTAAACTGGCTCCATCTGGTGGCACTTCTAGGAACCATTCCTATTGAATACAGGATTATAAATGATCAGATTAAGATACAGTTTGCATTATTATGTGTTAGATTGTATTCCCACTACTGTAGTTGTAAATGGATTTTAGGTTATCCATGCCTAGATCACTGTTTTACATGATAATTTCATGTTATCATGTCAATAGGTCATGATGTGGTTAATTTGTCTAAACTGTCAGAAGACAGTATAAAATTGAAATTTACCTCAAACTGTACCTTAATCATGATCATTTATAATTATATATGCAATACGAATGGTTCCTAGAAGTGCCACCAGATGGAGCCACTATACCATTTATATACATTTGCTATATGGTTGACTTGAAAACAGATGTTCAAACTATGTTTAGATAATGTTGTGATTTAAATTCATTCCCTCACATGCTTCAACATTAATAGAATATATGAATGTATGAAAAGAAACCAAAAGAACTGATGCTTCAATGTTAGAGATAAGTTCTACTTCTGGTTACACCTCATTTGTGGCATTAAAAAAAAATATATGATCAGCATGATACCGCCCTTGAGTGTCGGCCGTAAGGAAGGCACGAGGTGAGATAAAAATTCAATCAAATCAACCATCTCAATTGAGATATCGGAAAAAAACCGCGTATAAGGCGCACCCCCAGCTCAAGGCAGCCTGCCTCCCGCGTATAAGACCCATCCACGATCTGATTTGCGTATAAGACGCGCCTTATACGCGGGAGATTACGGTAGTGAGTATTGAAAGAAATTAAGTCCCACCAGCTAAACACAGGCCCTATCTGTGCACTACCTACTGCAAAAACATTCAACTAAATTCAACACATTGGATCAAAGAGAGAAAAATCTTTTCAACCAATTACAGCACACCAATAATTCAGTGCACACCCCAATATTATGCAAATGAGCTGTATTTGAGTGTAAACTATAATGGGAGCCGGCCTATGTTATGACTACTAAAGACCTGATTAGGTAATTAAGAAAGGTTATTCATAACAAACCGTCTCCCATAAAAAGACATTTGTAAGACAAATTTGTATCTGCCACCATTTGACAAAAGTAAATCCAACTTGTCTTTAGGAAGGGTAGATGTCAGAGAGCAGGCCCTCAGAATAATACGCCTTTAACCCTAATATTTCTATATTTATGGTAGAATAAGGGTATGCCAGAAAATGTCGGGGTTACTGGTGCTTCACTGGGGAAACCCCCAACACCCAGGCTGATAGTGTTAAATTACCGTAATCTCCCATGTATAAGATGCAGTGCTCGTATAAGACGCACCTAGAGGATTATGCCCCAAAAAAAAATAGACAGCAATTTTCAGTGAAAGTACCGTAATCTCCCGCGTAGAAGACGCGGTGCGCGTAGAAGACGCTCCCCAAACTCAGGGTATGCTGGTTCGCGTAGAAGACGCATCCAACCCCTCTGAATCGATTTGTAAAAAAAAACCCGTACAAGACGCCCCCCCAACTCAGCAGGGGGGGGGGTTCGCGTATAAGACGCACCCCCCCCACCCTCCACCCCCAAAAAATTGTCCGTCGACACCTCCCGGTCTGCCGCGGTGCTGGCTATATGAGTTCAAGCTGTCAGCGGCACACGGTCGGCGTCAAACCCGCCGAGCGCGTCGACACCTCCCGGTCTGCCGCTGTGCTGGCTATATGAGTTCAAGCTGTCATCGGCACACGGTCGGCGTCAAACCCGCCGAGCGCGTCGACACCTCCCGGTCTGCCGCGGCGCTAGCGCTATGAGTCTATGCTGTCATCGGCCCACGTGTTCCCTACACCCCTGCAAGCCACACCGCATTGTGATGATTGTCAACCTGTTGAGTCTATGCTGTCATTGGCACACGGTCGGCGTCAAACCCGCCGAGCGCGTCGACACCTCCCGGTCTGCCGCTGTGCTGGCTATATGAGTTCAAGCTGTCATCGGCACACGGTCGGCGTCAAACCCGCCGAGCGCGTCGACACCTCCCGGTCTGCCGCGGCGCTAGCGCTATGAGTCTATGCTGTCATCGGCCCACATGTTCCCTACACCCCGGCAAGCCACACCGCATTGTGATGATTGTCAACCTGTTGAGTCTATGCTGTCATCGGCACACGGTCAGTGTCAAACCCGCCGAGCGCGTCGACACCTCCCGGTCTGCCGCGGTGCTGGCTATATGAGTTCAAGCTGTCATCGGCACATTTTCCCAAATGAGATGTTGGAAAACCCCGCGTATAAGACGCACCCCCAACTTGAAGAAATCCTATAAGACGCACAAGGCATTTGTTTGGCGTAGAGGACGCGTCTTATACGCGGGAGATTACGGTAGTCTAAATGGTAACCAGTTACCAGTATAGTGGGCCATGGCAGTTAGAGCATTAACTATACGGACTTAGTAGGATTAATTATAAGCCAATGAGAGGATTCCAACTATTCACTGTGGTCCTCTCGGGGGCCAACTGGTACCCATCTGATAGCTCTTATAAGAGGAACTCAATGGTAACAAGCTCCAGCAATGGCTGCGCCCATGGGACAACCTGCTACCTCAGAATAGAGCTATAATATAGAACTTTAGGCCAGCAAAACTTTACAGTCCTATACACAAGGATTTACGGTACTGTTGTTAATTGGCAGATTTCAACCTGTAATAATTATACCAATTTCAAGGTTTTAGGAGTTTTCACATAATGTGACCAATAATTTTGACGAGAAATAACATCCAACTCGCAGAATTCACTTTTGACTAAGATTTAAAAAGTTAGATGATAGAATACAAGCATAAGGGTGGTGCTGGTGGTGTTGATCTATGGTTCTTCCCCCTCCCACCCACACCAACCAATGCTACTCTGACGGCCTCCCACCCACCCAAGAATGCTGAGGTGTGACTGACTGTCCACCCCTTCCCCAACCCTTAGTACAGCTGTGGCAAAGTAAAGGTATACAAGTACAACCCTATAATGATCCCTATCTGGGACATCCAGACCCTCCCCCTCCCCATGTCAGTAAGGATACACATATTTGCTAGATTTCCCCCACCCCCATCCCACTAGCACAACTCTTACAGCCTCTGTGGGCATCTACCAAGCCACTGACCCTACCCCCGTCCACCCAGGACTATTGAGGCATGACTGAGTAGCCCCCCCCCCATCCACCAAGGACTGTTGAGGCCTAGCTGAGCATCCCCCAACCTCCTACACCCAGTGGTCTGACTACCTACCATCCCCTATGCCTCCCACACCCACTGGTGATTGCCTGGTGGTGTCACCACCTACCCACCTCCCCTTGCCTTCACACCCAACTGCCTTAATCTGTGTGTTGTAATAAGTAGGTAATTATAGCTGTGCCAAGACCAACATCAGTCATAGCTTTCCCTGGTCTTAAAGGCCAACCAAACTAGCCATCCTTCAGCTCATGTCTACTTAACAATATCTCACTTGTTCCTCACATGGTGATGTAATAGCTCAATAGACGTGCACCCTACCTATAAGGCCAATTAATAGGATTATGGGTTTACTACTAACAATCCATAGACTAGGGTTCACAGGAGTTAGAACCAAGGGCTAAATATATAAATAGTCAAGGGTTGAAGACCAGGGGCAAGTCAGAAAATGGGCTAGAATGGGCAGTGATCTGCCTATACTCGACGTATATAAGCCACGATTACCTGAAGGTCAGGTGGCAATAAACACTGCTAACATTTGACTTAAACGCAACTTCCAACCTGCAGTAGCAAAAAAGTCCATTTACCTTAGAAATGTATAGAGAAATGGACAGCTCTTACAAACCTCTCTTTTTCTAAACCTTTCATATCAAATTCCTACAATCCCTGCAAATTATACGTACAAAAAATGTTTAACTTTCTCACACTATCCTCAGATTTCCTGCATTTACCTTCATATCTCTGCTATTGAGCACCAACTTTGTCTTAATATTTTGGCCAAAAGCCCAATGCAAAGAATGGGGGAGTGTAACATATCAAAAGAAAGGTCTTGCTGCCCCCCTTGCAGATCCAGGGAGAACTAGAACCTCGCGTATAAGACGCGTCTTATATGCGGGAGATTACGGCAAGAAGCTTCAATAGATAGGAGGTGAAACTCAGAGCTTTACCTATGGACACAGTGTAACAGCCCCCCCCCCCTCTACCCCCCCTTCAAAGTAGGCTCCCTTTTGTGTTCAGTATTGAGTCCTATGTAGGATAAGGGGGTTTATAGAGATGTCAGGAATCTTTATCAGAGTGATATCAAATGGAAACAAGGGGCCACCTATACCAGAAAATCCTGCTGAATCCAGAATTTGTGATCTTGATTCTCAAAATTTGACCAAAGGTACCTAAAAAGGAGGTTTGATGATGAGAATATTTTAAAAATGTACAAAAGTTATATTGAAAATGATTGGAACTATTTATAGATGCAACATGCTAATCAAAGTCAATACCTGAATCTACATATCCTAATGTGTGCCTATCTCAACCTGACAAGTACTCTACCTGTGTATGGCTCTACCTCTCCTACATACTGCCTATCCCTTAGTCTACCTATCACTCATACTACCTATCCCTTGAAACATCTAGAGTTTAATTAGGTTTTCTCTCAAATGGCTTAAAGGATTAAAGTTTACCCTTCACCTTTGTACCTAATTTTCTCTGTACATTCTTACCATTAGTCTACCTATCCTCAATCTGCCTATCATTTACTTTACCTATCCCTCATGGTGACTATCCCCCAACTCTTCACATCCCTCACGTTTGACTGGCACATCTGTGATATTACCTAGCACCAATGTATCTTTTGAATATGCTCACCTTACAAGGTACCCTCTGTACCTATCTCTTAAACTGTTTATTACCTATCCTTAGCAACAAAACAATAGTAACACTGTATTCTACTAAGCTGATTTATAGTGGGTAGGACCCACCAGATACTTTCTAGACTGCACATTTATGTAATTCAAAGTGACATCTGAATCTATTGTCAGCCATTTTGAAGTTTAGCCATATACAGCCTCACCATTAAATTTTATGAAGTAGAAACATGCATATTCTTAATCAGCACTCTTTTAAGCAAAAGAATCAGGAGAATTGATAAATATTTAGCATGGAAAAACATGCATTTACATAAAGAGGGAGATTATTGAAATGGAACAGCATTGTATTGGCTCAAGGTAGTGTCTTTGCGTCTAAGGCAATAACGCGTGTCATAGACATCAAGGAATTCTGTAAAATGTCCCATATTACTCAGAAAGGTTTGGTCTACATAAATCATATTAGATATTGTGCTTACATGGGGATAAGGGCAAGTTTTATACATATATCTGGAGCGCATGTAAGATTTTCAGTAAAAAAAAGGAACTTTGTAATTTCAACCTTCTGTCTTCCCAACTGTCTGGTACGCTCAATTCTGAACTTAAAAACATGTATTAGGTCTTAATGAAAAGCTTATTATGTCTTCTTTCTAACAAGACCAATAGCTTCAGGATCCAGACAAGGTAAGATAGTCTTAGAGCTTGGGGATTGAGCATACCCCTTGAATAACATGGTACCAAAATTGACCCAAATGTGGTCTGAACCCGCACATGGATAATGAGCCAAAACCGATAGTGCATCCCAAGATAATCAATGTTAACATCTTGAATCTGTTCAGGGGACCCTAAGGATTGAAAAAATACCCGTCGCGTTGGGATGTGGGGGGGGTGCATAGTGGGCCCTATCAGCCCCCGGCCTATTTGTTTAACATCCTAAGACTCTTACACCTCATGGGACTGCCTCATTAGTTTATGGACATGAAGTCCTTTCTTTCTCAGTCTGGACAGGTATTTAAAAGCTGCTTGTCCATACAGCTAGACAGGAATTTCTATGCTGAGCATCACAGCGGTTATCGCATCAATGGATGACTGAATCTATGAGATGATTGACCAAATCTATGAGGAGGGTGAGGGGGAAAACCGCTACTGGGGCTTCATTGCAGGGTTGGCCAGACAAACCACGGCCTTTGATAACTCAGACATGGTTCACTGAGAGGGAACCCCATGACAAAAGACAAGCTTGTAGGCCCAGGCCCGCGCATATTTACACCAACTGCCCACATGCTCAGCCCAAGCCACAAGAAGCCCCCGGGTTTGTCGCCTTTTACGAATCTGGTATGCCCACTTATAGAATGGAAAGAGAATCTCTCCTTTATGGACTCCCAATGAAGTTATTCTGCTCCTTCATGCCCTCTCATGAAGGTCCCCACTCCACAGGGGGAGATTTGGGTCAGGTTGGGCAATGTGTGATGCTCGCCTACCCTCAGCAAAGCCAAATGCCAAAATCCATGGGCCCTAAAAAGAAAAGCAGCACATGAGCACATGTCATTTGTAAACAAATGTGGAGATTATTCCATGTACAGTTGGTGGGTGTACAAAATATAGAATTTATTATGACTTTTAATGGACTTTTTTTTTCAGAAAAATCATGGGCCCAGGCCTAAAATAGCGGGCCAGGGTTTGCAGGGTTTGTGTCTGCAGATGGTATCTCCATTGGATATGGAATGCACGGACATGGGTGCTTTGCTATAAGGACCCTCTCCCCCAACCCTAGGAGGAGCAGTCAGGTTTGGTTTGTTTTGGTTTGGTTGATTTAACCTCTGCTAATAGTAGTTAAAATTTAGCAGAGACACAATGTTTTATTTCTTTTCTGTTTTGCCCTATTTACTTATAGGGCATTGCCTGATTGGATCAGGCTTCCTTGTTATTTATATTTTGTCAAAGAGCTTGGCTTCCTGCAGGAAATCAAGAATCTCCTTGTTTCCAGTGCTGTGGAAAAAACTGTTGTCGTTGGATTTTTCAGGAATTTCTTCCTGCTTTTCTTGGTTGCCTGACAATGTAGCATGAGATGTTCCTCACTCAGCTGAGTGTTGCATGCCTGACATATAGGTGCCATTTCAGGTTTCAGAAGGTGACTGTGCGTCAGTTTGGTGTGACCAGTCCTAAGACGGGTCAGTTTCACCTGTTCCGGTCTTGTCAGGTTGTCCTCTGTGAAACTGGGGCCATTCTCCCAAAAAGGTAACCCCCAAAAAAGAGCTTCTGGTAAACCAGAAGTCCGCCCTGAGAACAACAGGGAGGGTGAAAATTTGATCAAATCAGGTGGGACTGTTGTTCTCTTCATCGGCAATCAAGCAACCCTTATAAACTTTAAGTCAAACTTCACCTTTTACCAAGGTAAGTCTTGTTTAACTTATAAAGTTTATGTCTAATTGCTATGCCGACAAAGTGATCACATCAGATATTTGAAAGCTGCCTTGTTACCCAGCTGGTAATGACACCATAAAGAAAAATGGGTAATTACCTTATTGTGTGCTGGAAGCCATGGTGAGCACTGTACACTGGTATGTGCTGAAATGGTCTTTGTGGATGGACCACTTGTAGACCGTGGCAAAGGTTATGGCATTGGTCCATCTGCCCTGTTTCAGGATGTAATCTACAGGTAGTTTGCTGTAGTCCACCTTAGACACAGAGGTTCCTCTAGTTTAGTGTGCCTTGAATTGTTTGGGAACTCCAGCTTCCCAAATGGCATCATTGATCCATCTGGACACTGAGTTCTACAGTAATCATAAAGACTAGAAAAGAAGTTCATAGCTTCTATGTGTGTGTGGGCTTTACAGTGGAGTCGCGATAATCCAGGTGGCTGGATGTCAAAATGACTGGATGTCTGAAGCAAGGTATTGGAGAGTGTTTGTTAGGGGGTGGGGGAGGGGGGGAGGGTCGATACTAGTATGTTGGTCTGTCAAGAGGGGGGGGGGTTGCTAACCCTCCTGGGGGGATGTCGGTGGGGGTGGATTATATCATGCCCACCTGTATCCTATGATGATTATTTTATAATTACCACAGTGGCAAAGATATTCCGTTCATAGATAAATATCAAAGTCCATGTTGTACAAACACAGACAAACTGTCACTGACTACCTCCTTAAATTATATGCCTAGCCACTGAAACAACTAAGCATAGGAATGTGCTCCTTAGAACCCCAAGTGTCAACTGGGATTAATTAATTTTATCTTCCCCTTTCCCTACCTGAAACTGACTGTAATCCTAGCTGACTGGTATATCAAATTACATTTTAATGTAAAATACACACAGGGTTTCAAATATTTCCAAACTGGGACTGGAAACCAAGACAAATGGATTACCAAATCAATTATAGTGAGGAAAAAGCCGTTCCCAGTAATTTCTGACTGTAAAGTGAGGGACTGGATTATCACAGAGATGATTATCGTGGCCTGACTGTATAGGGTGTATGGTGCTCTCGTCGCAATATTTTGTCCTCTTTTCCAAATACACATTGTATTGTGTCTGAGTGCCCTTGCTCCAGGAGGCCATATGTAGGCGGATGGTAGTGGGCATGGCACCGTTGGCCTGTAGGTCTAGGTGCCCAGTGGGGGATCCAGGATTGTCTAGAAGGGGGGCCCAAGACTTGGTGAGAGCTGATGAGCTATTATATGTGGCTCCAAGTACCGCAGGCCCTTGTACGGCGCCCCCTCTACACTATTCTTTTCTCTCTTTTTCCCCATCTTTCTCCTTTTTCCCTCTCCTTTTTTCTTTTTTTTTTTTGGTGGGGGGGAGGCCCAGGCCCCCTGGGCCACCCCCCTAGATCCGCCACTGGTGCCACAGTTCTCCTGTGACTGGGTTCCTCAATGGAGTCTTGGGGAGTCTCAGCATTGACATTGCTGTCCTGTTCAGGAGGCCGTACCAGGGTTGCGCCGTCCAGTTGGACAATCATCCCTTCCACACCCTCTGCTAGGGCCTTCTGCACGACTCTCAGGTTCAGGCTGAAAGGACGAAAAGCATAATAATCATTAGGCCAGGGTAGAGACAGTGCATCTGTATCAGCTGCCCCGGGGTCAAGTAGCCAGCTAAAATAATTGTCTAGTTTGAATGCTAATCTGGATGCAAATAGGTCTATACTATGATTTCCCCATTTCTTTTGAATTGGTTTGGTTTGGTTTGGTTGATTTTACGTCCACTTATAGTACTTAAAAGTTAGCAGACATTTCTGTGGTTCACGGACATTAAGTTCTTTCTTTTCTGTTTGGACAGGTATTTAAAAGCTGCTTGTCCAGACAGCTAGACAGGTATTTATATGCTGCTTGCCCGACACAGCAGTCACCGAATCTATGAATGACCAAATCTATGAGATGAATGACCGCATCTATGAGGGGTGAGGGGGAAAACCGCTACCGGGGCTTCATTCCCCTACTCTTTTCGAAGGATAGCAAGTGTTCTTTTATTTGCCTGGTCCCATAGGCAGTGCCAGACAAACCACGGCCTTTGACCACTCAGACATGGTTCACTGAGGGGGAATCCCATGGCAAAAGACATGTAAGCCCGGCGCCCGCGCATATGGACACCAGCTGCCCACACGCTCACCCCAAGCTACAAGAAACCCTAAGTTTGTCGCCTTTTACGAATCTGGTATGCCCACTGGTAGAATGGAAGGAGAATTCCTTCGTGGACTCCCAATGAAGTTATTCTGCTCCTCCATGCCCTCACATGAAGGTCCCCACTCCACAGGGGGATTTCTTTTGAATCTCTTCAAAGGCTGAATCTGGTAGTTCCCACTCAGTGTACCCTGCTGTTCTCTATCTGCTTCCTCATTTTCCTTGCCTGGAATATGAGCTGCCTTTACAAATAGGTCTCTTGTTTTCACAGAATTCCCATATGGTCTTTGTTATATCATCACAAGGCTGATTCCTAGAACCCCTTTTGTGATTCACATATGCCACTGTAGTGGTGTTGTCTGTCAAACACCTAACAGTTATGCTGCAATATTCTTTGGCATATATTGCAACAGAAAATCCCCATGTGCAGTTACAATAAATGCCTATTTTATGGGACATAAAAAAATAAATATAAAAAATAAATATATACCTGTAGGCCAAGCAGTACTGCCATACTTTCTTTGATGTTTGTATGTTTTTAGAGACCATAGGCCCCTAGTCCTATTTTCGCCATATAACGCCGCCCAGCCATTGTCTGAGGAGTCGGTTATAATTGTGGGTACAGGTTTCTGGAGTCTGATTTTTCTACAGCCTGTGTCTGGTCTCTCTAGCCACCAGTAGATGTCCTCCTGTCCTTCATAGGAGATTTCCATCTTCATTCAAAGTTCTGCTGCCAGGTCTTTGAACTTTTTCCCTAGTGGGTGTGACTGTCATAGTGGTAGTGTCTATGACATAACCCAAGAAGGTGAGTTGTGTCATTGGGATAACTGCACTTTTGTTTGGGTGAATTTTGAACCCTAGTTTTACTAGCATGCTTTGTAGCTTTACTATAATCTCTTCACATTGTTGTGCTGTTTCCCCCATGATGAATGTGTCATCTATGTAGCCAAAACAAGAATGACCCTGTTTTTGTAGTTCTGCAAATGCCGGTTTGAGGACTTTCGTGAAAGTCCTTGTGCTGGCCCATTTGGTAGGCATGTATACTGGTATAACACCCCCTCCCCTATTTGAATCTAAGCAACTTTTTGTCAGAATTTGCTACTGGTATACTGTAGTACGCATCTGACAATTCTAAAGCCCTGAGATAGCAGTCTTTTTGCACCACATCTATGGCTGTTTGTAGACATATAAGATTAGTCTTGCCATTGGGTTAAGGTCTAAGAAAAATGTTGAGAGATAAACTGCCATGTGGCTGGCTGGCATATTATAATGCCTTTGTTAAGGGGTTCTTTCACTTCCTTATCAGACAGGTGCCACAGTTCTCCTGTGACTGGGTTCCTCAATGGAGTCTTGGGGAGTCTCAGCATTGACATTGCTGTCCTGTTCAGGAGGCCGTACCAGGGTTGCGCCGTCCAGTTGGACAATCATCCCTTCCACACCCTCTGCTAGGGCCTTCTGCACGACTCTCAGGTTCAGGCTGAAAGGACGAAAAGCATAATAATCATTAGGCCAGGGTAGAGACAGTGCATCTGTATCAGCTGCCCCGGGGTCAAGTAGCCAGCTAAAATAATTGTCTAGTTTGAATGCTAATCTGGATGCAAATAGGTCTATACTATGATTTCCCCATTTCTTTTGAATTGGTTTGGTTTGGTTTGGTTGATTTTACGTCCACTTATAGTACTTAAAAGTTAGCAGACATTTCTGTGGTTCACGGACATTAAGTTCTTTCTTTTCTGTTTGGACAGGTATTTAAAAGCTGCTTGTCCAGACAGCTAGACAGGTATTTATATGCTGCTTGCCCGACACAGCAGTCACCGAATCTATGAATGACCAAATCTATGAGATGAATGACCGCATCTATGAGGGGTGAGGGGGAAAACCGCTACCGGGGCTTCATTCCCCTACTCTTTTCGAAGGATAGCAAGTGTTCTTTTATTTGCCTGGTCCCATAGGCAGTGCCAGACAAACCACGGCCTTTGACCACTCAGACATGGTTCACTGAGGGGGAATCCCATGGCAAAAGACATGTAAGCCCGGCGCCCGCGCATATGGACACCAGCTGCCCACATGCTCACCCCAAGCTACAAGAAACCCTAAGTTTGTCGCCTTTTACGAATCTGGTATGCCCACTGGTAGAATGGAAGGAGAATTCCTTCGTGGACTCCCAATGAAGTTATTCTGCTCCTCCATGCCCTCACATGAAGGTCCCTACTCCACAGGGGGATTTCTTTTGAATCTCTTCAAAGGCTGAATCTGGTAGTTCCCACTCAGTGTACCCTGCTGTTCTCTATCTGCTTCCTCATTTTCCTTGCCTGGAATATGAGCTGCCTTTACAAATAGGTCTCTTGTTTTCACAGAATTCCCATATGGTCTTTGTTATATCATCACAAGGCTGATTCCTAGAACCCCTTTTGTGATTCACATATGCCACTGTAGTGGTGTTGTCTGTCAAACACCTAACAGTTATGCTGCAATATTCTTTGGCATATATTGCAACAGAAAATCCCCATGTGCAGTTACAATAAATGCCTATTTTATGGGACATAAAAAAATAAATATAAAAAATAAATATATACCTGTAGGCCAAGCAGTACTGCCATACTTTCTTTGATGTTTGTATGTTTTTAGAGACCATAGGCCCCTAGTCCTATTTTCGCCATATAACGCCGCCCAGCCATTGTCTGAGGAGTCGGTTATAATTGTGGGTACAGGTTTCTGGAGTCTGATTTTTCTACAGCCTGTGTCTGGTCTCTCTAGCCACCAGTAGATGTCCTCCTGTCCTTCATAGGAGATTTCCATCTTCATTCAAAGTTCTGCTGCCAGGTCTTTGAACTTTTTCCCTAGTGGGTGTGACTGTCATAGTGGTAGTGTCTATGACATAACCCAAGAAGGTGAGTTGTGTCATTGGGATAACTGCACTTTTGTTTGGGTGAATTTTGAACCCTAGTTTTACTAGCATGCTTTGTAGCTTTACTATAATCTCTTCACATTGTTGTGCTGTTTCCCCCATGATGAATGTGTCATCTATGTAGCCAAAACAAGAATGACCCTGTTTTTGTAGTTCTGCAAATGCCGGTTTGAGGACTTTCGTGAAAGTCCTTGTGCTGGCCCATTTGGTAGGCATGTATACTGGTATAACACCCCCTCCCCTATTTGAATCTAAGCAACTTTTTGTCAGAATTTGCTACTGGTATACTGTAGTACGCATCTGACAATTCTAAAGCCCTGAGATAGCAGTCTTTTTGCACCACATCTATGGCTGTTTGTAGACATATAAGATTAGTCTTGCCATTGGGTTAAGGTCTAAGAAAAATGTTGAGAGATAAACTGCCATGTGGCTGGCTGGCATATTATAATGCCTTTGTTAAGGGGTTCTTTCACTTCCTTATCAGACAGGTGCCACAGTTCTCCTGTGACTGGGTTCCTCAATGGAGTCTTGGGGAGTCTCAGCATTGACATTGCTGTCCTGTTCAGGAGGCCGTACCAGGGTTGCGCCGTCCAGTTGGACAATCATCCCTTCCACACCCTCTGCTAGGGCCTTCTGCACGACTCTCAGGTTCAGGCTGAAAGGACGAAAAGCATAATAATCATTAGGCCAGGGTAGAGACAGTGCATCTGTATCAGCTGCCCCGGGGTCAAGTAGCCAGCTAAAATAATTGTCTAGTTTGAATGCTAATCTGGATGCAAATAGGTCTATACTATGATTTCCCCATTTCTTTTGAATTGGTTTGGTTTGGTTTGGTTGATTTTACGTCCACTTATAGTACTTAAAAGTTAGCAGACATTTCTGTGGTTCACGGACATTAAGTTCTTTCTTTTCTGTTTGGACAGGTATTTAAAAGCTGCTTGTCCAGACAGCTAGACAGGTATTTATATGCTGCTTGCCCGACACAGCAGTCACCGAATCTATGAATGACCAAATCTATGAGATGAATGACCGCATCTATGAGGGGTGAGGGGGAAAACCGCTACCGGGGCTTCATTCCCCTACTCTTTTCGAAGGATAGCAAGTGTTCTTTTATTTGCCTGGTCCCATAGGCAGTGCCAGACAAACCACGGCCTTTGACCACTCAGACATGGTTCACTGAGGGGGAATCCCATGGCAAAAGACATGTAAGCCCGGCGCCCGCGCATATGGACACCAGCTGCCCACATGCTCACCCCAAGCTACAAGAAACCCTAAGTTTGTCGCCTTTTACGAATCTGGTATGCCCACTGGTAGAATGGAAGGAGAATTCCTTCGTGGACTCCCAATGAAGTTATTCTGCTCCTCCATGCCCTCACATGAAGGTCCCTACTCCACAGGGGGATTTCTTTTGAATCTCTTCAAAGGCTGAATCTGGTAGTTCCCACTCAGTGTACCCTGCTGTTCTCTATCTGCTTCCTCATTTTCCTTGCCTGGAATATGAGCTGCCTTTACAAATAGGTCTCTTGTTTTCACAGAATTCCCATATGGTCTTTGTTATATCATCACAAGGCTGATTCCTAGAACCCCTTTTGTGATTCACATATGCCACTGTAGTGGTGTTGTCTGTCAAACACCTAACAGTTATGCTGCAATATTCTTTGGCATATATTGCAACAGAAAATCCCCATGTGCAGTTACAATAAATGCCTATTTTATGGGACATAAAAAAATAAATATAAAAAATAAATATATACCTGTAGGCCAAGCAGTACTGCCATACTTTCTTTGATGTTTGTATGTTTTTAGAGACCATAGGCCCCTAGTCCTATTTTCGCCATATAACGCCGCCCAGCCATTGTCTGAGGAGTCGGTTATAATTGTGGGTACAGGTTTCTGGAGTCTGATTTTTCTACAGCCTGTGTCTGGTCTCTCTAGCCACCAGTAGATGTCCTCCTGTCCTTCATAGGAGATTTCCATCTTCATTCAAAGTTCTGCTGCCAGGTCTTTGAACTTTTTCCCTAGTGGGTGTGACTGTCATAGTGGTAGTGTCTATGACATAACCCAAGAAGGTGAGTTGTGTCATTGGGATAACTGCACTTTTGTTTGGGTGAATTTTGAACCCTAGTTTTACTAGCATGCTTTGTAGCTTTACTATAATCTCTTCACATTGTTGTGCTGTTTCCCCCATGATGAATGTGTCATCTATGTAGCCAAAACAAGAATGACCCTGTTTTTGTAGTTCTGCAAATGCCGGTTTGAGGACTTTCGTGAAAGTCCTTGTGCTGGCCCATTTGGTAGGCATGTATACTGGTATAACACCCCCTCCCCTATTTGAATCTAAGCAACTTTTTGTCAGAATTTGCTACTGGTATACTGTAGTACGCATCTGACAATTCTAAAGCCCTGAGATAGCAGTCTTTTTGCACCACATCTATGGCTGTTTGTAGACATATAAGATTAGTCTTGCCATTGGGTTAAGGTCTAAGAAAAATGTTGAGAGATAAACTGCCATGTGGCTGGCTGGCATATTATAATGCCTTTGTTAAGGGGTTCTTTCACTTCCTTATCAGACAGGTGCCACAGTTCTCCTGTGACTGGGTTCCTCAATGGAGTCTTGGGGAGTCTCAGCATTGACATTGCTGTCCTGTTCAGGAGGCCGTACCAGGGTTGCGCCGTCCAGTTGGACAATCATCCCTTCCACACCCTCTGCTAGGGCCTTCTGCACGACTCTCAGGTTCAGGCTGAAAGGACGAAAAGCATAATAATCATTAGGCCAGGGTAGAGACAGTGCATCTGTATCAGCTGCCCCGGGGTCAAGTAGCCAGCTAAAATAATTGTCTAGTTTGAATGCTAATCTGGATGCAAATAGGTCTATACTATGATTTCCCCATTTCTTTTGAATTGGTTTGGTTTGGTTTGGTTGATTTTACGTCCACTTATAGTACTTAAAAGTTAGCAGACATTTCTGTGGTTCACGGACATTAAGTTCTTTCTTTTCTGTTTGGACAGGTATTTAAAAGCTGCTTGTCCAGACAGCTAGACAGGTATTTATATGCTGCTTGCCCGACACAGCAGTCACCGAATCTATGAATGACCAAATCTATGAGATGAATGACCGCATCTATGAGGGGTGAGGGGGAAAACCGCTACCGGGGCTTCATTCCCCTACTCTTTTCGAAGGATAGCAAGTGTTCTTTTATTTGCCTGGTCCCATAGGCAGTGCCAGACAAACCACGGCCTTTGACCACTCAGACATGGTTCACTGAGGGGGAATCCCATGGCAAAAGACATGTAAGCCCGGCGCCCGCGCATATGGACACCAGCTGCCCACATGCTCACCCCAAGCTACAAGAAACCCTAAGTTTGTCGCCTTTTACGAATCTGGTATGCCCACTGGTAGAATGGAAGGAGAATTCCTTCGTGGACTCCCAATGAAGTTATTCTGCTCCTCCATGCCCTCACATGAAGGTCCCTACTCCACAGGGGGATTTCTTTTGAATCTCTTCAAAGGCTGAATCTGGTAGTTCCCACTCAGTGTACCCTGCTGTTCTCTATCTGCTTCCTCATTTTCCTTGCCTGGAATATGAGCTGCCTTTACAAATAGGTCTCTTGTTTTCACAGAATTCCCATATGGTCTTTGTTATATCATCACAAGGCTGATTCCTAGAACCCCTTTTGTGATTCACATATGCCACTGTAGTGGTGTTGTCTGTCAAACACCTAACAGTTATGCTGCAATATTCTTTGGCATATATTGCAACAGAAAATCCCCATGTGCAGTTACAATAAATGCCTATTTTATGGGACATAAAAAAATAAATATAAAAAATAAATATATACCTGTAGGCCAAGCAGTACTGCCATACTTTCTTTGATGTTTGTATGTTTTTAGAGACCATAGGCCCCTAGTCCTATTTTCGCCATATAACGCCGCCCAGCCATTGTCTGAGGAGTCGGTTATAATTGTGGGTACAGGTTTCTGGAGTCTGATTTTTCTACAGCCTGTGTCTGGTCTCTCTAGCCACCAGTAGATGTCCTCCTGTCCTTCATAGGAGATTTCCATCTTCATTCAAAGTTCTGCTGCCAGGTCTTTGAACTTTTTCCCTAGTGGGTGTGACTGTCATAGTGGTAGTGTCTATGACATAACCCAAGAAGGTGAGTTGTGTCATTGGGATAACTGCACTTTTGTTTGGGTGAATTTTGAACCCTAGTTTTACTAGCATGCTTTGTAGCTTTACTATAATCTCTTCACATTGTTGTGCTGTTTCCCCCATGATGAATGTGTCATCTATGTAGCCAAAACAAGAATGACCCTGTTTTTGTAGTTCTGCAAATGCCGGTTTGAGGACTTTCGTGAAAGTCCTTGTGCTGGCCCATTTGGTAGGCATGTATACTGGTATAACACCCCCTCCCCTATTTGAATCTAAGCAACTTTTTGTCAGAATTTGCTACTGGTATACTGTAGTACGCATCTGACAATTCTAAAGCCCTGAGATAGCAGTCTTTTTGCACCACATCTATGGCTGTTTGTAGACATATAAGATTAGTCTTGCCATTGGGTTAAGGTCTAAGAAAAATGTTGAGAGATAAACTGCCATGTGGCTGGCTGGCATATTATAATGCCTTTGTTAAGGGGTTCTTTCACTTCCTTATCAGACAGGTGCCACAGTTCTCCTGTGACTGGGTTCCTCAATGGAGTCTTGGGGAGTCTCAGCATTGACATTGCTGTCCTGTTCAGGAGGCCGTACCAGGGTTGCGCCGTCCAGTTGGACAATCATCCCTTCCACACCCTCTGCTAGGGCCTTCTGCACGACTCTCAGGTTCAGGCTGAAAGGACGAAAAGCATAATAATCATTAGGCCAGGGTAGAGACAGTGCATCTGTATCAGCTGCCCCGGGGTCAAGTAGCCAGCTAAAATAATTGTCTAGTTTGAATGCTAATCTGGATGCAAATAGGTCTATACTATGATTTCCCCATTTCTTTTGAATTGGTTTGGTTTGGTTTGGTTGATTTTACGTCCACTTATAGTACTTAAAAGTTAGCAGACATTTCTGTGGTTCACGGACATTAAGTTCTTTCTTTTCTGTTTGGACAGGTATTTAAAAGCTGCTTGTCCAGACAGCTAGACAGGTATTTATATGCTGCTTGCCCGACACAGCAGTCACCGAATCTATGAATGACCAAATCTATGAGATGAATGACCGCATCTATGAGGGGTGAGGGGGAAAACCGCTACCGGGGCTTCATTCCCCTACTCTTTTCGAAGGATAGCAAGTGTTCTTTTATTTGCCTGGTCCCATAGGCAGTGCCAGACAAACCACGGCCTTTGACCACTCAGACATGGTTCACTGAGGGGGAATCCCATGGCAAAAGACATGTAAGCCCGGCGCCCGCGCATATGGACACCAGCTGCCCACATGCTCACCCCAAGCTACAAGAAACCCTAAGTTTGTCGCCTTTTACGAATCTGGTATGCCCACTGGTAGAATGGAAGGAGAATTCCTTCGTGGACTCCCAATGAAGTTATTCTGCTCCTCCATGCCCTCACATGAAGGTCCCTACTCCACAGGGGGATTTCTTTTGAATCTCTTCAAAGGCTGAATCTGGTAGTTCCCACTCAGTGTACCCTGCTGTTCTCTATCTGCTTCCTCATTTTCCTTGCCTGGAATATGAGCTGCCTTTACAAATAGGTCTCTTGTTTTCACAGAATTCCCATATGGTCTTTGTTATATCATCACAAGGCTGATTCCTAGAACCCCTTTTGTGATTCACATATGCCACTGTAGTGGTGTTGTCTGTCAAACACCTAACAGTTATGCTGCAATATTCTTTGGCATATATTGCAACAGAAAATCCCCATGTGCAGTTACAATAAATGCCTATTTTATGGGACATAAAAAAATAAATATAAAAAATAAATATATACCTGTAGGCCAAGCAGTACTGCCATACTTTCTTTGATGTTTGTATGTTTTTAGAGACCATAGGCCCCTAGTCCTATTTTCGCCATATAACGCCGCCCAGCCATTGTCTGAGGAGTCGGTTATAATTGTGGGTACAGGTTTCTGGAGTCTGATTTTTCTACAGCCTGTGTCTGGTCTCTCTAGCCACCAGTAGATGTCCTCCTGTCCTTCATAGGAGATTTCCATCTTCATTCAAAGTTCTGCTGCCAGGTCTTTGAACTTTTTCCCTAGTGGGTGTGACTGTCATAGTGGTAGTGTCTATGACATAACCCAAGAAGGTGAGTTGTGTCATTGGGATAACTGCACTTTTGTTTGGGTGAATTTTGAACCCTAGTTTTACTAGCATGCTTTGTAGCTTTACTATAATCTCTTCACATTGTTGTGCTGTTTCCCCCATGATGAATGTGTCATCTATGTAGCCAAAACAAGAATGACCCTGTTTTTGTAGTTCTGCAAATGCCGGTTTGAGGACTTTCGTGAAAGTCCTTGTGCTGGCCCATTTGGTAGGCATGTATACTGGTATAACACCCCCTCCCCTATTTGAATCTAAGCAACTTTTTGTCAGAATTTGCTACTGGTATACTGTAGTACGCATCTGACAATTCTAAAGCCCTGAGATAGCAGTCTTTTTGCACCACATCTATGGCTGTTTGTAGACATATAAGATTAGTCTTGCCATTGGGTTAAGGTCTAAGAAAAATGTTGAGAGATAAACTGCCATGTGGCTGGCTGGCATATTATAATGCCTTTGTTAAGGGGTTCTTTCACTTCCTTATCAGTAATTTCTCTATTTCCCTCTGACACTAGATAGGGTTTGGGTACTGTGTCTTGTAGGGGTCGTTCATGCAAGTCTACCTTCACCCCTTGAACAGATTCTACGATGAAGGGGTAGTGGGTTAATTTTAACCATTGATTGACATGGGTGTTGGTGGGTTTTCATCAGAGAGTAGTTTGGTTACCTTCTCTGACAGACCTAACTTTAGGACTTCCCTCAGACATGGTTCTGGTCATTACAATGTTGACGTTACAGGAGTTCATGCCCAATTTAAAGAAAATCTCTTCCTTCTCTCATATAGCAAGGTTGACATCCTGCTTTGCCCACATTTTGAACTCCTCCATGGCAGTAGCTTGTCTTGCCATGCCGGTCATGGCCACAGACATGTTGGTCTAAAGTTCAGCCATGCGTTTGTCCAGTGCGCGGGTGTTAGCAGATGCTGCATGCTTTAGTGAATGGTTCAGTTGTGGCACTCTAAACTCTGGCGCGGTTGCCGGTCTGTGGAATTTTTCCCTTTTTTCCTTGATTAAAATCGAGTAAAATGAGGGCCCACAAGCTTTCTTGAAGATACTGACAAATCTTTCTGGTAGATCTTCATTTGTGGGGTCTCCTGCCTCTAGTTGGCAATCTAGGCTCTTGTAGTAGGTCATCCCCAGAATCTGGGTCAGCACCGCCATTTTGGCCGGTGTTGTGGTCAGCACTGTCAGTAGACCATATTAGGTATTGTATTTATTATATTTATTTTTCACCATGTCTCTAGCATGTAATACAGTGTCGGAGTCTACCCACAAGCCAAGCCACACCTATAGACCAAAGGCTGGCGGTGTCAAATGCACTCAGTGACCCCACCTCCTCCCATTAATCATGAGCAGCTCACAGCATGCCAGGAATTCCTAGTAGCTATGTTTAGACCTACTCCTCCTACTGGAGGACACGCCCATTAATCATGAGCAGCTCACAGCATACCGGGAATTCCTAGCAGCTATATTTAGACCCACCAGCTCCACTGGTGCCTGCTGGGAACCCCCCAGCAGCTATATTTAGAATCACACTGAACTTGGTGACCCCCAGTGCTATGTTTAGATCCACCTACACATGTGCACTGGAGGTCCCCAGTTACTATATTTAGCTCACCTGATACTATTTTTAGGATGAGCTGGGTGAGCAGCTCCTATCATAAATACCTCCTGGTGGAGCAGCTCACTCATCTTTCTACCTTCATACTTCATCCCTCACACACTCACCTGGGATAAGAGCCCCCAGCTCAAGGCTAGGCTTGGACACTGTTGGCTACCATATACTGTATTATCACCTACACCTCGTGGACTTCATTGAATAAAGTGGATATCAAACTGGATCCCTGATTCGTCTATATTCATCCTCATTCATCATTTATAGACTCGTTGACAGCACCTTGACCAGTGCTGTTGTTGCCATCTTGGTCACTGTCATCATCACTGAGGACATGCTTCTTGCGCTTCCCGACCACTTTATCCACCACAGTTTTCACCTGTGTTTGGATTTTCCCTTTCAACACACTCATCATCTGAGTGAGTTGGTCAGAGGACAGTTGTACTGTTTGTGGACTAGCAATACCAGATGTTTCCCCCTGGTCAGTATCTTGGTCAACCGTGCCGCCATTGTTGGACGACGCACGTGTTGCCCTGCTTGTCATGGTGACTACTAGCTCAGACCGGCTCAAGAGCACTTGGTGTTATTGGTCTTATAAAGCAAATTATCTAAGTCTGTTTCTGCCAAAAGGAAGCCAACAATAACAGGACTGTTGGAACCTATACCAACGGTCTTAAAAGTTTGTAGATCTTGTAAAAATCTGGAAGAATATGTTGTAAATATCCTAACGCTGGGATGTGCGTGTTGCTGCAGCGGGATCGCGTGCTGAACTGAGGCATTATGGGATGGCTGATCATGTGTTACATTCTCTGTTGTGATTACTTCGTGGGCATAGCAACCAGACATAAAATTAGGGTGGGTGGGTGGGTGGGTGGGTGGGTAGGTAGGTAGGTAGGTAGGTAGGTAGGTAGGTAGGTAGGTAGGTAGGTAGGTAGGTAGGTAGGTAGGTAGGTAGGTAGGTAGGTAGGTAGGTAGGTTATTATACATAGATGGGAAAATTCTTTTAAAGCCCTATTAATTTCTTTTGAAATTAGTTGTTTATGGCCTCAAAACTTGGGCAAAAACCCGTCAGGATTTCTTAAGTAAGGGGGTCAACTTATAGGCAGGGTTTTACAGTAGCTGGAGAATGTCATTGCATAATAGTTACTGCAGCCTAGTCATTTCTCTAAATTTCAGCCTCAGGGCTGCAATGAAAAGGGAATGGAGATCCATTGGAACTTTCAGTTACAACAACATATAGAGCTAATCGTATGAATGCTCCAGGTTCTCCATAAAAAAAATGCTGTCGCTTGGCCCATATTCTGTATGTAGGGGGAGGTTAGACCAATTTTCTTTTTCTTTTGAGGACTTCTCCAAAAGATGCTACTTATCATGAGAAACAAGAATCTGGGCTGCGCTATTGATTGCCAAGAAATTTCAGCATCTTTGGGAGGTGTCCTCACATTACCATTATTGATATGACTAAAAGAATCATTGAATGTTAGACCCAACAACAAAATGGGTCCCTCTGCCTGTTTCATTTATTGCCAAGTATAGGGGTATGTGCAGTATAGAGGTATGTGCAGCAGCCCACTGTGGGTCACTCAATCCGCCATTCTACCTCTGAACCTTTATAGACCTAGATCTAGGTAATTTACCATCAATGTAAAATGGCATATATCCCAGCCCTCAAAATTGGTTTACAAGGCCACACCAAAAAAATAAGTTGGTCTACGGATTTTTGTTTTGAAAAAATGGTGTTTTCTTTTTAAGAATTTTTTGGCATCCAATGGATTCCTTGCTGAAAAGTGAGGCGAGTGAAAAATTTTTATTTAAAAACAAATTTGCCAAATATCACGAAGAGAAAACTTGTAGAAAGTGAAGCGAGCGAAAACTTATTTTTTTGGTGTGGCCCAACATAACATCTAGAATATCAATCACCTAATTGCCTTTATAAGCAATCTCTATCTGAGATTTAAACTGAAGACTTACATTATTGTTATTGGACTGGCATCTACCTTCACCATCTGCGTCGTCAGAAACGAGTGATACTGAATCGTTATCAAAACTGGTGTACACCACAGATTCACTCTCTGAGAACGTTACCTATTGATTAAGAAACAAATATCGCATCAATCACATTGAAGATACTCTACCATTAGATAAATCAAGTGCTCATATTCATTCACTCTCTCTTTCACACACACACAGCTTTTCATGCATGTTAGAATATAGGCTACCATATTCATTCTAATAAGCGCACATGTGCAGAAAATTAATTATCAGGTGCTCAAAACCTTAATAGAACAAATAATTCTAAAAGGCCCACCCCAAAAAGCCTAAAATCGTTCTTTTCGCCCTAAAAATCTTACTTTTAACAATTTATTTGAATGATTTTACACCAGGGTGGGACCCAAAAAGAGAAGGTGCGCTTATTAGAGCATGTGCGCTTTTTAGAATGAATACAGTATGCAATATGCTAATACATGTTAAAGGTCACCATGCAAGAAAAGCTCAATCTCAATAAACCAATATTTACATGCTTTTAACTTGTCATATCTGTAGAGGTACGGTATATCCTGTATGTATTATGGTTCTTTGGCGCGGTGGGTGATTCAGCCAGCCGGGTTCCGCCCTCCACTTGTCGGATAGGTGGCAGCACCGATCCAGGAGGTGAGAGGGTAGCACGGTGTGGCGCCACTGCTCCTACCTATAAGGGGGACAGGGCTCAGTCGCCGCGTCAGAGTTGGCTCAGCCATCTCTAGGTACACATACACAAAGCTACCAAAAGCATTTGGTATATGATGAGGACGCTTTCCGCTACCTCCGGGTAGCCGTTGATTGTGTGTCGAATAAATCCTGTTAGCATACACCCGAACTATCTTTCGTTGACTTGTTTGTCCAAACAAAACCAGAACCACCACACTTGTGCCGTGACCAGTCGGTTCGAGTGAGTGAGTAATAGATGTTTAACGCCATTTCGACAGCTAAGGTCATATTCATGGCGAGAATTACATTACACAATTTCACAGAGGAATATGTCAGTGCCCGCGCATATGTGCATCACACACATCCCGAGGGGATAGGAAAGAGGAGAAATAGACCCTTTTAAGTGGGCTAGGGAAGCCCCCCAGTCGGTTCGATGTATAGCCCGAACACATAGTTTTCGATCAGGCCGACCAAAGATTGGCAAATGATGCCAATCCAAAAGGTTCTCATGAGAATGCAGCACAAGATGATGCATCCTCCAGGGATCAGAAATGGAGAGACATGTTCCGGATTCAATCCTAGTAAAACATAGGAATGAACAACCTGACCCGCATTATTCTGTTAATCTTGTCCTCTCATCCTGCACCTATGCCAAGGAAGGTAACCTTTGGTGAACTTCCTTATGATATCCCGGGACAATTACCACCACTGGATCACTATATGACTGAATACGAACGCCTGAAACAATGTTGTGTTCAACAAGGCCGAGGACAATGAAAATGTCTGAGTAGGTATCCTGCAATATATCAAGCAATTGTTAAGTGATCGGGATGATTACCTACAAGAATTGCAAGATTTGCAAAATACAGCAGCTGCGTTGGGCGATTATTTACTGTAATAGTGCAATTGGCAAATCGTCTGCAGACTGCTACCGATATAAATGATAGTGTAATGGTTCGTATCGACTTAAATGTTGGGTGGCTCGTTGGCTCACTTATCACTAAAGACACCAACACAACACGAGTGATTCGGGTTGGGCAAAGCCCCAGATTACCCCTACCGCTCGGGTAGGCCTTTTATTCACGTATTCTCTATGCCAAGTACACGTCTTGACGGGAGCAAGTCCAGTCCCCTTCTGCGGATCGTCCGGCTCCTTAGTAGGAGCTGGACGTGAGGCATGGTGCTGCCCCCTCTTGTACCAAATGGGTATCGCGAAGCCACACCTGGCTGGCATAGAAGGAACGAGCACCACACGAGCACGTCTCTCGGATGATCCACACTAATATATATACAACGATGCCTGCCCCTACACCAGTCCCACTAGACTTTACCTAGGGTTGGGTGTTAATAAATTTATACCTATTGTTAAAGTTTATACAATAATATAATCATAGGTAAGTCTATAACGATATGTTCGTATAGAATATATAACATTAAAGGGGCATTATAAATAATATGTACATAATAATAGGAATCGTCGCATATAACCCGAAGTAACTAAATAATAACAAGATAGGAAGTGGCGCCTTATGCACCATCGACCTATGGTGGTATATTAATATGTAACAATGTTACAGTGTTATTATAGTTAATGACGTAATAAAAGTAATGGATTTACATGGAGTGATATAGTAGTAGTAATATTTACATTAGGAAGTACGTGACCCGAGGGGGGTAGATGACCCGAGAAAAAAATTTTCTTTAGATTTTTTACAAAAATATACTATCGTATAGAAAAATAGATTATACAAAATGTAATACTGATTAAATAGGTGTCCTACCAGGGTAGCAGGATCACCCTTACATTATACCGGACTTCCGGCGAATCTGGAATAACTGGTTTCTGCAGCTCCATCCGGCGACATACGTGTGGTGGCAAGCCACATTGCTGTTATGATGTGCCCTGATGAAGATTGGAAGATGGAGCCCCGGTTTGGTGTGGTAATCCATTTGGTGTTTCGGGTAGCATCCATCTTCGCTGCAGGTTTTGGTTCCAGTTTGGCGGGTCCAGTTCAAGGATATGAACCTCTGGCATAGTAAATGCCTTTACCCTCAGGTACGATGTGCTCCGTCAGATGGACAGTTACAGATCCTCGGGATCAGTGTCCATCTTCTCAGCTGGCTCCGGGTCGGCAGCAGGAGCCGAGCTGCTGCAGCTACTGGTAGATAGCAGCTTAGGGGTCTCGGTGAAGGACTTGCTGAGCAAGCTCAGCGCACCCATCCCCTCAGAGGGACTGTCAACGGCCTCGGCCTCGGCTGGGGCACCCGAAGCGATGGACAGAGACGACGCGGAGCCGTCCCATTCGTCCAGGTGCTTAACGAAGCAGAGGAAGAACTTAAGCCTCCTTGTACCTGTGGATGTACCCAGCGTTCTCAGCGCGGTGGAACTCCTTAAGCTTTTCAGCTTCCAACTGCTGCCGCCGGCAGGATTGAAGGGCCTCATCGACCTTCTTCCTCTCCTGCTCCTGGATCTTCTCTTCCTCCCTCTTCTGGATTTCATAAACCAGATTGAAGGTGGCTTCAGTCATACACCGCCAGTAGTCGACAGACTTCTGGCAATGAAGTGCCTGCCATTCTGCCATCAGGTCATTCTGGATCTCGGCAGTACGGACCTCGCGGTGGTCGACGAACGTATTCGGATCCTGAAGACCTGACAGGGTACTGGCTATGAGTCCCATTACGGGCACCCGAGGGGCCGCTGGTGGGACTATAGCTGGAGGGGGTGCAGCAGCCTGCACAGTGACAGGCGGAGCGCCTGCTGGAGGGACCGAGGGACCCTCAACAGTGGTTCCTCCCCGGCCTCGGCCGCCGCCCGGGGGAGCTCGGGTGGACTCTATGCCACCACGGCCTCTACCCCGAGCCTTGGCTCTGCCCAAGGGGGTTAGGACCTGTGATTCGGGGCCTGCTGGTCCCATTGCAGGGAACTTCGCCGCGTATTCACTGTACGTGGGGCGCTTGCCGGATGACCCTTCACCGGCCCACCATGCACTGTGCCCGGATGGGGCACCAAAGTAGGTGCTCCAGTCATCCGGACTGCCAGTGGCTTCACTCAGGGGTTGCTCTGTAGATGCTGGAGGTGGTGTTGGAGCGGCTGCCTGGCTAACCACCCGATGGGTCTGGTTGCCAGGCATGTCCAAAGCCGAGACTTGTTGTTCATAGAGGAGGAATATTATCAGTCGTTAGATAATTTCTTCCCACTTAGCTATAATGATGTCACGTGTACAGCTAGTATCAGCGATTTGCTAAAAACAAACGAGGAGTATTTTCCATTGTGGGACTCCCGGGGAGTCCATTATGTATGTAGTATTAGATCACAGTTCAACCTGTGCGCTTGGAGAGAAATGTTATCCGGTGGCCCAGATAATGTTTATGGCAAGGCTAATTGGGACGGTAATCCTCATTTCATATTAGACAGAATCTGTCACGGTTTCAAATTAGTGGATCCAGGGGCACATATTGATGGTTATTACAATGTCAATTATAATTCTGCGACCATCAGCGCTTTCAGCGAGATTGATAAAATTATCAAGGGTTAACTATCCAGCGGAAAGCTAACCAAGGTTGATAGGCAACCTCACTGCATTCATACATTGGGTGCGGTTCCAAAGACATCTGGCAAATATAGACCTATAACTGACGCAAGTTTGCCGGATGGAAACTCAATCAATAATTTCATGCATCAGACATTTAAGAGTTTCGTTTATAACTCCATTGATGTAGTTTCAGACAACATGTCGGAGTTGTGTTATTTTGGGGTGACGGATATTACAGCAGCCTATCGTACCATACTAATTCACCCATGTGACAGGACATTTCAAGGTTTAGTATGGCACTTGGATGGCACGGATAAATTCATCCAGGATAACTTCCTAAGTTTCGGCATGAGAGTTGCCCCTTATGTATTCAACTCCATCACTGACTGTATCGCTCGTTTTGTGAATGCGAGTGGTTACCTCTGTGTCAACTATTTAGATGACTTTCGCGTCATGGCGCCTACTTATGAAGATTGTAGATCAGCACAATTGTTCTTACATAAGACACTACGGAAATTAGGTTTCTACATATCATATGAAAAGGTGCGTTCTCCTAGTCAGGTCCAAACATATCTGGGGATTGAACTGGACTCTAAGCTAATGCAGCTAAGGTTACCTGAAGGCAAGTTGGCAAAATTATACGTGGAGCTAGCCTTTTTTGCAGGTCGCCGCAGGGCAACCAAAAAGCAGCTTCAGAAATTATGTGGAATTTCGGCTCACTGTGCCACCTTGGTCTGCGGCGGCTGCACATTCTCGCACAGAGTCATGGTATGTTGAAATGCTTCACTAAATCCTGCAGATATATAACCCTGACATGCAGTTTTCACAAAGACATAGAATGGTGGCAGTGCTTTGCCCAGTGGTTCAATGGTACGGCCAAGGTGGTTCAACCACCCCTACATACTTCGGTGGTAACCTCTGATGCATCGGGTAGCGGTTACGGCGCTTTCTATGGTGTGGACTGGATAGCCAGTCAATGGAACAATGATCTGTACTTGGAGATCAATAATCACAAGCACTGCCTACCTTCCCCCTCTGACATTCCATGTGACATAAATGTCAGGGAGTTATACCCCATCTATAAAAGCGTCAAGCGATGGGGCCACTTGTGGAAGGACCACAAGGTTCTATGTATGACAAACAACACACAGGTGGTGGTGGCACTGAATTCGGGTAGGGTAGCAAATGATCACAGTATGGCCATACTCAGGAAGATATTCTGGCAATCAGTGCTCTATAACTGTCATCTCGTAGGAATATACCTTCCTGGGAAGGAAAATATAGTGGCTGACGCAATATCCAGACTCACCTCTGAGTCTGACCTCCCGGTGTTCTTATGTTGCAGGGGCACTGGAAAAGCGCAGGCAGTTAGACCTAAAAATGGCGGAGTTGAGGTTTCAGGCATGGTCATTTAACACTTGGAAGACAAAAACCTTGCAGTGGAAGCGATACATTAGTTTTTGCAGCTCTATACATGTGGCTGCGCTTCCTACTAGTACCAATCTGATGTGCAGATACATCACCGATCTTTGTGGTTCTGTCAAGTACAAGACTATTGTGGCGTAGACCGAGGGCTTGGCGGGGGAGCTGAAACCACCCTGGCGTGGGGGCGGCGAGACCGTTAAGCTCGGAGTCATGTCAGAAGCCGACGTTGTTTACATGTTGGCGGAGTAGATCCCCGACGCTGACTTGATGGTTCTTCGAGCCAGCGTTGGAGGATATGAAGGTGTATATATATAGGAAAGCGATCCTCCGTCGGACAGTTCGAGTTACGAGCTGGATGGGGACGTTCTCCAGGGTTGGCCTTCAGGTATTCACCATAAGACAGCATAAGGACTTAGATGGTGTGGCGAAGACTGCCAGGCAATAAAGTATAAGAGTTGAACACAAGTTGGCGGAGTTGGATCATCCTTTATTCATAGGCGGGGTTGGCAAACGCTACACTATTCAGAATTATGTCAGCGGAGTGTTGTCACTAAACAAAGACTTTGGACATGATGTCCGTAATATCAGACAAGATTTTGGTTTCATCACTACCATAGCTGGTATTAGACGGGTGCTCGGAGACCCTACCCCAGTGAGGCCTTCCTTTACGCTTTCTGACCTTCTGAAGATGTATTCCTTTGTGAACATGGACTCCCCTTCTGAGCGAGCAATTTGGGCATGCATTGCCCTTAGCTTTCGCTCTCTTCTACGTAAAAGTAATTTGGTGCCAGACTCTCCTACCAACCCTACAGGTCATTACTTGCGAAGGGGCACAATTCAGTTCATGGGGATTAGAACTCAGTATCTCATCTTCCAAGACAATCCAGTATGGTCAGAAAGTGTTCAAAGTTCCAGTCACCCTAGCCTCGAACTCACTGCTGTGCGCAGCTTCACTGATATGGAACCATCTTAATGACTTTCCATCTTCTGATCCCATGTCTCCAGCCTTCATGATCATGAAGGGGATCAAAGTGGTACCGCTGTCATACTCTGTCCTGCTGGCGTTTCTCAAACGCCTTATGAATTCAGCTGGTCTCGATCCGGATCGAGCCGGGATGCATTCACTATGCAGATCGGGAGCTATCTACATGTATAACTTAGGGCTGACGATTGAAGACATTCGTCAGGCCGGGGACTGGGTCAGTATGGCCGCCCTTGTATACCTTACAAAACCCTTCCAGTCGCGAGTGAACACTGACTTAATTGTATCAAAGGGTCTCAGGTGTGGATGGGAAGTTTAGATTTGTGGTGTGTTGCAGTTTCTCTGCCTTTCTTTGACTTATGACTTACTTATTAATATTTACTCTGGAGGTTGCCGGCAGTTTCAGACTGACAAGGCCCAAGTCCAATTACTCGCCTTGTCCCTCCATCACATCAATGGGTGGAGTCGATAAGTTATACAGATTGACTCCTGTATTGATTGTCAGAGGACACCACTCCACCACCTGACTGGGACACCTGACTGAGTCACCTGAACTAGGTCACAGGTATACATACCTGAGCAGGCAGGCAGGCAGGCATGCAGAACAGACTGTTGTTTTCTTTTCTTTTTTCTTTATTAACTTTGTTTAAATAAATAGGCCGGCAGTTTCAGACTGACAAGGCCCAAGTCCAATTACTCACCTTGTCCCTCCACCACATCAATATAGGAAACGTTTTGAGAAGATTGCAGATAAGAGACAAGATTACTAGGTTACTAGTCTATCCAATTCCATTACCGTAATCTCCCGTATATAAGGCGCAGCCTGCGTATAAGGCACACCTAGAGTTTTGGAAAATTCTCAAAAAAATGAAAAATTCATAACTTTGGTTCTACTGAATGAATTTTCAAAATTCAAAAACCTATCAGTAGCTTGGGCCACCTTGGGCCCTCCTGGGCCCCATTTTGTCCTATTATGACCAAGGGGCATGTAAGATATCAAAAGAAAGATCTTGGTGTCCCCCTTGTGTATCCAATGAGAACTAAAACCCCGCGTATAAGAAGTGCCTTATATGTGGGAGATTACGGTATATAGAAATGGTTTCTTTACTAAATTGGCTGTTTATCAAAGTTACACTATTCCCATATTCATGCCTTATTTCTCAAAAAATCTTATCCTGATTTTTTGGAGTATTGTAATTTTTAGATATTTTTCCTTATTTTCTTTACAGTTTATAGCCTCGCTACATTCGCCAGCACCACCATCCCCTGTGTAGGCCACAGGGTGAGCAGCAATAATGTCCTTAAAAAATAAGTTCCGTTCCAATGAGAGGGGTACCAAAATTTTTTTTGTGGATTTGCATAGGGAATGACCCTAGTAAACATATTCCAAAAGTTCTCCACTGACATTCCTGCAGTTTTTGCGTAGGTCAAAGTCAAAGGTCGGGAATTTCCCTCTATATTCCTATATAAAGTTGTTTAACCCAGGAATTGATTGCGTGTTCTCTCTGAACTAGGCTAAAGGGCTAAAAGGGGATTTTAAGGTTTTGTCTGGACCAAAAAATCATGCCGATTCCAAAAATATACATTGCATATTAGTCTGAGTATGTTGGAAGTGGTAAAACATGGTGTTAAAAAATGAAAATAAAATTGAAAAATATGTGAAAAAAAAAAAATCAGTAAAACTTGAAATAAACCCCTATCAATGCACTAAACACATAATTCAAGTAGGTGGTGGGTGAGGGGCACAATAAGTATGAATTAATTATGTAATTAAGCCTTGACTTATTTAATTAGGTCAAAGGTCACAGAAACCATATACGTCATATCTCTGGTTCTAAGAGGCCTTTCTACACACTTTTAAGTTTTAAATAGGGGTTTCACAAATAGAGGAATTGATTGCAGTAGGTTTAGAACTCCTAGGATGCAATGTATTTTGCAGAAATCAGCATTGATTGTCTATGCTAATGCAGATTTACAAGGGGAAGTATTAGACACATATTGTCCAAAGCAATACTTGATCACCTGCCATAATAAAACAATTTGTATTTGGGTAGGAGGGTAAGAATAATTATTGTAAGTGTCTAAACCAGGTTGCAGTAATTAGTTTGATAGACCATGACATATTCAATTAGGTTAAAAGTCACAAAAAAAAACATTTTACATTTCTAGCAGGACTTTAATCTCACTCTAGCAGGACTCTACAAAATTTTAAGTTAAACATAGGGGTTTCTGACATAGACAAAGTGGAGGGCTAGCTTTAGGCAAATCAGTGTTGTGTATTGAAATATCAAACATATATTTATATCAAACTCTAAATAGATTAATGTCATAGAAGTTGAGTTGTACCATCCAAATAGTGTTATGAGGTATAATATTTAAACCTCCTAAGATGCATTGTTGTGTGTATAAATCTGAAATAAACCCCACTACTGGAATGTCTGCAGTAATGAAGATTTGTGGAGAAGGGGGGAATGAATCAGCCAAAAAAAAGGAATTGATGATGGGATAAAGGGGTTTGAGCTAATCAGATTTAGGTGACTGTTATAGCATTTATCATGCATTTTGCTTCAAGTTCAAGACCCCATATGTGAGCCATGACATATAGGCAAGTAAGATGCCTACTGTAGCCTATAGGATTCTCCTGCCACTTTACATTAGGGATTTACACAGAATAATAATTAAAGTATAACCCACCAATATCTAGCCCTTGCAAGACTTATACTGTTAGTAATGATAAGTGAGGTTGGATACAGGAGGCAGGTGTAAATGGTTTCACAAAGGAGCAATCCTTACTATCTTGGGCACTAATGTTCAAGAATCCCTTAGGACCTTAGACAGCAGAACATAAACCTTTCCCCTACAATTCCTCGGGCTTCCCTAGCCCACTTAAAAGGGTCTATATCTCCTCTTTCCTATCCCCTCAGGATGTGTGTGGTGCACATTGGCGCGGGCACTGACACATTCCTCTGTTAAATTATCAACCTGTGAAGCACGGGATAGCCACTTAGTGCCGCTAAAGTGCTGTAAAACACAAATCAATCAATCAAACCCTACAATTCCTGGATCAATCTCAGCTCCCACATTTAAGCTGCACCTATTTTAGGAAAAGTAAAAAGCAGCAACTAGGGCTTGAAAACTGAAGGTTTAGTACATTTTTGTACAGATCTGCATTTAAGGTGCACCCAATGAATGAGGTTTATTGTGGCTTAGAGCTGCTTTCCAAAACTCAAGATGTTTCTTATTCCTGACAAGCAGGACTCCTTCTTTGCATTGCCATTGCTTGATCTAGTGTCTGATAACAGTTTGTGGTGAATGGATGAAATACTTTAATTAATGAATAGTATCCTACTCAGAGTCAACGGGCAGGGTAGAATTACAGATTATGCCTAGTATAACTGCTGAAAATCAAGCCCAGAATGTCCTTATAGTATCTCCATCAACTAAGGGTGTGCTTTATCTGCGTTATGCAAGAACGTTATATGGTATGTAACAAATTCCATTTCTCTTATTTCTCAAAGGGCTGGGAAAATGTTCCCTAGCCCTAGACACCTATTTAGCATATCCTACCATAAAACCCTGGGTATTAACTGCTCCCACATATATTTACCAGACCCTGACATTGACCATGTTCTTTATATGTTATGTAAAACCCCATGTCCTAGCCGCAACTATACTTTAGGCAGACTCTATAAGCCACGGTAGGGCTCTGATAAGCCACTGCTAATACGCTGGGTGTTACCCTACATTAATTTTAAGCCCTTACAGAATTGGGAACCTGACACATTGAACATTCAGTTTGATAAGAGTAAAAGCCCATAGAAATATGTATTGGCTGCCCCATATGTGTGCATTTTTACTGCCTCAGTGGATATGAAGGCCATCCCAGGATGTGTAAATACAATACAAAAGATATCAGTTTGCAACTGGATCCTGTGTAACTTTATTACATCATTTTTGTGATTATTTACAATTAAATCCTATCAGCTAGCCTACAAGTAGAGCCTATCAACCAATTGCAGTTAAATTCAGAACTAGAGGCAGGACAATTACAGACACATCTCTTGGGAATTTGACCATAGAAAAGTTGCCAGTTTTTGGTTATTCAGTGGGGAAAAAAACACTCTAGCCTAACCAACTGTAAATGTCAATCAAAATATCATTCATCATAACACTAGCTACACGCTTATTAATTCATTAGGGCAGGTGATCAAGTATTACTTTGAACAATATGTGGCTAATACTTCCCCTCGTAAATCTGCATTAGCATAGATCATTCCCTATGCAAATCCACAAAAGATTTTTGGTACCCCTCTCATTGGAACGAAACTTCATAATTTGGTACCTCATCCTGTGGCCTATGTAGGGATGGTCTCCACATGTGTGACCTAGGGTGCCTTTTAATTTGAGATGTGTAAACCCCCCCCCCCCCAGTAGGCCCCTCCCCTGTAGCCCCTCCTTAAAAAATATTAAATTCATTCATTTTAGATTCATTTTTTTATTCATATATGTTTCTTTGGACACCATTTCACTTTAAGATGGAATATTAAAAAAAAAGTAAAGAAAAATAAAGCCAAAATTAAACAACCTACTGGTATTTTTGGAATTTTTCAAAAATACAATATGGCTGCCAGGTCCAAGCCACTTGTTTTCGTTTTTTATTTATTATTTTTTTTATAACAAATAATTGATATTTAACCCTTTCCTGCATTCTAATAACCTTTTCCAAGAGTTGGGCTGAACCTAAATAGATAATATGATACAGCAAATAGAACCTATATTGTCAGGCCCTCCCCATGTAGCAAGCCCGCTTTCGGCCAATCAGTTTTTGATCAGATAAGCTGGTTCAAAGTGGGCAGAATATCATTCATGGTTTTAGGATGGACGAAAGGTAGGTTTCCAGTCAGGGCCACATTGTTTGCCCTAATAGGGAAAACTGAACTAAGACTGTAAGGCTCCCAACAGTTTTTGTCCTCAGCAAGATGTGTGGGCGACATCTGGCAAACTAATTTGCGCACAGATAAGCGTTAAAATGGCCAAACACTTTGGGCACAGATTGGTTTCTAAGGTGGTCAGTTCCAAAGATAATTGCCCAGATTAGGCTGAGGATGGGTTTGCATAAGGCATACTCAGCTGGGAGTTCTGAACTTTGCCACTAGATGACCCCACTATATCTAATGTACAGCCCCCACCTCCCCCAATGCATGATTGATTTCCTTTAGTATGATATAACAAATATATAGGCTACTGAATCATATAAATTGTAACAGTACATAAATTTTCTCAGATTTTGGATCTACTTGCAAAATACATTTGAAATATGCAATTTAGGTGATGCCAGCAGTTTTTTTTTTTTTATGTGACTACACAGTTCTTGTGGTAATCAGTTTATATTAAATGTTGAAGTATGCTTCCATTGGGAGGAACTATGAACTTGAAGGCCAGTATGTTACTGGACTAGGTCAGATTGATATGCCCTTGCCAACTAAGTTCGAATTGATAATTCTCCTGTATTATGTAGAAGGAGAGAGTAATAAGTATATTTGGTCTCCTTGCAACTGTGGAGGCAGATGGGGAGGGGCTAGCACCTGGGGTCAAACTTTTAGAAGATGAAGAAAAATTAGATTTTCTATAATATTTATCCCATATGGCGCCACACGATCAAAGTGGGCAGCCCACTTTAAGCCACACCAAAAACCCATGTTGATTGATTGATTTGTGTTTTACAGCACTTTAGCGGCACTAAGTGGCTATCTCGTGCTTCACAGGTTGATAATTTAACAGAGGAATGTGTCAGTGCCCGCGCATATGTGCACCACACACATCCTGAGGGGATAGGAAAGAGGAGATATAGACCCTTTTAAGTGGGCTAGGGAAGCCCGTAAACCCATGTTGAAACCAAAGCAGTCAACTCACTCTGACACTGATCTGTGCCCATAATGGTTAGCCAAGTGTTGCCCACACAACTCACTGAAGACAAAAACTGTCAGTAGCCCATCGGTTAGCTCAAACCACACCAAATATAATGTGGGCTACACCACATTTGCTACCTGGGTCTATAAAATGTGAAACAATAATATGGTGAGAGTTTCCTGCATCTCTTGGGGAGCATCATTAAACTTATCAATAGACTTCAGGCTTGCTCATGCACTGATGCTGTCTCTGTTCCTCTGAACAAGCAATGGAAAGCATGGTGGGTGTAGTCCCCTTGCCCCCACCCCTGCCCCTCAAACCCACCAGCCCCCCTCCTGTTACAATACATGGTCCAACAATGCAATGCCTGATTGGAGCGACATAGCACACATGATGAACAACCAAGCATATTATACTGAGCAGAGGCGTAGGAAGTAAATCTTCATTGGGGGGGCCCGGCGAGGGCACCATCGCGACCACCTTGAATTGTTGGCTGATGCGTGATGGCGTCTATATATGCGTATTTAGAATTCATATAGAAAAGTGATTTTTGGTAAATTTTGGATCTGACTTTAGGCTCAGACCCCCATTCTCCCTATGACATCACCATAATAATCTAAATTGAGATGTAAAGTTTTAGCTTCTTTTCCATTGTGTTTATGAGTGCTTGGAATATTGGGGGGGCCCAGACATACTCAGGCCCCACCTCCTTCATGATTGGGGGGCCCAGGCCCCCCTGGCCCCCCCCCTTTTCCTACGCCCTGCTGAGGCGTCCCGAGCTTACCAGTCAGAATTACAGAATAAGGTCTTTGATATGATAAGCCCAAATCCCAATCCAGAAGAAAAGAAATAATGCTCAGATTCTGAGTTTACCTCTGTGATGGTGGGGAGGACAGTGGATGGATATGGTTATATCATATGTAAATGTAGGGGGCAAGTTGACTGTGTCCCTGCCCAACATGGGTTGACTTTCCATGGCTCTTTCATGGGAGCAGGGACAGCATTAGCGAATAAACAGCTCATGGATAAACTTTCTGATGCTCTCCAATAGATTTAGGAAGAAAACACCTTTGCTGAGTGAGCTCACTCTCGCTATATTCTTTTTTTTCCTTATTTTTATGGTGATGTGTGGGGAAGCTATCTGACCATATGTATTTTGCCTACTGCCTTCATCTATTTAGGTTCAGCCTAAAACTGGGAAAAGCTTATCAGATCACAGAAAGATTTTACAAATTTTCTCTAATAAAAAAGCTAAATAAATGAGTTTTTGGCCCTGGCAGCCATACTGAATTTTCCCAAATTTTCATAAATAAGTGAGTTTATAAAGGCATATTTCTATACACCATTTGAATATCAAATTGTGTCCAAAAGGTTTGTTTGGTTAGTTCTACATCCCGGGGCCATTCAGCAACTCAGACATTCAAGTCCAAACAGATATATGAATTTGAAATGAATAAACTTAATATGTCCCAATTTCTTTTTTCTTTGGAGGGGCGAACAGGGCTGGGGCGTTATGTATCTCAAATTCAAAATCAAATGTCTGATTATTTGGATCTCATGGCAGATATCTTTTTTGTCAGTTGTGTGAAAATTTTTTGTCATAATGCCCCCCTACACCTCTATGATGCCATAACAGGTATATATATATATTCCACTATTTGGTAAAGCCTAAGTACCAGCAGTGTCTCCAAATCACATGGAATCATATAAGGTTTATGTTTTATTATGGTGATGCAATTAAAAGCCATAGTTCATTGTGCTAGTTTCAGATTTATTGACATCTGAAGATGGGGAATCCTTTTCTATGACTGCATATGAGAGAAATTCCCATTTTTCAACATTTCCTCAAATATTAAAAAAAGAATGACCAGCAATATCTTGACTAAACTTCTCATATGTCTAGTAGACATCATCCTTTCCATGATCAAGCAATAAAAACAGTTAAGACATTGGGCAAACAAAAGAGCCATGGACCACTCATTGGAAAAAGAGCAAATGAAAAGCATAGAAATTTCTTACATTTCTCACTACAGGAAAGAAACTGCTAGGATTTTGTTCACCAGACTTTGTAGGTAATATATGTTTGCAATCGTTATAAACATTCTATGAGCAAAAAATCGGAAGGTTACTGGCAGAATCTAAAAGCTATAGATTATGAACATATTTTCTTTCATCTCAGCTATAGTTACTATGAAGTAGTGAATCTTAGTGCTATGGTAGGAAGAATGCAAAGGTCTATCAGTGAACAGCTTAATAGTGATGAGTTAGGGCATATACAAAAGGGAAACAAGGTGTTTGCTTAAACTTTTATCTTAGTCGTTTGTCTTTATCCAAAAAGTAACGTGTCCAGTTACAGAGTGACTTGTCCATGACAATCTACATCCCTGGTATCTACATCCTCAGTATCTACCTCCTACACTCCCAGTATCTACATCATACATCCCAGTATCTACATTCTCTGTATCTACATCATACATCCCCGGTATCTACATCCTACATCCCCCGTATCTACATCCTACATCCCCGGTATCTACATCCCACATCCCTGGTATCTACATCCCACATCCCTGGTATCTACATCCTACATCCCCGGTATCTACATCCTACATCCCTGGTATCTACATCCTACATCCCTGGTATCTGCATCCCACATCCCTGGTATCTACATCCCACATCCCCGGTATCTACATCATACATCCCCGGTATCTACATCATACATCCCCGGTATCTACATCATACATCCCTGGTATCTACATCCCACATCCCTGGTATCTACATCCCACATCCCTGGTATCTACATCCTACATCCCTGGTATCTACATCCTACATCCCTGGTATCTACATCCTACATCCCCGGTATCTACATAATACACCCCTGGTATCTACATCCCACATCCCTGGTATCTACATCCCACATCCCTGGTATTTACATCATACATCCCTGGTATTTACATCATACATCCCTGGTATCTACATAATACATCCCCGGTATCTACATCCTACATCCCTGGTATCTACATCCTACATCCCGGTTACATCCCATGGATCCCATCCCATCCCATAGTGGGTCAATGCCTTTCAAGGGTTACAATAAACAACGTCACAGTCAGTCAGTGTTGCCAAGGTGATGTGACCTTGTTACAGCTACTTGTTACGATTTCCTTCTTTCCCATGTGAAACTGGCTCTTAAAGGGGCCAGGGCCATCAGAACCCAGACCAGTGAACATTGTGAAAAAATCATAAAAAAATACAATATTCATGAAGAGAGTTTAGGGATATGGTATTATATTATTACACTCATTCATAAACCGTGGGACTCGGATCCAGATCTCCGGGTGTGGTGGGGGAATCCGGTGGTGCTGGGTTAAGTGTAATGTCTGGGACCCTATGGATACCATATATGTTTGTATGTCAGTGAATGCAGAATGCATTCTGATGCATTCTAATGCATCCTAAAGGTGCAGACCATGGTAAAAAAGCAAAGTGTGATAACTATGCTTGCACTCATGCCTTTTTGGTACTTGATAGAGGTACTCACCTCCGCCTCGTGCCTCTATCAGTACCTAAAAGGCACTAGTGCAAGCATAATATGTAACATTCATATATCATTGTAAAACTTCCTTTGGTCCTCGATATCCACGGAGATTTTCCATTATAAATGTCTCCTTGAGGGCTCAGGTAGCCCTTTAGAATTGATGAAGGTGTCAAAGTACTGATTTGCCCCAGTACACCTTGGACAGCTAAATAGTCCCAACTGAAAACAGTGTTTTAGTACATATAATCATCGCTAGGAGACATCATTTTTATCGCAGACTAATAATTTTGGTACCAGAAGAAAGGCTTTGGGGGAAAAAGTGGCTAATAATTTTTGGTAACCAAGGAAACCTACGTCACAGAGGGGCCAATTTTTGTGACCTGTCAGGGGCCCCTGTATTGAGCATTTTATTCAACATAGTGGCTTCCATAGCAACTGGTGCAACAGATCTGACTCCGTTATTGTTAACCATGATAAAAATAAATCAGAAATGACTTCAGCTTTAATTTGAACCTTTATTCATTAATGCCATCAAATTAGAACCTGTCTATTTGATGGTGAAAGAAAGAGAAAAAATCGGAATATCTGTAGCCCTCTTAGTATTATGGCACCTTAATTTGGGGGGGGGTGATTTTGCCCACAAATTAGTCTGTCATAAGGATTCACTGGAATTTCCATGAATCTATGGCAATGCAATAGGTAACTGAAGTGTAGGAGAAGCCCTTATTCTTTAATTCTGATAAGAATTTGCATATGAGTAATAGCATTTGGCCCAGGATGGGGCTGTTAAGGCAACTTGGCACAGAAAGTTGTTCCAAGGCTTCTCCATAAAATGGCTGTCAGAGGCTCTAGAAATGCTGACAGCATAAATCATGCTACTTCTATTCAAATCACATGAAATATTCCTTTACAAATATGATAAGAGTGACACTGCATATTTTTTAAATTATTAACAAATAGCTCATCACGAAGAAAAATACCACATTTTGGGCCAAATCCTCCAGCCTTGGGCCTAATTTTTGGAACATTGCTCTCTTTTTGATTACTCTCCTGCTTTTTCTTCTAGGTTTTACTAGGCCTCATTCATCTCTACACACAAATTCTAGGTTACTTACAGGTGGGACTTTACAGAAACATAATAAGATACATACTGGCAGTTACCATTTGGTCCCTAACATGGTACCAAGTACACTAAAATAAACCGGAGTATACCTTGCCAGACCCAACTAACTATCCTACACCTGATAATCAAATCGTGGACCTTTTTGGACATGACTCTCACACAAACACTCCGCCTGCCACTCAGGTGGACACTATTTTGTCACCTACAACTGGCCTGTTAAAACCAGCTGTACCATATTGCCCGAGTACCACTTCTATTTCACCAGAGCTGACTCCTGTCAGTCTGTCATCCAACCCCAATCTCCAAAAAGCTAGGGTCGACACAAAGGAAAAGAGTGTCAATATGAACAATGATGATTTAACTACAACAGACAATCTCCCTCAGGGCTATGAAGGTCGTCCTCTACCCTCTGGGTATTCGGCCTCTGTTGCTATTCTGAGTTCAATTAAAACACTACTCAATCAGATCGACCCAGCTCTAGCCAGAGATTTTGGAAGCCTTCTTAAACATGACTGAAAGAACCGTGATACTCTAAACAGCTGAATTTGATTATATTTACAATGTTGTATGGACTCAATATTAATTTTTCATTGTTGTTGATGGCTGGTGAACATGTTGATGATGTCATGTGGTTTTATGTAGGGGGGTCTGTGTATCAAATTAATTATATGTCTTAGCTCTAACATGGTTATTAACTGTTTCTATACAAAGGAGGGATTCTGAAGAATTTGAATTTGCCGCCTTTTCATCAGCACAGGGTTATTCCCATAATGCATTAGTAGAATCTATCCCATAATTTTCACTGGTATTTCCCATGATTCCCTGTACAGTATATAAACCTGTGTGATATTGGAATCCCTCAGTGTAAAATCAGTTAGCTCCTGAAGAAGGACCTACAGTCCGAAACGTTGAGAAAATAACTGATTTTGACTCTTGTCTGTACCATCTTGACTGCACTCACTAAAAGGAATAAAAATTGGAAACTCAATCATCTGGTCGTGAAATTTGGTTTGTGGAAGTTTTATTCAAACATACTAAAATAAGATGAAGAAAAAGAACCAATAAAACAAGTCTCACCCTCTTCTTTGAAGTTGCTAGTGCACCCAGATTAGAGGTGAACTCTACAGACATGCTGAAAAGCTCGTCCTCTTCAGTCGGGGTCTCCATTTCACCATTGGCAAGTTCAATACCAGAATCTTCAGAAGGAATGTATGTGTATTCATAAGCGTCCTATGAATAGATCAAAGCAATAGGTTAGGGCATTTGATTAATTGATTGATTTGTTAAACGTCCAAAGTAGTGTAACGGTTCGTATTGACTATATATGCTGGGTGACTCTTTGGCTCGCTTAACTCTAGAGGTACCAACACAACACGAGTAGTTCGGGTTGGGCAAAGCCCTGGAAACTTCCCACCTGTTCGGGTAGGCTTTATTTAGGAGAAGATCACGTCTGGACTGGACCAGGTCCAGTCCTCTTCTGCGGATCGTCCGGCTCCTTAGTAGGAGCTGGATGGGAGGCGTGTTGCTGCCCCCTCTTGTACCAAACGGGTATCGCAAAGCGACACCTGGTTGGCATAGAAGGAACGAGCACCACACGAACACATCTCTCAGATGAGGCGCACTAATATATACACGACGATGCCAGCCCCTACAATAGGATCCGCACGTCATGGGACTGCCTCATTAGAACTGTCAGGGTGGTCTTAGGTAAACTGAGATTCAAGTGAAGGAGTCAAATGTAAAAGAGGAAAAAGTAGTACCATAATACCCCATGTATAAGGCGTACCTGGCATATAAGGCACACCAGAGTGTGTCGGGCCTCCCCAGCCCCAGGCCATCTTTAAAAGGGGTCTATGTCTTGCTTTTCTATCCTCTCTGAGTGTGGGTGGTGTCCATATGCGTGGGCACTGGCACATATTCGTTCCTTGAATCTCCTCTTTCCTGTCCCATCTTTCTTACATGTGTCTGGTGTCCATATGCACAGGCCCAGGCACATGTATTCCTTTGTGACGTGATGTCTAATGTACTTTTTCCGCCATGAATATGACCTTAGCTGTCGGCTTGGCGTTAAACAACCATTACTCACTCACTCAGAGTGTGTGGATATGTTAGAACAAGCAGCACATCAGCGCCGATGTAATTTGTGAGATTGCTCAAAACTTGTCAAGTCCTGATACTGCACTCAGATGTCAACCCCCCCCCAATACTGAAATGCGTTCAACTCAGCCCTGTCCCCCGTGTGTGTGTCTGTGCGCATGTGCGTGTGCGTGTGTGTGGGAGGGGGGTGCACACTCAAAGCCATTCTTATAATATGAACATGTAATATCATCTCACATTCAGGATTAACCTTGCAAATCTTAACATGTCATCTCTTTTGTTCAGTCTCAAAATCTGACAGAGTTGTCGTTTCACGGGAAGTAATGCGCCTATGCTTGAAAAGGCTTAAAGACTGGAAGATATTCATATACAGACATATAATCAGTACATACATAATGAAAACAACCTCGAAAAATGCCAGGTGACCAGAATCTGTCAGACACACCATATGGGCAAAAAGAATACTTAAATCAGGTACGCTCTCATGTACAAAGTATTACCGTTATCTCCCGCGTATAAGGCGCACCTAGAGTTTTGGAAAATTCCCAAAAAAATGAAAAATTCATAACTTTGGTTCTACTGAATGAATTTTCAAAATTCAAAGACCTATGTGTAACTTGGGCCCCATAGACCCACCTGGGCCCCCATATATCCTATTACAGCTAAGGGGACATGTAACATATCAAAAGAATGGTCTTGGTGTCCCCCTTGTGGTTGCAATGAGAACTAAAAACCCCTGTATAAGACGCGCCTTATACATGGGAGATTACGGTATGTCTAAATTAAGGCTGGATGTGAATTGTACTCTTAGACAGCACATGTAGGGGCTATACGGGAAAAAATGTGACTAGCAATGAATGTAAGACCTGTAAAACAAAGCAAACTGTGCAACATATATTTTTTGAATGTAATATTACACAACTACCGTAATCTCCCGCGTAGAAGACGTGTCTTTTACGCCAAACAAATGCCTGGTGCGTCTTATAGGATTATCTGACGTTGGGGGTGCGTCTTATACGCGGGGTATTTTTACTATAGAACAGTACTGAATTTACAAAAATGACCCCTAAGAGGTGCGTCCTCTACGCGAACCAGCCTACCGTGAGTTGGGGGAGCGTCTTTTACGCGCACTGCGTCTTCTACGTGGGAGATTACGGTATGTACCATTAGAAATGTGTTTGAGCAAAAGATTTGTAACATTAACAATGGATACAGAAACCTAGACAAATGTGAGAAGCTAGAAATGGTATTATCGTTGCAACCTAAATGCTTGCCCAGGCATAGATTAGAGTCAGAAGAAATTATTTGTACCTTTGTAAAAGACATCTACAGTAAAACCAACCAACTACTATCAACCTGGCACTGACATATATGTACCTCTCATGAGTCAATAAAGCCAATCTTGCATCTTGAATCTACACCAGATGGCACTGCAAAGTGGCTTTCAGATGTAAATAAACAATGGTGCATGGACATGGGACATGTGTATGAATCAATGCATTTTACCTCCATACACTTTAAAAAATTGATCTACCAGATGTGCTGATATAATTAGACATCTGAGGGGCTAAGAGATTTATAAACATGACCAATTGATGGGACATTGTCTGAATATCTTCATTTGTCCACATGGTCCATTTCACAGGAAGCAGCATGTGCCATGTGGACAATGATGAGGGTTTGTTTTTGCTTGTTGTGGCACAGAAGATTGTGCCACATTGAAATACTCTACTAAAAATATGTGTCAACCTAAATTAATCACTATCAAATATATCGTATTCATATAAAGATCTGGTAGCCCCAGTAAAGATTTCAATACTATTATTCATATCTGTTCACGTCATGGGTATGTGGTATGCGAAGCAGGAAAATGACCAACCTAAGCTATACCAATTATCAGGCAGCTGTACATACACGCCCTAACCGCTGGTGGAAGCAATTCCCCAATGTACCGTAATCTCTCGCTTAGGAGGCGCGTCTTCTACACCAAACAAAATGCTGCTGGGTCTTATACGCGGGAGGGACATTGCCTTGAGTTTGGGGTGCGCCTTATAGGGGGGGTATTTTTACTATAGAATAGTACTAAACTGAAAAAAAAATCTGCCCTCAGAGGTGTGGCTTATACATGAAACAGACCTCTCTGACTTGGGGGTGTGCCTTATAGGCGAGCTGCGCCTTATACACGAGAGATTACGGTAGTATGGGTACTTTGTTAAAAACAAACCTGCACTGCACCAAGACACTTGTGGCAGTATGCCCAATACTGGTGGAAGCGGGAACAACAACTCCCATTATGCCAAAGTACGTCCTGAATATGTCTACCACCCCCCCCAAAAAAAAAAACAAAAAAAAAACGGAGAAAGGCCTTCGGAACAGAGGGGGGGGCAGACAATCGTGGCCCTCCCTTTTCCCATGCCCCTGACCCTAAATGTTTTACACGATACAATCCCATATATTCCTGGATACCTTTTTCTTAAGTAAAGAATATGATAGTGTATGAATAAAAGTGTTTATTTTGATTATTTTAAGTTACCGGTATATCTTTTTGATGACTATGCAACCAAATGTAGTCAGATAACATTACCAGTCCACCCATGTGTTTCCAAAGCTTAGCTGGTTCGATGTACTTTTGGACCTCATTACGCTTGACAAAGATTACTGCCTTTTGTTGCTCTGCACTTAACAATGTTTTTATCACTTTCCATATTGCTGAAAAGGGAAAAAGGCTATATCATTTTCAAATTATTAACAATAATTACCGTTTACAAATTTCCACGTATAAGCTGCACCAGCATGTAACTATAAACTGTACCCCTGACTTTCAAATGAGTTAAAAGCCGCAGCTGCAACTTGAAAATTTAAGGTTTAGTACTATTCTAAAATGTTAGATACTTAAGTATAGACCGCACCCTGAATTTAGGGACATTGTATTGGGTGTAAGAGGGACTGGAACTGGTTCTAGCGACTTGCAAGTTGCATTGGCAAGCTGATAGGATGTGGACCAGCTTTTCCTTGAAAGTGGGTGTTATCTTGGGACAAGGTACCTATCATGACATGTCTTGTCAGTGTTTTCCTACTTTTGGCAGACCCAGCAAAATTCAAAATGGTGGATCCTCTGGATATAGGTGTAGACTCCTAAAATGTGGCAAGAGGCCTCTGATCCGCGTATTTACGGTAAGAATGCTTTTGAAGAAGAATATTAAGAGATATTAAAGCAACACTTACCATTCAATACCCAGGGCATTTCAAAGATGAGCATGTATGCTGTAAAAAAGACTAATACTTAAGCTTGCATTGTAACAATGGATACAAATTGAAAATGCATTCGCCTAAGTGATCATCTATAAGAACGGTATCTGTGAAAAACATAATTTATGAATATTGCTGGTAATTCAATTTCTAAGAAATTGCTATCTAAAATAGCTTATTCTGACATTGCTATTTATAAACCATACCTGTTTTATCACGGTTATATTCACAACCACATCTCTTAGACTAATAATAGAAGAATCTATACACAATTGGGAGGGGTAGTAAGACGTGGCTTGGTATAAAGAGGGGACTGGCAGGAAGGCTTACCCACATATCAGACACCTCCATTGAGAAAAAATGAGGCCCAAAAGCATCTCAAATGGCTAATCTGTCTCTTTTTTCCCCACCATGCTCTACAGAAAATCCTAATTTTACTGTATTTCATGATCTATAACCAGGACATTCCTTGTACCTTTACTTCATACTGTCATGGTGCAGCACTGGGTTGCTTGGGGTCTTATTTCTCAAACCACCGGTCACCAAAAAAGGCTAGAATACAATTGGTACCACTGGAAAGCTCTGATCATGTAGATTACAGCCCTGGTGAGTGTACAAATGAACATGGAGGATGAACTTGGCAAATGAGCATTGAAAATAAAAAGTAGAAAAATGTCATTTAATTAGAAAAAAAAATAAGACAAAAACCATTTCACTTGTAAATCACGTTTTTCTCCATAGATTCTAATACTACAAAACTAAGACACATTATTTGAAGATTATCTAAGGTTTTGTAGGTCATAGGTCAAAGGGCCAAAGTCAAATATTGTGGATTTTTAAATGATTTGATATCACAATTTTACTAACCCAAACTACAGATCCAACCATGTATTTCAACATCTCTTTGTTGTCCATGACACATATTCAATGCAGTGGCCCTTGATTTTGAGAGGTCATGGCCAAGGTCATTGCCCTCATGCCATTTACCCTATGCAAATGGACAAACAAAGATACCAAATGTTTTGCTTGCTCTCATTGAATAGGTCTGCTTAGATTGTAGGCATATGAAAAACAGAAATGTGCATTACATGAAAAATGTGATTGGTTGTCTAAAGGTCAAGGTCACATATTTGTGTCTGAGGGTGTCCCTTTAAAGGAATTCCTCCCATTGTAAACTCAATACACTACGTCAGAAAAAAAAATTGAACTTTATTATTAAAGATGTTAAATAATTGAATATTGTGGTCATTGGTCCTATGACACTTGTCCTTCCTAACCCCTTAAAGGTATATTTTTATCATTATGGATGACTGCACCCCTAGTGAGTCACCAGAACCATTTTCATATGTCATATGCTGAAGATATGGGATTCAAGCTATCCTGAAGTGCTTGCATGATACACCAATGGGCATGATGCACAAATGCAATGACAGCCTTAAAGGACTGATATACAGTAGGCATACAAGAGTTGCCAAAGCCAACAGAAAATGGTTGGCAGCAGGACCCTCAGTCTGGTAGTCTTGTACAAAGGTTCATGGCACAAGGGTGCAGTGCCCCTGAACGTCTGAATGGTCTTATTTGTGAATGCTCTGATTAATGAACAGACAGGTGGGTAAGCGTAACTCACAAACAGCCCTGTGTTCCTACCTGCAGATGTAGCAGTGGCTCATACCTAAATGTATATATACAATGCTGCCAGAAAATGTTGACTCTGAAGATGAGCAATAGTTATGTCTCACCCATGCCATGGAGGACAGGTATGTCATTCCTTGCTAGGCACAGTCACAAACACAAATATGTGACCTTGACCTTTGGAAAACTAATCACTTTCATAATGTGATGCATGCTTTTGTTCTTCATTTGTCTACAATATAGTTGTAGGAGCCAGCTCTGCCATACAAAGCCAGCTGGCCCGTTCCAGGTGTACCAGCCTAGCCCCCTGGCACCTGGTGGTAGCTGCCCCTATGTTTGTCTATATACATAAGATAGATGCCATGAAGCCAATGACCTTGATCTCTCATAAGTAGAGATAATTTAATTGAATATATGTCATGGACTGCAAATTGCTGTTGCAATAGATGGCTGAGGTTGTGCTCTAGGTATGTAAAATTGTGACAGCAAATCATAGGAAAATCTCAATATTTGACCTTTGCCCTATGACCCATGACATATAAAACCTTATATATCATCCAATAATGTGTTATAGAATTCTAGTATGAGAATCTATAGAGAAAAATGTGATTTAAAAGATTTGTTAGATTTTTTTTTTTTCCAATTTGATTGATTGATTGATTGATTTGTTAAACGTCCTAAGGCCATAGGCCTCATTTTCCTACTTTTTATTTTCAACTCATTTGCCAAGTTCGTCCCCCTTGTTCATTTGTACACTCACCAGGACTGAAATGTACATTACCAGAGCTTTCCAGTGGTACCAATTGTATTCTAGCCTTTTTTGATGACTGGTGGTCATGTGATACATCTGTTTGATCAGCCTAGTACTGCAGATGGCGCTCCAGTAGCCCCGCTGCTCACATGGGCATGTCCCCAGTATCCAGTCCCAGGGCTCCATAGTGCCTGGACACCCCTCACAAAAATGCCCACTTTTAATGTAAAAATGAGCCCAAGGCCTTAGAAATCAAAGTTGCACACAGAGAAATAATGTGGTTATACTCACAATCAATATTGAAAGAAAACAATGAGCCAAATGTAAGGCAGACCATTACAAACATGTGGGCCTATAATAGGAACTGGAGTGGTTACGTCTTTTGGGGAGAAGCGCTAACGTGGCGCCATTTTCGCTTGTAAAATATTCGCAGTAGACTTTCGCATTCCCACCGGAACCACGGACACACTTCCGATCATACCGTTTCTCCCCGAAAGGGTTCACGAACTGGAGTCCAAGTCAGCCATGCCCCTGTAGGAGGAGCAAAGTGGCATGGTCGCCACTAGCGCCATCTGCTGTATCATAGCAGATGGCACTAGCGTCATCTGCTGTATCATAGCTAATGAAAGGGTTGTATAGGCCCCCTGCTGCTGCAGCACTATATCCTATGGTTGTGGTTTGGAAGATATTTGATGTGAAATGAAGACACCTCTAGACTGGGGCCATTGAGAAACAGAAGGTGTGCAAACCACATTTATTCAAGATAGGCATAGTTGACCTATGGTGTCAATCAGTGATGCTGTCATTTAGTTTCCCGCACTGCTCATATACTGAGATAGCGGATTGTCCAATGGGCGTGGCCATTGCTGAAGCTGGTTCTCAGCCCTTATCACTGATAACCCTTATCTGATGGGTACCACTGCACCCTGAGAGGACCGCAGTGAATAGTTGGTGTTATTTCATTGGCTGATAATTAAACCAGCTAAGTCAGTGTAGGCACTGTTATGAGACATACCGTGCTCACATTCAAAAACAGACATCTAAAGTTGCAACAATCACAAAAAAAAAATGAAAGGGAAAAAAGGAGAAAGTACACAAGCATTTAGTGAGGTGATCTAAAAAGAGTTTAAGAGTGCTGGAACTATGCATAAAATTGTAGAGGTACGTTACTATAAACCATAGTGGTGGGTAACGTCTGGCGTGGCGGGTGAGTCCAGTCATTGGATGTTCCTCAGGTTCCAGATAGGTGGCAGCACCGATCCGGGCCTGTGGGGACATCTGACGACGAACACCTAGGTCCATATATAAAGACCGGGGCTCAGCCGCTACGTCAGAGGCCCTTCTGGCCTCTGATCATGTAAATATCTTTATCCATTAGCTGCCCTTGTACCATCTACCGGGTAGCTGTGAGTGTTCATGTAATAAATCATCTGTTGGCATACACTTGAATCACCGCCTTACTCCTTCTTTCCCGATTAGTAAGGCCCGAACCACCAAGTCCGTAAGACTAAACCATTACATTGGTGCCGTGACCAGTTAATTCTGGTGTATAGCCCGGACAATATAACGTCCGAACGGCTAGTCCATGGGTTAGACAGCCTTGCTAACCCTGAAGGGCAATCAACTGCCCAGGAGAATGGCAATGGGTCATTATTGATCCATACCCATTCGAACTCACAAGACGCTGCATCTTGGAGAGATCCCGAACCTCACTATAAGATGGATAGTGAAGAAAACATACCGGACTCTGTACGGAGGGAACAATCCATACAGAGAAAGAGTAATTTAATGAGTCAACAATCACTTGTTGACGAATTAAGTAATTCGATGTTCGAAGTTGGTGGAAGCACTAATCCAGAACATCCGGCACCTATGCCAAAAAGGGTTACGTTTGGAAAATTACCATACAGTATACCCAGACCCGGACTACCGATTCTAGATTACAGCACCATAGACGGCGATGTAACATATGCTGTACCGAAAGGTGAGGAATTTAAACAACCGGATGTCATGTTGTTAAACGAAACCTATGTTACTTTGAATGAGAATTTGAATACCTTGATCAAAGCGAAAGATGAAGTAATCGATGAAAAACTGCATCTAGAAGAAGACTTAATCGGTATGCGAAATGAATTCGAAACCAGAAAAAGTGAATATATGAAAGAATCAGAAAATGAAGAAAGAAAACTTCAAGAAATGAGGAAGTCATTCAATAAAGAATATGACAATAGACACACTCGTATCCAGACATACATAGATACGAATGATCAATTATGTCTTGATAAGGCCAAGTACGAATCCGAAATAAGCCAATATCAAAGCGAATTGGAGAAATTGAAACTTCAGTGCAGTAAACAAGCTGAAGACAATGAAACTATCTGGATGGGCATTATAGCTTATAATAAACAACTGGAAGAAGACAGACAGAAACTCACGAATGAGCTTCAGGATCTGCAGAATACTGCACTGACCCTAGATAAATACGTAGAAGCCGCACAATTGACTATAGGTACTATAGATCCAAATGTGGTATCTACAATGTTGGCAAATACATCCCAGGATGTAACGCCCAACAGATACAACCCATTTGTTACTGATGGGGCAGATAAAAATGTAGTTTCCGGAATTTACAAAAAACCGGATCATTCCGCATCCAGCGGAGTAGGTGTTCCAAATAGTACCTGTATACAAGCTGTAATGAACAAAGGACCCATCAATAGTGTACCTACACCTCAGGCTCCTGCGCTTGATACGGTTGTAAGTCCGGCTCCACCGATACCAGATCTGAGTCATAAAACTAGACGGACTCATGTGAATACAGCTAGTGGAAATAACACTACACCAGTGGCTCAACCACAGGCACCGGGACCAGTGAGAAATTTACTTACACCACCGTCGTATTTTTCTCAACCCGGACATAGCACACCAGCAGGTGCAAGATTGCCTAACCCGCCCTCAGGTCAGAGCAATGTACCTAATGGTGGATGATTCCCTAGACCGAATCCTCCACAACCCAATGTGGCAGGGGGTACGTATTTACCGAGAGTAACTCCTCATGGATATAGTAATAACTATAATCCGGCAGGAGGAAGTAACTACCATTATGGGAATACATATAACCAGGGAGGGAATCGAAATAATTCCTATCCCGGGTCTGCATCTTCCGGAACAACTGGAAATGCTGGTTATGGAGGTAGGTATCCTAATGGTCCGTCCGGGAATTACCCCAATAATGGTCCACCCGGAGGTAATCCCCCAGGCGGTCCTGGTGGATCTGGATCCGGAGGATCAGGATCGGGGGGAGATGGCAGGAAACCAAACAGGAGAACATCCATGCCTGCAGGGATGCAAAACATCTTTGATAGAAGCCAATGTATCCAAAATCTGGGCATTGACTGCTACCGGAAGGGAGCAGATGGCATGGAAGTCATGAACTGGAGCATGCGAGAAGCAGACAGACTGCGAGGATGTAATAATCCGGCCCGTAGACAGGCAAGGATACCCCCTCCCTATGATTCGAATGATCCATGGAAGGATAGGTATCAGGTTTTTGTCGATGAAGTCAACTGTAGTGGTTGGACAAAAGAAGAAGCTCTGCCTTACTTAATCTATTGGTTGAATAAAGGCGGAAAAGTAGCCCTCAACCAGTGGAGAGCAGCATACGGAATATATGGCACCTATGATCAATTGGTCGAGTGTGCCACGTACTTATTTGGTTCGATCGTTAGAGAAGATCCATGGGTAAGCTTTAAGAAGAGGACTCAGAAACCTAAAGAATCTCATAAAGTCTTGTTATCCAAGGCACGTCCGAATTGGGCTCATGATGATGACTGCTATCTGCAAGAATTATTTACACAATTCTAGAGTGGATTGCAGGATCCGGATCACAAACAAGTAGTTCGGGATTCTTGGAAGGATGATACATCCTTCAGTGATCTCTTTATATCAATCGATGGACACGATATGAAGAAAAGGCTAGTGGGTCTAGGACCTAACCCGGTACGAGCAGCTCCATTACAATACGGAGGTGCCCCTGCTCAAGTATATGAAACTTCCCAACTGGCCCCAGTTGATTTGCAGGAGGCTGACCAGGAAGACGAATATGTCTCCGATGAAAATGGAGAATATATTGGGTCAGTCCAGGTAGCTGGAAGGTATTACCGTCAGAAACGGTATAGAAAGGTTTATCCGAAAGGAAAAGGAGGGTCCGTTGCTAATAAAATAGCTTCCGGATCTATTCAAGCAGGTAACACAGCTACAGTCGCTCCTACCGTAGCAGCCACAGCTGCTCCAACGAATTTGGTAGAGACATTGATAGCCGGATTGACAGAGGCTCTGAAAAGACCTCGGGTGGATAAAGCCCAGAGATGTTTCAGATGCCAGAAATTAGGACACTATGCATCCGAATGTATGGCTGAGAAACCTGTCCCTCGTAGACAGGAAGGTGTCTCTGGTTTAACAGCGGAGGAAAACTAAGGAGGGGTCCCCCTATGGGCAGAGAAGGGGATCCCAGTGACAAATCTTGCCATGATATCACCATCCGTAACGATAGTTCGCATAAAGTAGCAAACTCGCCTAACACCGGGGTGGTTGTAGACACACTGAAGGTTAGGTAAGCTGATATAACAGGTGCCCAGGGAGCACAGGGGAAACCCAATATCAGTGACGAGGTAGGCGGCTATTTTTTAGCCAGGGTTGGTAGTGCCCACCTACCCCCGGGTCATCCTTGTCTGGAATACCTGAAAGGATGTGGATTGACTTCAGGTGTGAACAATGACGTCCCAATCGTCACGGACACGCCCTCTGTTCTAAACGGAAGGCGGTGGTATGTTTGCCTCACTGTTAACAGAAGATCTGCCGAATTTCTTATGGATACGGGTGCTAGCCACTCCTGTATCTCCAAGAAGTTCTACGATCGTACGGCCGATGGCAGTACCATGCAAACGTATGGAAGAACTTGTGTGAAGTTGCAATTGGATGGAATACATGACTATGTCATGAGTGCCAACGTTGCGGATATAGCAGACGAAGGGATACTCGGGTTGGATTTCGCATCCCTGTATGGGGTGGTTTTAGAACCACAATCAGGAGTGTTGAGTGTGAAATACCCATATCCTGTAAAGGTTAGGTGCGTACTAAGACAAGTAAGCAGTATGGCTAGTGTTGCACACACTGTGCGAATTCCCGCGGGTGTAGCCTGTGATGTGCTTGTGAGAAGCGATCCTGCAATGCGCAATAAGCCTGCAGTGATAGAACCGGATGTAGTTACTTTGTCAAGTAGCGGATTGATATCTGCAGACACTGTAGCAGCAAATGCATCCTGGTCGGTAGTGCCTGTTTCCAATACTGGAAACACTACTATCTACCTAAAAAAGGGACAAGTTTTTGGAAACGTGACCCTTTCGGAAACTGTAACGGATAGTAAGTTAAACTTACCAAAGGTAACAGAAGACAATGAAATTTCAGATGACTTATATGAGGAAACTTCATTAGAAAATCCGGAATATCGGAAAGAGTTTCATGAATTGCTCTGTCAGTAAAGAACTGCCTTTGCCAAACCTGGTGAAAAACTAGGTACGACAAATAAGGTAGTACACAAAATAGATACTGGAGATGCAGAACCCTTTAAAATACCGTATAGGCGGTTACCTTTAGCAAAGAAAAGAATAGCTGAAGAGGAAATAAACAAGATGTTAGATCAGGATGTAATAGTCCCATCCAATAGTCCATGGAGTAGTCCTGTATGTATGGTAACCAAAAAAGATGGTACTATACGCTTTTGCATAGACTACAGGAAGTTGAATGGAGTAACGAAAAAGAATTCGTATCCATTACCGAGAATACACGAAACCATTGACTCCTTAGGAGTGAGTGAGTGAGTAATAGATGTTTAACGCCATTTCGACAGCTAAGGTCATATTCATGGCGAGAACGACATTACACAATTTCACAGAGGAATGTGTCAGTGCCCGCGCATATGTGCACCACACACATCCTGAGGGGATAGTAAAGATGAGAAGTAGACCCTTTTAAGTGGGCTAGGGAAGCCCAGACTCCTTAGGAGGTAACAGTTGGTCGGTGGCTAGCCCACTTATCCGAATATGGGCTTGAACATCACCAGATTCAGCATAGACCCGGAGTTAAGCATTTAAATGCTGATGCTTTGTCTCAAATACCAATTCGGAAATGTGATAATCCGGATTGTACTGACTGAGGAGCTCACAGAGCAGTGCTAGCAGGGATTCGGAGGCCCTTCAACCCCTAGTTGCCAGTGTACTGGAATGGTCTATGGATCACTTACGACGTTTCCAGGAAGCTGACTCGATAACTGCACAGCTACTGCAATTGGTACCAAAGGGTATACGTCCAGCTAGACCAGAGGTCTCCCTGGAAAATCGAGAAATGAGAAGGTTTCTTGCTCAATGGACTGAGCTTGAAGTCCGGAAAGGCATGTTATACGGTTGGAAGCCATGTAATAATGGTAAGTTTCAAGTGGTTATACCACATGCAATGAGACATGACATTATGTATTTCTGTCATGGGCATCGGACCAGTGGTCATTTTGGAAGAAAGCGCTCATTAGCACGACTTTCTAAGAAATACTATTGGCCCGGCATGTCACGAGACTTGCAAAGATGGGTAACCACCTGTCCGGACTGTTGTAAAAACAAACCCGGACCTGGGATGGGCAAACTTCCCCTGTCTCAGGAACTCTTCGGAGTTAGATTCGCGAGAATCAGGGTAGATATCATTAGTGGACTTAATACAACCGCTAATGATAATACCTGTATGATGGTAGTGTGTGACTACTACACGAAATACACCAAAGTATTTTTCACTACCGGACCACAAAGCAGTCACTTGTGCCAAGGCCTTTGTTAAAGGTTGGGTACTAACTTTCGGTGTACCATTAATGTTACACAGTGACCAAGGCAGAGAATTCGAATCGAATCTCTGGCAAGGTATGTGCGAATACTTGGCTATCTGCAAAACTAGAACCAATCCGTATAGGCCACAAAGTGACGGATTGGTCGAAAGGTTCAATAGAACCCTTATTCAGGTCCTAAAGTCACTTGTTAATGAACATATGGACGATAGGGATGAGCAATGTCATTCTGTGACACATGCTTACAACAGTATGGTACATTCAAGTACCAACTGCACTCCGAAACTTCTAGTTTTCGGAGAGGATCTAATAATGCTGGCAGACTTAGTATTTGGAGTCGTAGGAATGGACCCAGAACTACCTTGTCATGTAGTTTTCGTCGAATGTTTAAGAGACAGATTCAAAAAAGCATACGAGTCTGTCCGAATTGATTTCGAGAAAAGTGCCAAATGGCAGAAAGTAGGATATGATACCGATCTAAAGCATCAGAAATTCCAATCCGGAGATAGAGTTCTAAGACTACATGAACCACTTAGACACATAAAATTAGCGTCTAATTGGGACAGTCCTTTTACAATAACCCAAGTTATTAGTGATTGTACCGTAATTATTAAATCGGACCTTGGTCAACTTTATAAGTCAAATGTGGCTAGACTGAGGAAATGGTCTGGGAGGGAGACCTCCACAGAGATGTATGGTGAAGGATTCGAAAAGATTTTGAATCTGAATCGGATAGTAGACCATGTAAAGTACCCGATACCGAAGAGAGGCCGAGGTAGGCCTAAAAAGGGATCTGAATCAGTGCCACCCACGCCAACACCGATTAAGCGTGGGGGAGTTAAAAAAGTCTCGGCAGGTGAAGACAAGAAGAAGAGGAAAGGTGTTTCGAAGGCCAAGAAACACCTAGAGAAAGCTCTTCAAACTGTCAGGTCCGAAAAGGAACTATCCAAGAAGGGGATATACGCTCGCCGCAGCCCTCGAATTGCCCAGAGGACTGCGGTGACCTAACCTGTATACACAACGAGTGTAATGTTTACATTTAGAGGAACGGATGGCAACTGACCCGAAAGGCTTATTTGTCGCCGCCGTATGATGTACCAGTGGGTAGTGGACGGATAATCCGGTGGATTTGCTTAAGCTTTCCATAAACTCCACTTAAATCCCCAGACGAGTCATTGGCGTGAGCGATAATTACCTAAAACAATCAGTTTGTTTATGTTCCGCTTGTAGCACGTGCGTTTCCGCATGACGTCACCGTGTCCAGTCTCAGCTGACCTTTCGTGACCCCGCTAGCTAGCAAGGAAATGACGTCACGGAAGCTGGCTTGTCGCCATATTGTTTTTCGGCAGTATTCGGGACGGGCGATCAATCGCCCTTCTTTTGAATTACCGTCGATAAACGATCCAGGTGTGCCTCCAGAGTCGGTCTCCTAGCAGGCGGCTCCGCTAAGTGTCGGCCCCGGCGCCGTGAAAGCCGGGAAAAGGAGTATTTAACTCCCGAGGTGATTCCTTCAGTCATGGATGAGGAATCCGTAGCAGCAGCCAAGCTATCCGGTGACCCGGACAAGCTGACTCCGTCCACAGAAGCTTTTCCGGAAGCTTTGTCACCTGTTACACAGGCGGAAAGCGAGCTGTTGGAAGTGGAGGAATCTGCTGATCGCTCGTTTGAAGAGAAGTTGGCTTCATTCTCACTGAATGAGCCAGAGAAACTGTTGTCACTACTTCCCACCGATGGATCTGGAGACGCTTCAAACCCCGAAGCAGCAGAGACTGCCCAAGTTGATGGATCTAAGGACCAATGGAAGCTGGCCGTGGACGATCCGTTCCCAGCGGCCTATGATGGTCGGTACCTGTATGTCCATCCGGACTGACAGGCACAGGTAGTGAACCCGGACGGCACTCCAGTTAAACTGGACCCGAAGGTGAGAATGGCTATCGAGGGTGTTATGCCTCCCGAACAGCTGGACAGGACACCACCAGAATGGCTCAGAGACTGGCCTTGGTTCCAACGGGGACTCATGGTTGACATAGCCTTTCGACAGGTGGTGTATGAGGCAAACAGAGCCTTCTTGCTAGGAGCTTATCCAAAGCCGGACAGGTCTCAGTGGAATCTGACGAAGACAAACATTGACTGGGTAGGCTGCGTTTCGGAACCCGAAGGCCAGACCTACCCACGCCCTAGTGCTGTCCGGCCAGAGTACCGAACAATGAGGGAATACCGGGAGGCCGCTGCTAACTTCGAGCAGTGGGATGATGGCTATTATATAGCCGAACTTACGGAAGTCCAGAACACCTCTCTTACAGGACTGGACAGGAGCGCAGCCCTTCGGACGATTCTCGTCCGTCGTCTGACTGCGGAGCAGGAAGCCCTGGTGCAAGCTCAAAGGGAAGCGGAGGAACCCGCACTTCCAATCCCCGACCTGAAGCTAGGCGCCAGAAGTTCAGCCAGTTCTAAAACAACCACTGGCAGTGCTACCAGGAAAACCACAAGTCCGGTAGAAGCAGTGAATCTGGAACCAAGGATCCGGAAGACTGGAAGGTTAGTAAGAACAGGAGGTCTGCTTCACGGAAACTCAAGAATCTTCCAGATTCTGTTAGAGCCGACCCGCAAGCTAGCACCTCAGCAACCGGTAGCACCGCCATGGAGGTAGTTTCCTCGGATGAGGAATCGGTGCACGAGTCCTCGGTAGAGTACGATGAGAAGGTGACTCCATCTACTCAGACCGAGGCCGAACGTTGGGCTAACGCCAAATCCGGATTCAAAACCTGGATCCCAACGTGCTTCTCCGACTGTGCATACGGAGTGAAGAAAGACAGTTCGACTCTGTATGCCTGTCCGGATACAGTCAATAAGAACGGTGAATCCGACGATGAGGATTGGATGCGTCTTTCGGACAAGGATCCCAATCCGAGCAAAGCCTATCGTAAGATGTGGCTTATGCTTAACCACACCGAGGGGTATTACACCTATACCCAGAGGCACAAGCTACGTTGGGCACGGAGACGATCAAAGTCTTGTCCCTTCTCCATCTGCCAGGATGCTAGCGATGTCTCGGTCCGGACCTGGAGCACTTCAGCCCGGTTCCAGAGACATCTGGTAGAGGCCCACTTCCACCATCACCCGGTTTACATTTGTGATCCGAGTTATGGTAAGAAGGGGAAGAAATGTACTACGAAGGTGCAATACAACCGCCGTAGCGATCTGGCAAGACACCAGAAGAAGGCTCATGCCGAAGGAATTGATACAGCCCGTAAACGCATTATGGACATGCATCAGGAACTCATGAAGGAGTTTGACGGTCTGAGTGAAAATGCTTGGTCAAAGATCCGACCAGGGGACTAAGTCCTCTGCGAAGCTCCGAAGACCAAGGATTCGAAACTCTGTGCCAAGATTGTCTTGACTCCCGGTAAGGGCAAATAAGACATGCATAAGTCTCTTTGGCAGAAATGCGAGGAGTCCGGAAAAGAAGGAAAAAGAGCGAGAGAGAGAGTTAGGAGAGACCAGAACCGAGGTGGCAACGGCAATGGTCAGTCTACTACTGTCACTAAAACCAGGGCGGATGATCGTTCCAGATCCCCCCTGGCACGTCACCCACACCAGCAGGCCCAGGGTACTCCTGTCTTCAAGAGACCCGGACCTGCCGGATACGCAGGCGCTGTATCTAAACCAGGGAAGGTGAACACTCGTAACTTTCTGTCCATGACACAAGGACCTGGACCCGAGAGCCAGACCTTGGTTGTGGGAAAAGGAGGTTGTTTAGTCCCGAAAAAAGACCTCAGCACCTGCTGCTGCCGGATCTGCAAGTACTGCAGCCGCTCAGCCTGTGACATTTACCCCAGAACAGGTACAAATGTACATGGAGATGGGGATGAGACAAAATCCGTCACCCACCTACTGTCTTCCCACAGCAGGAACGTCCGGAATCCCCACATCCGGAAGTACCCCGCAGGCAGTGTCAACATCTCCCAAGGTTGTTGCACCACCTCCGAAACCAAAGGACGAGATTACCATTAAGACCGGTAACGCTGAAATCTGGTTTGAAAAGTCTCGTCAGGGGGAAGCAGATGTCCAAAAGGCCATCTACACCCACTGGGAGAGATGTGTTCTTGACAGAGCAACAGAGTTCCATCAGGGTCTCCTGAATGATACTCTGTTATGTATGAAACAGGTGGGCGATGCTGAAAAGGAACGCCTCGAGACTGTCACCCGAGATGAAGTCAAAGCTCGGGAGGAGGATGCCTTAGCTGCCAAGGAACAAGCAGCTATGGACGTGCATGATCTTGAGAAACGAGTCAAGGAGGAGATAACTCGGAATACAAATCTGAACACTAAGTTCATGAGAGTATTCGGAGTCGACATAGACGAATGGGATGGTACTCCCGAGTCGGCTTTAGACCTTCTTAGGAAGAAACACGCGAAGAAATCAACCTAAGTGTGTTCCGGGTTACTTGGCAAAATTTTTTCTCTCCCCTAAACCTTGATAACCAGACTTAGTTTTTGCAGAAATTATATATCTGCGAATGTTCCTAAGAAAATCAACACTTATGATTATTCTATGTGTTCATGGTTCCTTTATAACCAGAAAATAGCCTAAATCAGGACATATATTTATTATTATATCCTGAAAGTTCTATTCGGATTAGAACCCATATTTATAAAAATCCGATAGTAGAAATGCTGCTGCAAGTTACCTCCGGATGCTGTTACCTTAAAACCTGATGACTGCTGTTACCCGTTCCTGACCACTATACTGGATGGACTTATACGATATATTCTACTGATGTACCGAATGGACTTTTCTACCCTGTTTATTACTTCCGGATCAACCATTTTTGGACTAACACTATGTCAACTACACACAAAAGGATTACTATTATTACCTGTTGATAATTGGACTATTTACTTCACACCATTCGGATCTACTTATGAACAATAGCACTTCTAGAGGATTGTGGGTAGCTGCCCCTAATTCAACTTCCGTGTCTCTATATATATAACCTCTACTGGATAACAATAGACTATAGCACGTCCATCCCGTAGTTAGCTGACCACACAACCTACCTACAAGGCATCCGGAAGACTGCGGCACAAGACATCAACAGCATTCTGTACATATATAGTCATATATATAACCTCACTATCCTTATGAATACTATATCTATATGTATATTTACACTATGATGATACGTTATTACATAGTGTCAGACGGGTTAATATTAATACGGATCTCTTGTCACTGTTCATATCACTTAACATGGTGCGATACCTATATAGTACATATTCACCAGACTATCATAATTGTCCTGCGTGACATATTTTTGTATAATAATAATTATCTGGTGTTATGGTGGTTATTTAATGCATGATGATGTCATATACGTTACTCTATCTATTTTCTTTTTTTTCAAGTGTATAAATCATAACTGTTACATGTCATAAGGTTTCTAAAACATAGAACCTCTAACGGATTTGATGTTCATAAATTAAAAAGTATCATTAGATAGTATAGTTACGTTGAAAGTCTTTCTCAAGACTACATAATTACTTTGATATTAATAATTACAAACTCATTAGGATGTTATTATGTGGTTTAATTCATTACTTAACAGTTCCGTTACACATAACTGTTATTTTTCCACATATTCGAACTATATCGATCATCCTGTTTGTTAATACGTAACTATAGGATGTTATTATGTGGTTTAATTCATTACTTAACAGTTCCGTTACACATAACTGTTATTTTTTCACATATTCAAACTATATCGATCATCCTGTTTGTTAATCCGTAACTATAAATACTATCGGGTATATCAAAATATCTTTGGAATGATACTGTACATGATGTTAATGTTATATCTATGGTTGTACCTCTATTATTAGGGTAAAGACATATCGTAATGTTATCCCTATATAATAGTATAATAGTTATAACTCCTTCCTAAATGTCTGGGGGAGTAGTGTAGAGGTACGTTAATATAAACCATAGTGGTGGGTACCGTCTGGCATGGCGGGTGAGTCCAGTCGTTGGATGTTCCTCAGGTTCCGGATAGATGGCAGCACTGATCCGGGTCTGTGGGGACATCTGACGACGAACACCTAGGTCCATATATAAAGACCGGGGCTCAGCCGCTACATCAGAGGCCCTCCTGGCCTCTGATCATGTAAATATCTTTATCCATTAGCTGCCCTTGTACCATCTACCGGGTAGCCGTGAGTGTTCATGTAATAAATCATCCGTTGGCATACACTTGAATCACCGCCTTACTCCTTCTTTCCCGATTAGTAAGGCCCGAACCACCAAGTCCGTAAGACTAAACCATTACAAAATTAATGTGTGCAGAAAGTAATAATTACCTAATAATCCAGGGAAATATGTTGTGAAGCATGATATTTGGTACTTTATCAAATCCATATCCTGAAATTTAATATAAAAATCTTGTTATAACTAAACCATACTATCATACAATAATTGTGTGTGTGTGTGTGTGTTTGTCAGTGTGTGACCATGTGTGTGTAGGTCAATGTGTGCCCTGACAAAACAGGCTGATAGGCCTTGCAGTAAACTTCAATTTGCACCCACTCCCGGGTCTTTAAGTGCAACGGTTCAAGAGCTAGAGCAAAAAACAATGCTTTTACGAGCCTCATTACGCAGCAGAGGCACTTTTTTCCAAATGGTCCTACAATGAGCAGATGAAGCCTGCATCATGTACATGTAAGAGCTAATGCACACTCAGCCATTATCCATTCTCCACCCCCAATAGTGAAGCCATAGTCTGACATTTTGAATAGAGACTCTTTTACAAATGTAGGTATTGCCGTTTCGAGATCCTACTGATGTCGAGATATATATGTTATCGAAGCAATAACTAGTCGGTTCGAGTAGGTTTCAGAATCACTTTATTACAGTATGTTTACAAGAGGACTTGCAAATACGTTTCAACCTTTCATATGTCTATAGTCAGTACCCTGTAAGGTGGTAATGCTCTCGCTTAGATAATGATTAGACCGTTTCGAGACCAGAGTAGCCTACCAACTCGGTAGGACTATACATATGGTTCTCCCCCCCCCCCGTACGTAGGAGGAAGGCGGAATATATACCTTTCGTCATGGTTGAATTGTTCCGTACTGAGTGCTCTCTGGTCCGCCCCCTATGTCACACCGCCCGAGGCCACCAGTGGTGCCCTCTTACGAGAGACGTAGGAGACGCTCCTGAAGAGCAACTATCCTACCCCGATACGGTATATAGTAACAGTCTCAAATACATAGGTCCTGACACATAGTACCATAATCTCCCGTGTATAAGACACGTCTTATACGCCAAACAAAAGGCTGGTGCGTCTTATAGCTTTCTCTCAAGTTGGGGGTGCGTCTTATACGCGAGGTATATTTATTATAGAAATGTACTAATCTTACAAAAATCACCCCTAAGAGGTGCGTTTTTAATACGCGAAACAGCCTTTGCTGAATTTGGGGTGCGTCTTCTACGCGAGAGATTATGGTAAATACGATTCCCTACACTACCCCCCTCCAGATAATACTAGGGGAAAACAGTAATAGATATGAAATAATTTAACCATAGTTTATCTATACATTTCACCAAGGGAATCGAGATGATAACGAGATGTTACTACAACTATAACATATTATATGTGATACTATTATGAGAAACCCAAATAACTATTCCTTAAAAGGACTTGAACATAGGTCATTTGACCTTGAAATACATATAATGTGCATAGACAAGAGGTTATACACTGATAATGTAGCAGTTAAATAACAGCAATATATATAACTTATAGTTCAACCTGCCTAACCTTGAGATACCTACTTCATTCAGCCTCCGTCAGAAAGATCACGGTAGTTCATATCCTACCTCCAGGGTTGACACTGAAGAGGTTCCATATGAGTTTTTTGAACATCAGATGTTTCGAAGCTTTGCTTCAAATAACAACACTAGAGTGATCTCGTCTGTCGCAAGAGAATCACATATTATCACAATATATTGTCTCTTTTTAGACATGAGTACATTTCATCCAGCTATAAGGTTAATAATCCTGGTTGGTGATGCCGCAAACTGGTAGAGTAAACCTTTTGAGATAAGGTAAATCCTCTGTGACTATAAATCAGGTAAGTCCAGGGTATATGAAGTATTTTTAGTCCTGTTTGAATGTTTGGCAGTGGTAGTCAAAAGGAGATTTGGTTTAGCTCGACAGCATCAAAGTTGCCCTCGAGGTAGTGGTCTGCGTCCAGGAGGTTGTGATAGCATATATATTTATATATATCACGCTCCGTTACCCTTTTGTAGATCTGGTAATTCGGTTAAGAACAGCAGACCTTGCGTTCCGACTTCGGAATAAAAAAAAATTAATCTGAATCCTCATCCGGTAGCTCTTTCAACCACTCTCGCAGCTGAGAAGGCTTACCTTTCCATTCCTCGAAAGTGTGTACTTTGAAACACATCTTGAACTTCATTCGAAGTTGATCCGAGATGGATCTCTCTTGGGTCACTTTAACTTCCCAATAATCTTCCTTCTTTTTGGCATCTTTTTCACGTTTGTCAGCCTGTTGGTCCTTATCACGAAGACGCTCCTTCTCCTGTTGGTACAGAGCCCCCTTTTCGGCATCATGTATATTACCGACATATGTCAGAGTGTTCTGCACGACTGTATCCCCGAAGACTTCGAGAGCCTTCGAGAACTTCTCTTGCCAAACCTTCACTAGCTTGTCCTGGATGGCGAAGCTAACAACGTTATCTGCGCTAAAATATTTAATTTTAGGCAGCTCTACTACCCTTGCACCAGGAGGAACCTCAGGTTGTTTTGATGAAGAAGAAGCCTGTGAGGAAGGTTTCTTAGCTTTTCCCGGTGTCACCACTTGACTTTCGAGACTGCTAGGAGGAAGTGTCGGGAAGTCGTGTGCAGAGGACAAAGACAAACTCCCGACATGAGCCTTCGAGCTAGGACCCTGATACCAATCAGTTTACCTAGAATCAAAGGTCACGGGTTTAGCTTTGGGGTCTACCTTCTGTAAGACGGAGACACCTCCTGGTACATAAACAGCACCACTTTTCTCAACTCCTTTTCTTAGAGATGCCATAGGCATTCTTCTCATCTGCCTTCCTTTTCAAGGGATGGGCGGCCTTATCCCATTCCTTCATCTCCTCGTAATAGGCATTTTGCAAATGCAACCTGTCCGTTACGAAAGAAACGACGTACCTCGCCCGCAGCTTACCGTTGACGTGTTCATCAACTGACTCCTTTAGTATCGGGGCTCTAGTTTCGGAACCCTCCTCCACAACTATTGCATCTTTGGTTATGAAACCGGCCATTAGCTCCGTATGGAGGTCTTTCACTCCTCGAATGGCATCCTTGAACTTAGTCCTGTGACACACATTCATGTCGAACCATATTTGAACGGCGTACAGTCTTAAGTCCGTCAGGACACTTAGCACTTTGTTGAAACCGCTCATCGGGGACACATTCATACACTCTGTGGTGATGATAGTGCACCTCGTAGAGATGTCTCAAGAACTGGTCTTTCGAGGGCCAAGTCTTTGGAACCCCATTGCTTACTTGTTCATCATGACACGAAGTAAACAAGCATCGTTTTGTCTCATCGAACTTAGAAAGGACCCATTTCAGCTTGAGCTTCTGATCCTCTAAGTAATACGTTTGATCCATTCGCATCACTCGATTGAACCAGTCCCAATAACATTGAAAGACTGATTCCTCCTCGTTACTCCATCGGAGCCACTGTTCATCATCCTACGTACGGTCAGGGTAAATGGCGGGTGGAGCACAATGCTCTTTAGTGTCCATTCGACAGTCCTTGAAGCTCATAGGTTTTAACCTGCTGAACTTCGACAGGGCGTTGGCGAAAATGACCTCCTTTTTGACCTCCATATCCGACTCATCGCTCGAGTGCTTTCTTAGCATCATCAAGCCGTTTCTGATGTTCCGCGGCGCTGGCTAGAGCCTCGTCTCGGAGCTTCTTCTCTTTGGCTTCCTTCCCAACTTCTTTTCCTTTTGTGACATTGTTTTCTTGCTACTTTTCGGTTTCGACGCTGGTTTGTCTTCTTTGGGAGAGACTTCTTTAGACTCCGATTTAGGTGCTGCCACCTTTGGTGTCGAATCCGCTGCCAGAACTTTCTCAAATTTCTTTTTAGATAATCACGAAGCCATTTCGCAATCACTGATGGTCTCTGTTTGGTCAACCTCCATTTCGCTCTAATATTCGTGTGCACTCTTAGAGAGAGACTCGACCGTTATGGTGGACGGTGCTTTCGGGGTCTGCACTACTTTTTGCGCTGCCTCCTGAACAATCTTGACGAACCATTCATGTTGAGCAGCACTGGTAGCACAACCTCCATATGTCTTTAACCAAAACATTTCTGAGTTGTCAAACTCTTCAGGCGTTAATGTGCTCAGAGTCGCATTGCGAATGTTGAGTCTTTATGTTGAGTCCAGATACCGCTGGAAGCTGATTGGCCAGCCGCCTTAACTGTTGTCGACCTAGTTATAATACTGAGTCGTTTGAACACTGAGTCCCGAGAACTGGAAGTCTCGGTGAACGATTAACCGAATGCCTCGAAATCATCGTCGGAGTCATCCTCCACATTGATTTGGGGTTCATTCTGAGCATCCGAAATGCTAAGCGTTCCCACACCCCAGAGATCATCCTCCTCTTGGCTAATAGGAGACACTGTGTTACCCGAACTAGCGGGCAACACATTAGTATCATCCTCTGCCCCTTCGAGCCCACTACGTGACGGGGTGTTACCCCCACCGCTGCTTGCGAGGTTCAACTGAACATCCCGCTTAGTCATTTGGGTTACATGTGTGGTTAACTCGAAGCCAACCAACACACCTTGTATAGTGGAGGTATACAAGGATAAGAGCTTTTAGTTACTTTTATTCCTCGAGACGCTTTTTCACACTAAAAGAATTAAAAACAATGCGCACTCCAGCACACGTCTGGTTGGCACCGAGCCAAGTCACAAAGTGGCGGGATCCCAACCGTCATCTGATATCATTTGAAACAATGCGCATGCGCACTCTTGCGCGTCGCTGTAACCTTGCGTCTTGACCCTATTATCAAAATGAGGTCAGTTGACCCAGTTCCCACAAGACGTTCCCGCCTCACCCTTTCGGGGGTGCGAGTTATTCCACAAATTAACCGGTCTTTTCAGTCTTCTATGTTGACATCTTTTTGATTCATTAGGAGCTCATAGAGGAATTAAAATTATAATACAGAATGCCATATAGCTATCCTGCCGGATTATCCGTCCTCCACCCGCATGAGCGTCAAAAAGGTCACCATTCCAGCCTTCACGTTAGGGTTACATTCTCTCATTTAGCCACTACATATAAACAAGGACAAACAGGACATTACACTCGTTGTGATACTCAGGTTAGGTCACTGCCCCCCTAGCCACAATTCTAGGGCTGCGTCTTACTACTTCGCGTGGAGCGTTTTCTTTAGACCTGGTAGCAGGAGGAGCCTTTTCCATCGGTTGCTTAGTCTTAGCATCCTTTTTCCTCCTCCTTTTACCTTCACCTGCCGAGACTTTTTGCTTTTGGTCGGGATAGCATTCTTTTCGGGGTCCCTCCGCTTTTTGGGCCTACCAGGACCTTTTTTAGCATCAGACGGGGTAATCTGCACTACTTAGCCTACCTCCTCCACCAACTCGAGACCGAGTCTGTAGGTTTCGGTGGTTAGCTCCCTCCCCAACCAGGGTCGTAATCGATCCACATTAGATTTATACTCCCTCCCATATGGAGATTGTATAATGACTGTCGACTCACTTACTATATCGAAGATAGTATATGGTCCGTCCCAGTTATAGGCTAAATTTATACTGACGAGAGGTTCGTGTATTCCAACCACTCTGTCACCCAGTTTGAAACGACGAGGTTTCAATCCTATGTCGTAGCCTAATTTCTGCCAATTGGCGCTTTATTGTAGTTGAATTCTCACAGACTCATAAGCATGCTTAAATCTGTCCCTCAAAGACTCAACAAACAAAATCGCACATGGGGTTTTGGGACTGATCCCTACGACACTATACACCAAATCAGCTGGCAAAATGATGTCTTCCCCCAGAACCAACATGTTTGGCGTACAATTAGTCGAAGCATGTACTGTATTGTTGTAAGCATGAACAACAAAATCACATTGATCATCCCAATCATCCCAATGTGTATTGACCAATGGTTTTAAGCAATTAAACCTTAATCGATTGGACAGACAAGTCAACAAGAGGAGGATTCGGGTGTATGCGAACAGGGTTTATTTCGGTTCGAATAACACAGGCACGGCTACCCGGAGGTAGCTCAGAGAGATTGTATGAGATACCGGATTCTTTATACTAGGTTGGAGCACTTCGTACGGTGATGGTCTCATTTACTCTGACGCGGCGACTGAGCCCTGTCCTCCTCTTATAGGTAGGGACAGTGGCGCCCCCCCCGTGCCTCTCTCACACCACCCGAACAGATGCTGCCACCTATCCGGGAAGTGGAGGGCGAAGCCCGGGTGGCTGACTCACCCACCGCGCCAAAGGACCATAACGTAATGTACATATGTATACCTCTACACTACCCCCACTAGATAAAACTCGGGGGATAAATAAACTATTTAACCAACAATGGGGTTATGCTATAGTTATATCTATCATACAATAGAGGTTATTAACGTTATGGATATGTGTCTTTTAGACAACAATATATGAACATATATATATAACCGGATAGAAGTGATATTACATCGTATACCATATAGTAACAATAAGTTTACATCCGGAATGGGAAAATATATTATAATACAATATTCAATCGTCATACACCCTTTGAGATTTTTTTTTTTTTTTTTACAAACATACTATGAATAGTTATCAACAAAAATGACATAGTCATTATAGTATATGGATATTATGTATTCATTCGGATCACAGATCCGTAATCACCATCCAGCGGAGATCAATAGAAATGAATACGGGTGAACACAGTCCTGTTAATCCAGGTGGTGGAACAATCTCAGTGATAAGATATGTATATTGATATTATTGTTCTGATAATAGAGCAGTGTCCATTCCTGAGATGTGTAACTTGTGTATTAAATCCATGAGTCTATAGTATGTAAGATGATAGGGCAGCTACCCTAATCCTCTGCGGTGTGCTAAAGTCTTGTATATTAATATGATATAGTGTAGGAAACATAAGGACGCTATCCACGATTGCGTTATATGTTCCTATGTCCGTTATATTGAACAGTCCGAGTGTATCAGGAAATATATATATATATATATATATATATATATATATATATATATATATATATATATATATATATATCAGGAATGTAATAACCATAGGATTATGACATACGGCACTATCCACGAGTGTGCCGTGTGTCTCCTCACAGATGCATAGTTCCGGTTGGATATCGGGTACATCCGGGTGCGGCTGTTCCTTTTACAACTAGGTTGTAGACATCATATGTTGAACATCAGACCCGGATGGGTTAGTAGTCCAGCCGGGGCGTCGGGGAATCATTCCTGGCGGGTCATCCGGTATCCTAATCCGAATGGGTGAAGGATACTGTACAGTTTACCGGATTACACCAATAAACTTATCGGATCCCTGAGAGGGGTCTGCGGTTACTTTTTACCGTATTTGTCTTTTAGTAACCGCAAGGCATGTTCTTTTGTGCCATCCCACTCATCGAGATCGACACCGAAGACTGTCATGAACTTACTGTGAAGTTGGACATTCTTCATCTCTTCCGCGTCCAATTTCTTCTTTAGGACGTGGACGGCACAATCCGATTTCTGTTGTGCTTTTTCCGCCAGGTCTTCCTGATACTTAACATCATCCTTGACCTGTTTCTCCACACGATCTTTTTCAGCTTCGTGCAGCTCTCGGAAACACATCAGAGTGTCATTAATCATCCCTTGATGGAATGCTATGGCCCTCTGACGTTGAAGTCCTTCCCATGCTTGGTAGATGGTGCTTTGGACTTCAGCTTTACCTGGTTCGCAACTGTCAAACCAGGTTTCTGCCCTTCCGCAACGAACAACAATTTTGTCTTTCGGCGCTTTGGGCGGTTCCTTCTCCACCTTAGCGGGTGCTGGCGGAGCGGTTGGGTTAGCCTTTTCAGCACTAACCACAACTTTCGGAATGGGAGCAGGCCCGGATTGATCTGGTCCCACGTGGACAAAGGGTACACCATCCGGAGTAGGAGGGAGGTGTACCTGCAATCCCAATTTCAGATAGTGCTGAATTTGTTCATCACTGGTGAGAGGTTTATATGTTCCTCCAGCGATAGGACTGCCTGCCGCCACAGATGGCTTCCGGCGCAGTTTACCCTTGTTACCGGGTGTCAAAACTTGACTCTCCGGGCCATGTGCTCCCAAGTCGGGAAACTGGCTGGAGTCGAGCTTGCCGGGTACGGCTTCAGCAGCGGCCTTATAGGAACTAGGCCTGCCGGAAGCGCCCCTTAACACCTGTGACGGATGTTTGAAGGTCACTTCTTTCGGAGACTTCTCCGCATCATGGTGGTCCAGCGGTGCATCCGGCTGTGGCTACCATCCGGATGTCTGGGGGATCCCTCCCGCCTGGCTTCTTTTCTGCTGCGTCCAGTTTGAACTGGCTTCCTCCCGGAGTTGCAGCACTCGTTCCACTCCTCGTCGTGGAGGTCCAGCTTACACCGACCTTCGGTGAGCACAAACCTCGCCACGAGTTTCTTCCCGTGCGTTGTGTCCTTGGTGCCGAATGATTGATCACTCGGCTTCACGTTTGCCCAACGCTCGTTGTCCATTTTCCGGAACTCAACCATGAGCTCTTTGTGCAGGGCCATAACTTGGTCTCGGGCTTTATTAAGTCCGTCAGCGTGGGCTGACTTACCGTGACGACATAAGTCACCCCGGCGTTTGTAGCTCACACGTTTAGTGCATTTAGCACTTTTCTTGCCCTCGTCTGGATTACACGAGTACTCCGGGTGGTGGTGCATGTGCTCCTCCACCAAATGACGCTGGAACCGGATCTCGGTATCCCAGACGCGTTCCTGTTCCATGTCACTCTTATCCATACAGATGGAGAAGGGGCATGTCTTCCGGGTCTTGGAATACCACTTATCCAAGGCCCAGCGCAGTTTCTTTTTCTGCACCTGACTATAATATGTGTCGGCACAATTGTTCAATGAGAGCCAGATACTCTGGTACATCTTATTCGGGACGGGGTCGCTGTCGGTTAGACGCATCCAGTCCTCATCGTCGGAATTGCCGTCCTTGTTGTACCGTTTCGGGCAGGCATATTTTACCGTACCCTTTTTGGTGACACCAGTGACGCAGTCCTCCATGCTAGTAGGGATGCGGTCTTTAAAACCCCCTTTAGCATTAGCCCATCTGTCCGCATCGGATAGAGTTGGCGGGACTATGTTGTCGTCCGACTCATCCGAAACATTCGATTCGGAAACAGATTCCTCTACTTCCATAGATTCTATGGGTTCGGGGGCTCTGTTCCGTCGTTCAATGATGGCTGAATCCGGAAGGTTTTTAAGTTTCCGGAGTTCAGCCTTCCGCTGACGTTCGGACTGGGTTTTAGTCCAGCTCCCGTCGTCAGAATCTGCGGGTGTTTCTGGCTCCTTGGCTTTTGGCTTAGGAGTCGATTTTCCCGCACGAGGACTCTTAGATTAGGCGTCCTCCCGTTTGCCGGTAACGACAATCTTTTTTATCGGAGGAGCAGTGGCGGCTTCGTCGTCCAGACGCTTCCTCTCACTCTCCTCATGCCTCGCTTTTGCTGCGGCTCGCTCATCCTCCATTTGTTCCCGGATGAGACGACGGATAAGTTCGGGTCGAGTCCAGGTTAATAGGCTCGACTTCCGGCACTTTTCAATATCGGATTCCCGGAGGGTATAACCCGTAGACCAGGAATCAAACGCCTCCGCGGCTCTCCGGTACTCATGGACAGTCAATAAAGACGTCTCGTGAGAGTCCGGGTTCGGGTAACGGTGGCTTTCGTGTCGTACAAAAAGCCCGACCCAGTCCACCTGCTTGAAGTCCTCAATACCCCATGTACTACGATCAGGTCGTGGCATGAGGTCGAGCTCAAGGGTCATAGCAGCATCATGTACTGCCCTACGGAATTCTTGGTGGACCATAAGTCCCCGTTGAAACCATCCGTAATCCGTCAGCCATTCCTGAGGGATTTCTGAGTAAACGTGGTTAGGTATAACCTCCAGGATACTCCGTCGGACTTCCGGGTCAATCAGAATATGACGACCGTCTTCATCCATCTTCATCAAGGTCGGGTGAACGAACAGGTACCTACCATCGTAAGATGGGTAGTAGTTTTCGCTCACCTTGTGGCGCCCAAGGGTTCGAAATCCGTCATCCGGGTTTCCACTGCAGTCGTCCGCCCAACTGCTGGTTGTCGGGTTACCGGTGGCTTCACCGGATTCCCCCATCGTCACGGGTGACGAATCCGGTACAGGAGGGCGATCCCCCCCCCCCTGTACTGTTGTCGCCTGGAGAAGACGGTAGCGGTGAAACCGGTCTACTGTTCTTCCCCAAGTTGAAGTTCTCGAGATCATCGTCGAACTCTATCATTTCCTCCTCCCGCGGGGTAACCGGGGACAAAGGCTGTGAGCCTTGTTCAGTGTCGGCATCCGGAAGGATGCTATCGGGAGTCAAGTGACCTGGCTCGCCGGACCGCTTTGACTCCACCACGGTTTTCTCAGCCATACGCTGAGAAGACAACTTCAGGGGTAGATGATTTTCCTTCCCCGCCGAACACTCACCTACTCGGTGTTCATCCTCCTCCCGCTCCAGAGGGTTTAGCTGCTGTGGAAGGAACCAATCTGAACAATTTATGGAGACACACCTGTTGTACGGTCTGCCTCCTCCGCTCGTTCAATTCAAGATGGCCGAATTCTCGCGGTTGACGTCACTTCCCCGCTGTCCGGCGGGGTCACGAGAGGTCATATGCGAGTAGCCAATGTGACGTCACACAACACGTGCGATACATATAAACAAATAACAATCCGTACAGTTCTGCCATTATCGCTCATCTTCGGGAGACTCTCGAGGGATTCATATGGGGCCTTTATGGATAGTCTTTACGTATCCATCAAATTTTTCGTCCAATACCAACTGGTACGTCCCCCGGGAGTTATAACAGCAACCTGTAGCGAACCGTTAAACAAAAGGACAACATATAACGGATTACAGGACGATACACTTGTTGTGTAACGGGTTAGGTCACTGCAGCCCTGGCAAGTCGTGGACTGCGACAGAGCACTACACCATCTCCAGCTCCCTTATTCAACCTGGCAGACTTCCGAGCCTTTTCTAGGGATTTCGTAGCCAACAACTTCCCTTTCCTCTTCAGTCCGCCTGCACCCGTCGAGACTTTTTTTACTACACCGCGCCGAGATGGTGTTGGCGCTGGCATTACTGTTTTACTCGGTACCTTTCTAGGTCTCCCGGGACCTCTGCCTGGTAATTTCTTTAACCGGGGTACCCTATCCATATTAGATATGGATTTGGAACCTTCTCCATACTTCTCGTCAGAATTATCCCTTCCTAACCAAGGACGTAGCCTATCTATATTGGACTTATACACCCTTCCTATATCGGATTGTATTAATACCGTACAATCACTGATCACAGTAGTTACTGTAAACGGACCATCCCAATTGGATGCCAGTTTAACATGCCTCAGGGGTTCATGTAATCGTAAAACACGATCTCCGGGTTTAAAGTGTCTTATCTTTAAACCCGTATCGTACCCGGCCTTTTGCCAGCGGGCACTTTTATGTAATTCCAGACGAACTACTTCATATGCCTTTTTAAACCGGTCTCGTAATGCTTCCACAAAAACTACCTGACAAGGTAATTCCGGATTCATTCCGACGACACCAAATACCAAATCCGCTGGCATTATTAAATCTTCTCCAAATACTAACAAATTTGGAGAGCAGTTAGTACTCGAATGAACAGTGCCATTGTAAGCGTGTGTTACAAAGTCGCATTGTTCATCCCAATCATCCATATTGTCATTTACAAGTGATTTTAGGACTTGTATAAGGGTTCTATTGAACCTTTCTACCAGCCCGTCACTTTGTGGACGATACGGATTGGTCCTAGTTTTACAGATGGCGAGATATTCACACATACTTTGCCAGAGATTGGATTCGAATTCCCTTCCCTGGTCACTGTGAAGCATTAAGGGCACTCCAAAAGTTAGTACCCAACCCTTCACAAAGGCTTCCGCACAAGTAACAGCCTTATGATCCGGTAGTGGGAAGACTTTAGTATACTTGGTATAATAGTCACACACTACCATCATGCACGTATTGTCATTCGGCGTCTTATTTAGTCCGCTAATAATATCTATTCCTATTCGGGCGAACCTTACCCCGAATAATTCTTGGGATAAGGGCAACTTACCGGGTCCTTGTCCGGGTTTGTTTTTACAACAATCCGGGCAACTAGCCACCCATCGGAGTAAGTCTTGCGACATACCCGGCCAGTAGTATCTCTTCGAGAGACAAGCTAAGGATCGTTTCTTTCCGAAATGACCACTTGTTCTGTGTCCATGACAATAATACATGATGTCTCTACGCATGGCAGATGGAATGACAACTTGTATCTGCTTTCCACCATTGTTACATGGTTTCCAGCGGTACAGTATTCCTCTCTTGACTTCTAGCTCCGTCCATTGAGCTAGAAACCTTCTCATTTCCCTATTCTCCAGCGAGGCTATAGGCCTAGCTGGACATATACCCTTTGGTACCAATTGTAGAAGCCTAGCAGTAACCGAGTCAGCCTCCTGGAAGTTCCTTATGGTTTCTAAGGACCAATCCAGGACACTGCCTATACGTGTTTCGAAAGGAATTCGAATCGAGGCTGCTACTGCTTTATGTATCCCACAATCAGTACAATTCGGATTGTCACATTTCCGTATTGGTATTCGGGATAAGGCATCAGCATTCACGTGATTATTTCCGGCACGATGCTGTATCTGACTATTTTCTAGTCCGAATTCAGACAGATGGGCTAGCCATCTCCCTATCATTCCTTCGGCATCCCGAAAGTTTAATAACCATCTTAGGGAGGAATGATCCGTACGTAATGTAAAGTTAGTTCCCCACAAGAAGTGTTTAAACTTTTTGGTATACACCACGACAGCTAATAATTCACGTTTAGTTGTGCAATAATTTCGCTGTGTTTTACTCAGTGTATTGCTAGCGAATGCAATCGGGACCTCCACTCCACCTTGGACTTGGGAGAGGGCTGCTCCGATACTTTCATTGCTAGCATCCGTATCCAGTATGAAATGCCCATCCTCGGATGGGTATTGTAGTACTGGAGTACTCGTGAACAAGGCTTTCAATTGTTGGAAAGCTTGTTCCTGTTCGGTTCCCAATGGGAACTTTTCCTTCCTACTACCGGGGATCCATGTTGTTAGGATTTGTAAGGGATAACTTACCCGAGAATAATTCGGTATGAAGTCTCTGTAATAGGAACAGAATCCTAAAAATGACCTTACTTCCTTTGGACTACTCGGTACTCCCCAGTCCGTTACTGCCTGAATTTTTTCAGGATCAGCTTTTATTCCTTCTTCAGATATTATCCGGCCCAAATAATTTATGGACTTTTTAAACAAATTACATTTCTTAGGTTTGAGTTTTAAACCGTTAGATATTATTCTTTCTAATACTAACTTGAGGTTGTGCAAGCATCCGTCAAATGTTTTGCCTAATAATATTACGTCGTCAAGGTAAACGAGGCACCTTTTCCATAACAGATCACTTAAAAGTGTCTCCATCATGGCTTCAAAGGTTGCCGGAGCGTTACATAAGCCGAAAGGCATAACATTATACTGGAACAAACCTATATGACTTGAAAAAGCCGTCTTTTCCATATCATCCGGGTTCATTCCTACTTGCCAGTATCCGGATTGCAAGTCCAGAGTACAAAACCATTTATTACCTCCTAAAGAATCGATTGTTTCATCAATTCTTGGCAATGGATACGAATTTTTCTTCGTTAAACCATTTAGTTTCCTATAGTCTATACAGAACCGGATAGACCCATCCTTTTTCGTCACCATACATACTGGACTACTCCATGGACTGCTAGATGGAACTATTACATTCTGTTCTAGCATCTTAGCTATTTCTGCTTCTGCTACCCTCTTCTTAGGCAGGGGTAGCCTCCGATACGGGATCTTGAAGGGCTTCGCTTCTCCCGTATCAATGGTATGTAATACCTTCGTAATCTTTCCGAGTGGTTCACCCGGAACGGCGAACGCCCTCTGATACTTAATCAACAACTCTTTGAGTGTATCTTTCTGCGAAGGATCTTCTAGACTCGTATCCTCATACATTGTCTTCAGATCTTCGGTCCATTCTTGTTCAACCATTTTAACCGGAAGGTTCAGGGAACAGCTAGTCACTGTCTCAGCCAGTGTAACGGTACCGAAATTGGCTCCTTTTTTTAAGTACAGGGTCCTGTTACCGGTATTGGAAACCGGTATGACTGACCAAGCCCCATTGGCTACTATCGTGTCAACCGATTCCAATCCTAAACCAGCCAGCATAATCGTGTCCGGCTCAATTACTGCATCCTGGTTCCTCAACTCGGAATTGCTCCGAACCAGAACATCACAGGCCACTCCCGGAGGGATCTTTACAGTCTGAGCGACGGACGCCACACTGCTAACTTGTCTCAATACACATTGTACTTTCACAGGATAAGGATGCTCTACTCTCAATTCCCCAGTTCTCGGGTCCAAGACTGCTCAATACAGGGCCGCAAAGTCTAATCCTAATATCCCTTCATCCGCTATGCCGGCAATTGTAGTAGTTATCACATATTCGTTAATACCCTCGAATTGCAATTTCACACACATCCTACCATATGTTTGCATCTTACTACCGTCGGCCGTTTGGGCGTTTCCTCCCAATAGGAGAGTATCGCGCACATCCGGTATAAGATCCGCTACTTTCCGAGAGACACAGGAGTGGCTAGCTCCCGTATCAACTAGGAATTCAGCGGGTCTTCCATTGATATTAAGCGAAACATACCACCGCCTTCCATGCAACATGGAAGGTACATCAGTTATTGCAGAATCCTCATTGTTCACACCTGGGTCCCGTCCACATCCTTTTAAGTATTCCAGACAAGGATGGCCCGGGGGTAGGTGAGCACTACCAACTCTGGCCAAAAAATGACCTCCTACCTCCAATCCGGTACCGGGTTTCCCCTGTGCTCCCTGGGCACTTGTTATATCGGATTCCCCAATCCCCTGAGTGGGCTGCTCTACCACCTCAGTATCGGGCGAATGTGTTACTCCATTCGGATCTGCACCACTGCTGGTGGTATCATGGCAAGTGACTATTCTGGGATCCTGTTGCTTGCCAGTAACAGAATCCCCTCTCAGTTTTCCTTATCGTCTACTGTGGAAAAACTCATTCATGTTCTAAATACCGGTTTCTCTGCCACACATTCGGCAGCGAAATGGCCTAATTCTTGGCACCTATAGCATCTTCTCTGGGACTTATCCACCCTTGGGCGTCGCAGAGCATTCGTCAATCGGGTAACCAGATTCTCCATAAAATCCCCCTGAGCAGTTGACACTGCCATCTGAGGAGTAGAGAAAGTGGGTAACTGTGGTACTGGTAACTGCGCTACCGGTTTCTGCGGCACCTCTAATTTCGGTGCTATCGGTGATGCATCCCCTACGGATTTCTGAAAGTTTGATTTCTTCTTGAAACCTCCCTTTCGGTACCTTTTCTGCCGATAATATTTACCGGCAATTTGTACAGATCCGATATATTCCCCGTCATCATCAGAGATATATTCGTAATCGGAGTCCATCGAACCGGACTCAACTGCAGCCGTGTGTTCCGGTATAGGTGGACCACTGTTAACTGCCGAAGCTCTTGCAGGGGGTGCATTGGCACCTAGCAACCGCTTCTTCCTATCATAATTCTCGATAGCCAGGAACAGATCATTGAAGGAGGTATCGTCCTTCCATTCATCCCAAGCGATAGTCTTATGTTCCGGATCCCGGAGCCCGGCAATGAATTGAGTGAATAACTCTTGTATCCAACATTCATTGTCATATTCCCAATTAGGCCTAGCTTTACTGAGCAGGTCCTGTAGTTCCAGCCCAAAGACTTTATGTGACTCCCTGGGCTTCTGTGTCCATCTCTTAAATGTGATCCAAGGATCCTCTCGGACAATAGAACCGAATAGGTAGCAGGCACACTCCAACAATTCGTCGTAGGTACCTTCTATCCCATATTCTTTTCTCCATCTGTTCAGGGCTACTTTGCCTCCCTTACTAAGCCAGCAGACTAAATACGGTAATGCTTCGTCTTTAGTCCATCCGCTACAATTCACCTCGTCTACAAAGATTTGATAACTATCTTTCCAAGGTTCATTCGGATCGTATGGCGGAGGTATCCGTCCCATACGACGCGCAGGATTAGAACAACCCCTGAGCCGATTGGCTTCCTTCAGGCTCCAATCCATCACTTCGACCACATCGGCTCCTTTACGATAGCAGTCGATTCCTAATCCCTGAATGCATCTACTATTATCAAAAATTTCCTGCATTCCGGGAGACATGGAAGAACGCCTATTCATTCTCTTAGGCTTTCCTCCGTCTCCTTGATTAGCACCATAAGGAGTATTACCTCCTCTTCCTGGTCCTCCCGGTGGATATCCTCCACCACCGGATCCTCCTGACGGATATCCTCCACCACCGGATCCTCCTGACGTATATCCTCCACCACCGGATCCTCCTGACGGATATCCTCCGCCACCGGATCCTCCTGACGGATATCCTCCGCCACCGGATCCTCCTGATGGATATCTTCCACCTCCGGATCCTCCTGACGGATATCCTCCGCCACCGGATCCTCTTGACGGATATCCTCCGCCACCGGATCCTCCTGATGGATATCTTCCACCTCCGGATCCTCCTGACGGATACCTTCCGCCACCGTCATAGCCTTGGCTGTGGCCTTGCCCAAAATAATTTGAATTTTGGGTATTGGTATAACCGGTATTATAACCGTCATAGCCGTAGCTATTCGCTTGGTATCTCCTGACACCATGGGAGTCACCGGCCGGAGGTTGTCCACCATCGGCATACGTTCCTTTATGTGGGTTTTGTGCATTTTGCACACCTACATAAGTTGGACGAGATGGAGCATTCCGATAATGACCATCAGGCATTTTATTTCTTGGCGGGGGACGTGGTGTACTTGCGCCGGGACCAGGGGTGGGTTTCGGGGGGTCAGGTTGTTTCGGGTTATTCCGATTCCCGTCTTGTTTACCCGAACCATTGTTCCTTGAATCAGAAGGATCACCTGCTCCACCAGCAGCTGTATTCATCAAAAAAGGTATTTGAGGTACTGGTGGGGCTCGTAAATTGTTTCCGGGTGGAGTAGAATGGGAATCACCTTTAGTGGGTGCTCCTGTTACTTTAGTTGTGGAATCTACTCCATTCGGCGGTTTATTGGGATTATAAATACCGCCTGCTACATGTTTATCAGCCCCATCGGTTACAAAGGATTATACCGAGTGGGGCCGGAAACAGGTGTCGCGCTTTGCAATCCTACAGCGTCATCATTATCTACTGTAGCACCTGCCTGTAAACGACTAGCTAATTGTACGATTATTGTATCATCTAATGGGCCAATTGCTTGTTGGGTTTGTTCTACATAGTCACCCAATGCAGCTGCAGTATTTTGTAAATCCTGCAGTTCGAGTAGATATTCATCCCGATCATTCATTAGTTGTTCATTGTATCGGAGGATACCTATCCGGACAGTTTCGTTATCTTTGGCCTGTTTAACACAACATTCTTTCAGGCGTTCGTATTCTGCCTGCAGCGATTCTTTTGCACTTAGAAATTGGGTTTCTTCTTCGTGCAGTCGTTGCTTCAGAGTTTGTTTTTCATTTTCAAACTCGGCTCTCATATCTCGGAGATTCTCCAAAATATCTTCTTTCTCTTCGAATGCTTCATCCTTAGCTCTCGCTATCAGGTTAAGCGTCTCGTTCATAGCCAGATATTGCTGGTTCATTTCATCCATTTCCCGATTGTATTTATCATGATCCGGAACGGTGAAAGTAACATTCCCAGTGGTAATTGCACTACAATCAAGTGGTGGTAATTGCCCTGGGACATCGTAAGGAAGCTGACCAAAGGTTACCTTCCTTGGCATAGGAGCCGGATGGTTTGGGTCATGGCTTCCTCCAGTTTCGAACAAAGAATCTGCCAATTCTAAATTGACAGAGTAATGTTGGTTGACACGTTCAACCCGGTGTTTCACCAGGATTGATTCCGGGACATTTTCCTCACTATCCGCGTAGTGAGGTATCGTGTCCCTCCATTGCTGATCCCTGGAGGGCGCATTAAAATGCGCTGATTCCTCCAGGGTCTCATCCGGATTGGCGTTATACGCCAATCTCGTACCCGCCTGTTCGGACACTATGTGTCCGGGCTATACATTTCTGCCGAACCCGCTGGTCACGGCACCAGTGTAATGGGTTCCGTTCTCCCCTTATTCGATTGGACAGACAAGTCAACAAGAGGAGGATTCGGGTGTATGCGAACAGGGTTTATTTCGGTTCACAGGCACGGCTACCCGGAGGTAGCTCGGAGAGATTGTATGAGATACCGGATTCTTTGTACTAGGTTGGAGCACTTCGTACGGTGATAGTCTCATTTACTCTGACGCGGCGACTGAGCCCTGTCCTCCTCTTATAGGTAGGGACAGTGGCGCCCCCCCGTGCCTCTCTCACACCACCCGAACAGATGCTGCCACCTATCCGGGAAGTGGAGGGCGAAGCCTGGGTGGCTGACTCACCCACCGCGCCAAAGGACCATAACGTAATGTACATATGTATACCTCTACACAATGAATCAATGTACAATTGAACCTTTCCACCATACCATCACTCTGTGGTCTGTATGGATTGGTTCGAGTCTTACATATGGCGAGGTAATGACACATTTCTGACAAGAGGGAGGACTCGAACTCCCGTCCCTGTTCCGAATGTAACATCAAAGGTGCCCCGAATTGGAGGATCCAGCACTTAACCAACGCTACCGCACAGGTTTTAGCCTGACTTAGTAACGGGAACACTTTTGTGTACTTTGTGTAATAATCCGAGACTACCATCATGCAAGTGTTGTGGTTGTGTTAAAACCAGTAATAATATCAAGTGCAATTCTGGCAAATCTCACACCAAACAGTTCTTGCTGTAGAGGGCTTTTACCCACACCAACAACTGGCTTATTCTTACAGCACTGTGGGCATGTCTTTATCCATCTCTCGAGGTCTTTAGACATTCCTGGCCAGTAGTATCTTCGTTGGAGACGCTCAAGAGAACGTTTCTTTCCGAAATGACCACTGGTTGTATGTCTGTGACAGAAGAACATGACATCCCATCTCATGGCAGAAGGCATTACTATTTGTAATATCCTTCTCTTTCCAGGCCTTATCTTCCATCTACATAATAGTCTGTCTCAAATCAATAATTCAGACCATTGTGAGAGAAAAAGCCTAAGTTCTCTATTTTCCAACGAGATTTCAGGCCTCACTGGACATTTCCCTTTTTTAACCAGTCCTTTCAGACTAGACAATGTAGGGTCTGTCTCCTGAAACTTTAGTATCAAATCAGGAGTCCATTGTAAAAGACTCTGCATCAATACAGGTTCTACAGGAGGTCCCATACTGGCTATTACAGCCTCATGAGCACCGCAGCCGTTACATTCTAGTCTGCCGCATCTTCGAACAGGTTTCCTGCTCAGGCTATCAGCATTGGTGTGCTGACTGCCTGGTCTATGCTGGATATGACTATTTTCCAGCCCCAATTCACTCAAGTGCGCCAACCACTTCCCAACCATCCCTTCTGCATCTTTGAAATTTAACAACCATATCAAGGACAAATGATCGGTACCAAGTGTAAAGTTCCCTCCATAGAGAAAGTGTTTAAACTTTTTCGTATAAACCACCACAGCCAACAACTCTCGTTTAGTGGTACAATAATTCCTTTGAGCGTTATTAAGACTATCACTCGCAAAAGCTATTGGAACCTCGACACCATTCTGTATCTGGGATAATGCCGCTCCAATAGATTCGTTACTTGCGTCAGTATCCAGAATGAAATGACCAGTTTCATTCGGATACCTCAACACTGGAGTTTCCTTAAACAATTTCTTCAATTCCTCGAAAGCAGCCTGTTGATCATTCCCACAAGGGAAAGGATCTCAAGCCCTGCTAGGAGTCCAGTGTGCGACAGTTTGTAAGGGATACGTTACCCTAAAAAAATCCTGGAATAAAGTCTTGATGGTAAGAGCAGAATCCCAGAAACAAACATACATCTTTCGGGCCTTTTGGTCTTTCCCAATCAGAAACTGCTTTAAGTTTATCCAGATCTGCCTTAATAAGGTGCAGTTAGGCCCTTTGGATCAGTTTTTCAAAATAAAAAAAAAAACATGTACAAGGTGCACCCCTAATGTGGCAGGACTGGTCAGCATATGATGCTGATATCTTTTTTTAGAATGCCACAAATGAGGTGTGAACTAAAGCAAGTACTGATAGGGCGGGAGGGCAGCTGAAGTCTTATAAATCTAAAATAAAAAGTTGAAAAATGAGGTTTGGCACTAGCAGAAATTTAGGATTTTCCCAAAATTTCAAAAATAGGTCAGTTTAGTGACATTTTTATGCACCATCTGAATATAAAATTGTGTCCAAAAGGGCATATGGGTAGAAACTGATGAATTTAAAATGAAAAAATTTAATATTTCCCAAACTTTTTATCTTAGGAGGGGGCGTACAAGGGGGTTATACGCCTCAAATTCAAAAATGAATGGCAGATTCTTGTTTCTGACGGATATCATCTTTTCAGTAGGTTGCGAGAGAATCTTTGTCTTAACCTCCCCCTTCTGATTCGCGTATAAGCCATAGCTTTTACATAGGGTACTACGGTCGTAGCAAGTATGAAACTGTCTATGTTGTGAAAGATATTCAAGTATAAGCATCTGGCCAACCTAAATTCTCACTTAACAGAAACTTACCATGTTTCCAAATCCAGCATCAGTCATATCAAGTAAGGCAACAATCTTCTTATCCGGATTTTGTTTGAACTGTTTTTCTATGTGCCAGGCCACAAACTGCTTTATCAATGGGAGCTTTTCAGGATCTTTCTTGTTCTTCTTAACGGAGAAGTACACTGGTTGGAACAAGAAAGCATTTCATACTTAGGCCACACCAAATATAAAGAGAATGGACTATAATCGATGTAGGGCCTTCAGACTCAGGCCATAATGGCTTCCCATCATCACAGTTTTTTAATGGCGAAATAATCTTTTAAATACATGTACTCCAATTAGAAGCAAGTTTGGTCAATTTTGTTTTTAATACATTATTAGAGCTGAATGTTTACATTGGGTGCAGCATTTCTAACACGTAACCAGGGGTAGACACTAACGCTGGCCCATAAGCCAATGGCCCGTAATATTCTGGGTCTGGGCCGGATCTTCTCAATCAATACCCTCCTATGAGTCCAGCTGGTCCACGGGAGTGCTTGAAGGTAATTCTAGGTGAATGTTCCCACACCAATATAGCCATGTTATATATCATTGGAAGGAGAAAATCATGACGAACCTGACCCATTTAAATGAGGATTTTCTGTAACTAAAATGGAAATAGCTATGATTTTCTTCTTAAAAAATGTGTAATACTTATGCTGGGCCTGTAGATATAGGTGTGGGCCAGTGGATTTCTGAAGCTGCGGGCTAAAAATATTAGTGTCTACCACAGAAAACAATAAATTGGACATATCGTTAAAAAGAGCAGATCATTTTTTGTTATTTTTGCTCAAAATCGGCTTTTAACTTTTTGTCTAAGTTTATAAATGTACGGTGTCCAGGCCAGGCCCAGAGGGCACAGACTTTCAGCAATTTTTCTTTCTCCTCATACTAAACTTTATGAGTATTTACTTCAAATAGACAAAATTAAGATGAATACTGAAGGAAAAGCCATGGTTTCATACTACACACACCCTCCAAAAGGTTTATAATAGTAAAGTCATGGTTTTATATGAATGAGTAAGAAGTGACCACTTTGCACTGCCTGTGGAGGCATGCACTTTTGGCAGTGGAAATTGATGGCTCTCCAAAAACACCCTCTCCAGACATGGCTAAAATGCCTGGCTAAATTGGGCAAATCAATCCAGAAGTGACTGCAATGGAAGGCTATGATATAAGCCTACATTATCATCTGTGATGCATAAATAATTAGAACACAAGTAATAAAACTACAGCAGAATGTGTCCTAAGAAGTGCCAAAACACCCTTATTGTCTAGGAGAATAGAACGAGTAAATTACCCAAGTAACTTACCAGGGTTAGTTAAGAAGGGTTCTAATGAGCCAAAAAGCACTATGTATAGTGCTGTTTGGGGATTGGGACATCCGGTATGACGTCACAGTTTTGCGCACATTTTGGATCGAGTGGAAGTGTTTATGAGCAGAGTGGGTAAGTGTTGAATTTTACTTATAATTCTTTTCATTTACCTATTATTTTATATAATAAAAAAAACGCTTTCATTAAACAGTTCTTCCATCTTGGATCTACTTTGTGCACCAAGTCAGTCATGGCTCACATTTATTCAGGTTCTGAAGATGAAGATCCGCAACGATACAAGCTCAGTAACTGATTTTCAAGACAATTGGGCTGGTTATGACCATCATTGTTGTTATGTTAGTCCACTTGAGCTTCTTGAAGAACTCATGGGTGAGGAAGTGGAACCTCTACCTCATATGACCAATGAACAATTCCTACAATATCAAAATGACCGTCATCATGTCATTCGTGATAGGTTAGAAAGATGTTGTAATTTATTGAGAGAAATTCAAGAACTTGAAGATGACGTTCTGAGAGAGAGAGAGAGAGAGAGAGAGAGAGAGAGAGAGAGAGAGAGAGAGAGAGAGAGAGAGAGAGAGAGACCGAGACCAAGTAGGTGCTCACTTCAACCGGAGCAAAGGCGCCCGTCAATAGGGAGAGGAAGAGACGGTCCCCTCCTCTAGGCTGCTATGAAGAGGATTATTACTACAGAGATTTTGTTTGTTTAGTTTTACATCCGGGGGCCATTGAGGAACTCAGACATTCAATATTACAGAGATAGATCACCTCTAAGATATCCTGTGAGACCTCCTTATAGGTTTGGGGAGTATGAGGAGGATAGGAGGAGATATGGTCCTCGCTACTTTACAGATCCTCCAGTTCTTAGACTCCACAAGCCGGTCAGATCCATCCCAGCACTGAGGTGATATCCTGTTTGCTGAAGGAGCACAACAAACTCCAAGTGAAAAACTTAAAAAAAAGGAACTCAAGAGCTCTCCACACTGTCAGCTTCAGTTATCAATTCAAGCATGGTGACTAGCTTTCTCCAGGGTGAAGATGTTTCACCAGATGATTCTGTATCAATGGTAGCAAACCAAGATAAGAAAGAACCAGATATGGTAGAATCAAATAAGAAAGATTGATTGATTGATTTGTTTAACGTCCTAAGGCCCGTAGGGCCTCATGTGACTGAAAAAAAAAGAGAGAAAGAAGATGAAAAAGAGGAGGAAGAACCAGACCCATCCCAGCACTGAGGTGATATCCTGTTTGCTGAAGGAGCACAACAATTGGTCAATGACTCACATCTCCCTCGCAAGGTGATGATGTGGAAATAAAAAAGTCTGTTTTTCTGGATTATGCTATAAAGCAAGCTGATAAGGAGTTACAATTCACTCAACAGGCTTTACTGGCAGCTATTGTTGCTTTCCTTCCATTATTGGAACTAATGTTCAGTCAAACACAGTCAAAAAGGCAATGAATTTGCCAATGTGGGTAAAGGTGCACTAGTGGCACTAAAATTAGCCTTCTATGTCAATACTTCTGTGGTAAGAAGGAGATATACATTAAGACCAGCAGTGGATGTGTGAGTTGCTACCACTGTCATAGAAGCTGTGAGCAGATTGAAGAGACAGTGAAATTAAACGAGCTAAAAAATCTGACAAACTTGTGAAGGATCTATTCCCAGCACCGGAAAAGAAACAGTCACAACGTGGTAGGGGTACAGGCAAAAAAAAAGCCACTAGACTCCTCAGTTCTCTCAATGAGGCAGAGGAGGGAGTCAAAGAGGAAGAGGTCGAGGAGCCCTGAGGGATCCAGCAGACACGACTCACCACAGCCCATTGAAAAAGTCCAAGAAAAAGGGAGGATAAATACAAAGGTTTGTACAACCAAAGTTTCAAAATACTCCTGAAAATTCTGTGGCAGGTCAAATCGAAAATAATCTCAACTTTTGGTATATGGAAAGCAAAAGGATAATTGAACAAGCAGTTTCAACAAGATCAATGGATCTCAAATATTTTTCCAGTACCAAAGCCTGGACTTAACTTAATTGAATAAATTAGTTGAGTATGAACATTTCTAGATGACAACTTTGGCACCAGAAATGGAAATGGTAGCGACACCAAAATCTTGGTTAACATCCATAGATTTAAAGGATGCGTATTATACCTTCCAATTCATGAAAGTGACAGAAAATACCTAAGATTCTTTTGGAACCAAAAGATCTACCAGTACACAAGATCTACCAATTGGAATTGGATGTGCGTCTAGATATTTCACCAAAATTCTGGGACCAATCTTCAGAAAGGCAAGATTAAATGGGATAACTTGCTCACCATATATATAGATGATATGTGTAATAGCTGAAGATTTTGGGATATGCGTAAGAGCTGAAGATTTTGAGGAGTGCAAAACAAATGTACTGGAGGCAGAATCTATAAGTTAAACAAGACTTAACTTGGTAAAAGGTGAAGTTTGACTTAAAGGTTATAGGGTTGCTTGACTGCCAACAAAGAGAACAACATAGAGGTCGCTAGCTGGGTAACAAGGTAAATACTAAAAAAGGTCTTCTGCTAAACCAGAAGTCTGCCCTGAGAACAACAGGGAGAAAACTTGATCAAATAGTGTGGGACTGTTCTCTTATAAACCTTTAGTCTTGTTTAACTTATAAAGTTTAAATCTGGTTGCTATGCTGACAAAGTAATCACACCAGAGATTTGAAAGCAGCCTTGTTACCCAGCTAGTACTGACACCATATTGTGTGCTGGAAGTCATGGTGAGCACTGTAGACTGGTAAGTGACTGGTCCATCTGCCCTGTTTTAGGATGTAATCCACAGGTAGTTTACTGTAATCTGCCCTAGATACAGAGGCTCCTCTAGTTGAGTGTGCCTTGAACTGTTTGGGGACTCCAGATTCGTAAATGACATCTTTTTTCAATCTGGACACTGCAGTACAGTCGACTTGTTTTTTGGTTTTGCATAAAGACAACCAAAATTGGTCCTTGCTACCTTCTCTGAAGGGTTTAGTCACATTAAGGTGCCTCTTTAAAGTTCTGTAAGGGCAGAGTGCCCTGTCTATGAACTTGTCAACATGGAACCTATCTAACTAAAGGTTTTCTCTCTTTAGTATGTTTGAGTTGCTTGTCTATCAGTAGTACCACCTCATCATTGGTGAATACTATTCAGCTGACTTTAAAGGCATGTAATGTCTGGGCCCTTTGTGCTGTTGCTAGTGCCAAAAGCAAAACAGTCTTGTAGGTCAGGTATTTATAACTTAAGTCTTCCAATGGATACCAAGACTTGAGCATGGTCAATACACTGTCTATGTCCCAAGTGTGAGTATATCTGGCCTTGGGTGGCCTGTCTACAGAAACTCCTCCGAGTTGTCTAAGATCCAAGATGGCAGCCATAGCTTTGTGACTGACGATTTTTGAGGCTATAATTTGAAAAATAGTCATTTCTTTCTATAAATACAGTTTAATTCTAGACATTTCTGACGTTGGAATGAGTAAATTATATCAATGTCAGATACTGAAAATATATAATTAGGAAAATTTAAATTAAAAAATCGAGTTAAATTTGGATTTAGTACATGAATCTAGGTAGTCCCTTTTGGTTTATCTGTTCCTGGCAAGTACTCAAGCCTATTTCAATTGGGTGGGGACAAGCGACGAAGCAACCCCTTTTTGTATATAGGGTAACAAGGCTTGTTTTTAGATCCCCTTTGTGATCACATATGCCACTGCCGTGGTGTTGTCTGACAGACACCTGATCGTTTTGCTACGATAGCCTTTGGCATATATCTGTAGGACTAGCAGTACTGCCATACTTTCTTTTAGTATGGTTTTCTCTTTCTTTTAGAGACCATAAACCCCTTGTCCTATCTTCCCCACATACTGCCCCCCCCCCCAGCCATTGTCTGAGGAGTCAGTTATGATTGTGGATACAGGTTTTTGTAATCTGATTTTCCTACAGCCTGTGTCTAGTCTCTCTAGCAACCAGAAGATGTCCTCTTACCCTTCAAAGGAGATTACCATCTTTTTTTTTTACAGCCAAGACCAACATCACATGCTTGAGCTCTAATGTCATTTATTGCATTTCCTGTAAAAGATGTGGAAAACAATACATGGGTCAAACCAAGCAAAACCTTAGACAAAGATTTGACCCACACATTGGTAACATAAGGAGGAAAAGGATGAGAACTGACATGGGTTCCCACTTTAACTCTGATAGACACCAAGGCCTCAATGATGTGGAAATCCACATAGTGGAATTCATTAACAAGAATCCACATTCATACTATGCAGAAGAACTCCGCGCAATACCTTCAGTTCTCTACCCTTAAGCTCTGTCGAAAAAACCAATGATTACCGGTTAAAGAACAATCAAGGTTGCCAATGTGAATGACAACCCTAGGGACCCACACTCAGACATAAAGGGTTTAATAAATTTTAGCCCAGATCAGTGCCCCAATGGACTTTTCTAAGTCCTATAAAACTGGTGGTGTATCTTACCAAAACCCAAGAAATATAAGGTCTAGTCACTGATTAGACAATAAATATTTCCAGTCTCCTTTCTAAGAAATTTAAAAATAAATTCTGGACAGACAATGATCTTGGAATTGTATTTTGAATTTCAAATAACCCCTAATACCGTAATCTCCCGCGTATAAGGCGCGTCTTATACATGAATCAAAGCCCTACTGCACCTTAAAGAAGCTCCCAAAGGAGGCGGTGCGTCTTATGACATACCATTTTATTATGCCATAATTTGTAACATATGATTGTATTAATGCATGAATATGTGAGCCATTAATACATATAACTCCATATGAGTGTTCATGCTCCACTGAACACCAGCTATGTGAATACACATAAGTTATAAGACCAAAGGACCGACCTCATGGTCCACTGACCACTAAACAATAGAATATATATATATAATTATCTAATGGTCAAAGCTACGGACCTAATGGTTCACTGAGCACAAACAATGGTGTATATAATGTTAAAAAGTGAATGCAACCGACCATCACGGGTGGCTGAGCACCGCTGACCGCCGTCACGGGTGTCTGACCACCAAAGACTGAACAATGAGTTACATAACGGAGGGCGTCGTGAACTTCCGGCGGCTCTAGAGTCGACCCACGGCCGCCCAGCTCAAATATGAAAGCTGTTATGTAAACCCCCAGACAAGATGGTCAAAATGAGCCTAAGATGAAAGCTCTACTCGCATTATTAAGAAAGTTCTTTGAAAGCTCTAGACACATAAACAGCGGAGTTATGAGGGTCTGAACATGCCAAATTGACCGGGACAATGGGGGACGCGGCGGCGCTTATAGGGGTCCTTTGTGTGCCCACTGAGACCTGAATGACTCCCCACCAATGGCCGTGGACAGGGGCAGATGCTACTGGCTCCAGTCAGTCTGGAAGGCCAAGCCAGGGGTAGGGTACTTATACCCTGGTGGGCACCTCTGGAAATCAGAATCCTGAGAATCACCACTGCAGTAACATCTCCAGTCCAGCTCTCCTGCTACCTGCTATAGCTCTGCACTCTGTTGGGTTAAGACTATGCCAGACAGGCATAGGACTACACCCCACTGGTGGCCAGAGGCTATCTTCTACCATCCATCCACCAGAGGGTAAAGTTACACGTTTATATTATCCCTCTAAGCAGCAGGTCAGGAGCTAGGTTGTGGGAACCCACCTAGAACCATACTGGACAGTGTGTTGTTGTTGTTGTTATTGTTATTGTTATTGTTATTGTTATTATTATTATTATTATTATTATTATTATTATTATTATTGTAAACGGTTCATTTCAACTTATATGTTAGGTGGCTCTTTGGCTCGCTTAACACTAGAGGTACCAACACAACACGAGGATTTCGGGTTGGGCAAAGCCCCAGACTTCCTACCGCTCGGGTAGGCCTTTATTCGAGAAGAGATCACACGTCTGGACTGGACCAGGTCCAGTCCTCTTCTGCGGTTCATCCGGCTCCTTAGTAGGAGCTGGACGCGAGGCGTGGTGCTGCCCCCTCTTGTACCAAATGGGTATCGCAAAGCGACACCTGGTTGGCATAGAAGGAACGAGCACCACACGAACACATCTCTCGATTGAAGCGCACTAATATATATACAACGATGCCAGCCCCATCATCATCATCACCATCACCATCACTAATATATATATATATATATATACAACGATGCAGGCCCCATCATCACCATCATCATCATCATCATTTTTTTAATGTCATGTTTTCAATGGACAGTTAAGGCTTTAAATTATCAATCTTTTCGTTCAAAATGAGTTAATAGTGACCACTAGACTGTTAACTGTTCGTTGGCATCGAAGAATTAATGATGAAATGAGGATTTATAACTTTAATTTGAGATTCAAAATTTGAAGTCTATCAATTCGAAATCGTCACCAAAAACCGGTGGCTTTGACTCAGGGAGGAACCTGAGCCAACAAAGGCCAACATGTAATAATGAGGTAAGAATGATCTGGAATTGGGCGGAACAGAACCAAAATTAGATTACGGTTTCTTATTTACCAGGGGAGGAAAATGTAAAAGCAGACAAGGCATCTAGATAATTTAAAGATGATCTAGTCAGAGTCTGTCACACATGAAAACTTCAAACAGAAGCATCGTCTTCCGTGTGTAGAGGTCAGCAGAAAACGTCTTTGGAGAAACCGGGACTCGAACCCGGGACCCTCTAACTTCGAAGTGGAAGCTCTACCCCTGAGCTACTTCGCCTCCCTGTCAATCAGGAGTGTTGAGTGTGAAATACCTGTATCCTGTAAAGGTAAGATGTGTATTGCGACAAGTAAGCAGTATGGCCTCAGTGGCACAAACTGTTCGGATTCCTGCGGGAGTAGCCTGTGATGTACTCTTACGAAGTGATCCCGCGATGAGGAATCAAGCCGCTGTGATAGAACCAGATGTGATAGCCTTATCGAGTATCGGATTAACATCCGTGGATACCATTGTTGCTAACGCATCCTGGACAGTTGTTCCGATTTCGAATCAAGGGACTAGGCCTATCTATCTAAAGAAGATCATGTTTTCGGAAGTGTAACGCTTTCTGAAACGGTCACTGGAAGTGACTTTAGATTACCGAATGACAAGGATCCCGAGGATATGTCAGACGATTTGAAAAAAAATTGTATGACGAGACCCTTCTCGAAGATCCGGAACATTATCCGGAGTTTACTTGAATTGTTGGTGCAATATCAGAATGCCTTTGGTAAACCTGGTGAACCTTTAGGGCGAACCACGAAGGTTTTGCATAGTATTGAGACAAGAAATGCGGAACCATTCAAAATTCCGTATAGGCGATTACCTCTGGCTAAAAAGAGAGTCGCAGAAGAGGAAATCAATAAAATGTTAGAACAGGATGTAATAATCCCGTCTAATAGTCCTTGGAGTGGCCCTGTTTGCATGGTAACAAAGAAAGATGGTACCATTCGATTCTGTACTGATTACAGAAAGTTAAATGGAGTAACGAAAAATAATTCGTATCTATTACCCAGAATAGATGAGACCATTGACTCTTTAGGTGATAATAGCTGCTTCTGTACTCTTGACCTACAGTCCAGATATTGGCAAGTAGGAATGAATCCTGCAGATATGGAGAAAACAGCATTTTCTAGTCATATTGGGTTATTTCAATATAACATTATGCCTTTTGGTTTGTGCAATGCACCAGCCACCTTTGAGGCAATGATGGAAACCTTGCTAAGTGATTTGGAAAAGGTGTCTAGTATACCTAGATGACGTGATAGTCTTCGGAAAAACTTTCGAAGAATGTTCAAACAATCTCAAATTGGTATTGGAACGAATCATTTCTAATCGTCTTAAATTAAAACCAAAGAAATATCATCTGTTCAAACAGTCCATGAATTATTTGGGCTGTATTTCAAATGAAGGAATAAAAGAGGATCCGGAGAAAATCGAATCAGTTATGAATTGGAGTAGACCCAGAAGCCCGAAAGAAGTAAGGTCATTCTTGGGATTCTGTTCCTATTACCGGGAATTCATACCGAATTATTCAAGGGTGAGCTACCCTTTGCAAATTCTGGCTAATTGGACCCCCGGGTATACCAAGGAAAAGTTTCCTTGGGGACATGAACAAGATCAAGCCTTCAAAAAGCTAAAGGATCTGTTCACTAGTACTCCAGTATTACAGTATCCGAATGAAACGGATCATTTCATACTGGATACAGATGCTAGCAATGAAAGCATTGGTGCTGCTCTCACAGATCCAAAATGGAGTAGAAGTACCAATAGCATTTGCTAGTAATATCTTGAGTAGAACTCAACGTAACTACTGCACAACTAAACGTGAGCTGTTAGCAGTAGTAGTATACACAAAGAAGTTTAAACATTTCTTATTGGGAACTGATTTTACCTTGCGGACGGATCACTCGTTAAAATGGCTATTGAACTTCCGAGATGCTGAAGGAATGCTCGGTAGGTGGTTAGCCCACCTGTCTGAGTACGGCTTGGAACATAGTCAAATTCAGCATAGACCCAGAGTGAAGCATATTAATGCAGATGCCTTGTCTCGGATACCAATTAGGAAATGTGATAATCCAAATTGTACCGATTGTGGAGCACACAGTGCGGTATTAGCTGGGATTCGGATTCCTTTCGTAACCCAGATAGACAGTGTCTTGGATTGGTCTATGGAAACCATAAAACAATACCAGGAGGCTGACTCGATAACTGCTAAGCTTTTGCAATTGGTACCAGGGGGTATACGCCCAGCCAGACCCATAGTTTCGCTGGAAAACCGAGAAATGGGCCGAGTTAGAAGTCATAAAGGGTATTTTATACCGATGGAAGCCATGTAAAAATGGCGAGAGAATCATGCAAGTGGTTATTCCACATGTAATGAGACGTGAAATAATGTATTATTGTCACGGACATAAGACCAGTGGGCATTTTGGAAAAAAGCATTCATTAGCACATCTATCCCAAAAGTATTACTGGCCTGGAATGTCACAAGACGTATTGAGATGTATTCTTACCTGTCCCGATTGTTGTAAAAACAAACCGGGACCCGGAATGGGTAAATTACCCCTCTCTCAGGAACTGTTTGGGGTAAGGTTCGCTCGAGTTGGTGTAGACATCATTAGTGGGTTTAATAAAACTGCTAATGATAACACCTGTATGATGGTAGTGTGTGACTATTATACTAAGTATACGAAAGTCTTCCCATTACTGGATCATAAAGCCGTGACATGTGCCGAAGCCTTTGTTAAAGGCTGGGTACTGACTTTTGGTGTGCCCTTGATGCTACACAGTGATCAAGGCCGAGAATTCGAATCTAACTTATGGCAGGGTATGTGTGAATACTTAGCTATTTGTAAGACCAGAACTAATCCGTATCGCCCTCAGAGTGACTGTTTAGTAGAAAGATTCAATAGAACTCTTATTCAAGTTCTCAAATCACTAGTGAATGAGAACATGGACGACTGGGATGAGCAATGCCATTTTGTAACGCATGCTTATAACAGTACCGTACATTCGAGTACTAATTGTTCTCCCAACTTATTAGTATTCGGAGAAGACCTTATAATGCCTGCCGACCTAGTGTTCGGGAGTCATAGGCATGGATCCGGAACTACCTTGTCACATAGTTTTCGTCGAATGTTTGAGGGACAGGTTCCGGAAAGCTTACGAATCTGTCTGAATTGATCTAAAAAAGAGTGCACGTTGGCAAAAAGTGGGTTACGATGTGGACTTAAAAATGAGAAAGTTTAAACCAGGTGATAAAGTGCTGAGGTTACATGAACCTTTGCGGAATATTAAATTAGCATCCAATTGGGATGGTCCATTCACTGTAACCCAGGTTATCAGTGATTGTACAGTGATTATTCAATCCGACATTGGACGATTTATAAATCGAATGTCGCGAGGTTGCGAATATGGTCTGGGAGGGAGACCTCCACAGAAATGTATGGCAAAGGATTCGATAAGGTAATGAATGTGAAGCCCTGACCAGGAACCTGACCCGAGACCCAAAAGGAAACAGGGCAGGCCAAAGAAAAAATCTATGGGGAAGCCACCAACGCTACTAAAGAATAAGCATGGTGGTGTTAAAAAAAGTCTCGGCGGGTGTAGCCAGTAAGAAGAGGAAAGGAGCTCTGAAGACTACAGGATTCCTAGAGGAAGCTCTTCGGACTGTCAGGTTCGGAAAGGAGTTGCCCGATGAGGGGGTAATCGTCCGTCGCAGTCCTAGATTAGCCCAGAGGACTGCAGTAACATAACCCGTATACACAATGAGTGTGTCATCCTGTAAACCTGTTTAATGTTATATGTTATGCAAGAGCCTAACAACTGACTTGAAAGGTGTACTTGTCGTCACTGTACGGTGTACCAGTGGGTAGTGGACAGATAATCCGGTGGATTCACAGAAGCTTTCCATAAACTCCACGTAAAATCCCCAGACGAGTCGACAGCATGAGTGATAATAACATCAAAACATTCATTTGTTTATATTTTTGTGGTCCGCACGTGTTGAGCGTGTGACGTCATGGCGTCCAGTCTCGGCTGACCTCTTGTGACCCCGCTTTCGAGAGTGGAAATGACGTCACGGAACCTGCCGTAACGCCATATTGTTTTTAGTAGTGAGAAGAGGCGGACGAGTCTTCGTCCGCTCTCTGATTTACTACTTAAGGCGTACACACCGACAGAGTCAAGGCCCTAGGGAAAAGACCCTGTGTTGCTCCGGCACCTGACGCCATTAAGTCAGAAAAGGAGTGTTTATACTCCCGGATTGATTCCTCTAGGCCTATGGCTGAGGAATCCGTGACCGAGGCGAAGCTATCCGGTGACCTAGATAAGCTGACGCCAGCTTCCGAATACCTCACTCGTTAGGAATTGTCTCCAGTAACCCTGGAGGAGGATAAACTGATGGAAGTGGATGCACCCACTACAGATCGGTCATTCGAAAAGAGACTGGAAGAGTTCAATTTGAACAGTCCAGGAGCTGCTATTTCCCCATTGGCATCACCAGCAGGAACAGCCGAACCAACAACAGAACAGCCGGATAGTCGTCCTTCGGATACTACCCTGTCTGCATCAGCCGAACAAGTCGATGGTCAAACCGATACCCAAGGTGAGACCCGCGACTCTGGAAAGCAGGAAGGACCCATAGACATGGAGGACTCCCGATTACCCGCCGTATATGAGGGGAGGTATCTGTACATCCATCCGGAATTACAGAACCTAGTTAACAGTGAAACAGGGAAACCTATTCAGGTAGATTCCCTGATCCGGAAGGCCTTCGAAGACATTATGGCTGAGCACCAACGTGAAAGGACGCCACTGGAGTGGCTCACGGATTGGACTTGGTACCAACGCGTACTGATGGTAGACCCAGAGTTCCGCGATGTGGTATACCAGGCCAATCGAGCTATTGCCATGGGAGTCTATCAGAAGCCTGATAGGTCTGCATGGAATATGGTACGAATGGATGTAGACTGGGTGGGCTGCCTAACTGACAAGATCGGGCATGTCTACCGACGTCCGGATACCCTCCTGTGCGATCACCATACCCTAAGGGAGTTTCGTACCGCAGCAACCGAGTTCGAGAAGTGGGATGATGGCTTCTACATAGTAGAGGCTGAAATCAACCTCATCCGAACCATGTCCACTGTCCCATTGGACAGAGTCTGTGCTCTGAGAGAGATCATCACTCTTCGGGTGAGGGAGGAAATCAGAGCCCGAGAAGAAGTCGAGGCAGAACAGAAGCTACAGCAAGCCATAGCTCCTGGAATCCCGCTTAGAAAAATGGCTGGTAGAAGTCCGGATGCTCCTAAAGCTTCAACCAGCGGTGCTTCTGCTGCAATCCCCAGTTCTAAGCCAAAGGATAAGGATTCCCCTAAGGATCCAAAACCGGAGGCTACGACGAAGGATAAGGCAGAAGAGGACAAATGGGAACTGTCCAAAAATAGGAGATCTTTGACTCGGAAGAAGAAACATCTCCCAGACTCTGAAGGCAGAGGAGCACGCTGCTAAAGCGGAAATAATGAAGACTCCATGCAAGACTCTATAGAGGAGTCCTCGTTTGAGTACGATGAGGATGCAGCACCATCGAACCAAACCGAGGCAGAGCGTTGGAGAAACGCAAAATCAGGGTTCAAGGAATGGGTACCCACCTGTTTCAAGGACTGTGTTTCTGGATACCGGAAGAAAGATGGGGCTCCATTATATGCCTGTCCCGGACCCACCAATAAAAATGGAGAGTCGGACGATGAGGATTGGATGCGGTTATCCGATGAAGATCCGAATCCAAGCAAAGCCTATAGGAAACTATGGCTTACGTTGAATGCTTCTGACAAGTACTACACTAACACTCAGAAGCGTAAGCTCCGTTAGGCACTGGAAAAGTGGTATGGCGATCGTCAGAAAACCTGCCCCTTCTCCATTTGCCAAGATGCAAGCGCCGAGACTGTCAAAACCTGGAGCACTTCTGCTCGGTTCTAAAGACATCTCGTCGAGACACACTTCCACCATCATCCGGTCTACATCTGTGACCCGACGATTGGTAAAAGAGGGAAAAAGTGTACTACGATGGTAACTTACAATCGTCATAGTGACTTAGCGAGACATCAGAAAACAGCCCATGCGGATGGTCTGGATCTTGCTTGGAAGGTCATGGAACTTCATCGGGAGCTTATGCGAGAGGTAGATAAGCTAGATACGGAAGCCTGGTCTAAAGTTAAACCAGGTGACCAAGTCCTTTGTGCAGTTAACAGAGAGAAAGAGTCTAAACTCAGCGCTAAGATGCTACTTACCACTGGCCGAGGGAAACTAGATATGCACGATAGCATTTTAAATTGTGCGAGGAATCTGGCCGAGAGGGTAAACGTGCCAGAGATAGGAACCGAAGAGACCAAAACCGGGGACAACCCGGTAGTGTCCCTGATAGTCAGAACACTGTAAATAATGTGAAAGAGCAAGCAGCTAAAAACGAGAGAGATATCACCCTCATTCAGGGGCGCCTGTCTATACAAGATGGCGCCATAGCAGATAACCGACGCAAAGTTGACAGGGCTCAGGCATCAGTGGATTATATGGCCACAGATGTTGAGAATCTACAAGGGGAAATGGTGGATAAAGATGCTGAAATTACAGCCCTCCAAGAAGATATTGGAAGGCTTACAAGAAAAGTGACCACATGTTATGGGTACCAGCAAGATATTGAAGCTCAAATAGAAGCGGCCATAGAGGAACGGGTCCTAGAAAGGATGGATCGTGAACGGCGCAAGAAAAATCTAATCATTGAAAATCTGACTGAGCATGAGGGCCAGAATCTCTTTGTTGAGGTAAGAAACATTGTAGGAGCCATGGGAATTCGTATCTCTCTCCAAGACATTGAGAGTGCACGACGCCTAGGTAGGAAAGGGAGTAAGCCTAACAGGCCTGTTGTGGTGGCATTCGAATATAGGGCACATATAGGGAATATAGAGATGAAATTATGGCACGTAGGCGAGAAATCAGAAACCATAGAGACTATGGCCGTCTCTTTGTCAATGAGGATCTGACTGAGGAATTGAAGGACCACTTCCTTACCCTAAGGGGCATAGCTGACCTAGCCTCTGACAACGGCCACAGGGTATCAATAGTTGGTGAAGATATCATTATAGTTAATGTGAAATATGCAAGAAAGGACCTAGCCTCCCTTCCAGACCACATATCTGTCCAGAGAGCCTTTAATAGGATGACCCCACTTGGTATTGCTTTGATGGGCAAGAATTCTGCGCTATCCAACTGGTTCCCTGCAGAATTTGAGATAGATAATGCAATATGGTCTTGTGTGGAAGAATACTATATGTTCTCCAAAGCTATGTTCCACTCGAAGAACGACCTAGCTAGGAGGATTAAAAAAGAGGTCAACCCACGGGAAATGAAAAGATTAGGGGATTCATTCCCCCAGACTACTAGATGGGTCAAGGAAGAGAGCATGAAAGTTCTTGAGAGAGCTGTCCAGGCAAAGTTTGACCAGAATATTGAGCTCACCGATTTTCTCAAATCCACTGGTGACATCAAGCTGCTAGAAGCTACTAGTTGTAAGAGATTCGCTGTGGGCCATACCATCTTCTCTAAGGCCCTTAGGGATGGTACTGCTGTTATAACAGGCAAGAATGAAATGGGCCTACTACTGGAAAGGTTGAGGGGACGCTATCTGGAGGAAGAGAACAAACTACTTCACCCAAATGCTGAGGAGGAAGGTGCCCCCCCTGCTGACCTTCCCACCCCAGTTAATCCTCACAACCAGGTAGACCCTCCAGATCAATTAGACAGTGCAACAACTGTCTAGGCATCTGCCAAGCCAATCTAAAACTAATCTGATGTTATTACCTTATAGACTAATATAATTTGTATAAACACCCAGACTCTGTTTATCATCATGGAAAACCCTGCAGAAGGTGCTACTATTACGGCCATGAGCTAGTTGCGGTGTGCATTACGGAATAATGGACAATGGGGTCACGGCCTTGAGAACCCTGCCAGGCTGACCTCATTCAGTCTGAGTGCACACTTTTGGAGAGCCCTGCAACTCACCGCCACGTGCTGAGAGCCCGAGCCCTGGATTCTCCTGCGCAGTCTACGGCGCACCTCATGTTCTGATCCACCCAATCAGGGGCCGTGTTGTAGGGCTAGCGGCGGGAGATTTGACTTCCGCCCAGCCCCTCTTCCTGGCAAGTGCACAGCAAGAAACCCGCAATGGCAGCCACTCAACCTAACCAAGTCGTTTGCTATGTAGAGAGAAGAGCCCGTGATTTGGGCTTGGCCCTCGAGACGGCCTATGAGCCTTCCTTTGATTTCCGGGTCGTGGTGATGCCAAGAGCTGGCATTTTTGAGCTTGTCAAGGCAGCGGTAGACAACTTCCAACCCCAGACTCAACTGGCGGCCATTGTGGTGGGTGGCTTCAATGAGATCTGCTATTGGGACGAGGTGAGTCCTGATGGCCAACCTGTGTCTGTAGTTCCGAAGAGTCATAGAGTCAAGCCTCTGGTGCGAGATTTCACGAGAACTCTCCTCCGAGCGGATCGGTATATTGCGGCCCATGCCCCTGATGCCCCCATTCTTGTCAGCACGACGGCCGGGGCACAGCTCGATAACCCTCAGTCTGTATTCCCCCGGGTGAATTATCAGAGGGTTCTAGAGAGGTCGGTAACTGCTGCCAATAGGAGAATTAAGGTGATTAACCGCAGCAGAGGCCTACCCACCCCCCTCTTGCACCGCAATATACACAGAAGAATCGGCAGCAGGTGGTCGCACGTCTACACTCAATTGGATTACCAGTCAGACCCCAACCTACTCTGCCTGATAATGTGGAGCGAGTATATTATTGATGCTGCTGGGCGCATCGTGCAGTGAACCACCCTGGGGTGATCTAATGTGCCCTTCTACCAGTGAACCTCCCTCTATCAATGAGCCTCCCTGAATTGTGACCTCTAGCTATGGATTCCGAGAGTGTTGTTTATGACCAGTATAAGAACTGGAATTTAGTCTCTACCAGGTATCAATATCAATCTTATGGGCATTAATCAAGAACTGGAACTACCAGCTATTGGCTGCTGATTCTTAAAGTGTAGTGCTAGTGTGAATCAGGACCAAGTACTGATACAACAGCACCAGTCATTTGAACATTATCCCTGAGCGACATTGCTATCTTAATAATAAACCAGGTGGATATAACCTCCTCACTGGGCCTCTAATATTGACTCCTTAGTGCCAATGCAGCTATGATCTGAGTAACTGAGTCTTTTTCTATGACTGTATAGGGGATCTAGAAGTAAGACTGCCTCTATATTAACTCTTATGTAACCAGGAACAAGGAAAGAATTTTATGAACTATAAGAGCTCAGACAACTTTGAATCTTGAGTGGTCCACCCAGCAAGTTTGTTCCCGAGATGCTATATTAGTTTTCATATGTTAGCCTTCTATTACTGTGTATCCATAATCTGTTAGTTAGTTTTATACTTTACATGTTATATTACACCTGTTATTTCCTCTGTTATAATGCTTAGCACCCCGTTATCTTTATGTGTACTGTGATGAGTATGATCTCTTTACCTTTACTAGGTTATTTTGTTGATTAGTAACACTTTGGATACTATTATATAATGCACCCTACTATAAGGGATTTTAAGCAGTATACCTGCATTTCCTTTTGGATATTGTTGTGTAGCACGAAGGGATTGTAAGAACCTGTACCAGACCATGAGGAGTTTATATAAAGACTACAGATTGTTTTTACCATGCCCGTAAAGGGTCTGATCGATAGAGCCTACCTGTGTCAACATGGAAATACCCATTACTTTGCAGCTCACATATTATGTGGTCAAACATTTTATCACGCTCTAATCTTGATTACTGCCTACATTTGAAGGCACAACTTGAAAACTCTAGATACCGTGTAGTAGTTAGGTGTGACCATGCCATGAACCAGATCTTGCACTAGTTAGTAGATTACTCTATATCCGCCATGTCTCCTATGAAGTAAATAACCCGACCTAGTTAAGATATTTCCTTTACTGTAACTGACCATTGTAACCTTTGAGAACATGGGGCAGTAGTTAATTTATGTTAAAGACAGGTGATACAGGAATATAACTCAAACCTGCCTAGGATATTTTATCTAGGCACTCGTAACAGGTACTGATAACCCTGAATCATGAGTTCATGCTGAGTATTAATGGTGCTTGTACATATCAGGTGTGTTGAAGGGTAAATGGTATAGATTGTAATCTTTAATGGCAATTGTTACTGTCTGGTTATAGAAAAATCATGATTGGATTTGGATAATTAGGTATGTCTAGCTTTTTTGGAGATATACACTGGATTGGGATGGGTATAGAGTGGCAGAGGGGGGTCTGATAATACACTAGGTCTTTCTGCTAGGCCTACCGGGCTACACCTAACTAGTGTCTCCTGAGTGTAAATGAATGCCAAACTGAAGTCGTGTTATGGTTTGCAGTGATGAGTGCTAATGTGGTGCACCGCACCGGGATTACATGTCTTGAGATTGTGATGGAAGCTTAACACTATAACCTTGTTGTATACACCTGCATTATGGGCATAAGTTAGCCCCGATCTTGTTCTAGTTAATATTGGATAGCTTTTTGAGATTAAACTGTTTGTTAACTATTTCATACCTTACCTGCATGTACATGAATGCGGAAATTTATGCTATGACAGAAATTTATCCCAAGATGGCAGTAGTCCGAGATGGGGGAGTATAACTTGTTGCAGCTCACTAAGTGCAGATTAAAACCACTACATTTAAAGTATGAAGCCCATCATTTCTGATTTCTGATATTGCCAAACCTTTAGAACAGTACCCCCCAACCCAAGGTCATAGCTGAGGATCCGTTGGATTTCCCCCCTAACCCCCCCCCCCTTTTTTATCTACATGTTTCTATTGACAATGTCCCTTCTTTGGACGCTAGGTTTAAGCTCTTATTTTCTTATCGTGGGTGGGTCATTTTCTCCTTTGGATAATAGGATGTTGGGCATAAACCCTACAGATGGGCTTAGAGTAAGGTGGGTCTACCTACCTTATGATTGAAAGAGATAATGGCAGGGAAAAGGGATTGCTGACAATATTCTGGAATGTGCATAGTATGGTCGGTAAACCAGAGACCCTCAGATTCTTTGCTTATGACAGGAAACCTGATGTGTATGCTCTCTCAGAAACCTGGCTTAAAGAGAGGCATCCGTGTTCAAGTTATGATATCAACGGCTATGTAATGCACCGATGGGACCGCCCCCTCACCATAGCTGGAGGCCTAGCTATGTTTGTCAGAGAAAAAATCCCGCACATGAGATTGAGTGAAGACATTTTTAACATAATGACACCGGACTGTGAATTAATGGGTATTAAGTTGATAAGGAAGGGATGTATGCCGGAGTTCATCCTACATACATACCGACCCCCCAGGGAAATGAGGCAATCTTTGCTACCTCGGTTGCTGCTGCTGTGGTCCAAGCCCGGGCTATGTATAATAGATGTACTATTACCCTTGGAGGTGACTTTAACATACACCTAGCTTTTAAGTCAATCTCGGGGTCGAGTATGGATCCCTTATGCAAATCACAACTCCTCAAAGCCTATATAGACAGTCCCACCCGACCACTGTACCACCCCACAAATGTCCTCGACCAGATTTTCTCAGACTCTGCTATTGTGGCGGATGCAGGAATCATCAAAATTAATATATCTGATCATGTTCCGGTTTTCATCAGGATTAAGAAAAACCGCAACCCCACAAAGAGAGAGTATATCACGGGGAGATCCTACCTGGGATGTACTAATGAGAGGATAAGGGAGGAATTAAGTAGATTTGATTGGGGCAACTTCCTGAATATTCTAGACCCTAATGAAGGTTGGGATTACATTGAGGCGGCCTTAATACAAGTGACTGAGACTCTCTGCCCAGAAAAGAGGTTTAAAGTGAAGCAGGATCGCCCCCCCTGGCTGACTAAGGACTTACTTGAGCTGTATGTTGATAGGGATAGAGTTTTTAAGAAGGCTATTGGAACTGGCCTTGAGGAAGATAAAGATTTAGCTAAGGCACTGAGGAATAGGGCTAACTCAGCTACTAGGAAGGCAAAAGGAGTGTATATAAGGGCTCAGCTTATCAAACACAAAAATGATCCTAAAAAGTTTTGGGAAGTGGTTTCCACAGTCCTCCCCAAAAGGAAACTAAAAAGGCTGATTGCCCTGTTAGACCACGAGGAGAATCCTATTCCCCCAGAACAGGCAGCAAAAGTGATCAATGACTTCTTTGCTGGAGTGGGAATAAATCTGGCGGGAAATATATCTCTGACTACCCCGCCCCCTCCTCCCCCACCCCCACTTAACCCCCACCCCCCTTTAGCATCAGAATGGTACCAAGGGATAAAGTTTTGAAAGAAATTCTGGCAGTAGATATTTTTAAATCTTCAGGGATAAGGGAGATCCCAACCAGAGTCTTAAAAGAGGGACTTATAGCTTTACAGACGCAATTTACTCATGTCCTAAATTGCTCCATTGTCAGGAAAATATTCCCGGACAAATGGAAACTAGCAACGGTAACACCTGTTCCCAAGATACCAAATGTGACCGATCCGTCTGACTTCAGGCCCATTTCCCTTCTCCCAGTCCCAGGAAAAATTCTGGAAAAATTTATACACGCCCAGTTCTACTCACATTTGGAGAACAATAACCTACTCAGGCCTAATCAGAATGGATTTAGGCAATTAAGATCTACGCATGAGAGTGTGTTCCAAGCGCTCATAATTGCCTATGAAGGCCTGATCGGGAAGAAGAAAGTTGGTTTCATACTACTTGATTTTTCCAAGGCTTTTGATAGTTTAGATCACTCCCTCCTTTTAGGTAAACTCCCTTATTTTGGAGTCACAGAGGAGACGATGACATGGTTTAGAAGTTATTTAAGTAACAGGTTCCAAAGAACCTTTGCTAATGGATGCCTCTCGGGGTACTCAAGACTGGACTATGGCATAGCCCAGGAGTCAATCTTAGGCCCCCTTCTATTTATACTTTATGTTAACTCTATGCCCTGCCTAAAGACACATTCAACCATAAGATTATATGCGGATGATACTTTATTGGTGCACAGTGCTGATACAACTGAGAGATTGAATAATGATTTACAGGAGGATCTGACGCTGGTGGCCAACTGGTGTAAGCATAACAGCTTAACTGTTAACCCTAGGAAGTCCAATTACATGCTGGTAGGGTCGCCTTTGGAGACCTCACTTGAGCTGAAAATAAATGAGGAGGGTTTAATGAAAACTGAGGTGTATAAGTACCTTGGGATTCACTTAGACTCTAAACTAGACTTTGAAGTGCAGGGTAGGGAAATGATGAAGTCAATTAAGCACAAGTTATGGGTGCTTCTCTACATCAGAAATTTCATAGACAGAGATACTGCAATCAAAATTCTGAAAACTATGGTGATGCCCTATTTTGACTTTGGGTTAACTTTTACGACAGCCCTTTCTCCTGAATTCATGAAGAAATTACAGGTTTTATTTAACAGGAATTAGAACCTGCCTCCTAGTCCGTGACCCTAGGAATATCAGGGTCAAAGACTTGTACCATACGATAAAAGTTCTACCAGTGGATTTGAGGAGAATTTATCTTCAGCTAACTGCCTGCCATCGGCTGGTTTTCTCTGGGGAAGCCGAAATTGTCCCTTCAGTTGGTACAAGGAACACTGAGGCGCCCACAATTAAACAACTCAGGCCTAAAACAGCCGCCCATTTGAAATGCCCTATCTTTCAGGCCTTCTCGCAATGGAACGCCCTCCACCAAACACTAAGGTGGACGGTAGACAAAAGTGCTTTTAAGACTGCCATTCAGGCAAGGCTGGGTAATTATTTCATCAATGAATGGAGGTCAGATTACCCGGTGCCACTTTTTGAAGGTCGCAGCATCCTAAGCCCCTAGGTCGCAACAACTGCCATCTTGTAACCGGTCTTATACCGGGCTGTTTTTATTCACAGTCACTGGTGATGTCATCTCTGTAGCTGTTAGAACTAATGATTTTGCATGTTATAAAAACTTTTTGCCATGTACACAGGTAAAGAAATAAACATATGGTTGTTGGAGATCTGATTCTTGTACAGGTCTTCATAAGGAGTAGATGTTAATGTACTTTATGGGAAATTAGCCGTAATAAGAGGAGGTAAACTGGCGATTGGCTGTTCAAACTGTATTCTTTAGTCCAGACTCCCTTTCACAGTCCCCTTACCACTATGTGAAATCCTTTATATTGTAACGGTACTTAGTACCCCAGCATTTAGACTGAAGCCTGAAGGGATTATTGTTTGTCTCATCCTACTTTTATTTAGGGGTTACTTACTGTTCGATAACTTACAAGTTTATGATTGTTACTGAGATCTTCACGGAGTTAATATGAGTGCATAAGATTTATCCATTTCCCTGTATCTGGCGGCTAGTACTTATAGGGGTCATCCTTGTGCATTCTCCCCCCTAGACCGCTAATACAGGTAGATCCAAATGTATTTGATGATGTATGTCTGTCTAGGATAAAATAAACACGTTTGAACTTGAACTTGAACTTGATCAGTCACAGGTATCTGTTGTCTTCAAACAGCCTGCGCCTGTCGGATCCTATGCATCAGCCGCGCAACATCCGGGTAAACTCGACAGGAAGGCATATCCTTCCATATCTCAGAAACCCGGACCGAAGAGTCAATCTCTGACTGTAGGCAGAGGTGGGCGCTTAGTAACCAAGAAGCCCGCCTGCTGCCGCTGCTGGATCTGCAGCACAGATGAATCAGGACCAGATACAACAGTGTATGGCCCTCGGCATGAAGCAAAATCTACCACCCGGATACTGTATTCCTACAGTCTCACAACCGGGTGCGTCTCCTGTACCGGTTAGCTCATCCAGAACCGTCAGTGCCACTGCGACAGTTACACAAGCACTCCTTCCGAGTGCTACACCACCTGTTGCCACGATCCCAAAACCAGCCGATGCCATCACTATTAACCCATTAGCTCCGGGTCACGCCTGGAGGTGTAGGCACCCACTGGCTCCGGGATACTCCCGGAGGTGTAGTAGCGGCTCTCGTATGACGTCATCGAGGGAAACCCCCGTTTCTCATGCTTAAAACGTCACAGAGACATGCGCAGACCCCCGTTTTGAAGCTGGGATTCCCCACGAGGGGCATGGGTGTAAAAACCGCATCAAAATCGGACCAAAACTTGCGATTTTGGACGTTTTTCTTTCACATACACATGTTTAAATCCCCAGTTGTGACGGGATGGATGTAAACAATGGATATGCAAGTGATGGGAGTAACATTGGTGTGGAAAATGAAGACAATGATGATGTTTTGGATGGAGTACAGCAAGGAATGGAGGATCCCTTGGACAGAGCTCAGCTCTATGATGATCCAGAGTTAGTTTTGGCAATGTTTGCTGATAGTACCGTAAACTCCCGCGTATAAGACGCGTCCTCTACGCCAAACAAAATGCTGGGGAGTCTTATAGCTTTTTCTCAAGTTGGGGGGGCGTCTTACACGAGGGGTAATTTTTCTATAGAAATGTACTAATGTTGCAAATTCCATCCTTAAAATGTGCGTCTTATACGCGAAAATGCTCACCCAAGAAGGCGGTGCGTCCTATACGCGCACCGCGTCCTCTACGCGGGAGATTACGGTAGTGACGAGGAGGATTTCCTTGGGTTTCACCATGATTGGATAACTCAGGATTTCATAGAACAAACAAAGAAAGATTACACAAAACATCCAGGTATTTTTCAAGAAGTACCTGCAGATTCCAACCCTGTGGATTACTTTGGACTGATATGGTCAGACGAAATGTGGGACAGACTGATGGAGGAGACTAACAGGTAAGTTTAGATCAGTGGGCTAAATGGGGTAATGATTACATCTCAGGATCATTGTTCTAATAGCTGAATGTATCTATAATTCGTTCATCATAGCTGAATGTATCTATAATTCGTTCATCTAAATGGCATTTTGAAAGTGATAATGATAATTCATCCAACTTGTAGGATGATAAATGAAATTATTGATTAGAAAAAATAAATATTTTAGAAAATAGACCACCATAAACCCACGCTGTAAGCTGCCCTTCCCTCTCCGCAAAGTCAACAGATTTTTATCATCAAATTCAGTCAGTAATCTTATTCTCTTCCCTCTAATTCAAGGTAGGCTGACCAGGAAAGAAGGAAGAATCCCCCTGGACCATTTGCACCAAAGTGGCAGCCAGTAGACACAGCAATGCTGAAGGCATTTATCGGTCTCTGTCTCGCAATGGGCATCGTGAGGTTACCTGCTATGGCTGACTACTGGCGACAAAAGAGGTGGTTGATGCAGACAAACTTCAATAAGGTGATGCCCCGAGACAGATTCCAGCTGATCTGGCGATATCTCCACCTCCAGGACAATGCTCAGCCAAATCCAACTGACAAGTTATGGAAAATCCGCTGGTTCCTGGACTTTCTGAATGCCAGATTCCAGGCTTGTTACACACCTTACGGTAGGATGACTGTGGATGAGTCCATGGTGAAATTCAAAGGACGCCTAGGATTCCGTCAGTATATGCCAGCCAAGCCAATCAAGTGGGGTATCAAGGTTTGGGCCCTGGCAGAGAGTGAAACAGGGTATATGGTTCATTTCCAAATCTACACAGGGAAAGAGGATGGGAATCAGGAAAAGGGGCTGTCTCACAGGGTCGTCATGGACCTGGTAAGGCCATATCATGGTAGTTACCCTGAAGTCTACATGGACAACTTCTACACATCGCCTGAACTATTGAAGTGTCTTCTGGCTCGTGGCATTTATGGCTGTGGCACAGTTAGGGCCAACCGTAAAGGCCTTCCGAAAGACCTGCTCCCCCGACAACTCCGCATGGAAAAGCATCAACACAGGTGGGCACAAAAGGACCACCTCTCCTTTGCCACATGGATGGATACTAAGGCAGTGTGTGTAGTAAGCAACTTTCACACTGCAGGTGAGGTTGGTTTGGTACAGCGTCATGTGAACAATGCACGTCAACGCGTCACTGCACCAAAGTCACTAGTCGACTATCAGAAGTACATGAAGGGGGTGGATCTGTGTGATCAAATGGTAGGTTACTACCAGCTGAACCACAGATCAAAGAAATCGTGGAGACGAATCTTTTTCTACCTTCTTCAAGTGAGCGTACACAACGCTTTTGTCATGGCCAAGGACAACAGCCCTGAGTACATCAGTGACAAGTGGCCCCAGCTACAGGACTTCCTTGAGGATGTAATTGAGTCCCTCATTGGTGACACAAGGTCTGGGAGAGAGGCCCCCATCCCACAGGCTCCAGTTAGAGCTAGAGTCACCCATGAAGTCGTTCTTCTCTATCTGAAGAAGAAAACATGCATCGAGTGCTCACTGAGAAGTGCCCCGGGAGAACGCAATGGTACAACCAGACATGGCTGCCGTCCATGTAACGAGCCCGTTCACCTACGATGCCAGGCAAACCATAATGCCAGGCACAATGGACTCCAATAACTTGTAAATATGTGTTCTTAGATAGAATAGATAGGCAGTGCTAGAACAATAACAATATCAATGGAATAATATTGCAGATCCGACAGACATTGTTGGACCCCCATGAATATCTTTGTGTGGATTATCAAGCATTGGATTACCTCAAATAGGATCTTTTGACTAGGGAATACAAAGCTAGAAGTCTTGGCAGAAGGTAAGCCTGATATTTGTGATGGAAAACGCAAGTAATAATATACCAACGACACATGTTGCAGCGATCTAATTTTCAGATGCGGTATTCAAGTTGGTGGCTACCTTGATCGCTACAACTTTGAGCCACTCAACTGACAATAACTCCCCATGTACTGCATGGATTTTCATACTTTTTGAACCACAGAAACGCTCTCTTTCAGGCGCAGATTTCCTAGCAATCAATGCTAGACCTAAGATAGGATTTTCTGGATGCAAATTGTGGTTGAATGTGAAGGAGAAAAATATTTACAAGTTTTTTTTTCCTTTTTGAACATTTACCATCCCAGGGTATGTAATAAAGTTGAGGTCTTATACCTGTTTTACACACCAATCGATGGGGAATTCTGTCTTCGTTAAAATGAGGTATAGCACTCGTTGCTGTGGAAATTCTAAGTGAAATGGCAACAAATTTAGTGAACTTTGTAAAATATTTGAGTTACTCTGAGCAGATGTGAGCAATACCCTCGGAACTAGGGTGCCATGGCCTGAAGGGGCTCCAGGAGCCAATGGGTTAAAGCTAGTCCGGCAGAGGTCTGGTTTGATAAATCTCGCCAGGGGGAAGCGGATGTCCAAAAGGCCATCTACACCCACTGGGAGAAGTGTGTTAAACAACGAGCCACCGATTACCATCAGGGTCTTCTAAATGACACTCTGATGTGTTTCCAGGAAGTTAGTAATGCTGAAAAGCAACGCCTGGAAACAAAAATTCGAGCTGATGTTAGATCACTCGAAGAAGAAGCCTTGGCTGCCAAAGAACAGGCAGCCATGGATGTCCATGTCCTCGAGAAGAGAGTGAATGAGAAAGTACAACGGAACACTCGATTGAATACTAAATTCATGAGTGTTTGGAGTGGATTTAGATGAGTGGGATGGTACACCAGAATCCGCTCTAGTTCTTCTTAAGAAGAAGCATGCTAAGTATTCTGCTTAGTATGCTTCCGGGTTTCATTATTTGACCAGCCCATTAACCCGGAATGTATACAGAGTACACAGTCTACTAGTTGGAACTCCATAGATTCTAGCGACCTAGCTTCGGATACTTTCTTAAGCATCCAAATAGTTTTTGTTGATGTACCGAACGGATGCCGTGAGATGTGGATTACCTGAATACCTGTTATAACCGTTTGTGCCACTATGATGTCCTACCTACACCCAGATGTATATGTTTCTTTTACTACCTGAAACTATACACTACTAAACACTGGAAATACGTTTTGGAACTTTACTATTACTACTACAAGGACATTACGAACACTACTACAGGATTATTTGGCCCGAGTGCCTTCATAATAGGATTCTTCCATCTGGATATACTACATTTGACTTTAGCACTTCAAGAGGAATTGGGTAGCTGCCCTATCAACAACCGTGATATATTAAAGAATCTAGCACTTCCTTCCCATGGTTAGCTGACCATACCCAGACTACTACTACACTTCCACACCCACTACATCACCAAAAGGAGCATCCGGATAGTTAATAATGTAAACAAACTGTATGTATCACTGTGTTCTATACTCGATATTAACTATAGTTATATTATTGAAAGGTTTATTGTAAAACCTAATCTATATCATAAACTATGCCTTTTAAGTGCATGCTTAATAATATACGGGTCCAGATCTACTATCATTGTATAATATTATAAAAACACCGAATGTGTTCATCTAATAGATCTGTATAACCCATATGGTTAATACACCAACGAATATTACATTTCATAATACTATTCGAATGTGGTATCTGGTGATAGAATATTATATTGTAAATACAGTGGTACATAAAGATGTGTATATTTTTCTAAAAATAACTTTGTCTATACGGCACATGGCTATTGTATTATTGACCAATGGGAGGCATCCCTGGCATAAACTGCGGAGTCGGGGGCTGAAGGTGTTAGTCATAGTGGAGTCGGGGTCTAATGGCGGCCCCCAGCTGATAATGGCTATGTGAGCTATACTAATGGATAAGACAATTGAAATAATTTTTTTCCCGAGTGTATTGTAATAACCTAAATACTCTTTAATAGTTCTTATCAGAACTAAGGTTTCATATGTGTAATGAAGGTAATAACGTTACGGTTAGAGTCTTTATCAAGACTATTAAGTATTCGTATATTGATAATTTAATTACAAGGTTTCATATCTTGTTATATGTTCAGATACCTTACATAAATCTGACTAGGTACTTCCATATTGTACTTACCTTAATATTATCCAACTATCCGTAACTCTACTATTGCTTTCGAATCCATGTTCATATGTAAACTTAATAACTTTCCTATGGTACAGATGTTTAACTATAACTGTACCTCTATTATAGGAATAGACATTATGTATATGTTAATCCTATATAACAGGGCTTTTGACAGGATTTTTTTGCAATGCGCCAATTGCACACTTTATAGCAAATACAATACGCCATTCTGTAAATGAATGGCCATTCTAGCCATTTAAATGCGACATTTAAGCATTTAATGCGTGTATTGCACACTGCGCAGCCCTGTCAAAAGCCCTGATATAAAACATTAATAGTTATAACTCCTACCTATTGTCTGGGGGAGTAGTGTAGAGGTATAATAACTGGTGCCGTCTGGCGTGGCGGGTGAGACCTGTCGCCTGGTGTTCCTGAGGTTCCGGGTAGGTGGCAGCACCTATCCGGGTCCGTGGGACACCTGGCGACAAACCAGGAGTATCTCTATAAAAGGCTCTGCGCTCACCTACCATGTCGGAGGCCATGTAGGCCTCCGTACATAACACATGTAACATCATGTTATCCTATTCATAGCGGGCTTCCCTAGCCCACTTAAAAGGGTATATATCTCCTCTTTCCTATCCCCTCAGGATGTGTGTGGTGCACATATGCGCGGGCACTGACACATTCCTCTGTTAAATTATCAACCTGTGAAGCACGGGATAGCCACTTAGTGCTGCTAAAGTGCTGTAAAACACAAATCAATCAATCAATCAATCCTATTCATAAAATTATAGGGTAACCGGAAGGTGTAATAAATAAAACTGTTGGCATACACTCAGAATACTGTCTTTGTCTTTCCTTTCGAATTACGAGACCCAAACCCCACTGGTTAGAAATACCAACCATTACAGATGTTTAACGCCATTTCGACAGCTAAGGTCATATTCATGGCGAGAACGCAGTACACAATTTCACAGAATAATGTGTCAGTGCCCACGCATATGTGCACCACACACATCTGAGGGGATAGGAAAGATGAGATATAGACCCTTTTAAGTGCACTAGGGAAGCCCGTGGTATATTTTTAGAAGAAGTAGGTTAACCATTTGATGGGGTTCATCCATAAATCCATATGTGTGATTGGTTGGTCAATACGATCAATATTAAGACTTTTACAGCAACATTCCCATAAGAATGTATTACGCAATGCCCAGCTGAAGTGACCAAACTGCGTGATTTACGTTGGTGGCGCTGCCTGGTGCATAAAAGACAAAACTCTGTTGGTTTGCATGTATTACTGGCAAGATAAGGGCATTTTCTCCTTTGTGGCTTTAAAATGAATATTTTCTCAAATTTCTTTTAACATGTGGATAAAGGAACATATTACCCATGCGGTATAAGAGAAAATTGAATGCAATATATTCAATTGATTGATCATGATTCAACTACACATATTATGGGTATTACTAGCAAAGGTGTGGGTATTACTGGCATAGATGAATGTATTACTTGCACCCCTAGCTTTAGCTATTGTTAAGCCATTTTATGAGGCACCTGTGTCATAACTATCATAAAGAGGATCTACCAAACTGTTTTTATATCTGGAGTGAGATGAAGGTAGCCTAAATGATTTTTTTTTGAAAATAGTTGCTGATGTCTTTCAACAGTATCAGTAGTTGTTGAATACTCTGGAAACAGGCATCTGAACCATCTGCCAACATCATTTTTTTTTCTTTTTACAACTGATGTGTTTATAACACGGCTGCCCTGCATGTATTTAAGAAACCAAGTATATTTTTGGTTTGTACTGTAGGAATTTTGTAATGTGGTTGTAGAGTGACAGGGTTGTTTTCTTGACATGCTTATATAGGGTTATATATCCACAGCAGTCTGATAGATGCACAGCTCCTCTAGGGCCACTTAAAAAAAATATATTAGCTTTGCGGATACTTTTTTGGAAAAATAGTTGTGGGAGGGAGGGCTTTTATTATTTCTTTTATTTGGATTTGGAGTGATGCTGGAGGGCCTTTTTCACTCGATCTTATTTGCAAGGTACCATTTCTGTGCATATTCATTAATAGGTCCAATATTAACACAATGTAATCGACATATTCCTAATGTAGAGAAGAAAAGGAGGGGAAATATGCTGTTTAAATCATGTTTCTACATGGAATGATACCCGAGATATTGGGAGGTTTTGTCTCAGGTGATGCGGGAATTTTACACATAGGGAAATTAGGAATAGAAAGCATGGATGCGGCCCTTTTTAACTGATGCGGGTGGTATTTGCAAAGCTGAGAATGTTTTTAAGTGCCCTAATACCTGTGCAGTTACTGGGTTATCGTGCATCTATAAACCAATAATGCTGGGCAGACCTATCTACTGACACAATGTTGTTACAAGAATAAAGACCTTGGGGTACCCCCTCGGTCTTCATTTGGGAATAGATCCTTAAGTACCCTATATCTACAGAACAAAAAAAAAGCATGTGTAAGCAGAATCTTGATAATCTATGAAATATGTACAGTCCAAAGACAAATGGAGAGAAAAAATGTAATATGTACTCTGAAACAATGTTAACTACACAGCAGAATCGTAGGGTGCCATTAATACCAACGACTGAGCAGATATGTTGGTATTACTGGCACCCTAATCTAAAAAGAACTATTGATAAAGTTAAAATAGGTTGAGTTTATTAAACAAATAAAATAACTTATTACTGGTAGTTTCCAGCTAAAAGTTTCCCACAAAATGCCCGCTCTTAATTACTGTGATGTCACACTGGATGTTCCACAATCCCCTACAGCACTGAGAGTAGTGCTTCCGGGGAGTTAGAATGCAGCAGGGTAGATTTGAATTTAAAGTCTCTAGAATCTACCTGTACTCTCCAAAGTTTAAAAAGATCGGACGAGAAAAACCTAGCATTTTATAGTGAGAATAATACCCCTTGTTCCGAAATACTGCATTGTGTGTACCTTTAGTATAGTGCATGTAGGTCCCACTCACTGCAGTTTTCTAAAAATTCAAAATCCTATGGCAACTCAGGGCTCTATGACATGTGCCACCAGAGACCCTTTTACTGCCATTGGTATGAAAACTAGATTTGAATTTGAAAATTCATCAACAGAAAATTCACATAAGAATTGTGAACTCTTTGGTAACTCACATATTTTCTGACCCTTGTTATCCTCGCTATGCCAGTACACTGCTCCCAGCTGATGGAGCTCTCTTGGAAAGGACTTATGATTCAAGTCTGAAATAAACAAGAAGCATGTCAGGGCTGTACATCATTTTTAAACAAATGTGGATATCCTCACAGAGAATATTTCATTCAGACAACAGGGTAAAAAAAAAATTAAGGTGCCACACCAAATAAAAAAATTGGTCCATGGATTTCCCACATCATATTTTTGATAATGCAAAAATATTTTGTCTATGGATAGTGCCAGCATCATTCCATGAAGATTTGAATTTTCTCTCTTTTTTTTGCTATTCACATAGAGGTAAACATGAATGAAGAGTGAGATGAAGAGAGACACAGAAATGGCAGACCCCTCACTAATGTTGATTTATAGATATCCCATAAAAAGTAAAAGGTCATTTGTGCAAGATAGAAACTGAAGCTTGCTTGAACAAACAAATGAAAATTACCCTCTCCATATATTCAATTTTTAAAAAATAAAGAGGAAACTTTGCCCTACAGAGCAATTTTGCGAATGGAAATCCATATACCAACTAATTAATTTGATTAAAATGAAAATCTTTGTATTTTTCAACACAAATTTGACATGTGGGATCCAAACAAATTTACCATTTTTCTAAATATGTGTCAAAAAGATATTTTTCCCAAAATGGCCATTGGAAAGTAGGGAAGGGCCAATAAAATAGGTTAGTTAGCCTTAGCTGAACATATTTTTTGTCCTTGCTGTTCATGCATTTTCTATTGCTGTAAATTCTCTCAAAGTTATATATTATATCTTATATTAATGCTACAATACATTTAGAGACAAATGTCTATGGCCACAGACATGAAAAATCCTATTGTCAGCATGAGACAACCATCCATGGATGCATAGACATGACAAATCCTGCTGTCAGTAGGAAAAAAACCGTCCATGGACAGTTGTCCCCTTTTGCAGAAGGAGAAAACTGTCCATGGATACATGGACATGACAGACAATTCCTTATTTTATGTGAATAACTTCTTCCCATAGAAATAGCATTGCAGGGCCGATCCGCACACCCCCAGTGGCGTAACGTGTGCCGATCCACCACAGCGGCCGATCCACCACTGCAGCCTCGTTCTGGGTGCATGTGAACATTCAAAATGGCGGACCGGCACTCGTACGGGGAACTAAGGTACCGGATTTTGATAATATTTCCTTATTTAAACAATTTAAAAACATAAAATAAATATAGAACTAAACGACCGTGGTGTTCTCGGTGGCCTATCCACCCCTCGTGGTGGATCGGCCACCTCGTACACCACGGTCGTTTAGTTCTATCTATTTCTGCCAGCAGGAGAAAAATTTCATTCACCTCGAGACTGCTCTCATTTTCCAAGCACATACTCATATTGCCTTTGATACATCAGCTGGAGACTGTCATCAGGAATATGGAGATCCATAGGAGTTTTCAGTTATAACTACCGTAATCTCCCACGTATAAGGCGCAGCCCGCATATAAGGCGCACCTCAAAATTCAAAAACCTATGTGTAGCTTCGGCCACCCCAGACCTTCCTGGGCCCCCTTATGTCCTATTATGACTAAGGGGGCATGTAAGATATCAAAAGAAAGGTCTTGGTGTCCCCCTTGTGGATTCAATGAGAACTAAACCCCTCCCGTATAAGACGCGCATTATACGCGGGAGATTACGGTACATAACTGAAGAGCTAATAGTATAAACGCTCAAGGATCTCCATAAAAAGGGGTAATTCATATGATCATATGTGCATTTACTTTCTCTTGAAGCTCCCCAGCTCTCTAATAATTTGGATACTGCTCAACCCCGGCTGGTGCTTATAGTCACACCCCTATACTTTCACACCTGTAGTAGCTGCTATAGGTGGGATAAACGTCTGTCATTGTCATCCACATTTTCCCGATTATCACGATTTTTAGTCTCGATATTCTGATGTATTACAATATCATAATCCATCAGAATATTATTTGAATGTTGATTTGGATACAGCCAAACAGTGTTTTAATCAGTGCTTATATGGATGAATCATTTTATCACATACATATAGAAAAATGATTGAGCATATGCAGCGATCCTCACTCGCTGCCCCCTTAATCTAGGTCTTAGTAATCACTTTCATGACATTTTAGACCAAAAATATTAGAACTTATCAGAGTATATGACGTATTATTATAAGTGAATTTATGAGTAAAATTCGTATTATGCCTAAGCAAAAGAACATAGAAAGAAAAACAATATTCAAATATTATCAGCACATTCCTAATGAATACAAACTAAGAAAGATGAGAATTATCTGGAAAGCTACTCAATTTCTACACTTATACCACGGGTGTCAAATTGATGTAACCTTAATCTCTAAAAGGTTTCATGATTCAATCTACCCTCTCTATAGTCTTCAAACATTTATTGACGTATGCCTTGTATAGCTGCATTGCTGACGCAATAAGCTTCAATTCGATATCAAATATGACGATGTTTGATCATTCACAGGGAGGAAAACCAAGCTTCTTTTGAATATCCTGGTATAGGTTATAACATATCAATATTCAGGTTCCTGCTTACAAGAATCTAAAGGTTATGGGCTAACTATACCTTTAGGTCGCATTAAAAAAAAAAATGTACTAATAGCATAGAAGTGGCTGGTTGGAAGTAAAAAGTGGAATCCTGATGTTGCAAGTGAAAGAATTTACCTGAAATGTAACTAAAATGTACCTAAAATGTGCCCTATAGCAGGGCCAGGGCCATGCAGCCGGCCATGCATAGGCCGTGGTAGGAAAGCTATGCAGACGCAGTCACAGTAAATAGTGGGACGTGGCCTGGACACGTGTCGTCTATCGTAGTAAATAAATGTGTAAAACGCCGGCACATGACCTGGGACACGTGTCTCCAAGGGTAGGGCCGATGCTCTGCCTAATTCCTGCCTTTTTCCCACGGTCCGTCAACGCCGAGAGGTGGCAGCCGATCAGCGGCCAGCTTTTAGCATCTGACGTCATAGCATCACTTCTGGTTAGAGGCCAAGGACGATGCATGGTGGAAGTTGTGGATCTTGTTTTGTTATTCATCAGACTATAGCGAGTTACTCGACGACATGGAAGACATGGCGACCACGAGGGTGAAGGGCCCGGGGAAGGGCCGGCAGAGGACGTTATGGACCAAGGGCCCGACATAGTGTGCGAATTATGTGGCGATGGCCATTTTATTCTTATGATGACGCACAGGCTCACTTCATCGCCGTGCACTCCAACGAGGATGCTAGGGGTCGAGAGGGTGCAGCAAAGCTGCAAGACCACTTTCATGAGGGGTTTAGGAGTTTAGATGGCACCCGGGATCAGGCCACTCCATCAGCCAATCAAAGAAAGGGATGCGGGGTCAATGCGTCCGCCTAACTGCCTCAGCGGCGTAGCAGCCAATCAAAGACGGGGACCGCAGGGGAGGGAGGGAGCGTTCCGGTTAGGCAACGTGCATCTAGGGCAGACCGAACACCGACCGGACCAAGGGGGGGATGAGCTCCCATTTTAATTCAATGTAAGTTTGCTCCACCGGCCAAAATGACCAGTCAGGCCCCTACTATAGCCGTCTAGACGGACGACGAGGGTTGGAGGGGAGGGAGAGACCAGTTGGATTCTATACTTGATTTCCAAATACCCCTATACAAATTCTTTATGGTTGCTGAGATAGAGTGCATCATGCCAATCTGTACTACAATTCCGAATTATGAACCCCTGACGAAAAAAAAACTGTTTCGAATCTTGATCGGATGCCCACTTTAAGGTTGACTTTAGCGGGTTCCTTTAATCGCAACGGGATACACAAACTCTGAAAATAGGGTAAATTGAAAGTGCCGAACGCAATGAGACATACTCAAGTCTGAATTATGAACCCCGCCGAAAAAAATCCGAGGGGAAAGGAAAGAGGAGAAATAGACCCTTTTAAGTGAGCTAGGGAAGCTCACTGACATATCGACTAATTGCTGACAAATAGTGCATAGGTACTGACATATTTTAATCAATTGCTGAAACATTGTGCATAACTACTGACATATTTTGACTAATTGCTGACAAATTACAACAAAGTACTGACATTCATAGACTTATTGCTAACAAAATGTGAGTAAATACTGACATATATTGACTAATATCTGACAAATTGTGAGTAATTACTGATATAAAAGGACTGATTGTTGTTATATAATGACTAAGTACTGGCATATATTGACTGATTGCTGAAAAAGTGAGTAAATACTGACATATAATGACTAATTGCTTACAAATTGTATGTAAATACTGACATGTGTTGACTAATTTCTGATATCTAGTGACTAAGTACTGACATATATGGACTAATTGCTGTTATATAATGGCCAAGTACTGACTGATTTGACTGATTGCTGACAAATAGTGAGTAAATACTGACATATATTGACTAATTGCTGATATATATATAGTGACTAAGTACTGATATATATCAACTATTTGCTGACAAATAGTGACAAAGCACTGACATATATTGACTTATTGGGGACAAAATGTGAGTAAATACTGACATATATTGACTAATTGCTGAAAAATTGTTAGTAAATACTGACATATATTGACTAATTGCTGACAAATTACGACAAAGTACTGACATTCATTGACTTATTGCTGACAAAATGTGAGTAAATACTGACATATATTGACTAATATCTGACACATTGTCAGTAATTACTGATATAAATGGACTGATTGTTATATAATGACTGAGTACTGGCATATATTGACTGATTGCTGACAAAAAGTGAGTAAATACTGACATATATAATGACTAATTGCTTACAAATTGTATGTAAATACTGACATGTGTTGACTAATTTCTGATATCTAGTGACTAAGTACTGACATATATGGACTAATTGCTGTTATATAATGGCCAAGTACTGACTGATTTGGCTGATACTGACGTTTATTGACTAATTGCTGATATATATATAGTGACTAAGTACTGATATATATCAACTATTTGCTGACAAATAGTGACAAAGCACTGACATATATTGACTTATTGGGGACAAAATGTGAGTTAATACTGACATATATTGACTAATTGCTGAAAAATTGTTAGTAAATACTGACATATATTGACTAATTGCTGACAAATAGTGAGTAATTACTTATATATGTTGACTAATTGCTGACAAATTGTGAGTAATAACTAACATATATTGACTAATTGCTGACAAATAGTGAGCAATTACTAACATATATTGACTAAGTATCTTCATATAACTTTAGTAAGTCATCTGAGATATCATCTGTATCCATTACTTTAGGCAACTTCAAATTACTATCCGTAACTGTTTTCGATAGTGTGACATTTCCGAAGACTTGTCCCTTTTTCAAGTAGATAGCAGAGTTCCCCATATTGGAGACTGGTGCTACCATAGTGTCTACGGAAGTTAATCTGATACTTGACAGAGTAACTACATCCGGTTCTATCACTGCTGTTTTGTTTCGCATGACAGGATCGCTCCTTAAGAGAACATCACAGGCTACACCTGCGGGAATTCGGACAGTGTGTGCCACACTAGCCATACTACTTACTTGTCTCAGTACACATCTCACCTTCACAGGATATGGGTATTTCACACTCAACACTCCTGATTGTGGTTCCAATACCACACCATACAGGGATGCGAAATCCAACCCGAGTATCCCCTCATCTGATATATCCGCAATTGTGGCACTCATGACGTAGCGTAGTCATGCATTCCATCCAATTGCAACTTCACACAAGTTCTACCATATGTTTGCATAGTACTGACATCAGCCGTCTGAGCATTTCCTCCCGATAAGAGAGTGAGTGAGTAATAGATGTTTAACGCCATTTCGACAGCTGAGGTCATATTCATGGCGAGAACTACATTACACAATTTCACAGAGGAATATGTCAGTGCCCGCGCATATGTGCACCACACACATCCTGAGGGGATAGGAAAGAGGAGAGATAGACCCTTTTAAGTGGGCTAGGGAGGCCCGCTCCCGATAAGAGAATATCATGTTCATCCGGGATAAGATCGTAGAACCTCTTGGAGATACAGGAGTGGCTAGCACCCGTATCAATGAGAAATTCAGCAGATCTTCCGTTAACAGTGAGACTAACATACCACCGCCTTCCATTTAGTAGGGAGGGCTTGTCCGTGACAATCGGCACGTTATTGTTCACACCAGGAGTCAATCCACATCCTTTTAGGAATTCCAGACAAGGATGACCCGGAGGTAGGTGGGCACTACCAACCCTGGCTAAAAAATAGCCGCCTACCTCGTAACCAATACTGGGTTTCCTCTGTGCTCCCTGGGCACCTGGTGTATTGGCTTCCCTAACCTTCCGGGTGTCTACAACCACACCGGTGCTAGGCGAATTTGTTACTGCATGCGAACTATCATCACGGATGGTGATATCAAGGCAAGATTTGTTATCGGGATCCCCTTCTCTGCCCATTGAGGCACCCCTCCATAGTTTTCCTCTGTATTTATACCAGAGATACCTCCCTTTCCCCTAGGAACAGGTTTATCAGCCATACATTCGGCTGCATAGTGTCCTAAATTTTGACATCTGAAACTCGGGGCCTCCTCAGAGCATCCGTTAGCCGTGCTACTAGTGTCTCTACCAAATCAGTAGGAGCAGCAGCAGCTGCTACAGTAGCTATACTATGACTTGCCTGAGCTGGCCCTGAAGTTGTTTTTTTTAAAAAACAACTTCCTCCTTTTCCTTTCGGATTCACTTTTCGATACCGTTTCTGGCGGTAATATTTTCCGGCTACATGAACCGAACCAATATATTCTCCGTTATCGTCGGAAATATATTCGTCTTCCTGATTAACATCCTGAAGGTCCACTGGGGCCAATTGGAATGTTTCAGGCATTTTTATAGATATTTCTCTGTATTGTAACAGAGCAGCATGTAACGGGTTAGGCGCCAGACCCACCAGCCTTTTCTTCATGACATAACCATCGATGGCTATGAAAAGATCACTGAAGGATGTCTCATCCTTCCATGAATCCCAGACCACTTGTTTGTGATCCGGATCCCGCAATCCGCTATAGAATTGTGTGAACAATTCCTGCAGATAGCAGTCATCGTCATCAGCCCAATTCGGACGTGCCTTTGACAGTAGCTCTAACCCAAAGACTTTATGAGACTCTTTGGGTTTCTGGGTCCTCTTTTTAAAGCTTACCCATGGATCTTCTCTTACAATAGAACCAAATAGGTACGCGGCACATTCGACTAATTGGTCATAGGTACCGGATATTCCATTTGCTGCCCTCCATTGGTTAAGAGCTACTTTTCCACCCTTATTTAACCAACAGATTAGGTAGGGCAGAGCTTCTTCTTTCGTCCAACCACTACAGTTGACTTCATCGACAAATGCCTGATACCTATCCTTCCATGGATCATTGGAATCATAGGGAGGAGGTATCCTTGCCTGTCTAAGAGCTGGGTTATTACAGCCTCGTAGTCTGTCAGCTTCTCGCATGCTCCAGTCCATGAACTCCATGCCATCTGCTCCCTTCCGGTAGCAGTCAATGCCCAAATTTGGATACATTGGCTTCTATCAAAGATGCTTTGCATCCCTGCCAGCATGGATGTCCTCCGATTCGGTTTCCTATCGCCTCCACCAGATCCGGATCCTCCTGATCCAGATCCACCGGGGCCACCTCCAGGATTACCACCTGGGGGTCCATTACTAGAATAACCTCCAGAGTAACCACTAGAGTAGCCACCAGAGTAACCTCCAGTATTGCCTGTGTTTCCGGCTGAACCGGTAGACGCATACCTAGGGTAGGAATTATTTTGATTCCCTCCCTGGGTATTAGTTTCCTTAATAGGAATACGCTCCACCCCCAGAATAATAATTATTATGATTATATCCTTGAGGAGCTTGACTAGGGATATAAGTACCCCGTACCACATTAGGTTGTGTCGGTGCCGAGCTGGTACCTAACCCGGTTGCTGGTATATTTTTGGGACCAGAATTAGGGTTTGGCAATCTTGGTCCTGCTGGAGTACTATGCCCGGGTTGAGCAAAATAAGAAGGAGGTGTCAACAAATTTCTTATTGGTCCCGGTACGCGGCGGTGTAATATTTTGTGTATTTACTGCTGCATTAATCTGAGCCGGATTGATTTTGTGACTCAAATCAGGAATCGGCGGTGCTTTACCTACTACTGGATCCAGTTTCGGATCATTAGGAGTAGGAGCACTACTGATGGAGTTTTGGGCTGAGCCGACAGGTACGGTTGTACTGTTCGAATCAACCACTCCCCCAGATGCAGTGTGATCTGTTTTTTTATAGACTCCAGAATTCACATTCTTATCCGCCCCATCGGTAACAAATGGATTGTATCTGGTGGGCGTTAGGGTTTGATCCGTATTTGTTATCATTGTAGACACCACGTTCGGATCTATATTAACTATAGTCATTTGAGCGGCCTCTACATATTTGTCTAGAGTTATTGCAGTACTTTGCAAATCCTGTAACTCTTTAGTTAGTTTCTCTCTATCTTCTTCCAGTTGTTTATTATATGCTATAATACCCGTCCGGATCGTCTCATTGTCTTCAGCTTGCTTGTTACACTGAAGTTTCAATTTCTCTAATTCTCTATCGATGGCGCTGTAATCCAAAATAGGCAAACCTGGTCTGGGTACACTATACGGTAATTCTCCGAATGTTACCCTTTTTGGTATTGGCGCCGGATGTTCTGGATTAGTGCTACCACCAATCTCGAACATCGAATTGCTTAATTGGTCAACAAGTGATTGTTGACCTATTAAGGTACTCCTTCTCTGTATGGATTGTTCTCTCCGTACAGAGTCAGGTATATTTTCCTCACTATCCAGTGTATAATGAGGTCCGGGTTCCCTCCAGGATGCAGCATCTACATCCTGTCGGTTCGAATGGCTTTGGACAGTTAATGTCCCATTGCCATTCTCTTGGTTTGATTGATTGATTTGTTTTTTACAGCACTTTAGCGGCACTAAGTGGCTATCCCGTGCTTCACAGGTTGATAATCTAACAGAGGAATGTGTCAGTGCCCGCGCATATGTGCACCACACACATCCTGAGGGGATAGGAAAGAGGAGATATAGACCCTTTTAAGTGGGCTAGGGAAGCCCGCCCATTCTCTTGGACAATTAATTGTCCATCAGGGTTAGCTTCTGTGAGGTCGCCTTACCCATGTACTAGCCGTTCGGACGTTATAACGTCCGGGCTATACACCAGAATTAACTGGTTACGGCACCAATGTAATGGTTTGTTTTACCAGTTTGGTGGTTCGGGCCTTACGATTAGAAAAGAGAAAGCAAGGCAGTGATTCGAGTGTATGCCAACGGTTTTATTGAGATAGCTCGGCAGCTACCCGGAAAGTAATAATAGGCTAGCTAGTACCTTAAGTTCGGAGGCCTGAAGGGCCTCTGACGTAGCGGCTGAGCCCCGGTCTTTATATAGGGACCCTGGTGTTTGTCGCCAGATGTCCCATAGGCCCGGATCGGTGCAGCCACCTCCCCGGAACCTTAGGAACACCCAGCGACTCAACTCACCCGCCACGCCAGACGACACCTGGATATACGATACAATATGATACCTCTATAATATTTTTTTATCACAGCCACCTTTTTCGGATCAGGGGAAATCACTTCAGGTGCTACTATGTGACCCAGATACCTGATGCGGTCTTTGAAGAACTCACATTTTGATAATTTCATTTTAAGCTTAGCCTTCCTCAGCTTATCAAACACGGTGTGAAGTGTTCCATGTGCAACTCCTTGCTTGCGCTGATGGCGATTACTTCGTCCAAATACGGACAGCAAAACGACTCCAGTCCTGCCAGTACTGTATTCATGATTTCAGTGGAGACGCTAAGTGCATTGGTTAAACCAAACGTCATAATTTCGAACCTGAAAATCTCTCTGTGACACGCAAAGGCTGTTTTGTCCTTATCCTTCTCTTCCAAGCCGACCTGCCAATAACCGGCTTGTAGGTCCAGGCACGAGAAGTAGTTCGCCTTACCCAGAGATGATAAGATGTCATCAATTATCGGTAAGGGATAGTTGAACTTGACATTAAGATTATTTAATTTTCTGAAGTCTACGCAAAAACGCCAGTTGTCTGTCTTCTTGTGCACCAGAACTACAGGGGAATACCAGGGGCTATGAGTTGGTGTTATAATTCCAGCAGACAGCATTTCTGTTACTTGCTTGTCTACTATCTCCCGCTTAACAAGGGGCACCCGATAGGGCTTCTGCTGGAATGGCTGATGCCCCTGTGTATCAAAAGATAGTTTAAGTAGATCGGTCTTACCTAACTCTGCATCACTACTGGCAAAGATGTCTTTATTCGTCTTGATGAGCTTCTCTGCCAAGTCTGTGCAGTCTACACCACAGTTGATAGAATTACTATTTTTACTATTGTCCCAGGCCTGACTCTCAAGGTGGTCCAACACCTCATCATCCTCAGCTGGTATAGCCTGAGCAATGACATTGTCCTTCTCCAGATTGAAGGGCTTTCCAGTCTCATTGGTTATTATACTGCACAGCTGCGCTTGGCTTCGACAGTCGCAAGAGTATTTCCCACCATAAGCCCAGGTTCCCGACTGTCTAAGGAGGAAATAACACATGTCCTGTGCCTCTGTTGTGCTCTCACATGAACAATAACACTGCACTGTGGAGGGACATACACAGGTTCGGTCAACCTCATGAGTGAGCGAACATACCGCTCCTTATCCAGAGGGACTACCTGTCCTCTCACGACCATCTTCCGCTCTCCAAACTGCACCTCCGCCTGATGGTTAGAAAGAAAATCGTACCCTAGTGCTATAGTTGGAGTGACCTCTCCAACCACACACACTCTCTGGGTACAGCGTGCTCGTCCCAGCTGAAAGGGTATGTCCGCCATACCATAGCATTTGATAGACAACCCCTTCACCCCGGTAAGATCATACTCTGGCTCACACAAGCTATCTAGGCTACCCCCCATCTGCTTGTAGGCATCCAGGTGTATGAAGGACACATCTGCCCCACTGTCCACCAGGGCACGGAATCTCCTCCCACGTACCTGAACCTGGCACGAGCACCTGTGCCGGATATCTAAAGAGGCAAGCTGTACCCGCCTCCTCAGGGCCTCAGCCCGGGGAGGCTCGACTAGTTTAACACCTCCGCCGCTGCATCATCAGATGCAGCGTCAGATGGCTTCACCCTGAGTGGCGTGACCTTCTTTCCATCTTTAGGCTTTGACTTACCTTGGGGGCAATTTTTCTTCATGTGCCCTGTTTTTTGGCACTTCCAACACTTTGCAGTGTTCTTCTTGGGGCTTTGGCCTATTGGACTTATTCTTAAGCTTGAAGCAGTCGTGCTTAATATGACCAAGCTTCCCACAGTAGAAGTATTTACGGCCCTTAACCACAGTCCTGCCCACTGCCCCTATTTCCATGGGCTTTTCATCCCTTCCCCTGAGCTTTATTTTAATAAGGGAGTCATACTCCCCGGCAGAAGTATGTACCGCCTGGGCTAAGGTTGCCGGAGTATTCTTAACTAATGGCCTGGCAATCTAATGGCCATCGACAAACACGTCAACAAGTTGGCGTTGAATCAGGGGTTCCGCTAAATCATCATTTGGAAAGGCCTTTTTGGCCTGGTCCAACAGGCACTCACAAAATACTTGAGGCGTTTCCTTGCCCTGTTTCATTTTACGAAGTTTGGCGAGAGCCTGATGCTTTTCGCCTGTCTTGCCAAACTGCTGTCGGAGCTGCTCCTCCAGCGTGTGCCAATCGAGCTTGTCCTCTGCGGCGTTATCTATAAAACGTTGCACTGAGTCGCCAACCGGACCGTCGGATCTTATATAAGCTGTGAACACCTGATTTTTATCCTTATTTTCCTTCCCCATTGTTATTGCAAATTTTCTAATCTGCTTGACCCACCTGTCAAATTTAGAAGGTTTTCCATAATATGTATCAATCACTGCTTTACAATTCTGTAGGGTGACCCCCTGGCCTAAAAATCCGAGCTGCTCACTCAGTTTGTTCATAACCAGGCCATTTACATTCTCCCCAGGTGGCCCTGCCTGTGGCTGTTGCTGTACATTATCCCCATCCATGCTGCAAGCATTATAGTGACATACCTTACCTTATAGGCCTCCCGGCTCCTGGCCTAGTACTTAGTCCTTCAGGGTGGTGGTGGTGATGACTCCCGGCACAGAGTTGACTCCTGACAAGTGCTGACTCACTTGTGACAGACAGAGCACACACAGGAAAGTCACAGCAGCACTGAGTAGCTCACAGCAAAGACCCTTAGGTGGCACAATCTTATAGATTGCCCCTATAGGCTCCATGTCTATAGTACCTATTGTACACACTGACAGTACATGTACACACAGGCAGCAGCAGCAGCAGCCTATATGTATAGCTACATGTAGGAGTGGCCCTGCTCCTATACTCACAGTCTCCAACCTCTCTCTCTACCACTACCCATGGCCCTGGGTATCCTGGTCATTGCACCAGATGTACCATAGCTTGCACCATGGTACATTGAGAGACACAGAGAGAGACTACTACCAGTTGGAGTAAGAGAGACAATTGATCTCAGGCTCAGGGCCTGTGTTTATTATATATTTAAAAATAGAACAATTAAAACGGCTATGAGAATCTCAGTAACCTCTTGTATACTAATAGAGTGTGCTTTTGTGGTTTAGCCTGATGAGAAATAAATTGGATATATGCTTTATAAGTTGATAGATCGAGTGAATTTTTTTAACCTATGTGAAATAAAGATAGAAACAGGTCAAATCTTTTCATTTTTTTTATTTAAACTGTAAACTGTAACAAAGTGTAAAACGTTCAACAAAAGCGATTCATATTTGATTGTCGCTGAAACAAATAATATATTGATTTTATCTGAGATTTAGACAACTAAGATAAAAGTCAACACAGTTGAAAATATAAGCAGGATATATATATATATATATATATATATATATATATATATATATATATATATATATATGGAACTATATACACTCGTGTATATTTATATAATTAGCCGCGGACGGTTAGGGACTACTTTCAGCTCGTAAGGATACCAATGATGTCATAGTGTGACGTCATGGTCAACAACTCCACTGGTATAAAAGGGGGCGGGTTCAAGCTAACCGTCAATTGGCTCGTATTCACCTGTACAGGTAACACCACGCTGGGTGTTCCCTGGAATTTTAAATTTTTAAAGCTGTTTAAGGCCTTTTGGGTCTCATTTTTTACCCAAAAATGGGTAGGAAGTCTACGAGGAATACCAAAACTAAGGTATCGGCGAAAAAATCGGCTAAATCGGCAAAAACTTCGCCTGAATCGGCCAATTTAGGATTAACGAGCGACTTGGATTTGTCCAGTACATCACTTGATTTGGACAGTCCAGTCGTTGACCAGACGAGGAACAGCAGGCTGGAGAGGCTGGAAGGCGAGTTGGCAGATATCAAGTCTCTACTTCGAGAGGTGGTTGACGGAGGGGACCGTAAAGATGTGATGTATGGTATTTCGAGCGGTTTGGGCAAGCCACGTGCGCATGTTGATAAACTAGAGATGAGGTCACGTCGCCAGGGACGCGGACCGGTAGTCAAGGAGACGAGACAACAGTCGCCATGCTTTCCGCCAGCGCAGGACGAGGACGAGTGGATTAAAGTCGCTCGACGGGGTCGTCATCGGTCTAGATCATCATTTACAGCTCGTCAGGGCAGCCGCAGCTACTCACGTTCATCGTCAATGGATTCGTCTATGTCTGGTCGTCATCGTCATACCAAAATCGGTGAGTTTGACCAAGAAAACTATGTAGAAAAGAAGGATAGGATAGACTCTATTGAGAAGCTTGTTCTAGTCAACCTAAAATTCGCTCTAAAGTACTATAGGAAGGGCGCTGATATTGAAGGGATGCTGAAACACTTGCAAGTTTTGGTTGAGAAATCTGGTACTAAAATATATACTGTACCAGCCCTCACTGCATATGACAAGTCTGTAAGATCCAGGGCTAACGAGAATGGTATCTGTGCGTTCAATGTCATTGATAATTCAGACATTTTAAGGTATTTATCGTATGATGGTACTGTACAGGCCCAGAAGGCTTTTTCCAATAAGTCAAAAAATTCTGGGAAATTTAAAGTTTCCTCAAATTCTTGTTATGCCTATAACAGGGCTGAAGGATGCAATAGGGATCCCTGCAAATACAAACATGCATGCAGCTCATGTAACAAACCAGGCCACAGTAGAGTGGACTGTCAGGTAATCAAATCTGATTAGGATGGTGCAGGTAACCAGGGTCCTGTATGTGATAGTGTGTCGATGCCAAAGTCGTATATAGTAGGTTTGGTAGATCCTGGTTTGCCTCCACCCGTTGCTCCAGCTCAGGGTGTTGGTGAAAATAGTGCTGGAGTGGTAGATTTGGTCTCTTCGAATGATATCAGTGAGAGCTCAGGTGCCTATGGTCCTTATGTGGAATCTGCAGCAAATCTACAATTAAATGTTGAAGATGATATTAATATATCATATGGTGGCCCAGTACAGGGCAAGGTTAAACCACTATTTACTGTCGCTATTAATAATTTACCTAGCATCGAAGTGTATGATAGCTGTATAAATGGTGTGTGCAATTGTGTTCACTATGTTCAGGGGAAAAAGTCTTAAATTTTACCCTGCAGAGTAGCCCCTTACTTAACCCAGAAGGGTGTCATAAATATAGATAGTAAAGAGGCCATATTCCTGTGGCAGGGTTTTGTTGAAGGGTTTAGGATAGTTGACCCTGCGTGCAATACGTCTTACGATTGCAAGAACTATAGGTCCATTCTTGAAGGCAGTTTTTATGATGAATTTTGTAGCATATTGCGAGAGGAGTTAGAGGCTGGTCTGGTATCTGAAGTTGAATACAAACCACAATGCATTCACTCTCTTGGTGGTGTTGAAAAATCTAATGGCAAGTTAAGGCCTATAACTGATTGCAGTATGCCGGAGAAAATTTCTATTAATAATTATATGGACAAGACTAGTTCTACCTTCTCTTACAATAATATTGGTACGGTCACAGCTCAGTTAGATAAAAATGATTTTATGAGCGTAGTAGATTTAAAATCTGCCTATAGAACTGTTAATGTTTATGGCCCCCACACTGGTATGCAAGGATTTAGGTGGGATTTTGGTCAAGGTGAAGGTTTCTATGTGAGCAACAGGTTAACTTTTGGACTAAAATGTGCCCCTTATATATTCAATAGAATATCTGATTTTATTGTGGAAGTGGCTAAGAGCTATGGTGTAAAAAGGTTGGTCAATTATCTAGATGATTTTATCATAATTGCTGATACTTATGGTGAATGTTTACGTCAGAGGAATATCCTCATGGAATGCATGCAGCATATGGGGTTTGTGGTATCTAGGGAAAAAGTAACGGAACCTTCACAAACCTGTAAATTTCTTGGTATTAATATAGACTCTGTTAATCTGGAGCTGTCCTTGCCGGAAGATAAATTGACCAAGATGAGAAATATTTTGATGGAAAATGTTAACAAGAAATTTATTTCTAGAAAAAATCTGGAGAAGATAGGTGGTTAAGGGTGGTAGGACCTTTAGCAGACAAATTTTTGATCTCTGTGCTCGGGCTAGACCCGGAGGTTATATTAGGGTATCAGCTTGCACTCGCAAGGATATGCAATGGTGGCTGGATTTTTGTGGAGTTTTTAACTGTAAGAGATTAATTCTAAACGATATGGTTGATACACCTATGTATTCTGATTCATCTGTTAAGGGCTTTGGAGCTTGGATGGGTAAAAATTATTTATATGGTGACTGGACATCTCATGATAGGTTCAACTTGGGTTCAGGCCATTTTTCTCTCCCTCCTATATTGGATAACTTAGAAAATCACTATAGAAATATAAATGTGTATGAGCTATATCCTGTCATGGTTGGTCTGAAACGTTGGATTTCAAGTTGTAAAAATAAAAGAATACATTGTATAACAGATAATATGCAAGTGCTGGCTATGATTAATACAGGCAGATCTAAAAACAAACTTTGTATGGAATGGCTGAGAGAAATTTTTTGGCTGTGTTTCATTAACAATGTAGAAATATTCGCTACATACATTAAGTCAGAAGACAATATCCTGGCGGACCGGTTGTCGAGACTTGCGTATAAGGGTATGCCTGGTAAATGTATAACTTCTCTCCATGAAAATGATATGTGCTGCTTTAATTCCAGAATGGAAAAGGTTACAAAAAAGAAAAGAGTGTCTTTTAACGAAGGGTGTATCAGAGAGTACGAGGAGAACAAGGAAACAACAACTTAACAGGTATAAAAAATTTTGTAATAAATTTAATTTATCTAAATTTCCTTGTTCTCCCTCACAGGCTGCTACATATGCAGTATATTTATCTGAATATATAAAACCTTCTTCTGTGAGGAATTATTTATCGTCCATTTGGTATCTTAAAAAACTCCTAGGTGGCTTAGACCATAGCAGTAATTTCATGCTAAAAAAGGTGTTGGATGGTATTGATAGAAATTGTTCTATTCCCACTAGGGTTATTCACCCATTGAGTCCAAAAGAAATGTTATGTATTAGGTCGTACTTGGATCTCTCCAGCAGGGCTGACTTGAAATTTTGGTTAGCTATTCTCTTATGTTATAGAGGTGTCCTCAGGATAGGGCATGTCGTGTTGTCTCCCCATACACTAAGGGTAGGTGATGTTAAAGTATATAGAAGTTATGCTAGCCTTCGCATTAAAACTTCTAAAACGGACCAGCTTGGTACCCATTCTTTTAATATTTATTTATGTAGAGACGATACCTCATTGTTATGTCCTTGTAAAGACTTAGAAAAATTGTGCTCAGGTAGGGGGATAAGGGAGTTATTATTTAATATTAATGGTGTTCCTCTACAGTACCAATATATTGATTCGAGATTGAAATCTTTATCTCTACGTGCTGGTATCAAAGGTTCAGTCTCCACTCACTCTCTTAGGCATGGAGGTGCTACTATGTTAAAGGATGCTGGACTCAGTATAGACTCCATTAAGAAAAAGGTAAATTGGAAATCTAATTCTGTTTTTACATATTTACATAATCATAAAAATGAACTTTTGGAATTAGATAGACTTTGCCAATCTCAATTGCATTGTTGATTGGTATGTGTTTGTTCACATGTGTTTGGCGTGTTTAGGTGTTTGGCATGTATGGTGCTGATAGCCCCAAGGTCAGTAACCCACCAAACTCATGTGTCTGCGATATGATCATTTATACTATTGTAGTTTTTATTATTATTACCTTATATCATCATTATTATTATCGTTATTACCGGTATTATTATTCCCTGGTAGCGAGATAACTTATGGAACTATATACACTCGTGTATATTTATATAATTAGCCGCGGACGGTTAGGGACTACTTTCAGCTCGTAAGGATACCAATGATGTCATAGTGTGACGTCATGGTCAACAACTCCACTGGTATAAAAGGGGGCGGGTTCAAGCTAACCGTCAATTGGCTTGTATTCACCTGTACAGGTAACACCACGCTGGGTGTTCCCTGGAATTTTAAATTTTTACTATTGTTATTACTATACTATTGTTATTATATTATGCATTTTACTGACTATGCTTATTGTCAACTAATTATTATAGTTGTTTTAATAAAGGCATGTATGGTGCTGATAGCCCCAAGGTCAGTAACCCACCAAACTCATGTGTCTGTGATATGATCATTTATACTATTGTAGTATTTATTATTATTACCTTATATCATCATTATTATTATCGTTATTACCGGTATTATTATTCCCTGGTAGCGAGATAATATATGGTATATATATATATATATATATATATATATATATATATATATATATATATATATGGGTGGGGCTCCAGAAAATGTCCAATTTTGAGAAAAAATGATCAAATTTTTTAATTACCCTTAGACTTCTATAGTTTTACATGTCTGTGGAGGAGGTGATAAGCCATGAGAATGCTAAATATTGTGAAGTTGGGATTTTTCCATCATTTTCTATTTTTTAGCTCAAAATGCATATATTTTAAGCATTAAGAGGGGTGTTACGTTCATCAGATTTGATTAAATGAGATAAAATTGTGGAAAAATGATTTTCAAACAATATACCATGATATATATTCATTGGAACCTAGTAGAGATGTATCTCTTCTATGCACAGAATATCATATATAAATTTTTCCTTCGTTTCCACATATCTTGTGTCATGCTTAAAATATCAGGTAAATTGAGAAAATGATGGATTTGCTCTAAGTTCATTTAAAAATTCTTGTAAACAACAAAAAAAAATATAAAATTGAACAATGTTCCACTAACTGACAATTGGAAATGATTGTATTCACTTTTATTAGCTATACCTAAAGATATTTCTTTGATCTACTTATGCATTATAAAGGATTTTATCTTTGATAAGTCATTAGCCTGAATCCGATGAACGTAACATTTTTGGGGAAAATCATGAAATATCTCCTTAAAGAATATATCTATCTGGAAAATTCATATCCTATGCTGATTAGGTTGATTTTCTCAGGTTTACTGGTTGTTTAAAATTTTCTTCATGGATGATTTATGCCATACATATGCTATCATCAGTTTATCCGATGAACGTAACAGTCTGATGAACGTAACACAAAAAATCTGATGAACGTAACATAAATCCGATGAACGTAACATAAATCTGATGAACGTAACATTTATGATTGCATTCCTATTACAGCAAAACAATAATCTACATTGAAAACATTCTTACACTAGCTGGTGCAGTTCACTACTTGGGTACCCTATTGATATTTGTTTTAACTATTATTGAAGAATTAGGCAAATTAGAGGTAAATCATCCATGTGAATCCGATGAACGTAACATAAATCTGATGAACGTAACATTTTCAATTTTCTGTCTTTTATCATACTTTGAAGTGGAATTTCCGGAATCAAATGGCAAGATCCTTTCCAGGCCCCCACCACACACAGTGTCAACTGAATTTCATCTTTATATGCCTTATATTTATATAATAAATTATTCCCCAAAGAAAATAGCCTTAAAAGGGTCATTTTTCTACCCCTCTTTGGGCCTCATTTATGGAGAGAAAACAGTAAAATATTCAGATTTTTGCATATCTGCTCCAATATGTGGGTGTCAGACTTCTACATACTGTCAAAAAACTACCTCAAACGCATTCTATTCATATAGATAACACATTTTTTAAATAAAAACATGATTTTATGAGAAAAACTCTATTTTTAAAGATTTTCATCATATAATGAAAAAATTTGAAAATTTTCTTGAAAATTCACGGTGATGTACAGAAGGGTCTCTAAAATATGTTGTATTAATTGCAAAATGGGTTAATACAATGTGAATAGAGAAAAAAAAAATTGAATGAAAATCATTTTTTCTCAGGGGACATGGATTTTTTGGTATTTTTCAAGCAAAATATGGGTAAATTCAGAAAATAACAGGAAAAATATAATTTATTCCTTAGTTATTACATAAGTACTCATTGAGATCTTTGTAACCATGCTGTTCATATCACCTGAAATGATCTTATTACAGAGTTATTAAAGAAAACATGACAAATTTGCATAATGGACATTTTCTGGAGCCCCACCCATATATATATATATATATATATATATATATATATATATATTTATATACGCAAACATCCAGAAGTTCATAACTTCTTAAAACTGAACATTTTATAGACAAACGTCTATTCTTTGGAACAAGGTACTTCATGATTATACCTCAGCAGAAGCTGCTATGTTCCTAATGGAACGTGTACACATGAGAAAGGTATATATAATGAGTTAAGGCACATAACAGGTAAAGGTACATGTCATTTTCAGGTAAGATCTGCAATCACAAACGTTGTCAGCTGTGCAATAAATGTCAGGGTTACAGAGGTAGCACAGGTAGTATATTCAAATGTAAAATAAAACAGGTCTTTTTCTTTTGGTACATTTTTTTTATTTTTCTTTGCAGAAAATGATATCTGAGCATAATAAATTTTATTTGAAAATGACAGCAGTCATTTCTATGGCAACGATCAAAGTCAGAATATCACTCTGATGAACACATAATGGCACATCTTTGGTGCTTCATAGATAAGAAAATAAAAGTATAGTTGAAGTTTATCCCTATTTTTCACCTTTTTCTTTGGTGTATTATAGATCACAAGAAAATAAAAAGTGTCTTTGAGACTAAACATCAAGTTCTGTCAATAAGGTAAAAAAGGACTCAAAGACTGTTTACTTGAAAGAGTAGATTCAAGAAAAAACAGTATATTCCCTGAAAGAAATCCTGTAATGAAATAAATATTATCAAAAAATATGCTATCAGATCGCCTCTGTTCTGTGGCTTCTATAGAAGGGTAGAGAAAAAATATTTGAGGCATTATGAGTCACAACTCTGATGAAACATTATAGAAGTAAGTCTGAGGTTCAGTTCATTGAAAGGAATGTCCATGAAGTAGAACACAAGAATGTTACAAAGTAAATATCATTTCATTTTGACATCTGACGCAAGTAAACATGAGGTAGGGTTCAGTGAAATAAATCTTTTAGAAGCAGAAAATAAGAACGTGACAAAGTAAACGTCACAGCAACCATTGGATGGTTTTAAGTACCCAAAGTTTTTACTGGGCCATATCAGTTGATTCCTGTTCTTGGGCAATTGTTATATCGTCATCACTGTGGAGAACATCATCATCTTTTTCCTCATCTTGAACTGGTTTTGTGTGTGTGGTATTCACATCAGTCAGCTCAGCATCTTCCTCATTGTCCTCCTGGTTGAGGACTTCAGCGGTATTGTCATCATCGGAGTGCTGCTCAGGATCATCATGTTCGTCTTCTTCTTCATCTGACATGCAGTCCTCGGCAGTAATATTATCAAAGTTTGAGTGAAAGTCATCCTCAGTGTCAATTGGACACTCATTCATCACTGGATTGTGTTGAGTAATATCCAGTCGGGTAATGATTTGAGACTGAAAAGTAGAGTCAGCAAAAATGGGCAGGAATTTGCACAAGTCTTGCACGCTGGTGTTAAAGACCACACCAATAGCATCAGTGAGGGTCTGTTTCTCGATGAGCATTCTCTCGACTGCATCTGTTTTGACATCTATTACGGTCACACGGAAGTAGTCTGTGATCTCACGGATACCAGTAATTTCGATTTCGCGGTCCTCATCTTCGCTCTCGACAATCTGTTAAAGAGAAAAAAAAAATGAAAAGGTGATTTACCGTAAACTCCCGCGTATAAGACGCGTCCTCTACGCCAAACAAATCCCTACTGCGTCTTATAGCATTTCCTCAAGTTTGGGGTGCGTCTTATACGCGGGGTTTTCCAACATCTCATTTGGGAAAATGCGCCGATGACAGCTTGAACTCATAGCGCCAGCACCGCGGCAGACCGGGAGGTGTCGACGCGCTCGGCGGGTTTGACACCGACCGTGTGCCGATGACAGCTTGAACTCATAGCGCCTGCACCGCGGCAGACCGGGAGGTGTCGACGCGCTCGGCGGGTTTGACACCGACCGTGTGCCGATGACAGCTTGAACTCATAGCGCCAGCACCGCGGCAGACCGGGAGGTGTCGACGCGCTTGGCGGGTTTGACACCGACCGTGTGCCGATGACAGCTTGAACTCATAGCGCCTGCACCGCGGCAGACCGGGAGGTGTCGACGGGCGCTCGGCGGGTTTGACGGCATGACGCCGACCGTGTGCCGGTGACAGCTTGAACTCATAGCGCCTGCACCGTGGCAGACCGGGAGGTGTCGACGGGCGCTCGGCGGGTTTGACGGCATGACGCCGACCATGTGCCGGTGACAGCTTGAACTTATAGAGGGGGTGGGGGGTGCGTCTTATACGCGAACCCCCCCCTGCTGAGTTGGGGGGGGGCGTCTTGTACGGGGGGTTTTTTACAAATCGATTCAGGGGGGTTGGATGCGTCCTCTACGCGAACCAGCCTACCGTGAGTTTGGGGAGCGTCTTCTACGCGCACCGCGTCTTCTACGCGGGAGATTACGGTAGTATTTCTAAGGTGAAAGTTTTTCAGGAAAAGCAGGATTTATTATCGCACATATTACATTGAGTTTCAACAGAAAATAAATCTAGAGGATTTTTCAGAAATTTATAGTTGTGGGTAGTAATAAATAATATGGACACTACATAAGTGGGTAATAGATAATAAATAAGTTAGCGAGATCTCATACTGAAAGGACAAAAGTGTAAACTCAACCATCCCGCCATAAATGCTATAAAACTGTCTCATAGGATCTCAGAAAACATGAGGGTCATCTCCGGGGGTCATATTTTTAGCCCAAAAGGAGAGTAAATCCTAAGCATGTAGAAGAAATTACATCCTGGTTTTCTAGTTATACATGTATGTAAATTGGTAGAGATAGTTTTTAGGTAAAATGATAATACATAACAGCAAACACTTACCATTAATTGATCAGTGAAGTTGACATTTATCGCTGCCTTCCCTCTGTATGCGTTGAAGGACATTGGGCAGTCCAGTAGACGAATCACGTTATACTCAGAGATGTTCAGGTAGGCCGCACTTTCCCATAAATTGATGACCAATTGGTGTTGCCCTTCAGACAGCCAGAGTTCTAGAATAAAGGTTAAGATTATGAACAGTACATAAGTATATTTTAAGGGAGATAGAGATTATAAAGGGAGACGTTAAACCTTCAAAGAGGGCTGATTCAAAAGAGCATCATATACTTTCTTCGTCATAAAGTACCAATGAATAGCTGATAACTGCTTACTAGTACTTTACTGCAGCATTGTGACGATCGAATGGTAGGAAGCAATAATACAAAAGCAGCCTTTAAAGGGCTTAATAGATGAGACTCAGTCTTTTCAAATCAGTCACTGACATATTGATCGCAGACAGATGTTGTTTGTTATCCAACAAAGTTTCTCTGAAGGGTCACGGTTAGGTCATGTCCTTGAAGAGTTAAACAGATGGCATGTAGTAAAGGTCAAACATGACGTTTATTATGGAATCAGGTGACATAATAATGTATCACGGAAGGCCTTTATAACCATTGGCCTTTATAACCATTGGTTCTTTTCAGATGACAGACAAAATAAGGAAGAGAGATATCTTACCTCTGCATATTTTCTATTTCCCTGTTTTTTTTTTCTGTAGAGAATCTGGCCTCATACGCCTGAAGAGTAAAGAACACAGTATGTGGTTACAATCTGTTTTCACAGAACAGTCATTTCTTTTTGACGTAAAAATGTCTTATGAAACAGCTTATATAGTGAAAGTGAGGATAAGTGGAGACAAGGAGAGCAACAGGATAGAAAAATAGATTTTTGTCTTACCTATGCAGTATGTTAAAACTATAGGAACTTTAGGAGCTTTGCAAGATAATTTAAACATTAAGCATTTTTACCATGTAAACAATTATCTACAAAATAATTTAGTTTACATGATAGAATAGAACGTAATACTTACAGTGGTCACTTTTCCTTCAATACTCCACACTGATTTTTCACCTTGGCCTTCAACAACTGCGTCCTTCACAGAGCGTATGGGTTTGATAGAAGCACTCATGGCCGAATCAGCCAATTCAAGGATTTCGTCACGGATATGAAACTCGCACGTACTGAAACCCCCAAAAAAAGAAGTTATATTTTGAACTTAGCAAAGCCAAAGAAATTATCATTATGCCTTGTATGTAAGCCACACTTGCGTATAAGCCATACTACGGTTTTGGGATAATCCTATAAGCTTCACAAAGAGCCTGAAATGGTTGTGATTTTTTCCCTTTAAGGGCCGCTGGTGCATTTATGCATTATGTCCATTGGTCGTCATGATGCACTAAGGCTGCTGATGCATTGATACATTATGCCCATTGATCGTCATCATGCACCAATGTTGAAGGTAGATGGAAAATTTATTTTGCTGTGCTGGGTCAGACCCCACCCCCTTCCCCCGTCCAACATGACGGTATTTGTGGATGGCTCCTATGGTAAAATAGGTCAAAGAAAATATGACGAGAATTCAAGTCACTCATATCGCTGGTAACTCGGAAAACAAAGACCTTGCTTTTTTGATACTGTGGTGGTCCCGCGTCATCTTCGAGGTACCTTCGTGGTCCTCGTGGGCGGCGTCGAGAGCACCTCTATTACCCGACGCCTGGGGGCGCTGGAGTCCAGCGCCACGTCACCACTTGGTCACGTGGCCCTCGACTCCGGTGTATATAAGGCCGTTGTACGGCCTTCCTCAGGGTCAGTCCAGCCCCGACTGACCATTGTGAGCAATGGTCGGCGGCTGCCCGGCTACCATATTCTAATACTCCTCTGTGCTCCTGCACAGAGGGGGTTCATGTGGAATATTAACTCTAGACACTAGAAGGCCTAGTGTCGAACCTGCAATAGAGTTCAAACTCTGCCACCTGTAACTGTGATCGAGAACGGCTGATGCCTATGTGTTATTAGACAATAAAGTTTTAACTGGAACCTGAATAGTTGTTCTTCGTTGTTTATCGAAAGATTCGATATAACATCGAGGGGTAGAACGCTACACTGGTGCCGTGACCAGTTGTTAACTTTAGTCCGCATAGGTACTGCGAGCTTAAGTTCGACATGCAGGGTCACTTGGATGAAGATGATGACCCCAATCATCAACATCAAGTGACTACAGGCCCTTTAGTGGATAGGAATGATCCACTAATTGGTGGTGGTTTGAACCACTCGCTGATATTAGGTCCATCGTCTGACCCGTTGGGCCTGTATCAAAGGAGCCGGCTACTCAATTGGCGAGTATCGACTCAACTCTCTCCGGCGGCTGAGAACTTCTTGAGGACACAGAGTTTGTCCTATGTAGAAAAATCAGCCTCGCCCGTGGGAACTCCAATGGGCCTTGGCAGTTGGTCCTTCGAGGGTCCCTCGCCCGTGTCGATACAAGGAAGTATTGACAGTGGCAGGGGACTCAACGAGGAGTTGCTACAAGAGCAGCAACGCCAACTGCGCCAGGGTCGCCAACAGTTGGATGCTCTCGCGAGTAACACCATGAAAGCTCAGGAGAAGAGTACAGAAATAGAGCTGAAGTTGGAACAGCTTAGGCAGCAGGCGTTGGAGGCTTCGAACAAGACTCAGATCGCAAATAGAGAGCTTACTGATCTTCAAGAGAAGGTCAAGCAGCTCTCTAGCGAAAAGGAGTCCTTGCTTGCAACGAAGTCAGAGATCGAGCGTAGTCGGTTGACAGCAATGGATTGTCAATCGCTAAAAGCAAAGATCGATCGCCTTGCTACAAGCCGCCGAGAATGTGTCGAGAGAGCTCGAAACGATTTTCGGGATGCCCAGCACGAGCAGACGTCCCTTAAACATAAGTTGAAACTACAAGAAGTAGAAAAGACTATGTTGGAGGAACAACTGCAAGAGTTGTGGCATAAGTTGAACCAACAATCAGCCGAGCATACTGAAGAAGTAGCTGAGCACCTAACGGCTTATGAAAAGCAGGTGAAACAGCTACGTCAGGAACGAGAGTCGTTACTCTGTCAGATGCAAGCTGACGAGGATGCTCGAGCCAGGGACGAGGCAGAAATGCGTCGTCGCTGTGAGGAACGAATCGAACACGCAAACAAAATGGCGGAATATCAGGTCTTAATGGAACAAAAAGCGAGGCATGAGGCCGAGCTTAATTCCTTGAAGTCTGAATCCCTAGTAGCCCAGTCACTGAAAGATCAGAAGGATTCGGACACTTTGGGAGCCATACGTGGTGAAATCGATGAGCTCCGACGAGAGATATTGTCTCGCAGAAAGGCTGATGAAGCCAGGGTGAATAAAGAAGTTCGTGATGAACTCGCACTCGAAGAACGTCTGAAGGAGCAGACGGAATCGAAATTGCGTACCGCTAGACTTCGAGATAAGCAACAAGGTAGTGAATGCAGCACTACTAGAGTTGCTACTCAAGGGGATCTAGTCGAAAACCCTGACTACAGAGAGTGGCTTGACCATGCCATGAAGGAGGCCAAGCAACTCTTTGCCATCAGCGAGCAACGAGATCTCTCGAAACCCGAACATGCCCGCCTGGAATTCCTAGTATCGGAATTGAGACAGGCGGAACGTTCAAAACAGCAGGCGGAGATAGATAAAATGGTGGGAGCAATCGACGACATCTCGAAAGTAGATTCGAGGTCGCGCCGGACCCAACCAGTTCCTTCAATGCCGCGCACCGATGGTCTAAGTGAAGTGATCGGGCAGTTCTCGACCCCTATCACGACCCAACAACATGTTGATCCACCCAAATATAGGGATATCAGGTTCGAAGCTTCACGCCTGAGTGACGCCGAGTCTGGTAACCCCTGGGGGATGAATCACAGTCGTGCAGACACGACTATGAGAAACATGGGGATGGACCATCAAATACCTAGAAGAGGCACAACATTCGCCCTTGATCAGGTCAGGAGATCAAGCAGAATGTTTGAAAATACCTCTATCGGGCATGAACCAGCCCGAACTAGGTCAGTCGAGTGCCCTCCATTTACATGGAAGGACGATTGGCTCCGTTGGTACCACGGATTCAATCACGTCCGTCGAGTAAATGTATGGACCTCGAGTATGGCATTAGCTCAACTCCTCATGTTACTCCAGAATGGCCCGGCAGCTGATACTGTATGGCTATGGGAGGAGCATGGAGATGGGACTTTGGAGGGACTGGTCGACATGGTAACGGAAGCCATGACTTCTAGCCTTCAAGACCCCATTGTTACAATGGAGAAGAGACGCCAAGGCAAGAACGAAAGCATTAGAGCCTATGGCTTTGCTTTGAGACGTCTTGCCGGCGATGCCTATCCAGGTGTGGACTTCTCGGTTGAATGGCTCATAACCAAAGTCAACCAGTTGTTCATAGGAGGATTGTATGACGTTGATTTACAACAAGACGTTCTTCGGGAGTGGCGTACTTACATGTCCCTAAAGGATCTCATGGACTTGGCAGACGAGTTGTTGCGGAAACGACAACTCCTGCCGAAGTTGGTGAATCCTACCTCGACAAATGCATTGTCGGCGTTGGCCGACGCCGCTTTGGTTGAGGAAGGACAGGGCGAGGTCTCCTCATACTCGAAGCCCGGGGCGGGGAGTAAGACTAAGAAAGGTCAGAAATCCGCTAGTAAATCGAAAAAAACAAAACAAGGCCTCCAAACCCAAGGTACAGGAGCAGACCTTCTCGCTGAGTCAATTGAAGAATTTACTCAGGGTTATCGAGGGGGGGGATGTCCCTGGTACTAGCTCGGACGAGAGATATTGTCTCGCAGAAAGGCTGATGAAGCCAGGGTGAATAAAGAAGTTCGTGATGAACTCGCACTCGAAGAACGTCTGAAGGAGCAGACGGAATCGAAATTGCGTACCGCTAGACTTCGAGATAAGCAACAAGGTAGTGAATGCAGCACTACTAGAGTTGCTACTCAAGGGGATCTAGTCGAAAACCCTGACTACAGAGAGTGGCTTGACCATGCCATGAAGGAGGCCAAGCAACTCAGGTCAGAAATCCGCTAGTAAATCGAAAAAAACAAAACAAGGCCTCCAAACCCAAGGTACAGGAGCAGACCTTCTCGCTGAGTCAATTGAAGAATTTACTCAGGGTTATCGAGGGGGGGGATGTCCCTGGTACTAGCTCGGAGAAGCCGAGTACCCCTCCGTCCGACGCCAAGTGTTGGAACTGCAAGAAGCAGGGGCATTTCGCACGAACTTGCCCCGAGCCAATTAAAGGACTACCACCTGACGCGACGGAAAACTGAGGCGGGCGGCTCGACGTGGCAATCGAGCTGCCCGACCATCGAAAAGCCAAGGTATCAGCACCTCTGGCACTCCTGATCAGACGACAGTAGATTCGAGGGAACTAGGTAAGGTCCCGGTAGGGCCGTCCCAGCCCTTTACCACAGCGGCACCGGTTGATCACCGGTCGGGTTCCGAAGATGTCGGTGTAGAAAAAGCCTCAACGGCCAAGGAACAGGGCGCTGGCAGCCCGAACTCCGAGGTCGAGGGTTCGACTGGATCGAAAGTGAAAGTCGACGCCGGGAGAGAAGCCCTGATGCGGCAGCTGGCCAGAGTCTGCGCAACAGAGCTTCCCTCAGATGATCCCTGTCTCTCTTTTCTGAAGAGGAGGGGGATCGATCTGAGTACTGACGTAGGGTTGAGAATGCTAGCAGGAACCGCCCCCTTGTCGGGGAAACGATGGTACCTGTCTGCAGAGATTCGAGGGCGTTCTCTGGACTTCCTGATAGATACTGGTGCCAGCCACACCATTGTCTCTCGAGAACTCGCGAAAACGTTAGTGGTGCCGTCAGATAATCTCTACGAGGGAATAACGGCGTGCACTGCGTCTGGAGCCGAAATGCGGACCTATGGTCGATTGGTTCTACCTCTTAAGGTCGCATCGACCCACTATGTGTTTAGCCCAATAGTGGCCGATGTGGCTGACGATGGCATTCTGGGGCTCGACTTCGCGGCATTATACGGTATGATCCTGAACCCAAGGACGGGTCAATTGGTCATGACCGAGCCGGTAGAAGAGCACCATCAGTGTAAACTGAAGAGAGTGTCATCGATAGCCTCAGTAGCACAGACCACTAGGATACCTGCCAGACATCGGTGCGATGTCTTGGTAAAATCCGAAGGTCTGGAAAGAGACCGACAGGGCATAGTCGAACCCGACCTGAACACTCTGAGATGTTTTGGGTTGGTTGGTGAGGCTGCCCTTGTCAGCAATGTTCGTCGAACAGTGTTTCCCGTCTGTAATCCACTGAATCGAGACATTGTCCTGGAGAAAGGCCAGGTGGTCGGTACTATACAGTATGCTGACAGAAACGGTGAACTCTCGTCACCGGAGGTAGGATCCGTGATGATGCGTCTCGAGCAAGAAGCTGCAGACATCGAGACGGCAGAAATCGCGAGCACCCACACGGGGGAGCTCCCTACCTGGCTGTTAGACATGTATGGCGACACCCACCTGACCCAGCCAGAGGAAAGACTGAAGCTGTCCGCCTTACTACGTAAGCATGTGGATGTCTTTAAATCCCCAGATGAGCCGTTAGGGCGCACCGATCGATGTCTGCATAACATCGACACGGGTGACGCACAACCTATCCGAGTCCCTTATAGAAGGATTCCGCTCAGCAAGAAGGCTGCGGCGGATGAACAACTTAAGGAGATGTTGGATACGGGGGTGGTTAGGCCAAGTACTAGTCCCTGGTCCAGTCCCGTCCAGATGGTGACGAAGAAGGATGGGACCATGAGATTCTGCGTCGATTATCGATGTCTGAATGGAGTGACTAAGAAAAATGCTTACCCCCTCCCGCGCATCGACGAATCCTTGGATGCCCTAGGAGGAAACAAGTGGTTTAGTTGCCTCGATCTCCAATCTGGATATTGGCAGATCGGGATGAATCCCGACGATGTCGAGAAAACCGCTTTTTCCTACCAGAGGGGGCTCTACGAGTTCGATCGCATGGCGTTTGGTTTGTGTAACGCCCCCGCCACATTCGAGCGAATGATGGAGGAGATGTTGAGAGGTTTGCTAGGTAAAAGTTGCCTGGTTTACCTCGATGATATCATCGTCTTCGGCAAAACGACGGATGAAGCAATGGCGAATCTGGCAGAAGTCTTCAACAGGATTCGGGCGTGGGGACTGAAGTTGAAACCTAAAAAATGTCAACTTTTTAGGACTTCAGTCGAGTACCTGGGCCGAATCGTGTCTGAACAGGGTATAGAAGCCAACCCGGGGAAAATTAGCGATGTAATGACTTGGGCTAGGCCCACTACAGTGAAGGAAATCCGATCCTTCGTTGGTTTTTGTTCCTACTACCGAGAGTTCATCCCGGGGTTTGCAGAACTCGTCAGTCCTTTGCAGGACTTAGTGATCCAAAAACCTAAAGGTAGTAGAGGTCGTTACGAGGCATTCGCGTGGACGGAGAAAGCCGAACATGCTTTTGTCGAGTTAAAACGAAGTTTCAGGGAGACACCTGTTCTTCGATTCCCCACACCCGACGGTCGTTTTATCTTGGACACTGATGCTAGCAACACAGCGATCGGGGCTGTTCTATCCCAGGTGCAGGATGGAATGGAGGTCCCGATCTCATTTGCCAGCAACACTCTAAGTAAAACACAACGAAACTACTGCACTACCAAAAGGGAACTGTTGGCAGTTGTCGTGTACACCAGGAAGTTTAGACACTACCTTTATGGTGGTAACTTCACTATCCGCACTGATCATTCGTCTTTGAAATGGCTCCTAAATTTCAAAGAGGCTGAGGGAATGATGGGTAGGTGGCTGGCCCACCTTTCGGAGTTCGGTCTCGAAAACTCTAAGATCGAACATCGAAGTGGGGCCAAGCATCTAAACGCCGATGGCCTTAGTCGTATCCCTGTGCGGCTATGCCAGAGGTCGGATTGCACAGACTGCGGCAGTCATAACGCTGTTTTGGCAGCTGTAAGTGGTTTAGTAGACAGCCGGGTGGGTGTTGCATTTTGGTCTCTCGATGAACTCATTGATGCTCAGAAAGCAGACGCTGACATCAAACGAGTTGCTGAATGGCTAGTTAAGGGGGCTAAACCCACTAGGCCTGATGTATCGATCGAGAGCGCCGAGGTACGGAAATTAGTAGGGCAATGGCCTCTACTAACCTTCCGTGAAGGCTTGTTGTGTCGCTGGAAAGTCGAGGCGGGTCGAGCTAGGCGCACGATTCAAGTAGTTGTACCACGCCAACTGAGGGGTGAGGTACTCTCCTTTTGCCACGGACACCGAACAGCGGCACATTTTGGTCGTAAACGAACGCTCGAAAAGGTGAAAAGGAGATATTACTGGCCCGGGATGGGAAAGGACATAGGTCGTTGGGTTCGACACTGTCCTACCTGTTGCCTGGTAAAGCCCGGCGAGGGCATGGGTAAGTCTCCTCTGCACCAAGAGTTGTTCGGGGTGAGATTCGGGAGGATAGCTATGGATATCATCTCGGGATTTGCACCCACGCCAAACAAGAATACTTGCATGTTAGTAATCCAAGATTACTTCACCAAGTATGTACGCGCTATTCCCCTACCAAATCACACGGCAGAGACCTGTGCAGAGGCCTTCGTGGACGAATGGGTTTTGACCTTTGGAGTCCCGTTGCTTCTGCATTCCGACCAAGGTCGAGAATTCGAATCTCGACTCTTCTCTGAGATGTGTGAATATTTAACGATTGTAAAACAGAGAACCAATCCATACAGACCACAGAGTGATGGTCAGGTGGAAAGGTTCAATAGAACGTTGATTCAGAGTCTGACTATGTTGGTAGACAAACATATGGACGACTGGGATGAACAGGCTAAATATGTGGTGTCCGCATATAACAGCTCTGAGCACAGTTCTACTGGATGCAGTCCAAATATGATGGTATTCGGGGAAGAAATTCTCATGCCAGCGGATGTGATTTTCGGCTCAATCGAGAACCCACTCGAAGTCCCTTGTTCCGTCACCTTCGTGGAACAACTTCGTGACCGATTGAGGGAGAGTTATAGCATGGTAAGGGAAAACTTAGGTAAATCTGCGGAACGCCAGAAGGTCGGGTATGACTATGGGCTAAAGCAGAGAAGATACTCAGTTGGTGAACAGGTGGTGAGGTACCACACCCCCCAGGCAGCTATGAAGCTTGCCCCCAACTGGGATGGGCCGTTCGTTGTAGATTCTGTCCTCTCTGAGTCGACTTTATTACTTCGATCATCCCGCGGACGGTTGCAAAAGAGCAATGTTGATAGAGTGCGCCGGTGGTTGGGCGTAGAACTATCACAAACTGTCGAGTTGTTGCAACCACAACTTGATGATGATTCACCTTCTCGTAGGGCTACGAAAAGGGCTAAGTCTGTTTCTGGACAGGTCGAAATAGAGGTCGAAAGGTCGCGGCCGGAAGTCCAGTCTAAAGAACAAACTAAGCAGGGTCATCGAAAACGACAGCAAAAAGCTCGAAAACTGAGCGAGGTGGAGGTGTTGGATGCCAGTAAACCATCAAAGCGGCGCCGTGGTCGACCGGCCCGTCGAGATAAGTCGAAAACATCTAAACAGCCTTTGAAGGGATGTCGGAAGCCCGACCCCCCCTCGAAGGTGCGAACGACTGAACAAACTTCACATCGAAACGTTTCGATTGAAGTGAAAGATCAGTCACTCCAGTCCGGACCTATGACTCGAGCGAGGCTTAAGCGCCAAGGCTCATCAAAGGAACGGTCAGCGAGTGTCGAGGATAAAAGGAAACCCAGAGCAAACACTCTGGCTCCTGCATCCACACCGTCACAAGTGATGGGAGGCAGACGCCGACGGAAACGGGTTAATAGCCCGGTCGGCCCGGCCACATCAAAGGACGGCGGGCTAGGAGGGGGTGATAGTAACCCGCCCCGAGGCTCAACACTCGTTCCTGTAGTAAAGGTTAAAATCAGGAAAAGCCCTAGATTAAACCCTACTCAGTAATCGATGTTTCGCACAATACCAAGCAGCAGCTTTACTAACCTGTGTTTTTAATGAGACTTTAAAATAACGGGTGCCGTTCTTGAGTAAATCTGTCTGTGGACGTGAAGCCGACGGTGAATAAAAAATTACACAACGAGAAGTCGTACGATTGCCTCTTAGTTTGAGACAAACTGATACTGGAAACATGGAAATTTGGAGCCTCTGATTTTATTGACTGTGAGGACGGGTTCCCAGCATAGGCTGGTGGATACTGCCCGAAGGGTAGATCCATATTGGAACCATTTTTTTAATCCCGGTAGTCTGATGAAGGAGGGGGTGCCCAGATTAATCCATGTTAATAGTGTTGGAACCCATAGACCGCATAGGAAATAACGGCATATGCAAACATTGCGACTGGAGAAGCAGAGCGTGACGGTGAGGGGAGAGTGAGTCGTTCTATTTTTTGAGCAATACCTTATTTGGTCATGGCGTGATGCGCGGTGGACCAATAGGGTTCGCCCTCCTCGGTCACGTAGTCCCTTCCTCCAATCAGAGACGTGCGCCACAGGGATAAAAGGCCGCGTCGCCCACCACGGAGGTCACATCTGCGCCCTTCTCGTGAGAGTCGGACGCAGATAAGCTGGACTAAGCCTAGCTTATTCCAGCTGGTACGCCCCGTCTGGGGACTTCCTACCTGAGTGTAGGAGGTCTCCCCTGCCTAGTGTCGAGGGACACGACCTGTGTGAGCGCAGGTTCGTGTTCACTCGAGACTCCAGTCTTCGGTCCCTCGAGCCGCCTGAGTGCGGTTCGAGGTACATCGAAGACACCTTCGAGGCTTCGACCCGCCAGAGTGCGGATCGAAAAACCTCGAAGATCCTCTTCGACGTCTCGTCCCGTCTGAGAACGGTTCGAGACCCGGAGTCTTCTCTCCCTGGTGGAACCCGGCAGTTCAGGAAGAACCATGGGGTCCTCGTCCGACGAGCAGTCAGGGTACAGCTCTTCGGCGAGCCACAAGTCGCAGAAGAAGAAGAAGAAGAAGAAGTCCAAGAGGACCAGACCCGAGCAAGAGCTCGAGTCTACCTCGGCTAAGAGTGCAGCCCTTCTGAAGCAGATCGAGGATGCACAGAAAGCCTTGGCTGAGTCCCAGGAGCGGGAGAAGGAGCTCCGCCGGAAGGCGAAGGAGGCAGCTAAGCAGCAGAAGCGCAACTTGAAGGTCGCAGCTGCTGCCGCCTCGAGAGACTCTTCTCCCGATGAGATGGAGGTCGACGAGCCGTCGACGCCTGCTCCATCGAAAAGTGCTACCCCTTCAGGTTCTAAAGGCAAGAAGCCGACTGAATCGAAGGCATCCAAGGGTACCTTGAAGGATTTCAAGATCCCTAGGGTGCCCAAGAAGGAAAGTAGCAAGAAAGAGTCCGCAGCCAAGAAGGCTCCAGCCCGGGAGAGGAGTAGCGAGTCTACTGCTCCACCGGAACCTGGAACCGAGCCGTCGGAGGTCGATGCCGGTGCCGTGGAGAGCACCGTATCCTCACCCCCAGACACGGCCAGGGCTGTCGACGAGTGGAAGCAACTGTCAGCGATCACTGCCAAACGACGTGCTGAGTACGTCGATGACAGGCCACTGACAAAGCTTCAAGACTACCGCAAGAATGGTCAAGTGGTACTCCCAAGTCTCGTCGGAAAGGACGGTAGTGACGACGAAGAATGGTATTCGGACGACAGTCATGCCATTGACTGGTATGTCTCGATGATCGAGAATGTAACGAATGCCTCAGACTCGTCGGGGGTGTCGCTGCCCGAGCGACAGCGGATTGGGTTCGCATGGCGCATCTTCAATCCAGGGCAGCAGTGTGCTTTCGAGAACTGCACACGTAAGGGGTTTCCCCCTCGCGTATACGCGACTGACGGCAGGTATGCTCGACACTTGGTTGAAGAGCATCGAGCCATCCGTCCGCAGTTCGGTTGTGTTAAGGTGGAAAAGACCATTCCATGTTATCAGGACCCTGATGACCCGACCTCTCCTCCTTTCGTGACCTCACGAAGGGGCTTGATGGCGCGTCATCTCAAGTCGTACAAGCAGCCCCATAAGTACAACGCCGAGGGCGCTATCCAGCTAGTGGAGACACTGGTTGGAAAGTGCGAACGGAATGAGAAGACAGGCGCGCCGACTAGACACTGGATGCGGATGGCCCCCGCACCCCCGTCTACGAAGCGCCTGTATATCAGACCGGAGCTGATGCCCGCTTTCTACGGTGCCTACCCCGAGTTCAGGGTAGAGCAACGGAAGAAGCGGGAGGCCAGTCGTCCTCGGGACCCAGGACCTACAGCCTCTACGAGTGGGAACAAGAGGCCCCACTCTACAGAAGCTGGAAAGTCTGCCGGTTCGACTGAACCTAAGAAGCCTAAGCCGCAGGCTGCTCCCTCGAAGCCCGAAAAGGCATCGAAAGCCGCCCCGGCCCCGGCTCCTAAAAAGTCGAAGACTGCTTCGACCGGTTCAGCCAAACCAAGCACCAGTGGTGCTAAAACTGGAGGCAAGACGGTGGAAACCCGGAGTGGTCGTGATCGACAACCCAAGGTGACCACCAACTCGTCTCCTGTCAAGCCCCCTACAGCGGCAGAGGGCAGCACCCCAGCTGCCACGCCGCGTGTTCACGTAGGAGGCGCGACATTGACCTCGGCAGCAGGAGCTAGCTTCTCCAACGTCGTGACAGGCGCCGACACCCCGACAGCAACCTTGCGTTGGGAATTGGCACAGCCTGCATACGGCGATGGCGTCGAACGTGGGGTCCCGAAGACGTTCGTGGAACGTTGTAAGGGACTTCTACAGATGACAGGCAGCCCTGCTATCGACAAGTTCGGTGAGGCATTCCGTGAGGAAGCGAGTGCCTACTTGTTCGGCCTGTTTGATAGAACAAACATGGCCATCCGTAACGAGCTCCTTCCGGCTCTTAGGAATGAGGCGCGCCAGACCGTTCAGATGGAGATGGACTCTCGTCTGACCGACGTCCGAACGCGTCTCAATAACTTTGAGGCACAGGCCCAATATGATATTACCAAGAGGGATAGTATCATAGAAGGCTGGGAGGAAATCGACCGCGAATTCTTTAGAGTCTTCGGGGTCCAACTCTCGGAATGGATGAGGGACAAACACCATGGCGTCCGAACCCTGAAGCCTGTTCGAACCGAGCCCTCTCGCGAAGCGCAGAGGTACCTCGTCGAGGGTGGAGTGATTCCTGACGTCAGGACGCTTGCGGCTCAGACAAATCCATTGAGAGAATTGTCTCCAAAGATGGACAGTCTGAGCTCGGCTATGACGATGTTGGGCCGAGAGCAGGTGGTGCAGGACAAGCCTGACACCCCGGGTAGGTCTCTCGGTGCCTCCGTCTACCCGCCAGCAGCCCCGTCTTCCTCCTCGGTTCCCTTGATAACCCTCTCGGGAACCACCGAGCCTACGCCGCCACCGGTCCAGAGAATGGTGTCACCAAGGATCCATCCGGATCTTCAGGGCATCACTCCCCTGGCCCCGGCGAACGTAGCCGTCTGTCCGGACCCGTCGGCTTCCGCCCAAGCAGTAGAACCTGCCGAGGTGGAACAGTCGATGGATATAGACGGGGACGTCGATGTCGTCGATCATTCTCCAAAGCCTCCCCCTGACCAGGGAGACAAGGACGACCGTGAAGGTCAGGAGAGCGACGACGACGACGGAAGCGACTCAGCAGACTCGGCCGTTCTCCACTCAGATGCTGAGGGGGACTCCCGGGATGCACCCGAGACCTCTAACGAGGCTTGGAGTACGACAATGGACCGCGAGGCCCCATTGCCGGAGTCGCCGACGTTTTCGGGCCAGCTAGCCGCCAGCGCTCCACATGGAGAGGAGCGCACTGACGGAGAGCAGGCCGAAATCGACGCCGCTACAGGGTCCATCTCGGAGGATCAGTAGTATGAAACTACTGCTCCTCCTCGTCAGTCTGGATCGCTGACATCGAACAGAGTCTCGATGTCAGCACGGAACCCCCGGGAACTCGTTCCCGGACGACGGTGTACCCTCCACGAGTGGGGGTACCTTTCCTGTCCCCGGACCTCCCTGCGAAGCTGTGTGGATCCGACGCCACCCTGGTCTTAGGGCCCGGTGGTGCCACACATCCTCGGCCTCACGGTCGAAGGACCATCATAGTAGTATGGTACGCTATCGATGGGCTTCCTACGCTGGAAGGAGCTTCTCAACGAGACAGGGAGGAAACGACACGACCCCGGTTGCCATACCCGGTCGTGCCTCCCTCGGATCGACCAGGAGCAGGTCGTGAAGCAGTGTTTCGACACTGGTCTCCTACGTTGGATGGAGCAACGCCTTATAATTTAACTGTGATAATAATTTTTTTTCTACAGTACAGTAGAAACTATATTTCTATATATTCCTCTACTGTTTCTGTCGACTGTGTCGACGGATCCAGTAGTTCATATTATTATCTAATTGTTTAGACTGATCCGGGATCTCTGAATTTTCAGAGACCTCGTTTCAGTCTAGTGGGGGGTGGTGTGGTGGTCCCGCGTCATCTTCGAGGTACCTTCGTGGTCCTCGTGGGCGGCGTCGAGAGCACCTCTATTACCCGACGCCTGGGGGCGCTGGAGTCCAGCGCCACGTCACCACTTGGTCACGTGGCCCTCGACTCCGGTGTATATAAGGCCGTTGTACGGCCTTCCTCAGGGTCAGTCCAGCCCCGACTGACCATTGTGAGCAATGGTCGGCGGCTGCCCGGCTACCATATTCTAATACTCCTCTGTGCTCCTGCACAGAGGGGGTTCATGTGGAATATTAACTCTAGACACTAGAAGGCCTAGTGTCGAACCTGCAATAGAGTTCAAACTCTGCCACCTGTAACTGTGATCGAGAACGGCTGATGCCTATGTGTTATTAGACAATAAAGTTTTAACTGGAACCTGAATAGTTGTTCTTCGTTGTTTATCGAAAGATTCGATATAACATCGAGGGGTAGAACGCTACAATACTATAGTAACAACTATGCAGAGGAGGGATCTAATATGTTTACCCTCGTCCCCCCCCCTTCCATCCTATGATAAATAATGACCAGTTACCTCTGCCTTTGGGCAGAAGGGCTCTGGTAGTTTAAAATTTAGAAATTGAAAACTGTATGTTTTGAATGTGGACAGCCTCAAAATCATCGTAAGAACTCTAAAAAAAAAAAGCTCAAAATGATCACAGAGTTCAGCCGAGTTCGAATTTCCATGCAATAACATTCTACAATCAATACTTACCTCCAGGGATGAAAGTCACGGAGCACGAAAATCCCTGAAATGGTCCAATATTCACCAAAAAACATAGGTTTCTATATGAATGTAAAGGGCCCTGGAACTTCAAAATCCCTGAAATCAGGGAATTCCCTGAAGACTTTCATCCCTGTACCTCATACGCTTTGCGTTAGCGATAATAGGGGATTTATTATGAATAAAATTCTTGGTGCCCCTACCTATCTCCTATAACTCGACTTTCTGAGTTCAAAATTTTAAGAGACTATGGCGGGCTCTGCAGAGACAGAAAAATCAGATTCTGCTAAGAAATAGGTCTAACAAAGTGAAACAACAATTTTCCTGTGTTAACGGAGCCAAACACTTTTCAGAAAAGTCATATAGTGAAAAAATGTCATTTTCTTCAGAATAAGATTATTTTATTGTGATAACTTGGATCATGGAACAAGCAAAGAAATTTCGTTTCTTATCAATTATCCCACCCTTTCTGGTGAATGCGAAGAATCACATAGAGAATTTTAAATGGTTCATGGTTTTGATGTCCTGAAATTCTACCCCAAGTCCATGATCCTAACTATCTTAATGAAACAGTTGTAAAGAAATTAAGTTATTACTTACTTGTCCATCCATGTGTTCTCGTGTAGTCTAAGATGGGTGTTTGCGAGGCGGAACCGGTAAACATTCACACAGGAGCCGATTTCAATATCCAAAGCAGGAGAGTATTTGTATGCAATAATAATGCCAGTGTTGTCCGCCATAACGATTTTCTGTCGGACTTTTGTGACTCCTTCCTGTAGGTCTGGCATGTCTCCTGCAGCTACAATCCTGACACGGAGGGTTACTGGAACGATGATCCCAAGGAACGATGATCCCACGGGAACGATGATCCCATTTTCTCCTCCCCAGGAATGATGATCCCATCTTAAGGAACCATGATCCCACATTAGAATATCTCTCGTTGCTTATTTTTACTGACCCATCTGCACTAGTATTCCATGATTTGTTGGTGATTTACGCATGGAAATTGATAGAAATGATGAATAATAATGATTAAATGCCCAGAAATGTCTGAAAAGGATTTTTTTCCACACTGCAGGCTACTTCTCCAGGCTACTTACAAACCCTACACATAATAGGCACAATAATATCCAATTTTTAATGATTTGTTGGTGATTTATGCATAGAAATAGATAGAAATTATGAATATGACTAAAATGCAAAAAAAAAAAAAAAAAATGTCCGAAATTGTCTGTACCTATAGAACTAGATCTATCATTGGAGTGATTTTTTTCGTAATTATTTTACATAGAAGTAATTATTTTGTATATATTTATTTTTTACTTATATTTCTTTTGATTATTGGGGATACATATCATTTGCATGGATTAATCATAGGGTTTCATGGATTAACAGACAAACTGTGAGTACTGTACCTACACACACATTAGCATATTGTCACTCTCAAATTCTTCCTAGATTTCATGGAAAACTCCTCATCTAAATTAGTAAATACCACTTTGTCAATTACATGTTCAGAGATAAGATACAAACACAATATAGCCATATTTGAAAAGTGGGGCCATCATTTCGTTAAGATGGGATCATGGTTCCTCAAAAGCTGGGATCATCGTTCTGGGATCATCGTTCCTTGGGATCATCGTTCATGTAATCACACGGAGTGGGCCCTGCACTTCTCTGTCCGATTTACTGTGTAGAAGTTCTCTGACAGTCTGGCGAGACATGGCAGTTGACAGTGGAGATTGAGCTAACTGCCTTCTTGGACCCAGAACACGAGCAGTGGCTTGCCTGACACGACGGGTGTGAGAGAAGAGGGAGCTAGCTGTGAAGGGAGAAGAAATTTCTTGGTCTGCTGGCATAGGAGAGGGAGTCTTTGATTTACCTGTAGGGACCCTTCCTGAGGTTGGTGTACGAGGAGCAGAGCTACTGGAGGGTCTTCTTGGAGAACTGAATGACGTAGAAGGCTCAGGAGAAGGGCCGGTCCCTGATGACGACGCCGGGGTCCATGCAGCAGAGCCCGGCGAAGTTCCTTTCCCATGGCCCAACTCACTGCCGCCCCTCAGGTAAGCCAGTGTCCTGACTGACGGTCGGCCTCTGGACGTACGTGTCACAAAGGCAGAACTTCCACTCTCATTGAAAGACCATATCCTCTCTGTAGAAGGAACAGATACTCTTTTGGGTACATTCTGACCCGTATCTTGGTTCTCACTAGTCCGTTTTCTTTTGTTGGGCATCTTGAATGATAAATCCAGTTCTGTGATAGAGCTGACAGAAACACGTGCTGTCTGTCTGACAGCTGGACGAAAGCGCACCTAAGAGGCCGACCACGTGCAAATTTAATAGGACCCGCGGTGTGACGTCATAGAAATAACCGTCAATGATTGGTCTTTCTCAAGTAAAGTTGAACGTTTCCGAATGTTTGTATTTCAAAACTATTAAAAACGAATCAATGTCACTAAATTTTCTTAAACTTTTGTTATAATACTAAAAGTTAAGCCTTTCTTTGAGAATATTTTCTGAAATTTTTATCAGAAGGGGTATGTTTACCTTTCCAGAGACAGTTCAACATTTGAGCAAAGGACAAGTCGTCTTTCTGTCGCATAATTTGAGTCAATTCATACATTCGAAAGTATTTTTATCCATATATTAGGAGATAAGGTACTTAAGGTGTCTCCTTTCTCTTCATGAAATATCCATTTGCCTGACACAGGGGGCAACTGGAATAAATCTCTTGCTTGCTAACTAAAGATATTTCATCAATAAGAATAATTCTAAGTTTTCTAAGTTGATGTCTTAAAGTATTCAGTTGTGAATATGATAAATGTTTTATTCCATCAGACATAAAAGCACACTCTAAGAAGGACACCTCTGGCTAAATCGACATCCGAACCTCAAACACCAACAGAGTGTGCTTTTAAAACCTATATCTCACAAGCTCCATAGCTTCAAAAGCACACTCTAATAATCTGGGTTAGTCATGAGTGATCATGAGTGACTCGCCTGTTAGTGTTATCACCATGAGCGGCACAAGTGATAGATATAATCTCAACCAGAATATAGCACCTATATAATACATGTCTTATTGTGGGCCTATGCAAATCACCCTCCTTAAGAAACACCTTAGTTAGGCCACACCTAACTAAGGTGTGGCCTAAGTTAGGTGCAATTTTTTGGTGTCCAATGGATTCCTTGCTGGAAAAGTGAGGAAAGCGAAAAAATTTTATTTAAAAAAAAAAATGCCAAACATCACAAAGAGAAAACTTGTAGAAAATGAAGTGAGCGAAATCCGCAGACGAGATTTTTTTCAAAGAAAAAAAAATTGTATTTCTAAAAATATGGAGAGGGAAATCTGTAGACCAACTTATTTTTTTGATGTGGCCTTAGGGCAAAGGTAACTCATCACCCAGAACTAGCTGGAAAACATGTCAGTGTTGCCTCCTGTAATACAAAAGTAGCCTGACACAAAACAGACATATACGGCTAGGGAAACTTCTCTTGCCTGAGCTACAATGTCAAATACTACGGTAATCTCCCGCGTATATATCCTTCCAACATTCTGACACATGAAACCCTATCAAAGAACGGGCAGAAAATGTTTCCTGTCTCCTCTACATAGAAATTTAATCATAACTTGTCAATGTCCTTTAAATTTGTATTTAATTTCAAAAATTCCTTAAATGGATGTTTTTTTATCTAAGATCTTAACTGTGACAAAGTCACATGCCTTGTATACCTCACTAACACACCTGATGAGACTAATAGAGTTGGACCCTTGTCTTTCCCATGCCTACTGAAAATTGACAGTAGACTCTATAACATGTTCATATTTACTTAAGTGCTTGAAAACTTTCTGTTTCTAATCACTTAATATTTACTCAGTGCATTGTGGGTAGACACCTGAAAGTAGTACCTTGAATTTGATTAGTCAATTGTATAGGAGAGGAGGGTCGGGGTATGGAACACACACTATAAAATAAAGCAGTCAGAAGTTAATCAGAGGTGATTCAGTAAGACCTCATAGGCACTGAAATGATAGCCTCTTGTATTGTGATTGTGTGCAGGCCCAGCTGTGCAGATCAGGCATAGGGCTAAGGGGTGGACTTGCATGGACTGGCTATCCACATGAGAGTGCAGAGCTCAGTGCCTGGTCACCAGGTGTCAGTGGTATAATGTTATGTATACAATGTAGTCCACTTGAGGAAGGGCATTGACCTAACCACACACCTGTATTAGCTGGTAAAGTGTTGCCCAATGATCCCTGCATCTAATTAACCGCTACAGGTTAGCTACCCACAAAGCAATAGTAAGTGATTAGAAACAGAAAGTTTTCAATCACTTAAGGTTGGTCGCTACTCTTTTGTGAAAGTACATAGAATTTCTTCATTTTTGGTGTGTAAGTACCTTAAATCTTGCAGAATCGATATATGAAAAGAAAGATGGGTGGGTCCCATGCTACTTTTTGAAATATGGAATTTTGAAAAATAAAAGTTTTTATCTATTTTCTCTATAATGAGGAAAATATGTGTAAAACTTCTTAATTTTCCTTCATTTAAGCCACTGATCACAGAAACATAAAACCTCATACATAGAAAGCCTATTTGTGCCAGATAATTACAAAAAAAAAAATTTTTTGACCTATGGCATGGCATTCTGGGTAAAAGTGCAATGTCTTAGGATCAAGTAGGAACACTTTGGCTTAATTTCGTAACATTTCTGCCTAAAAACAGTACATAGAATTATTTCAAACTTTCTCAGAAAATACCTTACATAAATTTCTTTCTTATGGAAATAATTTCTACATATGGTCGCATGCATAATTTTAGGGTTTCAGTCCCTTGAAATAAAAAAGTACTCTAAAGATGAACAAAATCTCATATTTGGAGCATTGCATTATGGGCACAATGGAAACAGTTTTGTTTAGAACATTTGAGTGTTATAAATATAAGCCACAACAAAAAGTTGGAAAAATCTTAATCAAATCTAGATGCAAATATCCACAAATTTCAAAGTGCCATAAAATGCTTTATTTTTATCAAAATGACCTGAAATTTCATGTACTGTGGTCATAGTTTATTTCGCACTGTACATATTTTCGCGTAATTCACGTAATAAAAAGTGCGCGAATTTATGTCCTCATTGAAAATATCTCTCTGAAGTGAGTCTGTAGGGGGTGGTGAGGGGTTTTTGTTGGGACCCTGAGCCCCCCCCCCCCACACACACACAGCCCAAATGAATGCAGCATACTAAAAGGTGTGAAAACTACTAGACCTAACACAAAAGCTATCATTGCAAACATTAATTGGGTGCTCTGTAAGTTTCTCTGCCAATGGCTGTCACTTATACATGTACGGCAACTATTATAATTGGTATCAGAAACAGGCTGAATTTCATACAAACAGATTAGGAAAATCAGCGAATTTAAATACACATGAATTAGTCTTTCATGGCATCTCAGCGAAAATTTATACCAGTGAAAATATCTACGACCACAGTAATTATTAAAGGTCAATATGAGAATAAGTCCACCAAAAATGGTGCAATTCTGAGCAATATAACCTACATGCGCTGAGACCTGCGCAGTAGGTTCATTTTCAACAAGTAGCGACCAACCTTAAGTAAGTAGGTAACATGTTAGGAGTTTTAGGAGTGAGTGAGTAATAGATGCTTAACGCCATTTCGACAACTAAGGTCATATTCATGGCGAGAACTACATTACACAATTTCACAGAGGAATGTGTCGGTGCCCGTGCATATGTGCACCACCCACATCCTGAGGGGATAGAAAAGAGGAGAAATAGACCCTTTTAAGTGGGCTAGGGAAGCCCAAAAAGTTTTAGACCTAGGCCTGGAGTACAGCACCTGGAGTACAGCACCTCGAGGATCCTAGGGGTCCATAAGAAGCATGTAATAGCATGGTGATGATCTTTTATTGTATATTGATGACAATGATTTCCTTGGAGACTACCCTATCAACGGAAGTTGATTAAACTACCTTAATTACCTACTGGCAAGGGGCTGTTCAATGTACCACTGTATCTATTTCTGTCATCACCATATATTTTAACACAAAGACATAGCTCTAGCTCAGATCATCTATTTTTAGCTCACCTATCATTATTCTAATCACCACAATGCCATCTATCAGGGATCATTATGACTGCTGATGCGATTGTTATCGCTGGTAACTCGGAAAGGAGCGTGTTTTTTTTTGTATGAATGTGATTTAAATTGCATGCATTGCAATTTTATGGGATCATAGGTATATGATTATTTCCCTAGACAGGGGAGTCCCATGTCCATTGATTCTAAGAAATACTTCTTGCATCTTGTCTGTCCCTCCACCCCATTTCCCTTTAACTACATGAGTGTTATAAATGTGCCCATTCATGAAAAACACCTCACTCTCCCCTGCTAAATAATGATCTACAGTAGGTGACAGGATGTAGGTGACATCAGCACCGTTCTATAGAGGTGGTGCCTCCTGGTGAGTTATAAGTGAACTAGGCGGTTGCCCCTTAGCTAGAAACACCTAAGTTCCCCCCTACTAAATAATGAACAATGAGAACACCATCCTGCTGAAACTTGGATCATGCCACTAGGGGTCAAGATTTACATATATCCACGCCATATAGCCTTGATTTAATGTACATTACATTTTAATCCCTGGTTTCGGGGTTATATTGCTTCATTTTGGTACCATCTTAAAAAGACACTTGACAAACTGAGATCCGGCTGGGACTGGCTGTCTGTCTGTACAACACCCAGTATAACAGTAAAGACTCATCAACTGGACTTGTTGTGTGGGTCTCCTCCTTTAAACCACTTGCTGACACTACCAAAATTTGATATTTGTTCACCTGTCATATCTGCATGAGTATGCTTTAATGAAACAATACATAGAAAATATGCATTTACTGCCGAACTCGCTATTTTGGGAACACAGGTTTCTCTAACTCGATCAGTGGTTCAGCCCTAAACTGAGAGGTGATCAGGCTGGGCAGTGCCCCTTCGTGGAAAGGCAAGAAGTGAGGGAAAAAATAATGCCACCATTCCTCAGGCATAGTCAAGTCCACTTGAACCCCCCACCACAAAGAAGGTTAGCCACCCCATAAGCTATATTCTGTTCTATATAAATTGTGCCCCATCACTACCCCCACCACAGATAACCTGTGATGAAGAGTAGAATAAAGCTTACCGCTGCTGTTCTGTTAAAAATTACATCATTCACTTTTGAATCCAACTGGTGTACTTCAGATTTAGTGTATCGGTACATATAGTATCTGAATCGGGATAATTTCTTACTGGATCCCTTAACTCAGTGCATGATGTACCTATATCCCCATCCTGACGTTCCGAGTTTGCTGAGTAAATGATCACTCTCTAACCAGTGACAGATAAAGAAAGAAAAATTCGCACCATTTATTTGTATTTCCTTTCTCCACTTGAGAACAAGGTCCATCATGTTGGCTGCCCTTTCAATGTTGCCCTTTTGGTGCCGTAGATAGGCTCCCACATGCTCATCATCAAGCCGTACACGATCAATGTCACGTTCATCATAGACATTAGAGTTCAAGTTTCCTGAAAGAGGGACAATAAAAAAAGATTAAGCATATACACATGGCCCAGGATTTAAAGAGTTAATTTAGCAACCTACAACCTTTGGGCAAACATTCGGATATGAATCTTTATATCATTGATTTAATTCTTAAAGAAAAATAAAAATAAATACAACAAAAAAAAAAAAAGAAAAAAAAAGCAAGCATCACAGAATGGGTAATGACCATTTGTAAACAAATGAGGAGAGCAGTTATTTATCAGCTCACAAATAGTGACTTAGTGCTGCCATATATATACTGAATTCTCGATTCTGGTACTTTCAATGCCGATATGGCCATATTTGCCATGCATTATCAGAGCATATAGGCACTATTGCTTTTTTAGAATATTTGGATATACTTTTTCAAGGTCAAGTTGAACATAGAATTTTTTGGGGAGGTATAGGCGGCTATTCAAAGTCCACTTCATGTTAAGACTGTTCCGAGATTACAGGGAAGCGAACCCCGGCTGCGCTGGTAGAAGGTTAGAATCATAGCCATTACACCACCAAGCCTGTAGTAGAAACCAATGTGAATGTAAATATGACTCAACCGCCCAGCATACCTCGGAATCTGCACAAGTATTTTCCATAGAATCCAAGCTTGGCATGTTGATTTATTAACATGCAGACATCTATAGATATCATAGATGATCCTCGCATACAGCTTAGAAGGATTCAATGAATTTTCATAGCGATCCGTCTCGCCAGCCTGTCATCAAATTCAAGTTTCAAGTTTTAAACATCTTTATTTCAGAAAGAGTTGCCGGTAACCTTTTTCGATGCGTGGCCATCAAGCTGGCCATCTAGCTGCATATTCCAAACTGAAAACCAGAATATGAAATCATGTATAACATAGTTCTTATGGACCACACTTTTCAGTTTATAGCTTGCGCCATGGTCTATTATAATAATAATATGCTTAAAGTCAGCACATACAGAAACTAGGTCCAATGACTTAGTTTGACGATCAGTTCAACTGAAATACCGCTACAATACGGGACATGACAATACTTGATGGCCACGCTTCGCCTTCTGATCTAGTTCTAAGTGTAACTGTCAAGCCGCGACTTCTGGTGTAATTCCGCAGTATCAACATGAAATGGCCGGGCGGGCTGCCCGGTTCACTTTGAAAATTCATGGAATCCTTCTACATTTCATATGTTATGGCCTAAAACAGTATGGGAGGATCATCTATGATATCTATAGATGTCTGCATTTTAATGAATTAACATTCCAAGGTTGGATTCTATGCAAAATATAGGTGCAAAGTCGGTCATCCACTGAGGACCAACATGGCCATGGCGAAGCGAACCGGGGAGGATCGCTTGCACTTGGAAAATGTCTTCTCCTGTATTTATTCTGGTGTTATCAGGTAGGAAATTAATGTTATTATGGAGGAAATGGTGTTTGTTTGTTTGTTTGTTTAGTTTTACGTCCAGGGGCCATAAAGGAACTCAGACATTCAAGGTTTCTCGGACATGGTGGTATAAACAAAACAGAGTGTAGTGGTTCGACTTTTTGGTTAGATGTCAAATCATAACGAAAAGAGAAGAAGTTTCCGGGTAGGCAACCGAGTGTTTTATTCTTGTCCTTAGTTACATACGATCACAGCCTATAGAGTCTACATGCCGGATGGCATTCGGTTACCCATAGATAACAGTAGAAGGGTGCTGAGTAGTGGTAGGACCACTACTGCAGAACTACAGTCGGAACTGCCCTTATATAGGGAAAAAGCCCGTGAAACTCAGACCCGTCACATGACGTGTGACGGACGAGTGGAAGGTGCCCTGGTGTAATGGATACGAACCCGGAGGCAGGTGCTGCCACCTGCCATCCGGACTCCCCCATCACACCCGGAGACCTGGGTCTGAGTCCCACGGGTACATGAACGAGTAATATTACAATACAAATACCATTCCCCTACACTGCCCCCCTTAGACAATAACTTTGGGGTAATTGAACCACAGTGTATTAATAACCTAATAAGTAATTGTCTCACAATACTATATAAGGGGTATTAATTACACTCACTTGATATGAAACAGGCTATAGTATGAGACTATCCTATTTCTGATAATTTATACAATAATAGCATCGAGTACCATTCATAACAGTTCCGTATGTAACTTTATACAGTGTATCATGTCAATATATATATATATTAGTCATCATGGCAACCAGAAGATTTTATATTACATTTTATGGTTACCATGACAACAAATGTTGAAAGTAAGTATATCACAACCACATTGACTTTTTGACTATTATAGAGTCCTGAAAAGGACTTGTGGTAAAACTTGTGACATGATTATATTGACTACACTCGGAAAAAAAAAATTTCTTTGACAATTTTTGTTTAACAACCTTATTCACTTATAATTTGAACTTGAACAATGAGTATCAGGAATAAGTAATTATAATGCACTCAAGGTCACTTCTATTGTGCAGCAGTGCATGGGCTGCCGTTTTATAAATGAACACAATTAGGTAATGATACGACCTGAGTGATTAAATATTTGGAGATGTCCATTTGACTTTCTACAGTTACACAATTTATGAGACGCAGCTCAGATATACAATTACCGTGTGTTTTATACAAGTAATACTTTACAGAGGAAAAATAGTCTCTGATATAATGAGACCAGTAAAAGACCGATACAAACAATTGTAGGTCTGTTTTAACCATGTATAGGTGAGTAACATTTATATACCTTTGTAAAAGATATGAATTTACATGAACTCTAGTTTCACATAATTTATGATATAAATACAATTATACAATGTAATAACAGATGATTATGTTTCTTGTTTGTAGATGGAGATCTTTGAAGGAGTAGGATGCTGCTGGAATATTGGGTGTAGCTAAACCCTGATGCAATGTAGTGCTAAAGTTCATTTTTCTATGTGAGGTGACTTGATAGTTGATTTGGGCGAGCTGAACCCTGATGCCTGAAGTGCTATTTCCATGATTGTAGATGCTTTGTAAATGGGTGTAGCTAAACCCAGATGCCTGTAGTGCTAGCTAACTGGCATTTTTATAACTGGATCCCAAGTGTGGTTTTGGACGAGTGGGCGTAGCTAAACCCAGATGCCTGTAGTGCTAGCTGACTTTTGTAGTAAGTAATCCAGTGGAAAGTTCAATTTAAAGAATAACACAGTATACATACTAGCATAAAAAGCACCGCTAGTGATGTGTTTGACACAAACTGCAACAGTATTATGCAGATATAATATAGTTTTTCAGCACATCCATGGATATTCATATCCAGCATCGTACTCCATCATGTTTTGCGGCTTGGAGTTTCCGGATTAGGATACAATATATATTCTAATCAACAATTACCGGGTTAGATAGAAAAATTAATTTCTATCTAACATTACTAGGTGAGTCACCTCCATATACGGGACGTAATAACAAAGCACTAAGGGCTTTGTTTACGTTCTGACACAGGAAAAAACTTTGATTTTCCTAAAAAAAAATCACAAATAAGACAGGAAAGCCACAAACAGGAAGTGAGACTGGAAGTACTTTCACTGGGTCCCCTGACCCAACATGCGTTCTCGACCAATCAGATTGCAGGAAAAGTGACCCAACTGCACTCGAGTGTTAGAACACTTATTTATGTCCAACCAGCATGTAGCAGATTTACTGCTCCCTGTTCTCCTCAGGTTGATCCTGGTCAGGCTGTTGGACAGGCTGATCCGGATCTGGTTCTTGAGGTGCGGAAGGTGCTGCAACAACCAGATTGACTTTCCAGGGGTGCCATCCCAGTTGTCCAGAATAACTCCAAACACTTTGATGAACTTCTGTTGGTTCCTCATGTTCGTTGCTCTCTCAACTTCGAGCATCTGAGACGCAGTCTCCTTATCTGATAAGGCCTCTTGCCTCAGATTTGCAGCTTCCTGCTTTTCTTTGGCAACCTCAGCCTTTATCTGAGCAGAGATACGTTTTATCTCAGATTTTTGGATGGCGTCAATACACTGTAAGGTGCTTGATACCGTCCGACGATACGTATTTGAAGTGGAGGTTCTCCATATAGCGTCTCAAATTGCTTGGTCTGGATAGAACAAGACAATTTTTCCTCCTTCTTAAAGAAGGTTTCAGCCGTCTGGATGACCTTTGGCCGATGAACCACAGCATCAGGAGGAGGTACCTGAATCTCTGGCCTTGGGTTCGGGTATCCAGATCCACTGGCTGAGACAGACACCGCCAGATGCGAGGAAGCAACCACGGTGGTCGTCACACTAGCAGTGGGCGTAGAGTGAGTGAGTAATAGATGTTTAACGCCATTTCGACAGCTAAGGTCATATTCATGGCGAGAACGACATTACACAATTTCACAGAGGAATGTGTCAGTGCCCGCGCATATGTGCACCACACACATAGTGGGCGTAGAAGGTCCCTGGTTTGGTATTCCCTGGGTTAGGTGCAGCTGGTTGTTGCTGCACCACAGCACAGAGAATCGGTTGTTAGCCTTGACCTCTCCCAGCCGACAGTTCCTGTTTGGCCCTACCATACTGATCAAAGACTTGCGTCTCTGGTCCGGATGGGCCCATAGGAGGAAACTGCTTTGGATCCCTCGGATTCAGCTTTGGTTGTGGGCGAGAGGCATGGCCACCCGGTCCACTGACACCATAGAAGGTTGGGTTATGAGCACCACCTTGCGGTGTTGCTGCTCTACCATAATTTGTGGGAGTTCCAGTGGGGACAGGAAGATGTTCCATGGGTGACCTGGATCGGCTAGGAGACGACAGAGGCCTGTCTTTTCCTGTCTGCAACAGAGGGACCTTGACGGTAATCTCTGCAGCTACGGACTTGCTCTCCGGTTGGAGTAACATAGGCTCCACCACGTTTGCGGGCCTTATTGCTTCTCCACTCGTTCAGCAAGTCGTACTCCTCTTGAGCATACTCCAGGCCTATTCCGTGTCAGCTCAACCAATCTTCCCGGATGACCATCTCAGATTTTCTTCTAACTTATATATATGATTGGTCCATGTATCTGAAGTACTCTCCCCAAATATTTCCTTAAAATTCCAAACAGTCTCTGAGTTTTGGCAAAAACCGTTATTGTTACAGGTCCTAAATTAATCAGACATGTACTACTAGTTGTAGAGACCAGCAAACAAGCATAAAATCATACCCCTTGCGCTGTGTGTTGATGCCCTGAGGCTTGGAAAACAGGAAAAAAATCAATGGGCTCTCAAGAATTTTAAATAATCAAAAATCTGTCAAAATTAGAATCTTATCTCCAGCAACTTTATCTTTGGGAAACATATTGAGGTAGATGTGGGGCTTGTATTGGTATGAGAATTTTACCTCAAAACACCATACAGGTGGCGCTGCTGGTGGCCAAAGTCAGCCAATTTAGTCAAATGACCTATATTCAGCAGCAATTAAAGTCATGTGACCGCAAAGTTATTGAACTGCAATATTTTTTTCCTGAAAGACCTCATCTTGAGCTTTAATTTAAATGTAGTCGCTAAGGTGTTCCATATTTCTTTATTGGTAAAAAAAAATCCTCAAAGTATGGTATTTTACCTATCATTTTAAACTTGTTCTTATCATTTTCTATACAAACAACCTAAAATATTCATACTGTATATACTTGAAATATAGGATAAGCAATGTAAATTGCTGAAAACTCCAAATTATTGGTTCTTCAAGGGTTGGGAAAATCCCCCTATCCAAACTTGTTCATACCCTACTACTTCTTCTATTCTAGCTTATGTGTATACATGTATATCAGATCTCTGTTTTCTATAGAAGAGAAAGTCAATGAAGGTTTGAGTCCAACTCTTTATTGAAAAAATAAATAAGGGCATTTAATTCTAATTACTTGATTTACTAAAATATTTTGATATGAAGAGGTAAAAATAGAAAACCTCAACCAGGCAGGCTAGATTCCCAACCAGCTGGAGCTAATGTACAGAAAAATCCATGGGAAAAATCATTTAGGCTATTGAGATGTGACTTCTTGGTGAAAAAAAAAACAATATCCATCAGAAAATTGCCAAGGGTTAGAGTCCAAAAAGGGAAACAGATGCAAAATATCCTAGTGGCAGATCTAAAACAACTCATTAGAATGAAAATGCATGACTAAATCTGAAGGAATACCAGATGTTTAGATTATAATTAGTCTTAAATAAGGCTTAAATATGTTATGTTCAGGTATCCCAACCGACCCTTCATTATTAATCAATTTATTTTTGTAAAATTGTCTTAAAATGAGGGAATTTTGTCAGAAAATGTCTCCATCTAGGCAGATTTGGTATCAAATTAAAGCTCATGTTTTCAGGAAGGCAGCTTTCTTGAAATAACAAACCTCTTTCCAGTTTGGGCCTTGTCCAACGAATTAAGAACCAATTTTGGAGTTTTTAGCAATTTGCATTGCTTATCCTACATTTCAAGTGTAAACGGTATGAAAAGACATGACAGTGCTATCAATTGGTCTTACCTACCACACTCAAAACTGCTGAATTTTAGGTTGTTTGTATAGAAAATGGTAGGAAAAAGCTTAAAATGATAGGCAAAAAACCATACGTTGAGGAATTTTTTTCATCCATAAAGAAATACGGAACACCTTAGCGACTACATAAAAATTGAAGCTCAAGATGAGGTCTTTCAGGAAAAAAATATTACAGTTCAATAACTTTGGCTGCTGAATATAGGTCATTTGACTAAATTGGCTGACTTTGGCCACCAGCAGCACCACCTGTATGGTGTTTTGAGGTAAAATTCTCATACCAATACAAGCCCCACATCTACCTCAATATGCTTCCCAAAGATAAAGTTGCTGGAGATAAGATTCAGATTTTTGATTATTTAAAATTCTTGAGTCCGTTGATTTTTTCCTGTTTTCCTACCCTCAGTGCATCAACACACAGCGCAAGGGGAATGATTTTATGCTTGTTTGCTGGTCTCTACAACTAGTAGTACATTTAGGACCTGTAACAATAGCGGTTTTCTTATGACAGGCTTCTGAAAATCGGAGACTATTTGGAATTTTAAGGAAATATTTGGGGAGAGTACTTCAGATATATGGACCAATCATATATATGAGTTAAAAGAAAATCCGAGATGGTCATCCGGGAAGACGGACTCCAGCCTCTGGTGCATGTGGAACTCTACTAGATGGAGCAAAAATTGCGTCTTTATCCAGGAAGAGTTCCACTTCACACTCCATTTGAGCACAACGTTGGAATGGGCAATCCTTGTGCTCTTCCCCGTAGTACTCCTCTAAGGCAAACTTTAACTTCGCCTTCTGGTCGTAATTGTACAGGTTGTTAGAGGAAGTCTTTACGAATTCCCAATACAACCAGTACATGTTGCCCGGCTTCCTGTCGGAAAACTTCTTGCGAAGCCATTCCTCCATGTCCTCAAACCCTTCACATGTCTTCCGAGGTGGCAGTCTCCAGACAGATTTGCTACCCTTCAGATGTCCACGGTAAAGGGGAATGAAGTCAGCAAAGTTGTTATTGGCATTAGCCAAAATAACAGCCTCTTGCTCGTCCATAGGAGTTGCATCCAAAACTGGGTCAAACGGCTCCTTGGGTTCCTCTCCGGATGGTCCAGCCGTCGGTTGCACAACAGGTTGCTGACCTGCGAGCACCTGGGCTGCCATATCCTGAGCGTCACCACTCAGCTGGAGCGGGACAGCTGGAGCTTGCTCGGGAACCCGAGCCTTGTCCTCTACGAGTGAGGGCTGGTCGGGAGACATCAAGCGGTCCATTTTGTTCGCCATTTCCAGTGATACTTGCACTATCGCTTCCCCGGGTGGAATCTCTGGGTGCTCCAGGGCATACTGCCTTTCCAACAATCTGACCAAGAGTTTTTGTATAATCCTGGGTCGGACTGCTAGTGAGACACCAATACGGGCCTCTTCAGCCTCAACTACTTGAGACGTGATGGGGACCCCCGGACTGTATTCAAAGATAGCATTGCCTGCTGCTTTGTATTCATCCACAGTTTCTAAAAATAGAATCTGGTCGCGGTCAATGTACCCAGCGACCTCGTTGGCCTTGACGCCGGTGTAACCGGTTGTATCAGACACATAGGATGGTCTATCAAACAAATTCCTCCTGAAAGCCATCTCTCCATCCCACAAATGGACCACCAATCCCTTAGCCATTTGATGGTAATCCATCAAACAGGCTTCAGAAATTGTGTTGGCCCATAGAGGGTGCGCACATTCCCAGATCGCATTGACTACTCGTGGGTCAATCTCTCTGGGCGTTCCATCTGCGGTGAGTACTAGCATTTCTTCAGAAATAGCTAGCATTAGCCCGTTGTATGGACCTGCCCATTCAGGGCTTCCATGTGGTGGCATCTCTATGTGGGTTGGCCTTCCTTCTGTAGAAGGGCTCCTTGGAGAACCACTACCATATTCCAGCGGGGTGCTGGCACTGGCACCGCCGCCAAGGAGTACGGCCTCTTCCGCCATTGGCAGAAGTGGCTTTCGGGGATTTAATATCCCTTTTCACTGGATAAGCAGTATAAACTGCTCACCCAGTGAAACGGTCTGTGCCTTTTAACAAGGGCACTACTCAAACCAACACAGAAAAAGGCTTTGAACTCTCAAAAGAGTTGGACCGCCTCGGGCCACGTCTTCTTCCTTTGCAGGAGTAAGACAATATGGCGGGTTCCTCGAACTTCAAGAGTGATCAGTCCATAGAGTGAAGTCACTTCCCCACAAAAAATGCTTGAATTTCTTCGTATAGACCACCACAGCCACCAACTCTTGTTTGGTGGTACAATAATTTCTTTGAGCTTTGCAATAGGAACCTTCATCCCACCCTGGACCTGGGATAAGGCAGCTCCTATGCTGTCATTACTATACTCTGTATAGGAAAGGCGACCCTGGAATATCCTGGTATAAAGTCTCTATAGTAGGAACAAAAACCAAGGAAGGATCAAACTTCTTGAGCATTCGTGGGTGCTTGCCAATTTGACACAGCATCCAACTGCTGCAGATCAGCTTTAATCATGAAGAAAGCGCATTTCTTAGCCTTCAGCTTAAGACCCTCCTCCTCCTCCTTCTTCTTCTTCAGTAATGCCGACTCATAGACTCAAGATTTAGCCTCAAAGATTACAGCTGGGCAGGGAAAAAAGCTAAAGTTGCGCATGCGTCAGCTCATGGCGTGTGGCAGGCCGGACGGCCTGAGAGTGCCAATTGCTAATTGCAAATTCTCGTTCGATAACACTTTATTTCAGAGATGAAAATCTTACATAAATGGACTTTGTACCTACATCTGACAATTTCTATATACCTCTCACGTATGTTACAGCCATCTGGAAGCAAAATACTTACCAAAAATAAAATCATTAGTGACAGATAGAAATGGCAATCAAGAACTAGCAATTAGCAATTGGCATGTCGCACCTGTCCTACCTGTCAAGGTGAATCGATGCATGAGCGCCATCTATTGCAAAAACGATTAACTTAATTCGCCACATAGGAACAAAGAGAGAAAAATCTTTTCAACCAATCACAGCTCAGCAATAATTCTGTGCTGAAGACCAACTTAATATGCAAATGAGCTCATTTCCTTGCCTAACAGAGAATGGAAACGATCTCTGTAAATTAATTATGGAAATAAAGAAAGGATATTGATATAACAGATCGTCTCCATAAAAACACAAACTTCTACTTTCCCTATCCATTACCCAAAATTGAGCCACAGAATTTCACTCAAAAACAAACAACACAATTAGACAACACTTGTGTACACTCCATTTGATTTTAATATGGAACTATATACACTCGTGTAATATATACATTAGCCGCATACGTTTAGGGTATTACTTGCAGAGCGCAGGAATATCTATGATGTCATAGTATGACGTCACAGTAAACAGGTCACTGGTATAAAAGGTGTGATTTTGAAGTAACCATCAGTTGGCCAAATTCACCTGTACAGGTAACACCACGCCAGGTGTTTCCTTGATTTTAAAATTGATTTTCTTGGATTACGTGTTGATTATTTAATCAAAGATGGGCAGGAAGTCAACAATAAGTGCCAAGGCGAAGACTGCTTCAAAGAAATCGGTCAAATTGGCCAAATCGGCAGCAGAATTGGCCAACTTAGGATATTCGAGCGACATATCCTGTGGGGGTCAGGTACCTTCACCGTCCAGCCATGTTAATGGGTTTGAGGATGGTTCATTCGCTGACCAGACGGGCGAGGACAGGATTAACTCGCTGGAGGTCGAGTTGGAGTCAAGCAAGGGGGTGGGGCTCACACTTGCCAATGTTTACGAGCGGAATATAACGTCAGGTCGTCAGGGACGCGGCAGTGTATACAAGGAGAGACGACGTTCACCGAGCGTCCATAGCAACAGCTCGAGATGGGAAGAAGTTACTCGCCAAGGTCGTCGTTGTAGGTCTAAATCGTCTTTTTCTACTCTCCATGGCGAGCGCAGCTCGTCAAGAGGGTCGTCAATGGATTCTACTGCATCTAGGCATCACTCTGGTACCAAAATCGGTGAGTTTGACCACGAACAGTACATTAAAAAATGTGATAAAATTGACACAATTGAGAAGCTGGTTTTGGTCAATATGAAATTTGTTCTAGAGGCTTACAAAGATGGCGATGATATCGAAGGCATGTTGAAACATTTGGAAATGTTAGTAGAAAAGTCTGGTGAGTGAGAGTGAATAACAGATGTTTAACGCCATTTCGACATCTAAGGTCATATTCATGGCGAGAACGATATTACACAATTCCACAGAGGAATGTGTCAGTGTCCGCACATATGTGCACCACACACATCCTGAGGGGATAGGAAAGAAGAGATATAGACCCTTTTAAGTGGGTTAGGGAAGCCCGAGAAAAGTCTGGTACTAAGATCTATACTATGGCAGCTCTCGTAGCATACGACAAGTCAATTAGGTCTAGGGCTAATAGTGATGGTATTGATGCCTTTGGTACCATTGAAAATTCTGATATTCTTAGACATCTGTCCTATGATGGCACGGTTCAAGCCCAAAAGGTATATGCATCTAAATAAAAATGTGAGTAAATCAAAGGTTTCAAACAACCCATGTTATGCTTTTAACAGGGCGGAGGGGTGCTTGAAAGATCCCTGCAAATACAGGCATATCTGTAGTAATTGCAACTATTCTGGCCATAATAAGGCCGAATGTCAAAAAACTAGAAATGATTAGAGATACGTGGGTAGCCAATATCCTATGGCTGGCAGTAATGTGTGTTTGATGCCGGATCCAGTTGTAGTAGGTTTGGTAGATGTTGGCTTACCTCCACATACCACTCCAGTACAGGAGGTGGAAAACACGGGTGGTATTAATGAATTAATTCAACCCATAACAGAACATGAGAGTCTTCTAAGCTCTAGTGATCAGAGTGTATTCCAAGGAATTGATGGTGTAGAGGTACGCATTGTTTAACCATAGAGTTGCGTACCGTCTGACGTGGCGGGTGAGTCGAGTCGTCGGACGTTCCTCAGGTTCCGGATAGGTGGCAGCACCGATCCGGGTCTGTGGGGACATCTGACGACGAAGACCTGGGTCCTTATATAAAGCCCAGGGCCCTTCTGGCCTCCGCAGAATGTAGATCACTATTAACCATTATTAGCTGCCTCTTCTATACTATCCGGCAGCCGTGAGTGTGCATTAAGTAATAAATCTAACCGTTGGCATACACTTGAAATACTGTCTTACTCTTTCTTTCCGAATCGTAAGACCCGAACCCCCAGGTCCGTAAGGCCACAACCCCTTACACTGGTGCCGTGACCAGTTAATTCTGGTGTATAGCCCGGACGTTATAACGTCCGAACGGCTAGTACATGGGTTAGATAGCCTCGCGGAAGCTAACCCAGCAGGGTAATTAGTTGCCCAGGAGAATGGAAATGGATCATTAGTGCTCCAAACCCATTCAAACTCCCAAGATGCGGAATCTGCATCTTGGAGAGATCCCGAACCCCACTATAATGATAGTGAGGAAAATCTACCAGACTCTGTACGACGTGAACAGTCTATACAGAGACAGGGTAACTTAATAAGCCAACAATCACTTGTTGACGAGTTAACTAATTCGATGTTCGAAGTTGGTGGTAGTACTAATCCAGAACATCCGGCACCGATGCCAAAAAGGGTAACATTCGGAGAACTACCTTATAGATTACCCAGACCCGGACTACCAATATTAGATTACAGCGCTATAGTTAGTTAGTTAGTTAGTGTTTTACGGCACGTCAGCTACTGGTGATGGCTATTTGTGCCTAAAGGTTTTATGGAAGAAAGTTTCTACTGTTTAAATTTGACTGTAGTATCCCAGGTTCTTGACATATGCAAGTATTGTATCCGGTCTGCAGGTATCAAATAACTCTTTCAGTGTTGTACATTGATGGTATTGTGCCCTGATGGGGCACTGGCTACATTCCACAAGGAAATGTTCCACCGTCAGGTGTTTTTGACACCTCTTGCAAAGCGGTCTGGGTTCTCTCTTCATGAGGTGTGAATGCGTTAGTCTGGTGTGGCCTATTCTTAGTCTGTTCATGACAATTTCTTCTCTTCTGCTCTTGCATTTGGCTTTCTTGGTTGTGCCTATCTTGGGCTGTATTTTGTAGAGTTTATTGTCTCTTTCAGCGTCCCATGACTCTTGCCACTTTTGGTGGATGTATTTCCTGATTTTCCGTTTGAGGTCCTCTGATGGTAGAGGCATATCTATTGGAACTTGATTTGTTGCATCCTTGGCAGCAACGTCTGCTAGGTCATTGCCATGGATTCCTTCATGGCCTGGTACCCAAGCATACGCTATCTTCTTTCCAGCTAGAGCAAGACTATTGTGTCGTTCCAACACTCTTTTCACGAGAGGGTGTGTCCACTTGCTATGCTGCATTGCTGACAGTGATGATTTGGAGTCCGATACAATCAGGTAGTTGTTGCCTTCTGATGTCTCAATGTGATCTTGTGCTAGGTATAACGCATGTAGCTCTGCTGTGTAGATGGAGGCTTCGTCTGGCAGGCGTTCTTTGAAGGCATGGGGTCCTAGAATGGCTGCAGATGCTGTTTTGTCTGCCATATGTGATCCGTCGGTGTAGATTGGTACGTGATCTCTGTAACTATCACGCAGTTCATTGAATGCTGCTTGATATGTGGTGCTAGATGTTACCCCTTTCTTAAGCGCGGTAAGGTCCATTCTGACCTCTGGTTTGTGATATGTCCATGGGGGCATTTCCGGGTACTCTACATTAAGTACATTATCCAGAGACATTCCCGCTTCTTCTAATAGGTGGGATACCCTCACCCGAAGGGGTGCAATGTATTGGTTCTTCTTTGCTTCATATTTTGCCTTGTGCTTGGGGTTTGTCAACAATGCTGCGGCTGGGTTGTTAGGATTTTTGGCAATCCGGATAGCATATTCAAGGGAGAGTTTCTCTCGTCTAAGGGCTAAGGGTAGTTCTCTAGCAGCGACTTGCAAACTCTTAATTCTGGATGTTCTGAATGCTCCCAAACAAATGCGTAGTCCATGGCTCTGGATCCGCTCTGCCATTGCTAGGTATGTCGCCCAGGTTGATCCATAAATACACAGACCATAGTCCAGTTGAGACTGGACCAGTGCTCTATATAGTTTGAGGAGTGTGTCCTGGTCTCCACCCCAGCATGGATGTGCCACTACTTTCAGTAGGTTGAAAGCTTTGTTACATTTATCCTTGAGGTACTTAATATGTTTATCAAAGATAAGTTTGTGATCTATGACTAGCCCAAGGAATTTGGTATTTTCCACTACAGAAATACGTTTGTTGTTGATTTCAATATTTGGTTGTCTGTCTGTTGTAGTGCGGTAGTGGAAGTGCATAACTGATGTCTTGTCTAGACAAAATCGGAAGCCATTTTGGTCTGCCCACTTCACTGTTTCATCTATGGCAAGTTGGAGGTGTCGTTCAATGGTTCTCAGGCTCTTGCCACGGAAACACATGAAGAAATCATCAACATATAATGTTCGGCCTATCTCTGGCTTCAGTTCCAGTTTAGAGACGATGTTGTTGATCTTCAATAGAAATAGGGTCACTGAGAGAATGCCTCCCTGTGGAACTCCAGACTCCTGATTGAAGACATCAGAGTGGATGTTGTTTACTCTGATCCTGAAGCAACGGTTTGATAGGTATTGGTTGATGAAATCAGGGAGCCGACCTTTCAGGTCTGCATCTTTGAGGTCCTTAAGGATACCATATTGCCAGGTGGTATCATATGCCTTCTCCAGATCAAAGAAGACTGCTACCACTTGCTCCTTATTTATAAAGGCATCTCGTACATAGGTCTCGAGGGTAGTTAGGGCATCCTGTGTCGAGCGACCCTTTCTGAAGCCACATTGCTCTGTCTTAAGGATCTTTTTCTTTTCTAGGTACCAGACCAGTCTGGTGTTTACCATTCTTTCCAGGGTTTTGCAGATGCAGCTCGTTAGAGCTATGGGTCTATAGTTCTTTGGGTTTGACAAGTCTTTGCTTGGTTTTGGGAATGGAAGCACTATGGCCTCTCGCCAGTGTGGTGGAAAGGTACCTGTTTCCCAAATGTTATTCATGATACCAAGCAAACACTGTTTCGAGGGTTCTGGAAGCTGTCGTAGGAACTCATAAGGGATGTTGTCTGGACCTGGGCAACTGTTGTTACTGCTCCCCAGGGCTGTCTTCAGCTCATCCATTGAGAACTTTAGGTTGTAGTCTTCATCTCTGTTGTTGCCAAAGTCAATGGGCGTTCTTTCTGCCTTCCTCCGGTGAGCATTGAAGCTCTGTGTGCCTCCATTTAGAGAAGATGTTTCTGCCAGTGTTGAACCGATGCTATCAGCAATTTCTTTGGTATCTGTTATTTTTCTCCTACCAATTTGCAAATGGTGCACATATGTCGTAGTGTCTTTGCCTTTCATCTTCCTGATCATCTTCCAGATCTTATACATTGGTGTATTGCTGTTAACCTTGGAGACATAGGCCATCCAGGTTTCCTTCATGGCCTGGCGAAAGGTTCTTCGGGCGTGTGCCTTAGCCCTTTTCCAGGCGATGAGACTGGGTATGATTAGGTTCTTTTTGTAAGTCCTTTCAGCTTCTAGTCGCATCTTGCGGGCTTCTCGACATTCATCATTAAACCAGGGTTTATCTTTGGTTTTAGATTTGTTGGAAGTTTTTGGAATGCTCTTTTCTGCTATTGTTTGGAGGGTGGCTGTAAAGGTAGCCATAGGGTCTTCCTTTTGTAGTAGCTTTTCGAGATTGAGTTCCTTTTTACTGAGTTCCTGGAATGTCTCCCAGTCTGCTTTATACAACTTCCATTTAGGTATTTTGTCCATGGGACCTTGATGGATGTGTTCTATGAGGATTGGGGTATGATCACTGTCATGACTGTCTTCTGCAACATCCCAGGAGTAGTCCAGGAATATGGATGGGCTGCAGAGTGTAATATCAATGTGTGTCCAGGTTTTAGAGGCTGCACTGTAATAGGTTGGTTTTCCAGTGTTCAGCAGGCAAAGGTTTTGTTCATTGATGAGATCCTCAATGAGAATGCCTTCCTGGTCATTTCTGGGGCTGCCCCAGATGGTATTGTGGGCATTAAAATCCCCAAGGAGGAAGAAGGGTTTGGGTAGTTGTTTAATTAGATTTGTCAAGTCCTGTAGACTTGGGTAGGGCAGTGATGGTGGACAATATAAATTACAGATAGTGACAGATTTTTCACAGGTGATTTGGGATGCTACTGCTTGCAGTTGGGTATTTAGTGGAATCTCTGACTGTATAACTGTTCCTTTTACTAGGATTGCCACACCCCCAAGGCTTCTGCCCTGTTAGTCTAGTGTTCCTTCTTTTTGGTATACTGTGTATCCTTTAAGTTTAACCTTAGTTTTAGTCTCTTGTAAGCAAATGGCTATGGGGTTGTATGTTTGACATAGTAGGGCCACTTCTTGGGGTTTGTTACGGAAACTGTTGCAGTTCCACTGAACTTTTGTGTTATTATGTGTTTTACCCATAATTTATAATTAGTTAGTGTTTTAGGGGTAGCTAACCGGGCGCATTGCCCCTTTGGTGACTCACCCAGATGGGGAAGTTTTTGCCCCAGTATTGAGTTGAGGTTTCTGGTTTTTCTTATCCTTAGATGGCGACTTAACCTATGCGGTACCGGAAGGTGAGGAATTTAAACGACCGGATGACCTGTTGTTAAATGAAACTTATGTAACTTTGAACGAGAATCTAAATACCTTGGTCAAAGCTAAAGATGAAGTATTCCATGAAAAACTTCAGCTGGAAGAAGACCTGACTGGCATGCGAAATGAATTTGAAGCCAGAAGGAGTGAGTACATGAAGGAACTCTAAAATGAAGAACTAAAACTTCAGGAGATGAGAAAGTCATTCAATAAAGAATATGACAATAGACATATTGGTATCCAAACATACATAGATACGAACGATCAATTAAGTCTCGATAAGGCAAAATTCGAATCCGAAATATGCCATTATCAGAGCGAGTTAGAGAAATTGAAAATTCAGTGTAGTAAACAAGCTGAAGACAATGAAACCATCCGGGTAGGCATTATAGCTTACAATAAACAACTGGAGGAAGATAGACAGAAACTCACGAATGAGCTTCAGGAATTGCAGACTACTGCAATAACCTTAGACAAATATGTAGAAGCCACCCAGTTGACTATAGGTGATATAGATCCAGCTGTGGTGTCTACAATGTTGGGAAAAACATCCAAGGATACAACCCATTCGTTGATGACGGGGCTGATAAGAATGTAGTATCCGGAATCTATAAGAAACTGGATAATACCGCAGGTAATGGAACCGCACCTACACCAGCAACTCCAGTGCTGGATACAATAGGTCCGGCACCACCAATACCAGATTTGAGTCATAAAATTAAAGCGACTCAGGATAGTGCTACTGGAGCTAACAATAATACACCCGTAGCACAACCGAGAGTACCGGGACCACCGGGACATATGTTAACACCACCTTCATATTTCTCCCAACCCGGCCACAGTACACCAGCAGGTCCAAGATTACCGAACCCACCTCCAGGTCAAGGTAAGGGCCCTAATGATGGACGTTTTCCAAGACCAAACCCGCCACAAAACAATGTTAATGGCGGTATGTACCAACCGAGAACATCTTCCTATGGATATAGATATAATTATAATCCATCAGGAAGTAGTAATTATCAAAATGGTAATAACTATAACCAGGGATGGAATCAAAATAATTCTTACCCTAGGTATGCGTCTTCTGGAACAACAGGAAATGCCGGTTACAGTGGTGGATGCCCTAGCGGTTCATCTGGACACTATCTTAACAATGGTCCACCAGGAGGGAACCCTCCAGGCGGCCCAGGAGGATCCGGATCCGGAGGGATGCAAACCATCTTTGATAGAAGCCAATGTATCCAAAACCTTGGCATTGACTGCTACCGAAAGGGAGCAGATGGCATGGAAGTCATGAACTGGAGCATGCGAGAAGCAGATAGACTATGCGGATGTAATAATCCGGCACGTAGACAGGCACGGATACCCCCTCCATATGATTCTAATGATCCATGGAAGGATAGGTACCAAGCTTTTGTCGACGAAGTCAACTGTAGTGGCTGGACAAAAGAAGAAGCTCTGCCGTATTTGATCTGTTGGTTGAATAAAGGTGGAAAAGTAGCCCTCAACCAATGGAGAGCAGCCTACGGATTATACGGCACCTATGATCAATTGGTCGAATGTGCCGCATACCTATTTGGATCAATCGTTAGAGAAGATCCATGGGTAAGCTTCAAGAAAAGGACACAGAAACCTAAAGAATCTCACAAGGTCTTTGGTTTGGAGCTACAGGACTTGCTATCAAAAGCGCGTCCGAATTGGGCTCATGACGATGACTGTTATCTACAAGAGTTGTTTATACAATTCTACAGTGGATTGCGGGATCCAGATCACAAAAAAGTAGTTTGGGATTCTTGGAAGGATGATACTTCCTTCAGTGACTTGTTCATATCAATTGATGGACATGAAGAAACGATTGGTAGGTCTAGGACCTAACCCGGTAAGAGCAGCTCCGTTTCAATACGAAAGTACACCTGCTCCGATATATGAAACTTCCCAATTAGCCCCGGTCGATTCGCATGAGGCTGATGAGGAGGATGAATATGTCTCCGATGAAAACGGAGAATATATTGGATCAGTCCAGGTAGCTGGAAAGTATTACCGACAGAAACGGTATAGGAAGGTACATTCGAGAGGGAGGGGAGGATCCGTTGCTGGTAAAACAGCTCCCGGACCAACTCAATCTGGCAATGTAACCTCTACGGCGAAGCCAACTGTGGCAGCCACTGTTGCTCCTACTAATGTGATGGAAACATTAATAGCCGGATTAACAGAAGCTCTAAAGAGACCGAGAGTTGATAAATCTCAAAGGAGATGTTTCAGATGCCAGAAACTGGGGCACTATGCTCCCGAATGTATGGCTGAGAAACCTGTCCCTCGTAGACAGGAAGGTGTCTCTGGAATAAGTACAGAGGAAAACTAAGGAGGGGTCTCCCGACGGGCAAAGAAGGGGATCCCAGTGACAAATCTTGCCATGATATCACCATCCGTGATGATAGTTCGCATGTAGTAGCAAACTCGCCTAGCACCGAGGTGGTTGTAGACACCCGGAAGGTTAGGGAAGCTGATATAACAGGTGCCACAGGAGCACAGGGGAAACCCAATATCAGTAACGAGACAGGTGGCTATGAGCTAGCCAGGGTTGGTAGTGCCCACCTGCCCCCGGGTCATCCTTGTCTGGAATACCTGAAAGGATGTGGATCGACTCCTGGTGTGAACAATGACGTTCCGATCCTCACGGATATGCCCTCTGTTCTAAACGGAAGGCGGTGGTATGTTTGCCTTACTGTTAACGGAAGATCTGCCGAATTTCTTATGGATACGGGAGCTAGCCACTCCTGTATCTCCAAGAGGTTCTATGACCTTATACCGGATGAACATGATACTCTCAAATCGGGAGGAAGTGCTCAGACGGCCGATGGCAGTACCTTGCAGACGTATGGTAGAACTTGTGTGAAGCTACAGTTGGATGGAGTACATGACTATGTCATGAGCGCCACCGTTGCGGATATAGCAGATGAGGGGATACTCGGGTTGGATTTCGCATCCCTGTATGGAGTTGTGTTGGAACCCCAATCAGGAGTGTTCAGTGTGAAATACCCGTATCCTGTAAAGGTTAGATGTGTACTGAGACAAGTGAGCAGTATGGCTAGTGTGGCACACACTGTGCGAATCCCTCCGGGAGTAGCCTGTGATGTGCTAGTAAGAAGTGATCCTGCAATGCGCAATAAGCCTGCAGTGATAGAACCGGATGTAGCTACTCTGTCAAGTATCGGATTAATATCTACAGACACTATTGTAGCAAATGCGTCCTGGTCGGTAGTACCTGTCTCCAATACTGGAAACAGTACTATCTACTTGAAAAAGGGACAAGTTTTTGGAAACGTGACCCTTTCGGAAACTGTAACGGATAGTAAGTTAAACTTACAAAAGGTAACAGGAACTGATGAGATTTCGGAAGACTTACTCAAGTTGTATGAAGAAACCTCATTAGAAGATCCGGAAGTTCTATAATTTGCTGTGTCAGTATAGGACTGCCTTTGCCAAACCTGGTGAGAAACTAGGCACGACAAATAAGGTAGTACATAAAATAGATACTGGAGATGCAGAACCCTTTAAAATACCGTATAGACGGTTACCTTTAGCGAAAAAGAGAGTAGCTGAAGAGGAAATAAACAAGATGTTGGAACAGGATGTAATAGTCCCTTCCAATAGTCCATGGAGTAGTCCTGTGTGTATGGTAACAAAGAAAGACGGTACTATCCGCTTTTGCATAGACTACAGGAAGTTGAATGGAGTAACGAAAAAGAATTCGTATCCATTACCGAGAATAGACGAAACCATTGACTCCTTAGGAGGAAACAGTTGGTTTTGTACCCTAGACTTGCAATCAGGTTACTGGCAAGTGGGAATGAATCCTTCAGATATGGAGAAAACTGCATTTTCGAGTCATATCGGGCTATTCCAATATAACGTAATGCCGTTTGGTTTGTGCAATGCACCAGCAACATTTGAAGCAATGATGGAAACAATCCTAAGTGATTTATTGTGGAAAAGATGTCTTGTATACCTTGACGATGTCATAGTCTTCGGAAAAACATTCGAAGAGTGTTCTAATAACCTAAAAATGGTACTAGAGCGTATTATCTCTAATGGTCTCAAATTGAAACCTAAGAAATGCCACATGTTTAGAAAGTCCATAAATTATTTGGGCCGCATCATTAGTGATGAAGGAATAAAAGCTGATCCGGAGAAAATCGAATCAGTTACGAATTGGAATAGACCTAAAACACCCAAAGAAGTGAGGTCCTTTTTAGGATTCTGTTCCTATTATAGGGAATTTATTCCGAATTATTCTAGAGTCAGTTATCCATTACAAGCAATGGCTAACTGGACTCCAGGAAGTACCAAGGAAAAATTTCCTTGGACGCATGAACAGGAATCTGCTTTTCAAAAGCTAAAAGACCTGTTCACGAGTACTCCGGTATTACAATATCCGAATGAAACGGATCATTTCATACTGGATACTGATGCTAGTAATGATAGCATTGGTGCAGCTCTCTCGCAAGAGTGAGTGAGTAATGGTTGTTTAACGCCAAGCCAACAGCTAAGGTCATATTCATGGCGGAAAAAGTACATTAGACATCACGTCACAAAGGAATACATGTGCCTGTGCCTGTGCATATGGACACCAGACACATGTAAGAAAGAGGGGACAGGAAAGAGGAGATTCAAGGAACGAATATGTGCCAGTGCCCGCGCATATGGACACCACCCACACTCAGAGAGGATAGAAAAGCAAGACATAGACCCCTTTTAAAGATGGCCTGGGGCTGGGGAGGCCCGCTCTCTCGCAAGTCCAAAATGGGAGAGAGGTACCAATTGCCTTTGCCAGCAATACACTGAGCAAAACTCAGCGCAATTACTGCACAACCAAAAGAGAGTTGTTAGCAGTAGTCGTATATACCAAGAAGTTCAAACATTTTCTATGGGGAACGAACTTTACATTACGTACGGATCATTCCTCTTTAAGATGGCTACTGAACTTCCGAGATGCTGAAGGAATGTTAGGCTGATGGTTAGCCCATCTATCAGAATATGGGCTTGAACATCACCAGATTCAGCATAGACCTGGAGTGAAGCATTTAAATGCTGATGCCTTGTCTCGAATACCAATCCGGAAATGTGATAATCCGGATTGTACTGATTGTGGAGCTCATAGGGCAGTGTTAGCAGGGATTCGAAGACCATTCGAACCCCTAGTTGCCAGTATACTGGATTGGTCTATGGATCACATACGACGTTTCCAGGAAGCTGACTCGATAACTGCGCAGCTATTGCAATTAGTACCAAAGGGTATACATCCAGGTAGACCTGAGGTCTCTCTGGAAAATCGAGAAATGAGAAGGTTTCTTGCTCAATGAACCGAGCTTGAAGTCCGGAAAGGCGTGTTATATCGTTGGAAGCCATGTAATAATGGTGAGAAAATCATGCAAGTGGTAATACCACATGCCATGAGACATGACATTATGTACTTCTGTCATGGACATCGGACCAGTGGTCATTTCGGAAGGAAACGCTCGTTGGCACGACTTTCCAAAAAATACTACTGGCCTGGCATGACCAGAGACTTGCAAAGATGGGTAATCACCTGTCCGGATTGTTGTAAAAACAAACCCGGACCCGGGATGGGCAAACTTCCCCTATCCCAAGAACTTTTCAGAGTTAGATTCGCAAGAATCGGGGTAGATATCATTAGTGGATTGAATACAACCGCTAATGATAATACCTGTATGATGGTAGTGTGTGATTATTACACAAAATACACTAAAGTATTTCCACTACCGGACCACAAAGCAATTACTTGTGCCGAAGCCTTTGTAAAAGGCTGGGTACTAAGTTTCGGTGTACCATTAATGCTACACAGTGACCAAGGCAGAGAATTCGAATCAAATCTCTGGCAGGGTATGTGCGAATACTTAGCTATTTGTAAGACTAGAACCAACCCGTATAGGCCACAAAGCGACGGATTAGTAGAAAGGTTCAATAGAACCCTCATCCAAGTTCTAAAGTCACTCGTCAATGAACATATGGACGACTGGGATTAGCAATGTCATTTTGTGACACATGCTTATAACAGTACGGTACATTCAAGTACAAATTGTACTCCGAACCTCTTAGTATTCGGAGAGGATCTGATAATGCCTGCCGACTTAGTATTTGGAGTCGTAGGGATGGACCCGGAACTACCTTGCCATGTAGTTTTCGTGGAATGTTTAAGAGACAGATTTAAAAAAGCATACGAGTCTGTCCGAATTGATTTGGAGAAAAGTGCCAAATGGCAGAAAGCTGGATATGATACCGATCTAAAGCATCGGAAATTCCAATCCGGAGACAGAGTTCTCAGATTACATGAACCACTTAGACACATAAAATTAGCGTCTAATTGGGATGGTCCCTTCACGGTAACACAAGTTATCAGTGATTGTACCGTAATTATTAAATCTGACCTTGGTCAACTTTATAAGTCAAATGTGGCTAGATTAAGGAAATGGTCTGGGAGGGAGACCTCCACAGAAATGTATGGTGAAGGTTCCGGAAAGATCCTGAACCAGAATCGCATAATAGACCAGGTAAAGAACACTACAGTGAAGCGAGGCCGTGGTAGGCCTAAAAAGTGTTCCGAATCAGTGGCACCCACGCCAACACCGATTAAGCGTGGGGGAGTTAAAAAAGTCTCGGCAGGTGAAGACAAAAAGAAGAGGAAAGGTGTCTCTAAGGCTAAGAAACACCTAGAAAAGGCTCTTCAGACTGTCAGGTCCGATAAAGAACTATCCGAGAAGGGGAGATACATTCGTCACAGCCCTCGAATTGCCCAGAGGACTGCAGTGACCTAACCTGTATACACAACGGGTGTAATGTTTACATTTAGAGGAACGGATGACAACTGACCTGAAAGGCTTATTTGTCGCCGCCGCATGATGAACCAATGGGTAGTGGACGGATAATCCGGTGGATTTGCTTAAGCTTTCCATAATCTCCACTTAAATCCCCAGACGAGTCATCGGCGTGAGCGATAATTACCTAAAAACAATCAGTTTGTTGATGTTCCGCTTGTAGCAAGTGCGTTTCCGCATGACGTCACAGTGTCCAGTCTCGGCTGACCTCTCGTGACCCCGCGAGCCGCGGGGAAATGACGTCACGAACGCTGGCCTGTCGCAATATTGTTTTTCGGTAACGTTCAAGACAGTCGAGCTCGCTCCCTTCTTGGATTTTACCGGCTAGCAACCTCCTCGCTGCTCCTCCAGAGTCTGTCTCCTGGTAGACAGACTCCGTTTGTGTCGGCCCCGGCGCCGTAAAAGCCGGAAAAAGGAGTAGTTTACTCCCGTGGGTGATTCCCCAGTCATGGCTGAGGAATCCGTAGCTGCAGCCAAGCTATCCGGTGACCCGGATAAGCTGACTCCGTCCGCAGAAGCTTTTCCAGAAGCTTTGTCGCCTGTTACACAGGAAGAGAGCGAGATGATGGACGTGGAGGAACCCACGGACCGCTCGTTCGAGGAGAAGCTGGCCTCATTTTCACTGAATGAGCCAGAGAAAATGTTGTCTCCGCTCCCACCCGAGGGATCCGGAGGGGCTACGAGTATTGAACCCGCAGCGACTGGGTCCGAGACCGCACAGGTCGACGGGCCGAAGGACCAGTGGAAGCCAGCAGTGGCTGACCCATTCCCAATAGAATATGACGGTCGCTACCTGTACGTCCACCCGGAACTACAGGCACAAGTGACCTATGCTGACGGTACACCAGTTAGGTTGGACCCGGAGGTGAGGATAGCTGTCGAGGGCGTCATGGTTCCCGAACAGCTGGACAGGACGCCTCCCGAATGGCTCCGAGACTGGCCATGGTTCCAAAGGGGACTCATGGTGGACGCTGTTTTTCGCGAAACAGTGTACGAAGCCAACAGAGCTTTCCAGCTCAGAGCGTATCCGAAGCCGGATAAGACTCTGTGGAACGTCAAGGCGACGAACATTGATTGGGTAGGCTGCGTCTGGGAACCCGAGGGGCAGACTTACCCACGTCCTTGTGCCACCCGGCCCAAGTACCGGACCATCCAGGAGTTTCGGGAAGCCGCTGCCAACTTTGAACAGTGGGACGACGGTTATTATATAACCGAGCAGGAGCTAGTGGATGTTCAAAACTATTCACTAACCGGCATGAACCGAGGTGCAGCCCTTCGGACGGTTCTCGTCCGCCGAATGACTGCAGAACAGGAGGCCCAGGAAGAGGCTAAGAGGGCAGCGGAAGTACCCGCACCTCCTATCCCCGACCTGAAGCTTGCCACCCGAAGCACAGCCGGTTCTGCATCAGCCACCAGCAGTACTACCACCCCGGTAGAAGCCTCGACCTCCAGCGCATCCGGAACCCAGGAACCGGAGGAAGACTGGAAGGTCAGTAAGAACAGGAGGTCCGCTGCTCGGAAGCTCAAGAATCTCCCGGATTCTGCTAGAGCCGAGCCGAAAGCCAGCACCAGCTGTCGAGGGCGTCATGGTTCCCGAACAGCTGGACAGGACGCCTCCCGAATGGCTCCGAGACTGGCCGTGGTTCCAAAGGGGACTCATGGTGGACGCTGTTTTTCGCGAAACAGTGTACGAAGCCAACAGAGCTTTCCAGCTCAGAGCGTATCCGAAGCCGGATAAGACTCTGTGGAACGTCAAGGCGACGAACATTGATTGGGTAGGCTGCGTCTGGGAACCCGAGGGGCAGACTTACCCACGTCCTTGTGCCACCCGGCCCAAGTACCGGACCATCCAGGAGTTTCGGGAAGCCGCTGCCAACTTTGAACAGTGGGACGACGGTTATTATATAACCGAGCAGGAGCTAGTGGATGTTCAAAACTATTCACTAACCGGCATGAACCGAGGTGCAGCCCTTCGGACGGTTCTCGTCCGCCGAATGACTGCAGAACAGGAGGCCCAGGAAGAGGCTAAGAGGGCAGCGGAAGTACCCGCACCTCCTATCCCCGACTGAAGCTTGCCACCCGAAGCACAGCCGGTTCTGCATCAGCCACCAGCAGTACTACCACCCCGGTAGAAGCCTCGACCTCCAGCGCATCCGGAACCCAGGAACCGGAGGAAGACTGGAAGGTCAGTAAGAACAGGAGGTCCGCTGCTCGGAAGCTCAAGAATCTCCCGGATTCTGCTAGAGCCGAGCCGAAAGCCAGCACCTCAGCCACTGGTAGTACTGCCATGGAGGTTGAGTCGTCAGACGAGGAGTCGGTGCACGAATCCTCGGTTGAGTATGATGAGAAGGCCACTCCATCAACTCAAACCGAGGCCGAGCGATGGGCTAACGCCAAATCCGGATTCAAAACCCGGATTCCGACGTGTTTCTCCGACTGTGCCTATGGAGTAAAGAAGGACGGCTCTACCCTATATGCCTGCCCGGACTCAGTTAATAAAAATAATGAGTCAGATGATGAAGATTGGATGCGTCTTTCGGACGAAGATCCCAATCCGAGCAAAGCCTATCGAAAGATGTGGCTTATGCTAAACCACACCGAAGGGTATTACACTTATACCCAGAGGAGAAAGCTGCGTTGGGCTCTAGAGAAGTGGTACGGTGACGACCAAAAGTCCTGTCCCTTCTCTATCTGCCAGGATGCGAGTGATGTCTCGGTCCGGACCTGGAGTACTCCAGCCCGGTTCCAAAGGCATCTGGTAGAGGCCCACTTCCACCATCACCCGGTTTACATTTGTTATCTGAGTTATGGTAAGAAGGGTAAGAAGTGTACTACGAAGGTTCAATATAGCCGACGTAGTGATCTGGCGAGACACCAGAAGAAATGCCACGCAGAAGGTTTGGATGGGGCTCGAAAGCGTATCATGGAGCTTCATCAGGAACTCATGAAGGAGTTCGATAGTCTGAGCGAGGATGCTTGGTCTAAGATCCGACCAGGGGACCAAGTCCTCTGCAAGGTTCCGAAGACCAAGGATTCGAAACTCCGCGCAAAGATTGTCCTGACTCCTGGAAAGGGTAAGCTGGACATGCACGAGTCTCTCTGGCAGAAATGCGAAGAATCCGGTAAGGAGGGAAAGAGAGCTCGTGAAAGGAGCAGAAGGGATCAGAACCGTGGTGGTAACGGTAATGGTCAGACCACCACTAAAGTCAGAGCAGACGACCGCTCCAGGTCTCCTCTGGCTCGGCACCCCGACGAGCAGGTTCAGGGCACTCCAGTGTTCAAGAAACCCGAACCTGCCGGATACGCTGGCGCAGTATCAAAGCCTGGGAAAGTTAACCCGCGTAACTTTCCGTCCTTGACCCAGGGACCTGGACCTGAGAGCCAGACCCTGGTCATTGGAAAGGGGGGTCGACTTGTTCCCAAGAAGACCTCAGCACCTGCTGCCACCGGATCCGCATCCGCTCCAGCCGCCCTCCCAACCAACTTCACCCAGGAGCAGTTAAGCCTCTACCTGCAAATGGGATTGAAGCAGAGCCAGCCTCCTACCTACTGTATGCCAACAGCAGGTGTGTCCGGGAGCCCCACACCCGGAAGTGGTCCTCAGGCCGCATCGACTCCCCCCAAGGCTGTCGCTGCACCTGCGAAACCAAAGGACGCCATTACCATTAAAACCGGTAATGCGGAAGTTTGGTTCGAAAAGTCTCGCCAGGGGGAAGCAGATGTCCAGAAGGCCATCTACACCCACTGGGAGAAATGTGTCCGTGAGAAGGCAACTGAATTCCATCAGGGTCTTCTTAATGATACCCTGTTGTGTATGAAGGAGGTTGCGGATGCTGAAAAGCAGCGCCTCGAGACCCTCATTCGGGACGATGTAAAGTCCCAGGAGGAGGCTGCCGCAGCTGCCCAAGAAAAGGCAGCTATGGACGTACACGTCTTGGAGAAACGTGTAAAGGAGGAAATTACCCGGAATACCAACTTGAACACCAAGTTCATGAGGGTATTCGGAGTCGATCTCGACGAGTGGGACGGCACTCCCGAGTCGGCTCTAGCTCTTCTTAAGAAGAAGCATGCGAAGAAATCCGCCTAAGCATGCTACGGGTTATTTTCTAAAGTTTTTTTTTCTCCCCACTAAAATAACCAGATATAGTCTTTGCGGAACCCTACAGGTCTGCGAATGTCTTTTTCATTAGTATATGAACACCTGTTCTTTGTGTTCCGGGTCCCTTTTTATGACCAGCATATTGTATAATTCAGGCCGTATAATCCTTATTGTACCCTGAATAGTCTATTCGGATTCAGAACTTCACTTATAAACAATCCGATAGTAGACTTGCTGCTGTCAAACGTATCCGGATGCCGGTTCCAGACTTCTGCTGCTATCTGTGCTAACCACTTACTAGGATGGACTTTACGATTTACCTCTTCAATTCACCTATACTCCCGAATGGACTTATACTACATGTTACTACTACTTCCGGACCAGCCTATATTGGACTTTTTACTTATGTCAACAATACTTAAACGGATTACGATTCTACACTGTTGACAAAACCGGATCTGCACTTTACTTCTACTCTACACCATTCGGATATACTTATGAACTATAGCACTTCCAGAGGATTGTGGGTAGCTGCCCCAAATTCATCTACCGTGTTCACTCTAATAACTATAGACTTTAGCACGTCCATCCCGTGGTTAGCTGACCACACTTACCGTCTAGTATCCGGAAAACTACAGCAGATGACTCCAGCAGCATTTATCATTTTTTATATTGTACATATTATCATGTCTATTTTTCTATAATGTTATTTGTATGTGCATATCCACTACACTGGTCATAACTTATTATATATTGTGATACGGGTATATATATATCTATTGGTACGGATCTCAAATTGCTGTTCATATTAATAATATAAGATCCTAGGGGAACGGAGCTGCGAAAACTGTATCGATGTAGAGGTATATCAGTATCTAGTCTCTATCACTAGTCATATAGAACACATCTATTGTCATACTCACTATAATAATGCGCTATGTATTGTCCTGTGGTGTCCTGTGGTGTTTATATAACAAAATATCAAAAAATGTAGCGAAGACCTGTATAGCTATAGACATTATTTTATTTTTAAATAAAAAATGAGCGCTGCTCTATATAAAAAATAATAATATAAGATCCGATAAACTACACCAGAACTTAAACATTTTTGTCCTGCGAGACATATTGTACTATAAATATATTAATCTGGTGTTATAGAGGTTATTTGGTACACGGTGATATCATATATTATTATGTTCATTACTACACCGTGATTTTTTTTCTTTTCAAGTGTATAATACAAATGGTTCTACTCGTACTACTCACGGAATCCTTAACGGATTCATATAACAAGGGGTCCATGGTTAGGAGATTATGTTAAGGATTCAATTGAAAATTTAGAATCTAAGATCTATGATCAAGAGGCCCGTGTTAAGGATGCAATTGAGAGGATTCAATTTAGGATCTGTCATCTATGATCAAGATATTAGGGTTTCATATTTAAATTTGACGATCAATTCTGAGTTTAATATCAATTCTAAAAGCAGTTAAATTGCAGTGCGTTTCCCGGATTAGAAATTTATCCCATATTTTCGGCAAAGTAAACACAGCAAAGCTGTAATGCCGTGCATATTCATATCATGTTCTACGAAGTATAGAATTGATTTACAACATTTTTAATATGATAGTAGATCAAAATTTTCAGAACAAATATTATTTTAATACGGAATCTAAAAGCCCTTCATATGTTGTGTGTTTTGCAATTTATTAGTCTATAACATACTTTCAGGAAAGTAAACACAGCAATGCTGTAATGCCATGCATATTCCTATGATGATCCAAGGAAAAAAGATCATTATATATGAACTCTATGGCCTTTGGAATGGACCTATACTTGAATATATGCTCTGACTGTGGTGCTTCCTCGCTCTCCACGTAAAATCCTGCCCCATTGCTATAGTATGGAGTAAACCTATGCCTGGATTAAAATATGCAAATAAGGAATGTGTGTGAGGGTTGGGAGTAGTGTGGTGGTGGTATTGGTGGTGGTGGTGTCACAATGGTCACTAACATCCATCTGATAACTTTTGAAGATCAAAATTGACCATATATGGCCTGGATCCCTGTGATTCCTTAAACCAAGATGGCCGACACACAAGGAAAACAAAAGAATTAGGTAGTTGAGGTGTCCCAATGGTCACTAACATCCATCTGATAACTTTTGAAGATCAAAATTGACCATATATGGCCTGGATCCCTGTGATTCCTGAAACCAAGATGGCCGACACACAAGGAAAACAAAAGAATTAGGTAGTTGAGGTGTCCCAATGGTCACTAACATCTATCTGATAACTTTTGAAGATCAAATTTGACCACATATGACCTGGATCCCTGTGTTTCCTAAAACCAAGATGGCCGACACACATGGAAAACAATAAAATTGGGTAGTTGAGGTGTCCAAATGGTCACTAACCATAACTTTTGAAGATCAAAATTGACCATATATGAGCTGGATCCCTGTGTTTCCTAAAACAAAGATGGCCGACACACATGGAAAACAACAAAATTGGGTAGTTGAGGTCCCCCAATGGTCACTAACATCCATCTGATAACTTTTGAAGATCGAAGTTGACCATATACGGCACATGGCTATTGTATTATTGACCAATGGGAGGCATCCCTGGCATATACTGCGGAGTCGGGGGCTGAAGGTGTTAGTCATAGTGCCGTCGGGGTCTAATGGCGGCCCCCAGCTGAAAATGGCTATGTGAGCTATATGGCCTGGATCCCTGTGTTTCCTAAAACAAAGATGGCCGACATATATGGAGAACAATAAAATTAGCTAGTTGAGGTGTCCCAATGGTCACTAACATCCATCTCATAACTTTTGAAGATCAAAATTGACCACATATGACCTGGATCCCTGTGTTTCCGAAAACCAAGATGGCCGACACACATGGAAAACAATAAAATTAGGTACTTGAGGTGTCCCAATGGTCACTAACATCCATCTGATAACTTTTGAAGATCGAAGTTGACCATATATGGCCTGGATCCCTGTGTTTCCTAAAACAAAAATGGCCGACATATATGGAGAACAATAAAATTAGCTAGTTGAGGTGTCCCAATGGTCACTAACATCCATCTCATAACTTTTGAAGATTAAAATTGACAATATATGAGCTGGATCCCTGTGTTTCCTAAAACAAAGACGGCCACCACACATGGAAAACAATAAAATAGGCTAGTTGAGGTGTCCCAATGGTCACTAACATCCATCTGATAATTTTTGAAGATCAAAGGTGACCATATATGGCCTGGAACCCTGTGTTTTCTAAAACAAAGATGGCCGACACATTTTGAAAAAAAAAAGAATTAGGTAGTTGAGGTCTTTCAATGGTCACTAACATCCATCTCATAACTTTTGAAGATCAAAATTGACCATATATGACCTGGATCCCTGTGATTCCTGAAACCAAGATGGCCAACACACATGGAAAACAATAAAATAGGCTAGTTGAGGTCTCCCAATGGTCACTAACATCCATCTGATAATTTTTGAAAATCAAAGTTGACCATATATGGCCTGGATCCCTGTGTTTTCTAAAACAAAGATGGCCGACACATATTGAAAAAAATAGAATTAGGTAGTTGAGGTCTTTCAATGGTCACTAACATCCATCTCATAACTTTTGAAGATCAAAATTGATCATATATGGCCTGGACCCCTGTGTTTCCTAAAACAAAGATGGCCGACATATATGGAGAACAATAAAATTAGCTAGTTGAGGTGTCCAAATGGTCACTAACATCCATCTGATAACTTTTGAAGATTAAAATTGACAATATATGAGCTGGATCCCTGTGTTTCCTAAAACAAAGATGGCCGACACACATGTAAAACAATAAAATAGGCTAGTTGAGGTCTCCCAATAGTCACTAACACCCATCTGATAATTTTTGAAGATCAAAATTGACCATGTATGGCCTGGATCCCTGTGTATCCTAAAACAAAGATGGCCGACACATATGGAAAACAATAGAATTAGGTAGTTGAGGTCTTTCAATTGTCACTAATATCCATCTGATAACATTTGAAGATCAAAATTGACCACAAATGACCTGGATCCCTGTGTTTCCTAAAACCAAGATGGCTGACACACATGGCAAACAATAAAATTGGGTAGTTGAGGTGTCCCAATGGTCACTAACATCCATCTGATAACTTTTTAACATCAAAATTGACCATATATGGCCTGGATCCCTGTGTTTCCGCAAACCAAGATGGCCGACACACATGGAAAACGGTCCTAAGACTCCAAATAATCCAATGCCACGCCACTTAAAATTCCTAAAAAAGTGCATCATACTTATGTGTACATGTATACATAAATATACATGTAGGTGGCCTTTAGTGGGTTAATAGTCAGTGGTGCTGAGAAATGCGTCACCAGCAGAAGAGAACCATATGGTGCTGGGGGAGGTGGTGCCAGGCAGGTATGGGGCCACCACAGGAGCACAGCCACCACCACTATTCAGAGGTGGGTGGGGGGGGGGGGGGCTATATATGCTATATACCATGGCTCTGCCTGAGGTGTCCAGGGCTACCACCACTCTGTCCCCAGGGTCTACAATAACAGTTCCACCAACACCACCACTGCCACCACTTCTATGCTTGACTGATTTGCAGATTTTAATCCAGGTATAGGCATACTCAATACTGTACCTATGACAGGATTATACATGGAGAGCGAGGAAGCACCACTATGAGAGCTTGTATTTAAGAATGGGTCCCCTCCTATAGCCGTTCATTCCTAAGAATGAACGGCAATTATATGTCAATAGATAGTATAGTTACTTTTAAAGTCTTTTTCAAGACTATATAATCAAATGTGTTATTAATAACTACAAACACATATGGATGTTATTATGTGATTTATTCGATATGGGACAGTTCCGTTACATATAACTGTTGTTATCACATATATACGAATTATGGTACTTATCCTAATACTTATACCGTAAACATAGATTGTCACTATATGGTATAAAAGGTTAATCAACAGTTCCGCTACACATAACTGTTGCTCATTCAACTAATTCGTATGATATTACAACATCCGGTCTGCTATTCTGTAACTATATACACTATCAAATTTGTAAAACTGACATTCGAATCATACTTAACATGGTGTTAACGTTATATCTATGGTTGTACCTCTATTACTAATGGTTTAGACATATAGATATGTTATCCTAGTAATATTACTATAACTATAACACCCTCCTAAATGTCTGGGGGAGTGGTGTAGAGGTACGCATTGTTTAACCATAGAGTTGGGTACCGTCTGACGTGGCGGGTGAGTCGAGTCGTCGGACGTTCCTCAGGTTCCGGATAGGTGGCAGCACCGATCCGGGTCTGTGGGGACATCTGACGACGAACACCTGGGTCCTTATATAAAGCCCAGGGCTCAGCCGCTACGTCAGAGGCCCTTCTGGCCTCCGCAGAATGTAGATCACTATTAACCATTATTAGCTGCCTCTTCTATACTATCCGGCAGCCGTGAGTGTGCATTAAGTAATAAATCTAACCGTTGGCATACACTTGAAATACTGTCTTACTCTTTCTTTCCGAATCGTAAGACCCGAACCCCCAGGTCCGTAAGGCCACAACCCCTTACAATACTGTGGAAAATGTGGAAGAGGTTAATAATATTGTTACCTCAGATGATCTGTATAGTACATACAGTGGCCCAGTACAGGGTGAGAATGAACCATTATTTATCATAGATGTCAATGCTTTACCTAGCATCATGGTGTATGACAGTTGTGTGAATGGTATGTGTGAATGTGTTCATTATATTTGTGGGGAGAAATCCCAAATTTTGCCATGCAGGGTGGCATCTTTCCTCCAACAGAAAGGTCTCGTTAATATTAAGGATACTGAGGCTGATTTTTTATGGCATGGTTTCGTGTAAGGCTTCAAGATTGTAGACCAAGATTGTAAAACTACTTATGATTGTAAGAGTTATAAATCAATTCTTGAGGGAAGATTTTACAATGAATTTCGTGGTATATTATTGGATGAATTAGATGTGGGTGTAGTCTCAAAATCTGAAAGCAAACCTCAGTGTATTCACTCACTTGGTGGGGTAGAGAAATCCAATGGCAAGTTGAGACCAATAACAGATTGTAGTATGCCATAGAAAATCTCTATTAATAACTTTATGTATACCACTAGTTCTGCTTTTTCCTACAATAATATTAGCACGGTGACTGCTCAGTTAGATAGGAATAGTTACATGAGTGTGGTTGATTTAAAATCAGCTTATAGAACTATAAATGATTATGGTCCTCATACCAGAGATGCCACTCACTGACCAACAAAAACCAGGAAATCTGGACTTTGGACACATTTTCCCAGGAATTTTACATAATTTGATACAGAAATCTTGAGATCAAAACCAGGAATTCCTGGAAAACCAGGAAAAGTGACATCTCTTTCATACTACTATGCAGGGTTTCAGGTGGAATTTTGGACATGGAGATGAATACTATGTTAGCAATGAATTAACCTTTGGTCTCAAATGTGCTCCATGTATATTTACCGGAATTTCTTACTTCATTGTGGAGGTGGCCAAGTTTTCTGGTGTAAACAGGATTGTTAATTACTTAGACGATTTTATAGTCATTGCTGACTCGTATGATAAGTGTCTCAGTCAAAGAAATTTATTGATTGAATGTATGCAATACATGGGCTTTGTGGTTTCAGAGGAAAGAGTAACTGAACCAGCAGAGGAGTGCAAATTTCTGGGTATTATTATCAATTCTAAAGATTTGGAATTATCGTTACCTAAGGATAAAGTAGAAAAGATGAAAGGAATCTTATTAGACAATGTTAATAAGAAGTTCATCTCCAAAAAGAATTTGGAAAGAATTGGTGGACTTATGTCATTCTGCTCCCAGTAGTCAAAGGTGGTAGGACCTTTAGTAGAAGGATTTTTGATTTATGTGACCGTGCTAAACCTAGGGGTTGCATTAGAGTCTCTGATTGTACTAGACAGGTCATGCAATGGTGGTTGAATTTTTGTAACACTTTTAATTGTAAACGTTTAATCCTAAACGACGTGATAGATACCCATATGTACTCTGATTCATCAGTTAGGGGCTTTGGAGCCTGGATGGGTAGTGATTCTCTGTATGGAGACTGGACTTCCTATGATAAATTCAATTTGGGTGTAGACCACTTTATGGTCCCTCCAATACTTGACAATCTAAAAATCCACCACAGAAATATCAATATATATGAATTATACCCTGTAATGATGGGGTTGAAGCACTGGATATCAAAGTATAAGGATAAATGAATCAATATAACGGACAACATGCAAGTGTTAGCCATGATCAATACAGGTAGACCTAGAAATAAACATTGCATGGCTTGGTTGAGAGAAATGGAGATTTATGCTACATATATTAAGTCCGAGGACAATATTCTGGCTGATCAATTGTCGAGACTTGCTTATGAAGGTATGCCTGGGAATTGTATTACTACTCTGCATGATAATAACATGTGCTGTTTTGATTCCAGAGTGGAAGAGGTTGCAAAAAAGAAAAAAGTATCTTTTAGACCTGGGTGTGTCAGAGAATACTAGGAGAACTAGGAAACAGCAACTTAAAAGGTATAGGAAATTTTGTAAAAAAATTAGTATACAATCTTTTCCTTGTTCTCCATCACAGGGTTCAATATATGCAGTATACACCCGTTTCACTAGTCACAATCACAAGGGGGAGCCCCTGTAGGTTAGCCAGCTAGGAGGGCTAGACACTCATCTAGCCCCATAACCCTATGTAATCAATATGGAGAAAGAGATACCTCTCAGAGATGAGCCTTAATCTGGCAGATGAAATGTCCCCTCACCTTAGAAATTACAGCTACATAGAGAGAAAATGTTCATCTACCTATCCCTGCGATATTAGGGCATTATCTTTAGCCAAAATCTATCTAGACTTAGATAAATATGAGTGACCTTACAATTTTGAGAGCTCAGAAAAGAGGACAGAAGGGGGTGCAAGGCCAATTAACTGTAGATTATCTCACCATGGAGGAGGTGTTAATGGTTATCTCAGGCCTGGGTAGGGGGTGTTGTCTTTGATGTTTATTATCTTCCCTCCAGTGTCCACCATAGTAATGACAGGTTACAACCCTATTCTGACCACCCCCTTTTCCTTGAGAATCACCCCTCCAGTGGTGCCCCTGTAGCAGGGCCAAGATGGTCAGGTCAACACTAGTGCCACCTACTGTATTATGGTTGATGAAACTAGTGTATATCTGTCTGAGTACATGAAGCCCTCATCTGTGAAAAATTACATGTCTGCAGTTTGGTACCAACAGAAGTTGAAAGGTTTCGTTGATTACAGCAGTAATTTCATGTTGAAAAAGACTTTGGATGGTATCGAGAGACATGATACTAATCCTACAAGAAAGGTTCATCCTTTGACTACTCAAGAAATGCTGAAATTAAGGTCTAATTTGGACCTATCTAACGGAGCAGACATGAAAATTTGGTTGGCTATATCAACATGTTATAGAGGTGTAGTCAGGGTAGGCCATGTGGTAAAATCCCCTCACACTTTGCAGGTAGGCGATGTTGTGTTTAAGGGTGAATGTGTTCTGTTACATGTGAAAACTTCTAAAACTGACCAGCTTGGTAGGGATTTTTTTTGATATATTCCTAGCTAGAAATGACAGTTCCATGTTGTGCCCATATAGGGGCTTACAAAATCTGTGTAGGGGTAGATATGAATATAACTACCTGTTTAACTCTAGCCCTACAGTCTGATATCAAAGGTTGCATTTCTTCTCACTCTCTTAGGCACGGAGGTGCCACAATGTTAAAGGATGCTGGTCTCAGTATAGAGGCGATCAAGAAAAAAGTTAACTGGAAATCCAATGCTGTGTATGGTTATTTACATAACTATAAAGATGTGTTATTACAATTGGATAGGTTGTGCCAATCTCATTTACAATGCTGATTGGTATGTGTTTACATGTGTTTGGCGTGTTTATAGGTGAGTTTGGCATGTATGGTGCTGATAGCCCCAAGGTCAGTAACCCACCAAACTCATGTGTCTGTGATTAGTTCATTATTATATATTATTCATTATATTCATATGGACCGTACCATTCTATATTACATTCATTCATTATTACCAGTATATTCTTCCCTGGTTTGTTTGTTTGTTTAGTTTTACGTCCGGGGGCCATCGAGGAACTCAGGCAACCCTGGTAGCGAGATATCTTTTGAAACTATATACTCGTGTATATATATATATATAATTAGCCACTGACGGTTAGGGTACTACTTGCAGAGCCCAGTAATATCTATGATGTCATAGTATGACGTCACAGTAAACAGTTCACTGGTATAAAAGGTGTGATTTTAAAGTAACCGTTAGTTGGCCAAATTCACCTGTACAGGTAACACCACGCCAGGTGTTTCCTTGATTTTTTATATTTAAAATTTTACTATTGTTATTACTGTTGTTCAATTTATTGACCTATGCTTTTTGTCAACTAATTATTATGGTTGTCTTATTAATAAAGGCATGTATGGTGCTGATAGCCCCAAGGTCAGTAACCCACCAAACTCATGTGTCTGTGATTAGTTCATTATTTATATTATTTATTATATTCATATGGACCATACCATTCTATATAACATTCATTCATTATTACCGGTATATTCTTCCCTGGTAGCGAGATAACTTATACTTCTATACTCGTTTTGTCACAAATGCCATCTAAGTGATTACTCCTCTTTCTTGCCAACCCGCTCTCATAAAATGGGGGTCCGACGTCATATGCTATTTATAGCTGCAACATTACACTGATGGTCCCCCATAACAATTAGCTGCTTTTGGGCTTGCCCAATGTCACTAACCTGCGAAAAACTCGGCAAAGGTTTCCCTAAGCTTGGGTATTTTCCTGATGTGCTCCTGGAAATTAAAGGCAGAAATTAAAACAAAGCTACGGTTATAGTGATGGCTTCTGCATAAGGACATTGACTGCAGTAGCTTGCTTAGGAATGCAAACACTGTCAGCTCTGGGTGCAACAAGCTGCTGTGGCAAACTTTGACCGTGTTACAGAGGCAGCATGGTGCTGCTGCTAGTGCAACTACGCCTTAACTATTCATTTATTTCAAATTGAATACTGTATATACCCATATGCAAACTGTAGGCCAACACATAGACTGGTTCAATAGTTCTGTGGGGTATTCATGGGGAAAGTGTAAACTATGCATTTTTGAAAGCTTATAGCGGTCCTAGAAGCAAGCCATTATGTCATGTAGTCAGGGTTTTGAAGGGAAAACTACTATGGTTAAACATAAGTATACATTTTTGTAAATGCTTAGTCCCTCCTAAATTCAAAAATCACTGTTCCCAAAATTATGTGACATTCTTTGTTGCCATAGCAACCATTTCAAAAAACAACACACACTGCCTCATTCTCTACATCCAATCATAAATGACTCCCATTATTTTCTTCATTTCGGTTAGTTTCTTATAGAGGTCATGGTTGCTTAGTAACAGCTACTTTTTTTATATTGCCTAGCAACATGATATCAGGTTGCATCATTAACACATTAATTTTAAGGATTATTTTTCTCTTGCCATGGGCTTTCAAATACCGTAATCTCCCGCGTATAAGGCGCAGCTCGCGTATAAGGCGCATCCCCAACTAAGAGAATGCAATTCCATGTATAAGGCGCACCTCTAAGAGCAGATTTTTGTTAATTTAGTACTGTTGTATAGTAAAATTACCCCCCCCCCTATAAGGCGCACCCCAAACTCAAGGCAATGTCCCTCCCACGTATAAGACTCAGCAGCATTTTGTTTGGCGTATAAGACACGCCTTATACGCGGGAGATTACGGTAGGTTCTTTTGTTTGCCTGGTGCCTGGACCTACAGCAACATAGTAAATGTTTGTTGCTTGGCAAAATCAATAAAACCATAGTGTTGTAGATTTTAATAGAATAGTAGAGAATAGACCTGTGAGACATAGCGCGGCAACTTGTAATCTTGTGTCTAGTGATAGAATAATAGGAAAGCTAACTTCAAAGGCAATTAAAGGTTGTACCATCTGGCTCACCCTGTAACTCTTGTGCTGCCTTGTACTACTAGGACTACTACCGAGAAGTTCTGCCTGCCCATAGATGACCACTACAAATGATAGAGGTGGGCATGTTCAATGACCCAGAACCATTTGCACCAAGGACCCCAGAATGACTAGGGTTGTGTGTGGCAGTCTTACCAACCCCAACAGCATACAGCTGGTCACAACCCCCTCCCCACCAAACTGGTAACCCACTCCCCTCTGTAGACAGGGTACACCAAGTTTAGCATTTGTCTCTCCATAGAGATTTATAGAGATTCTAAACAGTAAATATCTTCTTCAAATACAGAATATATGATCCAAATGTACCATAACCCCGTGAGATGAAACCTTTAGTACATATATACAGCAATTTCAGACCACAGAATTATCAGATAAAGCCTACAGATATGTATTGGTGAATCTTAATTTTGTCTTATGCTAATCTTCCATAGAGCTCCAGGAGCTGAAATGTCTAATCTAATCATAAAACCCAAACTAAACATATATCACAAAAACAAGTTATCTACCATTAGTACATACATATGCTGATAACAATGCCTCAATATTGTGCCAAAATAGTCCATAGGAGAAGAACAGTGAACGAAAATAGAAATCAGGGCTCCCCTATCCCTTACACCATGGCGACTCTGAACCATTGACTAGTCTACAAGTCTCACTACCGTAAACTCCCGCGTAGAAGACGCAGTGCGCGTATAGGACGCACCCCCTTCTTGTGAGAAGCATTTTCGCGTATAAGACGCACCTCTTAGGTACCAATTTTGTAAATTCAGTACATTTCTATAGTAAAATTACCCCTCGTATAAGACGCACCCCCAATTTCAGTACATCCTATAAGACCCCTCAGCATTTTGTTTGGCGTAGAGGACGCGTCTTATACGCGGGAGTTTACGGTAGTAGGACTTAGAGTCGCCGCACTAATAAAAATATCTGTTGTTAAGCAACCATGACCTCTATAAGACATTTACTAAATGAAAAAATAAACAAAGAAAAACATGGATAGTGGGATAGAGAGAGTAAGGTAGGGTATTTGATGTTGTTTGGTTTTATGGAAAATGGTTGCTATGGCAACAAAGAGTGCCACATAATTTTGGGAAGTGATTTATGGATTCAGGGGGGTCTAAGTTTCCGAAAATGTACAGTTTACACTTTCCTATGTGTTGCTCTTTCTATAGTGGAATCCTGTAACTAATAATGCTGTACACAGATATCTCTTTATATCTTATATTGAGAAAAGTAATTAGATTCAAACTAGACACTTATTGACCGTAAACTAAATGCTAAGGGGTTTCCCATAATACCTTATGAGAAAATGAGGGTGGGGGACAAAAACTTTCTCCCAGTGCTACTAAGGGAATCCACTGTAGCCTCTAGGTCATAAAGACACACAGTGTTTAGGCTCAAATTCTATCTAGAAATTGCAGGGTTGCCAACTCTCACGCAATTGGCCGTACTGTTTACAGGGCCACCTTCTACTGGAGTGTGTGCCAATGCGTGAGATTTGGCAACCCTGAATTTTTTTTTTTTTTTATATATGTCAACCTGACTTGGCTATATCTAGATGTTGGTGCCAAAAACCTTGCAAAATAATTAATATTTTACATTGATATTGGTTCTACATGACTAGAAACTACCGTAATCTCCCATGAATCAGACCCCAGCTGTACCTTATAGGATTGTACCAAAGTCTGGGTGTGCCTGATATGCGGGGTAAAGAGAAATACGAGGAGGCGTGTTTTTGATGACTTGAGGAAAACCTTGAGGAAAGCACAGCATAGCTGTGATGAATTATTTTGCCAAGGTTGATGACCAGAATATTTGAATATGTTCCCTCTCGCTAAAATTTAGACCAATAGTTCATCTATTGAAATCATGAAGGTAAAGGCTAGGCCTTAGGCCTATGTGTAATTGACTACTATGTCCTATGTTCAATGGCGACCACAGAATCTCTATTCTTTTATTCATTCTGCTGCCCTTCAAGGGTTAATGTGATGCCATTTCCTGATCTGTTGTATCTAAAGGTGAACTGGTGCTATGTGGCACTGAAAGGGTTAATGACCACTGGTGCATGAAGGCTGGAAGAAATAGACTAATCCCCTATTGTTCGTGGCCACTGAACTGGTACACAACCTATTCTCTGTCTCTGAGGTGTAAATGCTATCCATACCATCTACATGGCCTATGGGCTACCTTCAACTTTATTATATACCAAAAACATATACACCCATAGCAATGAGTACAGAGACAGAGTATGGGCCATATTTCCCTCTTTGTTCCTATGTCTGTCAAAATCCCTCTTTGTTTCAATGTGGTTTTGTGCCTCGGTCTATGTATATATAAGTATGTGATTGACGTCTAGTCAATCACATAATTAGACCATGACCTAGACCCCTTAGGCCTTGATGAAGTCCTTTCAGTAATTCATTCATTCATAGTTACTGACATATTTTGACTAATTGCTGACAAATAGTGCATAATTACTGACATATAATGACTAATTGCAGAAAAATAGTAAGTGCTGACATATTTTGACTAATTGCTGACAAATAGTACATAATTACCGACACATTTTGACTAATTGCTGACAAATAGTGCATAGGTTCTGACATATTTTGACTATACCCGTTAAGGCACGATGTACCAACGAGGATGCCCATGACTCTATACTCATTATCATGACTCAAGGATCATTATCATGACTCTTTAATCTAGATTTATGTATTTATGATCATTTAATATATATATCGATATAGAAATACAGCATTGCTGTAATAGCTGCTCGGTCGTATCATCTAGATTTATGTACTTATGATCGGATATTATATTTCGCTATAGAAATACAGCATTGCTGTAATAGCTGCTCGGTCGTATCATCTAGATTTATGTACTTATGATCGGATGAGTTATTGCTCACTATTTGTCAGCAATTAGTCAATAAATTCAATCATAAATGAAAATAATTCAATAATTTGCCGGGTAAAATGGCACCATACCACCAGTAAACTCTACCTACCTGAGTGTACAATAGTGCAAAGATGAGCAAGGAGGAAATGTGTAAAATGTGGCGCTAACACCCCCCCCCCCTTTTTCTTAAGTTAGCTATTTATATAGTGGTCTATTGACTGAAGCAAGCCAAAAATGTGTGAAGTGTGGCGCTAACACCCCTTTCCCTTCTTAGCTAGACATCCATGGCAGTAATCTATTGCCTAAAGCAAGCCAAATGTGTGCCTGTCCCTGAATAATGTGCAATTATGCACTGGTCATTTAAAACTTTCCCAAAGTTGGGGGTAGAAGATTGATTCAGGCCCTGCTGTGCCTTCTAGGATTGGCCTGAATTAGGGACGCGCCTTATACACAAGCTGAACCTTATACACGGGCGATTAGGGTACTGACTCCTGTTTAAATAGAAAGCAATGTACCGTAATCTCCCACGTAGAAGGCGCAGCTCGTGTAGAAGGCGCCCCCCCAACTCAGAGAAGGCCTTTTCACGTAGAAGGCGCACGTACCTCTTCTGGATCGATTTCCGGAAAAACCCGCGTATAAGGCGCCCCCCCAACTCACAGGGGGGCTGTTTCGCGTAGAAGGCGCCCCCCCCCCCACTATTGTACACCTCCCGGTCTGCCGCGGTGCTGGCTCTATGAGTTCAAGCTGTCATCGGCACACGGTCGGCGTATTGCCCACCGAGCAAATCTACAGCGACCGGTCTGCCGCGGTGCAGGCTCTATGAGTCGATGCTGTGATCGGCGCACGGTCGGCTTGAACCCGCTGAGCGCCCGTCGACACCTCCCGGTCTGCCGCGGTACTGGCGCTATGAGTTCAAGCTGTCATCGGCACACGGTCGGCGTCTTCCCCGCCGAGCAAATCTACAGTGACCGGTCTGCCGCGGTGCAGGCGCTATGAGTTCAAGCTGTCATCGGCACACGGTCGGCATCTTCCCCGCCGAGCAAATCTACACCGACCGGGCTGCCGCGGTGCAGGCGCTGAGTTCAAGCTGTCATCGGCACACGGTCGGCGTCAAACCCGCCGAGCAAATCTACACCGACCGGGCTGCCGCGTTGCTGGCTATTTGAGTTCAAGCTGTCATCGGCGCATGGTGGGCCTTATCCCCGGCGAGCGCGTCGACACCTCCCGGTCTGCCGCGGTGCTGGCGCTATGAGTTCAAGCTGTCATCGGCGCATTTTCCCAAATGAGATGTTGGAAAAACCCGCGTATAAGGCGCACCCCCAACTCAAGGCAATTACCCTCCCGCGTATAAGACCCAGTCACGATCTGATTCACGTAAAAGACGCGCCTTATGCGCGGGAGATTACGGTATTGAAACGACACGTAAAAGTAAAATGAATAAGGTCTTTGATATGTAAATCGTTTTCTTTTTTGTTCCCTCATAATAGATTCATAACCAATCAATCTTTCTGACTCTTAAATGAAAAAAAGGCTTTTCATATTATACAGCACCCCAGTCTGGCCCAGATACACAATTTCACAGAGTAATGTGTCAGTGCCCGTGCATATGTGCACCACACACATCCAAGGGGATAGGAAAGAGGAGATATAGACCCTTTTAAGTGGGCTAGGGAAGCCCACTAAGGAAGTGGTCCTCATTCATTAATGGTGGGGGGGGGGGGTTGAGGGGAGGTGCAAAAACTTTTGACCCCTCCTGAGGGGGCATAAAATCTTTGACTCCTCTTGAGGGGGGGGTGTAATAAAGTGACCCTCTTTTTAGCAAAAAAGCCTGCGCGCTACTATAGACAGGGATGAAAGTCACGGAGCACGAAAATCCCTGAAATGGTCCAATATTCGCCAAAAAACATAGGTTTCTATATGAATGTATAGGGCCCTGGAACTTCAAAATCCCTGAAATCAGGGAATTCCCTGAAGACTTTCATCCCTGTATAGATCAAAGAGGGGTGCAGAAATTCTCCGTGCCTCCGGCGCAAGGGGGTGCAAAAAAGTCCTTGGAGGGGAGGGGGCATAAAAAGACTTCTCAGCCCAAAGATATTTAACAAATTTTTTGCAGACATCAATCAATACGCGCCTCCTTAGAGTGGCATAAACATAAATGGTACAGCTGTTTCATAAATTTTTTTTTCACACAACCTGGAATTACTTGCTACCTCACCAGAGGACCTTCAGAAAAAAATTGACAGGCCATTTCAATATTGCAGAAACTGGCATTTGCTAGTTGCAATGATCAAGTCAAACATAATGGTATTCAATGGAAAAGACAAATTTGCGATCTTAAAATATGGTAAAAAAAAAATTAGATAGAGTACACTCCTATAAATACCTAGGAGGGGGAAAACCGCTAAAGAGGCTTCATTCCCCTACTCTTCTCGAATAAAAGCAAGTGTTCTTTTATTTGCCCTGTCCCATAGGCAGGGCCAGAAAAACCATGGCCTTTGGTCACTCAGACATGATTCACTGAGGGGGAATCCCATGACAAAAGACTAGCATATAGGCCTGGGCCCGCGCATATGGACACTAGCTCCCCATATGCTAATCTCAAGAGGAGGTGGGGCTTAAAACTTTTGACCCATCTTAATGGGGGTGTGAAAAAAGATTTAGCCTCTTTTTATCTAAAAGTGTGTATGCTACTACCGTAAATCCCCGGTCATAAGCCGGTTTTTTTTCTATTTTGGGCCCAAACCGGCTTCTAATTTTTTCCCAAACTCCCCCCCCCCCGGCTTATGACCGGGTTTTTTTACTATAGAATAAAGAGAAAATGGGGAAAATTTGACACCAAAACCGGCTTTTATGATTTCCCTGAACTCACCCCCCGGCTTATGACCGGGGCCGGCTTATGACCGGGGATTTACGGTATAGATCAAAGAGGGGGTGTAAAAATCTCCAATGCCGGAGGAGGCATGGAGGATGGGGGTGCAAAAGATTTTGATTGAGGTCCAGGGGGCATATAAAATTTTCGCCCGCCTGCGTGAAAACTAAGCACCCACTGTTGATAAATAATGACCACTCCCTAAATTTCAGGTTTAATAGAATTGGTCTGACGAACGTTAGAGTAGTGGAGGATATTTTCATCCACTTAAGTTTCAATCATATCTCAATTGTTATACAATGCTTATGAATATTAATTTTATATTTCAAAGGGTGAGGGATGGCATCATCAACAATTTTTATTGCCGAAACAGGAGACAGTAATTAAATTTGGTCTTTAGGGAGGTATTTCGGACAGGGGGAGTATTTTCGGCCACTTTTGATACCTGCTGGATCAGTCCATTAGAATATAAATCATATACTAAAAATGACAAAAGTATCAGCTCCTAATAGCATCATATAATGGTATAGTTTTAGTATAAAAAAAAAGAAGAATCAATTGCATTTGCCCCAAACTCTAGCGGCTAAGCCAAGCCGTGTGAACACTCACCACCCCCATGTTGATAATGTAGGCTAGCGCTGGCACATATTTTTCATTAGCCAGTCTGGCAAATTTATATAATTTTTTCATAAGCCATATTGGAGATACATTCGCCAGATTTAAACAAGGAAAAGGTGTCAGGGTTCTTGTCATGCTGTATTGACAACAGCGTGCCACTGGTGTCATATTTACTGCTGCCAGTGTCAAATTCTCCAAAAATTACTGACGGGCATGCTTTTAGCTACCAATGGAATTTTGAATATCCATCAAGTTATTCCTATGTTGACTAATATGAAAGAATCACAGTGAGCAAAGGGGAAAAGAAGAGACATTCTGCTTGCTGTATTTTGACCCACAATGTATTTGACTGTCCTGAATGGCACCATATCAGTGACAAATCTAACAAGGATAGCAGCAAAGGTCATCAGTCTGAGAGGTTTTATGGTGATCATTTAGAAGACCATGTCTTCTTGCATGGCGTCTTTATATCTAGAATTTTTTCAGTGTGCCTCATGCAATGGACACTGACATGGAAAGTGGTACAATATTCACTGAATTAGACAATCTGGCGAATCCATGAGTGGAAAAATTTGCCAGATTATAATTCGATTCGCCATTGGTGAATTGGCTAGTGCAAGCCTAGATAATGATGGTATTTGCTTAGCCATTACCATAAATTCTCTCGTATAAGCCACACCCTTGTATAAGCTGCACCCCCAACGTTAGAGGGAACTATAAGTGAAATCTATTGCTTGAAAATTGTAGTTTTAGTACCAAATACCCTCCGATAAGCCGCACCCTGACTTTGGGCTATTCCTAGATGCCTTATTTTTATTTGGGTTCTGGTTTTAGCTGTGGCTTATATGAAAGAATTTACAGTAGAGATTAGGGCAAATACCATCAATACCCGTGTAATTTTCAGTCTGTTTTATTGCAACCACTAGAGATTGGGGCAAATACCATCAATACATATGAAATATTCATTCTGGTTTACTGCAACCACTAGAGATTGAGCCAAATACCATCAATACCCATGTAATTTCCAGTCTGTTTTACTGCAACCACTAGAGATTGGGGCAAATACCATCAAAACATATGAAATATTCATTCTGGTTTAAAGCAACCACTAGAGATTGAGCCAAATACCATCAATACCCATGTAATTTCCAGTCTGTTTTACTGCAACCACTAGAGATTGGGGCAAATACCATCAATACATATGAAATATTCATTCTGGTTTACTGCAACCACTAGAGATTGGGCCAAATACCATCAATACCCATGTAATTTTCATTCTGGTTTACTGCAACCACTAGAGATTGGGGCAAATACCATCAATACCCATGTAATTTCCAGTCTGTTTTACTGCAACCACTAGAGAATGGGGCAAATACCATCAATACCCATGTAATTTCCAGTCTGTTTTACTGCAACCACTAGAGATTGGGGCAAATACCATCAATACCCATGTAATTTCCAGTCTGTTTTACTGCAACCACTAGAGAATGGGGCAAATACCATCTAACGTGGGGCTGATGTTAGAGTGGCCTACATCAATACCTGTGTAATTCTGAAGCCTGCAGCAAGTAGGTTAAGTACGCAAAATAAAAATTTTATCAAAATTTTACTTATGATAGCCAGGTTCCAAGCAATTTATTCTACCTACAACAGCAAAGCATGTAAAAAATCAGTCTTCCTGGGCAAAAATGTTTGCTGCAGCATGACAGAAATATTTCACCTTTCCAAGTTATAAACTGGCATAAAATTGGTTATAGTAGGCGTATCAACTTGATTCAAAAAGCTATGGATTGCATTGATTTGCAAACATTCCCCCAATTAATGTGGTATAAGTTCCAGCATGTACCACGAGTTATTCTAGGAGTCGGTAATGGCCACTGGGTGCAACCTGACAACCAATGCAGGCAATACAGTAGCTGCAAACAACTCCATAACAACTCATGCTACACTACTTGCTGTCAAATCTTTATCCTCTTGTATTTTGAGTTCAAGTCAGCCTAGAATGAATATCAGATATAGATTCTTGTAGGGAATGTTCCGAAAAAGCCAAAAAATAGTTTCAAGATAATGGGACAAGGGGAAGATGGCGTTAATTGCTGTCAAACATGTTGCGGAATGACGTTTTTATTTCCGCTGGCCGTAGCTGTGATAGGGATGGATATCAAATCATTATCCTCTTGTATTTTGAGTTCAAATTAGCCTAGAATAAAAACCACATATAAGTTGTTGTAGGGAATGTTCTGAAAAAGCCAAAAAATAGTTTCAAGATGATGGAATAAGGGGAAGATGGCGTAAATTGCTGTCAAACATATGGCATATGTTACTACATGTATGTGTTTTTGTTCTTGTTGACCATACTAGTTGTGGCCCTGACACTGTCAGTGACAGGGCCAGATGTAACATCCTTAGGCTTAGCCTTTATACCTCATGTATTCCAATCTAGGGGAGCGTTCATTATTTATGGCCGGGAGGGGGTGAGCAAATGGAGGGGGGGGACAGATTTTTTTGGGGGTATTCTGATGGGGGGGGCACTTTTTTTAACCTATTTTGAGGGGGGCAATTTTTTTTCAGGGTATTATCTCTGTCGCAAAACGCGCTGTAGTCTAACTATGAATCAACGAGTGGGGCAAAAATTTCCCTCGCCTTCGGCACTGGGGGAAACACAAACTACCCTAGAGTGATACACTCTCAACAGTTAGGACAAAAAGCTCCACCACCTGCCACTCCCTTGCCCAGACCTACTTTCACACATTTGATATTAGTCTCACACATTTGGAGTAGTCCGGATGTAGCAAGAGTTGGCACTGAGCTTGTCTTAATTTGGGGGTCATCTCATGCTCTCACACATGACGGTGTTCTCCTTCATCTTTGAAAATCCTGAGCACTCTGGGCAAAGTCACTCCGTGGTTTAACCAAAACTTGAGAGCTCTGGTGACGTTTAAGTTATTGGTGAGGTAAAATTACACAACCATCATGAATTATGAAGCATTGCATGATGAGAGTGTATGCTAGTTCATGTCAAGGCAGCTCCTTGGCTTCAGTTTACAGAGAGTTTGGTCCCAGGTTTAATGAAGGAAAATACAAGTTTTAGGCAGTGGTTTTGATAGACGTTACCGGTAGTCAAACCTGTCACTTTTAATACTATGGTAGTTGCAGGAAAGGTCATGCTGATCAGCTCCAGTACTAGTGCATGAACCTAAGCCAAAATGACCATGATAAGGTTAAGTGTGTAACTTGACCCTAAAGGTTACCTAAGAAGGAGGTCTGGATTTATGCGGTTTTCACCAGACATTTCCTGTGGGCTTAGCTTTCTTTAAGAGAATCTTCAAACCGGGGGAGGGGGGGGCACTTTTCTTTCAACCTATTCTAAGAGGAGGAACACTGCCCGTCCCACTCATAGGCCTACATCCAGGGTAGGCGGGGAGGGTTCGGTGGACGTGCGGGTTAGGCAGGGAGGGTTCGGTGGACGTACTGGTTAGGCGGGGAGGGTTCAGTGGATGTAGGGGTTAGGCGGGGAGGGTTCGGTTGACGTACAGGTTAGGCAGGGAGGGTTTGGTGGATGTACGGGTTAGACGGAGAGGGTTCGGTGGACGTACAGGTTAGGCGGGGAGGATTGGGTGGATGTAGGGGTTAGGCGGGGAGGATTGGGTGGATGTAGGGGTTAGGCGGGGAGGGTTTGGTGGACATAGGGGTTAGGTGGGGAGGGTTTGGTGGACGTATGGGTTAGGCTTGGAGGGTTCGGTGGACGTACGGGTTAGGCAGGGAGGGTTCGGTGGACATAGGGGTTAGGCAGGGAGGGTTCGGTGGACATAGGGGTTAGGCAGGGAGGGTTCGGTAGATGTACGGGTTAGGCGGAATGTACTCGGTGGATGTAGGGGTTAGGCGGGGAGGGTTTGGTGGATGTGGGGGTTAGGCATGAAGTGTTCGGTGGATGTAGGGGTTAGGCGGGGAGGGTTTGGTTGATGTAGGGGTTAGGCAGGGAGGGTTCGGTGGACATAGGGGTTAGGCAGGGAGGGTTCGGTGGACATAGGGGTTAGGCAGGGAGGGTTCGGTAGACGTACAGGTTAGGCGGAATGTATTCGGTGGATGTAGGGGTTAGGCGGGGACGGTTTGGTGGATGTAGGGGTTAGGGGTGAAGTGCTCGGTGGATGTAGGGGTTAGACAGGGAGGGTTCAGTTGATGTAGGGGTTAGGCGGAAAGGGTTCGATGGATGTAGGAGTAAGGCGGGGAGGGTTTGGTGGATATAGGGGTCAGGCGGGAAGGGTTGTCCCAGGCTATGCGTGGAGGGTTGAATTTATTTTTCAGGTGAGCATGAAAAAGGCTGAAATTCGCCTTACGGACCATCCCCTGAACTGGACTGAGGCCCCAATTTCTGAATTCTTAAATGAGATATACCTTGGCCTACATTTTGACAGCAACACTGGGCACTGCCACAGCTACGGCCAGAGCAAACAAAAATACCTTCCCGCTACTCACCAACTCATGACAGCTGCCTGGATACTCTATTGGCTTTTGAATTTAGTACATTTTTCCCTGGTTTTATGACTCAGAGATTCCACTCACTAAACTCTGAAAAATCGGAAATCATCGTATTTCTCAATTTCAAATAGATAATGCTTATAGGAATTACAACCATAAATTCGGAATTCCTAAGATGGTTGGAAAAGTGGCATCTCTGTATGACTTTGAGACTATATTTTCAGCTTTTTCAGACAATTTCCTTCAAGATACTCTTTTGGTTTTTTTATTTTAGGCCAATTTAGAGCCAAAATACATGATATTTACATTTTGACAGCACTTCTGCCACAGCTACGGGCAAAGCAAACAAAAATGCCCTCCCGCGATATATTTTTGACGGCAATTTACCCCATCTTCCCTTGATTTTATGACCTTGAGACTTTTTTTTCAGCTTTTCCAGACGATTTCCTACAAGATACTCTATTGGTCTTTTGATTTTGACAGCAACTCTGCCACAGTGCAGTATGGGTTGTTAGGGAGTTGTTTGCAGCAACTTCACTGGCCACCACTGGTTGCTAATCATGTGACCACGGGTCACATGACCAGCCAACCCCATCCGACAGGGAGAATATCTTTTCAACACTGATTATAGCAAGGACTCTTCCTGGACTAGTCGCTGACGCCAAGGACGGTTTACTGGGTGGAAATCTGGGGCGCAGTGAAAGAGCTGTGCTCATCCCCTCCAAAAAGTAGTTCCAGCATGTACCACTAATAATGTAGAGTTTCTTTGTAAATCATGGACATATCTTACTAAGTTACTGCTGTCCCATATTTAAAGCGGGGCTAGCACGGAAAATATCATTACTGGTGCCTGCTCAAAGACACGCCATAGATTCGCGGGACCCAGCTAAAAATTTGCAACGATCACATTGGTCAAGGGGTGGTCATATGACTTGCTAAGACTGGTATGTCTTAGCCGTGCTAGCCCTCCTTTAACCTTTCCTTGACAGAGATATGTCACTATACAGGTCATAAAAGACAAAAATGCCACAGGATAGGGACTTATTTTTCTGCCATGAGTTGGGATTTGAAAAAGTTGTTTACAAACAAGGTGAGCTGTCAAATTTTCCACAGACATATTTGCACAAGATAGGACAAATTTCTGGTCAGAAATGGATACACAGGATTCAAAGATTCAAGGAAGATGATGCATTCAGATGTGAGTGTGATTGATTGCTGATGAAATTTGAAAGCTGTCACAGTCTGTGCACATGGCCATGTTTACCAACAACAGAAGTAGTGCCAGGTGCAAGATCATCTTAGGGAGCGTTCATTATTTATGGCAGGGGGGGGATGACCAAATGAAGGGGGGGTAATTTTTTTTGGAGGTATTCAGAGAGGGGGGGTCCTTTTTTTTCAACCTATTCTTAGAGGGGGGGTCATTTTTTTTCAACCCATTCCCGAGGGCCAGGTAGTTTCCTGTTGGGGAGTATTTGCCAATGTGATGCAAATTTTATGACAAAGGAACAAACATTTTCGCGACACGTCGTGAATTTTAACTATTTGGTTTTCAGTAATAATTCTAGATATAATTCTGCCCAACTTTTTGTTACCAGCTACCTCTAATTCATATCCATTTGATTATGTTATATGATCGGAGTCTTACTCCTTTGTGTCAAAGGGCGGTTAGCACGGATAAGATACCTGTGTTACCAACTCACATGACCACTCCTTGACCAATCGGGGCATCGGAATTTTTCCGCTGGTTCCCACAGATTTGTGAAAGATCTTTTGGCAGGTACCCATATTAAAATTTGACATGATAAGCCCCCTTTAAAACATGGATGAGGCCAGTCACTACCACTATGGTATATGTATACAGTTTTCCCTGGGGTGTAACACTGTTCAGCTCTTGAGATTGAAGTATTTGGCCCAATTTGTGACACAACAGATGTCATCATGAAAATAAATACTTTCCTTTAAAGGGGTACTGGGAAGGGTATGGTACACCACAAACAGCACTTTGTGGTGCTACACCATACACCTCACGAGAGTGAACAGGGCACCAACAAAGTTTTCAGTACCGTAAACTCCCGCATATAAGACGCGTCCTCTACGCCAAACAAATGCCTGGGGGGTCTTATAGAATTTCTTCAAGTTGGGGGGGCGTCTTATACGAGGGGTACTTTTACTAAAGAAATGTATTGAATTTACAAATTTCAGCCTTAAAATGTGCGTCTTATACGCGAAAATGCATGTGCTGAGTTTGGGGTGCGTCTTATACGCGCAGCGCGTCTTCTACGCGGGAGTTTACGGTAGTAAAAAATGTTACATGCTAAAATCACCGCAACTCGCAATCAGATCTTTCCAGATTTAACTCTTGTTTTCACCCATTGATGAAATCAACCCTGACAAGAATTATGTCTATAACACCCTTCAAATTGATATAAAAACCGAGATTACAATAAAATCTAAAGAAAAAGACAAGCTACAAAAGTTTATTTCTGTACCGTACACAAAATTTTTGAAAAAGAAACCAGAACCAAGTCCCTCAATCAGAACAATTTTTCCATTGGTCAGGAGTAGGTCACATGGAATATTTTACTAAGACATACCTATTTTAGCTGCATCAGTAGTAGCCCATGCTAGCCGCCCCTTAAAGGGGCCCTGGCATGGTAATGCATGCCCGCATTAAAAAGTCACATGACCACCCCTTGACCAATCAGGGCATCGCGATTTTTCTGCTGATTCCCGCGATTTTATGATCGCTGTTTGAATCGGTACCCATGTTGTTAATTTGCGGTGCCAGCCCCCCTTTAAAGGGGGGCTAGCATGGGAAAAAACAATATGGGTACCTGCTCAAAGATCGTTCACAAATTCACAGAAACCAGCTAAAAAAAATGCGACGCTCTGATTGGTCAAGGGGTAGTCACGTGACCTGCTAACGCAGGCACGTCTTATCCATTCTAGCCTTCAAATTGATATTTTACCTAGAGGTAAATCAATCAACAGCAGTGTATTCACAATTTGACTGCTCAAAAGATGACACATAACCGAAATGATTCAAAAGCTGCTAATATCACCTTGTATAATGAATGGGCCTGATGTAGCCTCTGTTAAACATAGTTAAATGTGGTGGGAGTCATTTTCTTGCAATTTATTCTGAGGGGGGGGGGTCATTTTTTTTCAACCCATTCCTAAGGGGGGTCAGTTTTTTCTGACGTATTCATTCTGACAGATTGTCGTCCCCCCCTGCCATAAATAATGAACGCTCCCTTAGATGTAGATCTAAAGCGATGACTTCCCGCATTAGAAGTCGAGATTTGTAAGTCAGTCTTAGTGTGTATCGTTTCCTTACTTGTGGCTGTCATCCCTCACCCACTGACTGATATAGTGATAGTAGCTTAGAAACCTAAAAACGCTGTTGTTGAGTTCAGCCTGCTGTGCTAACTCAGTAACTGACTGAGTGTTGATGTCTAGTCTTTAAAAGGCCAGGGAGCGATCAAAAATTATGGCAGGGTGGCCGAAAATACCTTTCAATTTCTATCTCACGGCTCCGCCTCAGACCAATTCAAGTGAACCTATACCATTACATATTTATGGAAATAAAGAGAATCAAAACAATCTGCTTTTTCAAAACATCACCTCAACCTCGTCATCCGCCATGTTTGTCGTCCATGCGCATCAGCACGACAGGTGGTCCGTGAGAAATATGGTCTCTCATTCTCCAAACATATCTATCCCTTACTCTATAATCTAATGCAAACAGATAGATATGTGCTTGAAGAGTGATACTTTTTTTATAGCCTCGAAACAAATCATTTTAACTTTTTAAAGTAAAGAACCATGATAACATCCTGCAAGATCTAATAGAATTTAAGTAATATATGGAACGCCATCCCCGCCATTAAACGACCAACCACAATACAATTAAACTGGGACAAATTGCACCCCTCCTCCATACACCTGTCCTGGGAATTCAATAGGCGGCACGCCCAGCCATCGGCGCGCGCCCGGACCTGAACGTGCTCGCACTCCAGCTAGAGAGGAGGTGCGCCTGTGGCGCCCGCCGCGTGGCTGGCGTGCGGCTAATGAATACCGTGCCGGTGTTTGCTTCACCTCCTGGGGATCTGCCACTCTTCACGGGAGCCCTGTCCGCAGTTACCCCTATTTTCGCCCATGCAGCGACCTTCTTTCCCACAACAATCTCACAAATCTACACTAATACAACTTTTATGTCATAGTCAGGGAGGTGGACTGGAAGTTTAGGCACCCCTACCAATCTTTGTTTCGTCTGTATTCTTTACTTTAGGGGTATATTTTGATGAAACAGTGACAGCACTCTACCCAGGTAGCACAGAGACATTGACATAAGGGAGTGGTCATTATTTATCAACGGGGGGGGGGGGGGGTGGTGGGTTTGAGGGGGGGGGGGCGTAAAAATTTCAGACCCCTCCCAAGGGAGGGCTTACAAAAAACTTAACCTCTTTTGATAAAAAAAGCCCGCGCACTACTATAGCTCAAAGAGGGGCGCAAAAATTCTCCGTGCCTCCGGTTTGGGGGGGGGGCGCAAAAAATTTTGACTCGTCAAACATCCACCAAACACTCCCCGCCTAACCCGAACATCTACCCAATGCTCCCCGCCTAACCCGAACATCCACCCAACACTCCCCGCCTAACCCAAACATCCACCCAACACTCTCCACCTAACCCGACGACCACCCAACACTCTCCGCCTAACCCAAACATCCACTCAACACTCCCCGCCTAACCCCAACATCCACCCAACACTCTCCGCCTAACCCGTACATCCACCCAACACTCTCCGCCTAACCCCAACATCCACCGAACAAGAATCAATTCAAGAGTTAAGGGGAGGGGGACATAAAAAAATCAGACACCTGCTGATCTGCAGGCTGGATCAGGCTGATGGGGGTCTAAAAAAATTTGAAGGTTCTAAGGTAGTGATCATTATCTAACAACTTAGTGACGAAAATCATGCGCAAACGTGCCCTTTTAATAGTAAATGCGCAAGGTTTTCCACAGAAAACAGTTCAAATTATTTTGACCCCCCTATCAGAGGGGTTGAAAAAATTCTAATTGGGGCTTTGAGGGGGCGTAAAAAATTGACCACTCTTGAGGGGGGGACTAAAACAATATACCCTCTTTTTAGCAAAAAAGCCAGCACGCAACTTTAGATCAAAGAGGGGCGCGAAAATTTTCCGCACCTCTGGTGTGGGGGGGCCCAAAAAATTTTGACTGCTGTCGAGAGGGGGGTGTAAAGAAAATCTGCGCATCAGCGCAATAACCCAACGCCCTCCTGTTGATAAATAAGGACCACTCCCTGAAGGTGTCACCACCCTAAAAGCCTTGTGGCCATCCAAAAATCAGATGTCTTCCACCTTTGACCTGATTTTAAAAATATTTAAAATTCTCACAGTGCTTAGCAACCTACACCATATTTTAGCTTATGAAATGGAGAAAAAAATAACACTTTGGCTGCCTGCCCTAAATCACTCGCACACTGCTGCCTGCCCTAAATCACTCGCAACCTCAAGGGGGATGGTGGGTTTGAGGGCGGGGGGCGTAAAAATTTCAGACCCCTCCCGAGGGGGAGCTTACAAAATTTTGGCCCCACCTCAAGGGGGGGCTAAAAAAACTTACCCTCTTTTGAGCAAAAAAGCCCGTGCACTACTATAGCTCAAAGAGGGGCGCGAAAATTCTCCGTGCCTCCGGTTTGGGGGGGCGCAAAAAATTTTGACTCGTCGAGGGGGCATTTTCGTTGGCAAATGCCACTGGTCGGACCTATGTAGGCCTGATGGGCAGCAAACATTGGCCCAACGTTGGCCCGATGCATCGTGCCAACATCGGCAAATTTTTGTGTGCTACCTGGGTAGCTTCCTTCTTCACCCTGTCACTTCTGGACAGGGACTGAAGTAACCGGTCCACATCACACAGGGCCCTGTTACTACCCAAGCTTTGTAAAATAGGACTTATCTGCACAAAGTCACACAATTTAAAGGAGCACTATGGTTAGATATGACTTTAACACCCAACACTCCCCGCCTAACCCGAACATCCACCCAACACTCCCCGCCTAACCCGAACATCCACCCAACACTCCCCGCCTAATCCGAACATCCACCCAACACTCCCCGCCTAACCCAACACTCCCCGCCTAACCCGAACATCCATCCAACACTCCCCGCCTAACCGAACACTCCCTGCCTAACACGAACATCCACCGAACACTCCCCGCCTAACACGGACATCCACCGAACACTCTTCGCCTAACCCGAACATCCACCCAACACTCCCCTCCTAACCCAAACATCCACCCAACACTCCCCGCCTAACCCCAACATCCACCCAACACTCCCCGTCTAACCCCAACATCCACGCAACACTCCCCTCCTAACCCGAACATCCACCCAACACTCTCTGCCTAACCCCAACATCCACCCAACACTCCCCGCCTAACCCCAACATCCACCCAACACTCCCCGTCTATACCCAACATCCACTCAACACTCCCCGCCTAACCCCAACATCCACCCAACACTCCCCGCCTAACCCCAACATCCACCCAACACTCTCCACCTAACCCGTACATCCACCCAACACTCTCCGCCTAACCCCAACATCCACCGAACAAGAATCAATTCAAGAGTTAAGGGGAGGGGGACATAAAAAAATCAGACACCTGCTGATCTGCAGGCTGGATCAGGCTGATGGGGGTCTAAAAAAATTTGAAGGTTCTAAGGTAGTGATCATTATCTAACAACTTAGTGACGAAAATCATGCGCAAACGTGCCCTTTTAATAGTAAATGCGCAAGGTTTTCCACAGAAAACAGTTCAAATTATTTTGACCCCCCTATCAGAGGGGTTGAAAAAATTCTAATTGGGGCTTTGAGGGGGCGTAAAAAATTGACCACTCTTGAGGGGGGGACTAAAACAATATACCCTCTTTTTAGCAAAAAAGCCAGCACGCAACTTTAGATCAAAGAGGGGCGCGAAAATTTTCCGCACCTCTGGTGTGGGGGGGCCCAAAAAATTTTGACTGCTGTCGAGAGGGGGGTGTAAAGAAAATCTGCGCATCAGCGCAAAAACCCAACGCCCTCCTGTTGATAAATAAGGACCACTCCCTGAAGGTGTCACCACCCTAAAAGCCTTGTGGCCATCCAAAAATCAGATGTCTTCCACCTTTGACCTGATTTTAAAAATATTTAAAATTCTCACAGTGCTTAGCAACCTACACCATATTTTAGCTTATGAAATGGAGAAAAAAATAACACTTTGGCTGCCTGCCCTAAATCACTCGCACACTGCTGCCTGCCCTAAATCACTCGCAACCTCAAGGGGGATGGTGGGTTTGAGGGCGGGGGGCGTAAAAATTTCAGACCCCTCCCGAGGGGGAGCTTACAAAATTTTGGCCCCACCTCAAGGGGGGGCTAAAAAAACTTACCCTCTTTTGAGCAAAAAAGCCCGTGCACTACTATAGCTCAAAGAGGGGCGCGAAAATTCTCCGTGCCTCCGGTTTGGGGGGGCGCAAAAAATTTTGACTCGTCGAGGGGGCATTTTCGTTGGCAAATGCCACTGGTCGGACCTATGTAGGCCTGATGGGCAGCAAACATTGGCCCAACGTTGGCCCGATGCATCGTGCCAACATCGGCAAATTTTTGTGTGCTACCTGGGTAGCTTCCTTCTTCACCCTGTCACTTCTGGACAGGGACTGAAGTAACCGGTCCACATCACACAGGGCCCTGTTACTACCCAAGCTTTGTAAAATAGGACTTATCTGCACAAAGTCACACAATTTAAAGGAGCACTATGGTTAGATATGACTTTAACACCCAACACTCCCCGCCTAACCCGAACATCCACCCAACACTCCCCGCCTAACCCGAACATCCACCCAACACTCCCCGCCTAATCCGAACATCCACCCAACACTCCCCGCCTAACCCAACACTCCCCGCCTAACCCGAACATCCATCCAACACTCCCCGCCTAACCCAACACTCCCTGCCTAACACGAACATCCACCGAACACTCCCCGCCTAACACGGACATCCACCGAACACTCTTCGCCTAACCCGAACATCCACCCAACACTCCCCTCCTAACCCAAACATCCACCCAACACTCCCCGCCTAACCCCAACATCCACCCAACACTCCCCGTCTAACCCCAACATCCACACAACACTCCCCTCCTAACCCGAACATCCACCCAACACTCTCTGCCTAACCCCAACATCCACCCAACACTCCCCGCCTAACCCCAACATCCACCCAACACTCCCCGTCTATACCCAACATCCACCCAACACTCCCCGCCTAACCCAAACATCCACCCAACACTCCCTGCCTAACCCAAACATCCACCCAACACTCCCCTCCTAACCCAAACATCCACTCAACACTCTCCGCCTAACCCGAACATCAACCACACACTCCCCGCCTAACCCGAACATCAACCGAACACTCCCCGCCTAACCCAAACATCCACCCAACACTCCCCGCCTAACCCGAACATCCACCCAACACTCTCCGCCTCACCAGAACATCCACCCAAGACTCCCCGCCTAACCCGAACATCCACCCAACACTCGCCGCCTAACCTGAACATCCACCCAACACTCCCGCCTAACCTGAACATCCAACCAACACTACCCGCCTAACCCAAACATCCACCCAAAACTCTCTGCCTAACCTGAACAGGGGGACTTAAAAAATCAGACCCCTCCTGATCTGCAGGCTGGGACTGGATCAGGCTGATGGGGGTCTATAAAAATTTGAAGCTTCTAAGGGAGTGATCATTTAGCAAAAAAAGCCAGCACGCAACTATAGATCAAAGAGGGGCGCGAAAATTCTCCGCACCTCTGGTGTGGGGGGGCCCAAAAAATTTTGACTGCCGTTGAGGGGGGGTGTTAAGAAAATCTGCGCATCCGCGCAAAAAACCCACCGCCCCCCCTGTTGATAAATAATGACCGCTCCATTAAGGTGTCACCACCCAAAAAGCCTTGTGGCAATCCAAAAATCACATGTCTTCCACCTTTGACCTGATATTAAAAATACTTAAAACTCTCCGCCTAACCTGAACAGGGGGACTTAAAAAATCAGACCCCTCCTGATCTGCAGGCTGGGACTGGATCAGGCTGATGGGGGTCTATAAAAATTTGGAGCTTCTAAGGGAGTGATCATTATCTAACAACTTAATGACAAAAATCGCACGCAAACGTGCCCTTTTAATAGTAAATGCGCAAGGTTTTCCACTGAAAACATTTGAAATTATTTTGACCCCCCCATCAGAGGGGTTGAGAAAATTCTACCTGGGAGGGCTGGTGGGTTTAAGGGGGGCATCAAAAATTCAGACCCCTCCCGAGGGGGGCTAAAAAAAAGTTGACCACTCTTGAGGGGGGAACTAAAAAGATATACCCTCTTTTTAGCAAAAAAGCCAGCACGCAACTATAGATCAAAGAGGGGCGCGAAAATTCTCCGCACCTCTGGTGTGGGGGGGCCCAAAAAATTTTGACTGCCGTTGAGGGGGGGTGTAAAGAAAATCTGCGCATCCGCGCAAAAAACCCACCACCCCCCCTGTTGATAAATAATGACCACTCCATTAAGGTGTCACCACCCAAAAAGCCTTGTGGCCATCCAAAAATCACATGTCTTCCACCTTTGACCTGATATTAAAAATACTTAAAATTCTCACAGTACTTAGCAACTTACACCATATTTTAGCTTATGAAATGAATAAAAAATAAGATAGGTCCACATAAACATAGTCAGGCTACATTTTGAACAAATTATATTCTGGGACTATTGAAACACTTCTATTCATCATTCTGATACCAAATAACAATGGGTTTGGCCCCTCCTTCCCTCCCCTTAGGGCCAAATTCCTCAAAATAACTAAGTTTAGAAGGAACTATTTGGCCAGTAATCCCGGAAGTGGTGCACACCAATGTCACACTGGTACCAAAATAACGGGAAAAGATTACTCTTTCGTCCTAATAGGCCTAGAAATAAAAGTCACTAGTGTATCTTGTAAGGAATTGTCTGAAAATGAAGGGGAAATGGCATAGAATGCTGTCAAAAAGTCGCGGAAATGCGTTTTTGTTTCCTCTGACCATAGTTTTGGCAGTAGGCCCTATAATTCAGTAGGCTATTGATGTCAAAGTGTGTTCTTCTAGTATTTAGGGTTTAAATAGGCCTACATCCATCCGACCCTCCCACCCGTTAGGCCTACATCCAACGAACACTCCCCGCCTAAGGGAGTGGTCATTATTTATCAACAGGGGGGGTGGTGGGTTTTCGCGCAGATGCGCGGAAATTTTTGATATATAGGGTAAAGTGACCATGAGTCGTCCACCTGGGTCATCTTACCACCTACTAGTTAGTCTAGGTTCTTTGTAATAGTAGGAAAACTTGCAGGGGTCATCTAAAATTGGATATAAATATTACCCAGATGTCTTACTCTTTCCATCCAGCAATGTTACAACTTTCATACCCATAGTCATGGAGCTCTTTGAGCACCCATTATTCAATAGATGTGAATTTTCTTTCATCAGTACCATGAGTCGGCCACTGTGTTACCTTGAGTCAGCCACATCATAAAATTACTCAACTAATTCATAGTAAAGAGTGTGCTTTTGAAGCAAAACAAGGAAAACATTTATTCCCGGCTGAGTGATCTTGGTCAGAGTGTTTCTGGAATGATTTTACTAATTATAATGCTGATTAATACCATTCCCTGGGTAAACATAAATTATACCAAACTTATCCCCATTTATCAGCTGTCCGTTATTTCAAAGAGGCTGTCAATCTATCAGAAGACCTCTCTACCTAATTGGTAGAATATAGTTGATTTTGTTGAAAAATAATGAATAGTGCTAGATTCCCTTTCCCAAAGATGGAAAGATAGCAGGTGCTACAGCTCAACATATTCTAGCAGTGTAAATAACTTAGAACCCAATGAAATGGTCACTACTAAGTTCATTTTGGACCAAAAAGCTATAGTGGCAGACTCAAGGTACTTGTATAGTGGCCGACTCAAGGTACATGTATTGCTCGAAGACACCTTGGGTCAGTCTTATCATACCATGAGTCAACTTATATACAGTAGGTTGTTGACTTTTGTATTGAACACTATAAAAGGAATAATTCCAAGTTAAATGATGTTTGACAGAGTATGAATGCAATGCTTTTTTTTCCAATTTTAGTTAGGATTAGCTCTGTTACTTGGTCAATATCACATTATCACTCATCTATCATTTTCTTGCTGGAAAATCATCGGAAACCTATATCTGACTTCAAGAATAATTCACAAACTCTGGTGTCATCTAGAGCTCCTGGAAGGTCTTAGACTTATATTCCAAAAGATGCTAAGATAGCTTATAGCATATCTTGCCATATAACACCAGTGCAAATAGCTTAGATTCCACTAATATATTCATTAACACATTCATTTTGGGCCCAAAACCAAGCAAAATGGCCGACTCAGGGTACCTGGACGACTCAAGGTCACTCTACCCTAGTAGTGCACAGGCTTTTTTGCTAAAAAGAGGGTGAATTTCTTTAGCCCCCCCCTCAAGAGGGGTCAAAATTTTACGCCCCCCTTTAAACCCACCACCGCCCCCATTGATAAATAATGACCACCCCCTAACCCGAACATCCACCCAACACTCCCCGCCTAACCCTAACATCCATCCAACACTCCCTGCCTAAACAGAACATCCACCCAACGTTCCCCGCCTAATCCCAACATCCACCCAACACTCCCTGCCTAACCCGAACATCCACTCAACACTCTCCGCCTAACCTTAACATCCACCGAACACTCCCCGCCTAACCCGAACATCCCCCGACTACTTTGGCAGTATTGATGTCAAAGTGTTTTCTTCTAGTACCGGGTATTTAGGGTTTAAATAGGCCTAGAAATAAAAGTCAATAGCGTATCTTGTAGGGAATTGTCTAAAGATGCCAAACAATATGGTCTCAATGTCATAGGATTAAGGGGAAATGATGTAGAATGCTCTCAAAAAGTCGCGGACATGCATTTTTGTTTCCTCTGGCCATAGATTTTTGCAGTATTGCTGTCAAAGTGTTAACCGGTACTTCTATTTAGATTTTGCATGGATATAATCCTATCTTACCCGTACATCCATCCGACCCTCCCTGTCTAACCCCTACATCCATCCGACCCTCCCACCCGTTAGGCCTACATCCACCGAACACTCCCCGCCTAACCTGAACATCCACCCAACACTCCCCACCTAACCTGAACATCCACCCAACACTCCCCGCCTAACCCGAATATCCACCCAACGTTCCGCGCCTAATCCGAACATCCACCCAACACTCCCCGCCTAACCCGAACATCCACTCAACCCTCTCCCCCTAACCCGAACATCCACCGAACACTCCCCGCCTAACCCGAACATCCACCCAACACTCCCCGCCTAACCCGTACATCCATCCGACCCTCCCCATCTAACCCCTACATCCATCCAACCCTCCCACCCGGTAGGCCTACATCCACCGAACACTCCCTGCCTAACCTTAACATCCACAGAACACTCCCCGCCTAACCCGAACATCCACCCAACACTCCCCGCCTAACCCGAACATCCACCCAACACTCCCCGCCTAACTCGAACATCCACCCAACACTCCCCGCCTAACCCAAACATCCCCCGACTACTTTGGCAGTATTGATGTCAAAGTGTTTTCTTCTAGTACCGGGTATTTAGGGTTTAAAGAGGCCTAGAAATAAAAGTCAATAGTGTATCTTGTAGGGAATTGTCTGAAGATGCCAAAAAATATGGTCTCAATGTCATAGGATTAAGGGGAAATGATGTAGAATGCTCTTAAAAAGTCGTGGACATGCATTTTTGTTTCCTCTGGCCATAGATTTTGGTAGTATTGCTGTCAAAGTGGTAACCGGTACTTCTATTTAGATTTTGCATGGATATAATCCTATCTTACCCGTACATCCATCCGACCCTCCCTGTCTAACCCCTACATCCATCCGACCCTCCCACCCGTTAGGCCTACATCCACCGAACACTCCACGCCTAACCTGAACATCCACCCAACACTCCCCGCCTAACCCAAACATCCACCCAACACTCCCCGCCTAACCTGAACATCCACTCAACACTCTCCGCCTAACCCGAACATCCACCGAACACTGTCCGCCTAACCCGAACATCCACCCAACAAGAATCGATTCAAGAGTTAAGGGAAGGGGGACATAAAAAAATCAGACCCCTCCTGATCTGCAGGCTGGATCAGGCTGATGGGGGTCTAAAAAAATTTGAAGCTTCTAAGGGAGTGATCATTGTCTTACAACTTAGTGACGAAAATCGTGCGCAAACGTGCCCTTCTAATAGTAAATGCGCAAGGTTTTCCACTGAAAACAGGTGAAATTATTTTGACCCCCCCATCAGAGGGGTTGAAAAAATTCTACTTGGGGGTTTGAGGGGGGCCTAAAAAATTCAGACCCTTTTGGAGGGGGCGAAAAAAAAATTTGACCACTCTTGAGGGGGGACTAAAAAGATATACCCTCTTTTTAGCAAAAATGCCAACTCACAACTATAGATCAAAGAGGGGCGCTAAAATTTTCCGCGCCTCTGGTGTGCGGGGGGCGCAAAAAATTTTGACTGCCGACGAGGGGGGGTATGTAAAAAATTTCTGCGCATCAGCGCAAAAGCCCACTGCACCCCTGTTGATAAATAATGACCACTCCCTTAAGGTGTCACCACCCTAAAAGCCTTGTGGCCATCCAAAAATCAAATGTCTTCCACCTTTGACCTGATATTAAAAATACTTAAAATTCTCACAGTGCTTAGCAACCTACACCATATTTTAGCTTATGAAATGGAGAAAAAAATAAGATAGGTCCACATAAGCATAGTCAGGATAGATTTTGCGCAAATTGCCATGGTAACCAGGTAGTGATTTTTGCATAGTGAGGCCTGATCAGCGCATGAATACACATCAGGACCCCTTCACCCCCATAAACTTCCACTGAATTTATGTTTTGAACAAAAAATACTCTGGGACTATTGAAACACTCCTACTCATCATTCTGATACCAAATAACAATGGGTTCGGCCCCTCTTTCCCTCCCCTTGGGGGCAAATTCCTCAAAATAACTAAGTTCAGAAGGAACTATTCGGCCAGTAATCCCGGAAGTGGTCCGATTTAGGGTGGTGACACCATAAACAGACCCTGCCAACTCTTCCTACATCAGTCCTTCCACACTGCCCATGGGGGATTTGTGAGAGGCAGTTGGTGGCCTACACTGTAGTCGTACATGTCCAGTACTTGGACCAACAGGGCCACATGAACCTAAGGCTCCTCAAATGCCTTAACCCATTTCAAGGCTGGATGGTTGGTCCTTATCTGCACATGCCTAACGAGTAAATAGTGCCAGAAGCGCTTCAATCCAAAGATGATGACCGAGAGCTCCCACCAGGTGACATAATAGTTGCATTTCAGTTTGGTGAGGGTTATGCTGGCTTACGACAGCACCACTTCCCTCTCGCTCTGCTGCTGGGACAGGAAGGCCTCCAGCCCGGTATTCGAGGCATCAGTATCTAACAAGATCCGTCCCTCCTCCTGGGGAATTCCTAGTATCATTCCCTAGGTCACTCACACACTGCTACCAGCCTCCCAGATCAATCGCAACCTCCTGCTGGCCTTCCTAGGATACTCGCACACTGTCGCCGTAGCCCCTAGATCACTGGCAACCTCACACCAGACCCCCTAGATCACTCACAGATTGCCGCGAACCCCCTGGATCACTCACATCCTCCCACCAAACACCCTAGGTCACTCGCAACCTCCCACTGGACCCCCTAGGATGCTTGAACACTGCTGCCTGCCCTAAATCACTTGCAACCTCCTGCTGGCCACCCTAGGACACTGCTGTGTAGCTCCTAGACCACTTGCAACCTTCCACGAGACCCTGTAGATCACTTGGGATATCCCACCTGACGCCCTAGGTCACTTGCACACTGCCAGCAGACCCCTAGGTCACTCGCACACTGTCCCCATACCCACTGCATCACTCGCACACTGCCGCTGGCCCCCCTAGATCACTAGCAACCTGCTGCCGCCCCCCCGGGTAGGCACTGACATAACTGCCATGCGTGGGTCTGCCGTGCGCAGAGGCCAAAAGTGTTGTAGGGGTATGGTATTTACACTTTACGTTCATGTACCCATGAGACTCAGACCTAGGTCCTTCGGGTGTAGTGGGGGAATCGGGATGGCAGGTGGCAGCACCTGCCTCTGGGTTCGTATCCATTACACCAGGGGGCCTACCACTCGTCCGCCACACGTCACGTGGCCGGTCTGAGTTTCGCGGGCTTTTCCCCTATATAAGGCTGGTCCTAACCCATGTTCTTCAGTAGTGGTTTACCCACTGCTCAACCAGGTCGTTACCCGAAAGGGTAACCGAATGCCCTAGTAGCATGTAGTCCTCTGAGGCTGTGATCGTATGTAACATAAGCTATGAAATAAAAGCTCGGTTGCCTACCCAGAAACTTTTCTCTCTCTTCGTTATGATTTAATCTAACTTAACGAGACGAACCACTACAGTGTGATTTAGCAAAAAATGGAGCAGCTGAAGTTGACATGTTTTTACTTATTGATTCTGAAGCTGTTTACAGGTGGATTTGGACAATTAGGGTACCATTTTAACGGGCTTGAAGAGGGCCTCAATATACATGTATTTGCTTAATAAATTGAAGAGAAAAAAAAAATCATGTTTCTCCCAGGTGAACTCAAAACTTAAGTTTAGGAGCATTTTATGGTATGGAGTATACATCTCACATAGTTAAAAATGGCACTCACATATTCCCTCGTTAAATAAGGTCTAGAAAATGTCTAGTTTTCTTCTTTCTAATAGGCAGCAGTATGTTTTTTAAGCAACTACAAAATCATGACCTATTAACTCTGTGAGAGGGAGTGAGAGATTAGCTCTAACACCTCCCCCACTGCAGCACACCTATAGCCACCACTGGAGGGGCCACCTGGAGGTGGCCCCTACTGGAGGGCTAACTACCAGGACTTCTCTGACTGACTAGTAGGGATATACTTTGAAGTATGAACATCAGTCAGAGTGTCATTTTTAGGTGAAATGGCAACCCACACATTTTGACATGTCATGTGATCTTTACTTTTAACTTCTGGGTTCACACTAACATTACATCAAAACATTGAAAATTGTTGAGAACTTTGACCTCTCTTATTTATTATGACCTTGACCCTGGTTAAGGTCATATCAAGGTCAAATGCTAGACCACATATCAAATGATCTCTATTCTTACTTTGAGTTTCCTATCTCAATATTTTTGCAAGAAATTATGGTTGATTGTTATTGTTTTATGTGGACTGTCAAAATGTTGGTTATGTCATGTCCCTTTGACCTTGACCTCATATAGGTCAACTTGACCTTCTTGATGAAATATTGAAACAATTCATTGATTCTGTCATTCATCTTGCTAAATCTCAACAAATGTTAACTCATTAAAAAAAAAATCAATAAATTTGACCTTTGACCTTAAAATGACCTTGACCTGGATCAAGGTCAGGCCATAGGTCATTGGAATACCTCCTTAATAAAATTAACTCTAATTTTTAATTTCCAGTTCCTAGTGTCAATATCTTCTGAGAAACAGCGATTTAAGTGTTCCAAGCATTTCTGACCACAACAAGCAGGAGCGCAAAATGTCCCTTCACCTTGACCTTTAGGTCAACTTGACCTTCTTGGTCAAATATTGAAAAAGAGTCAGCTGATCATTGATTCTATCATTCATCTAGCTAAATATTAACAAATGTTTACTCATTTACAAAAAAAAAATCAATAAATTTGACCTTTGACCTGAAAATGACCTTGACCTGACCTAGATCAAGGTCAGGCCATAAGTCATTGGAACCACCCCTTAATGACCTTTTCTCAAGTTTTTATTTCAATTTCCTAGTGTTAATATCTTCTGAGAAACAGTGATTTAAGTGTTCCAGGCATTTCTGACGACAACTAGCATGATCACAAAATTTGAACCCTGATTAAACTCTTAAGTATGGGTTATTGTGGCAGAATATTGGGGTCATTTTGTGGTCTTTGGATGGTCATAATATCACTTTGAATTAAGATAGAGACTTCATTCAAAGAGCAAATTCACTTCTTGAAACTAGGTAAGTGCCTACCCCAGGACAATCGCACACAAATCAAATGTCTTCCACCTTTGACCTGATATTAAAAATACTTAAAATTCTCACAGTGCTTAGCAACCTACACCATATTTTAGCTTATGAAATGGAGAAAAAAATAAGATAGGTGCACATGAGCATAGTCAGGATAGATTTTGCGCAAATTGCCATGGTAACCAGGTAGTGATTTTTGCATAGTGAGGCCTGATCAGCGCATGAATACACATCAGGACCCCTTCAACCCCATAAACTTCCACTGTAATAATTTCAGCTGTTTTCAGTGGAAAACCTTGCGCATTTACTATTCAAAGGGCCCGTTTGCGCACGATTTTTGTCACTAAGTTGTTAGATAATGATCACTCCCTCATACATGCCAACACTCCCGGATTGGCCGGGAGTCTCCCGGATTTTGGCAATTTTTTATGGTGTCTCCCGGATTGAAGTTCTCCCCTTAAATCTCCCGGATTTTCACACTTCTCCCGGATTTTGACAGATTTATGCACTTTAAACATGTAAAATCTCCCGGATTTTGGCATCACTTGACCTTTTTTACCCTGAGAAAAGCATTCATAGAATACCAAAAATTGTGAAATACTTGACTTTGTATCTAACTTTAACTGCTCGATAAAGTCTGTATAGGGCATTTTGGAAAGGTTACTACAAATATCTGGAGGTCTCCCGGTTTTGTCCCCCGAAGTGTTGGCATGTATGCAGTCCCTTAGAAGCTTCAAATTTTTTTAGACCCCCATCAGCCTGATCCAGCCTGCAGATCAGGAGGGTGTAAATGGACCATTCTGGGTATTATTATTATTTTTCATATTTACTAAATTCTTCGCCATATAAAGCCTAAGCTCTGCCCATGATCCACACTCAATAATCTCCTGTATTCCTCAATAGGAACCAGGATCCTTTAGTCATCACAAACACACTTCCTCTATTAGACTCTGTGACATAAGGAACAAGGATGTAATAACATTCCAACCTTATCTACTCAGTCCAACTGGAGGAAGTGCGATCCACCTGTGGTGCCATATTTGGAATGAGAGGATATTTCACAATCTCCTCTCAATCCTCATTAACATAATCTACCCACAGGTGGCACTCTCTCCTTATGACATGTGTCACTATTCTATTGAGCCACATGTACAGAACATTTCACAACACTGTGAGCTGCTCAGGCCCTCAGTATATAAGGTAGCTTGAGCAGCTCCCAATCATCTATTCTAAGCTATCTATTCTAAGATCATCTCTCCCAACTTACACCTTACACCTATACCTAGAACCTACGACAGGTTGAGCTATAGGATCGGAGGCAGAGCTTAGATCTTGGCGAGTGTTATTATTGTTACCACCTTTATGAAACACTCATGTCAGCTATGCAATAAAAGGATCAACTGAACTTCCCTGGATTCCGTGTACATTCACTTCACCACATGTAACCGTCCGTTGACACGATGGTGGATGAACCCTCCAAGAATATCCCACTACCAACCTCTCATTAAACATGAGCAATAGTGAGACATCACCTAAGGAGCCAGCTTCAGAACAACGCACCTTTACATCACCTGGGCTAGAAGCGCCCAACCATTCCACAAGTGATACTACACACCACCTCCAGAGGCAAACTTCATCACCTGACGCCTTCAAAATGACCCAGCTATACCCACCTGACACCTCAAGGAACACCACCCCTGGTAGGAGCTATACAGCGCCACGATCTGACGCTTACAGCGACAGTCCCAGGAGCAGCCTCAATGATTAGGATTCAGGGAACGGAACTACAGCACCTTTAGTCACCGCCCCCCACCCTACAGGACCCGACAACATGACCGCCCACCACTACTCCTGCTCCTACTACTGAAGCAGAAGTTAACTCTCAATTGACTATCACACCTCCAGGACTCTTGCACTGACGATGAAAAGCACAGCCAGGATACCTCGATTCTGGAGCCTAAAAGCAAGTCTGGTCAATATGGACAGCAAGGTAAGGCCATTTTTGTTGATACAGAGTTGACTAAGAGTGCAGTATCTGTTAACATGGACAACCACTTGTATAGAGCTCTCGTTGATTATGGCGCCTCCTTGTTTTTATTAACCAGAAATGGTTGATAGAATAGCAAGCACACATTTTGAAATATGTTAGGAACCTTAGACTCACAGTGTTACTGGCTGATAAAACCCCTTTCCTCCAAAAACATCCTACATTGTCTATAGTCAGAGTATAGGCATTGACCCCCCCCCGCCCACACCCCAGCCCTACACCCCAATCTATTATTCCTAACAAACCTACCCATAGTAACCTTCTTACCACCCCTGAAACAGACATACATAGAACCACCCAGACACTATAGGCAAATTTTCTTCGTGTAATAGATGTTCCCTCTCCATTTCCCATATATTATTTCAATGGAGAGTACTCATTAGAAACACCAAATTCACCTTTTTTTTATGTTTTATTTTTTTTTCCACAAATTCCAATTATCCCCTCCAAAATATCAAAACCTTAGTACCACAACTATGTGGGTGACATTGCCAAAATTTTTATTTAATTTTCTGAAGGCTCAGGCAGCCGTAAACTGGATGACCTGGTTGGCACGCCACATAAATTACCCACGGTCACAGCGTACGCTCGGTTTGTGTCCCATCAAATTGGGGCATGCATGCGCCGGTTTGTTACAAGCTCAGGGCTCCTCTATACCCTAAGGTATTACCAAATGACGGCCTACTGTAGGAGAGCAGTTCTCTTGCATCCTGATCCGTGTTTATACCTCTGTTTACCATTGGTACTGGAATCTTTGGTGAGACACCTAGTCAAATAATAACTCAGCATGGTTCCCTGCTGTGTTATCACAACAGGAACAAGTGCACCCCTGGTAAGCTGACTAATCTCAGCACCACAGCCATTACTCCCCTCTTAATTATATTCAATATTCAGATCATCCAATGATCATCCGTCAGGAATGGAAGGTACCCCTCCTCAATTTGCATATCACAGGCCTGTCATATGCAAAACAACCAATAGCTAGGCCTCGTGCCATATATGGGTGAGACATACCTCATCGGGAGGCATGTAATGAGGAATTAGCCAACCTCATGAAGTGCTTATAAGCCTCACCCTACCCCCATCTTTCCCACTTCCCAAACAATATACCAAACTTACCAAACCCAGTCACCATATGGAGCAAGTATCCGGAGACCACAGGGCCAAATGCCGATGCTGCCATGCAACCAGCCCAGGTAGGTTTTTGTCTTATGTGTCCATTAGTAGCGTCATCAATCGTTCTAGCATGACAATGATGGATTATGCCATCATGTGACCCAGATACCCATTACATGCCAATGGTAGTGTGCGCCCAGAGTGCTTTGTAAAATGTGATAGTTGAATTCGCAGTCCACTTCACGCCTTTCTACGACGGCCTGACCGCTTTAGATCTTACTTATCAATCTTTTGGCAACACCCCACCCACCCCACCCACCCCACACACAACCCATCCTACCTCAGGTTACCCATTTATTTAATACTAATTTTTAAGCCTTAAGGCACCAAATAATATGGATTCAACCCAGGGTGGCCCATCCATAGCCTTCTAGGCCCACATGGCAAATAGGAGCAAGGCCATGGATCTGTTTGGCAAGCTGTTCATTGTTATCAAGCCAAACGCCCCCCACCACCGTATTGAACCATCTTAGCTCACTAATCACTAAAAACTCTTACAAAAGAGTCAGGGTAAAAATACATCGATTACTAGCCATAGATTAACCTAACAAGCTAGTCTATTTTAGAAGTTATGCCTAACAGTGTCCTATTAGCAACACACCCCAAACAACAACCCCCCAAAATTTTGTATAAAACTTTTCATTTTTCCGACCCAAAATTCACTGCGCCCCACACCCCACCTTTTTCTCTCACACAAAACCAAGCCCCCCCCACTCAACCACCCAAGCCCTATTTCCCCCCCAAATCAAAATTCGTATGAGTCACTATTACAGTAGAGTACATGTGCACTGGCAAAAATCAAAACAAACCGTTTTGTCAGTATACCCGTAACCATAACAACGGGGAATCACCCATTCTATTTATAGAACAGGTGTCCCCACGCTGTAATAGTGGATGCTCGGCGAAGTTTAGCCACAGCATCGTCCCCCGATCCAGGAGAGCATACCAGATAGAAAGCTCGGGCCCAAACAGCGGCGAAGCAATTCAGGGCTGCTGAAACCCCAAGAAGCCCAGCACCCCAACTATCTATATATGTTTAAACTCAACCTGGCTGAGAGGGCCCCATACATAGTCTATGGTAGGTAAAATTTCGACTCACCATTCCAACATGGGCGATTTCGGTTCATGACGGAGACCACCGTCCCACCTCAGCGACTGCCGGCCACCCCCACAATCATATAACTTAGGACCGTCCCGAGGTTATACCCAAATGTCAGTAGCGTTTGGAAGATACCATCACACTTATGTGGGGATGGCAGGTAGCCCTCACACATACGCCGCAAAGATGCTTATGTGGGGATCGCCCCCCCATCTAGCCTACCCTTCACCCCCGCCCCCCCACACCCCACACTGAACCCCCCAGCCTCCGCAAGACGCCTAAAAACACAGTGAGCTAAACAACATCATAGCCACAGCTAAGCCTAACTAACACAATAGATCGGCCTACACTAATGTTCATCAATATTGGCACCGGCTGCAGCGTCTGGCCCGATCGATGTAGGCAAGGCAACTTTCGCACCATACGCGGCAGCCCAGCGCCATCTTGGTTTCGTTTTAGTTACCGAAACTGACGGACGTCACGGCCGTCACCATGACTACCATCGGTCATGTGACATCCGCACGTGGCACCTCTACCACAACAACAACATTAGCACATGTTCAGACTTTAACTTGCTCAGATCGGACTTACCTCAATAGCCATTAGGCATTCCGCCGGGCGGAACAATTACCCACTGGATCTGTGTGATGCTGAAATACAATCCAAGAAGTGGATTAGACCAAAATGCCCCACGCCCCGACCCTCGAAATTACCAAAAATTCAAATATCACCCTTTTGTAAATCAAAATACTTACAATCCACCTGACATAGTGATGGTTATATGCAGGATTGTGCCGTTGGGCATGACGAGCTCGACCTCGTATACCTCCATCTTCAGTTATGTAACATTATGACATCACGCACCTCCCTTTTATAGCAGCCCGGATCAAAATTTTGGCGACACAGGAAAAAGAAAATTTTTTTTTCTCGCCCCCCACCATTTCGGCACAAAAATTTAAGTTTCCCTTCAATCAGCATCAACAGAGTTCTCTTCAGGATATTTGAGACAGGTAGGAGTCGACCTGAGCAGGTCATACCTGTATTTAATCCCCATAACTTATCTGATTTTTCGCCATTACGGTGCAGCACCAGCTCGCTACTACCACCTGGTGGAATTTAGATAAACTAACCATAGCGTCCCTGGATACAGGACCCGCGCTAAGCCAAATAAATCAATTGAGCTCTGTACTTAGGTTTTGTACGTTGACAAAATGATATTGATCTCACGTCCTTTTTCTGTATTGACCATGGCCTGTCTGCAACCCATAACAGACAAACTATAGGTCGATGAATTTCTCCTCTTCCTGTTGTTTCCTCAACAAGCCTACCACCAACACAGCATCGTTTCCTTCAGTGCCAGAAGCCAAACCCAAGGAGAAAGGACCAGTACCATCAAGTCCAGAAACAACCAACACCAAAACAACATGGCAACTTATAACCCAATAGCTTCCTCGCCATGGAATTTTTCAGGCCACAAATGACAATATCACCATAAGGAACATCAGAACCTATTTCCCAGCAGTATACACCCAAATTGACACTTCAAGAAACACAAATAGACACTTTTTCAAAACGAATTTTCGTATAACCATATTTTAAATCCAAATCGCTGAGACACAATTGTGACGTTGATTTATGATTTCTGATGAATTTTATGAGAGACACACCAAAAATACCCTTCTGGCTTGCCTCTCTAGGTGCTATAAAATTCATCACCTTTACCACTGTTTTTCAAGCTCAACTATGACATGTATTTATGAGTTTTAGTCAAATTAGTTATCCATAATCAACAGGTTGTATACATCCCATTTTTGTATATTTTCATGAAAAATTACCATGTTTCTAGTCAACAGTAACACTGAATACCACCTTGACTTATACCTTATACCCGACTGTGTAGCAGACGCTACACAACTTCAGTTATGAGCCTCGGTAATGTGGAGCCAAAGACTCATCACCCTTGTGTTGATTGTTGACCCCACAATACCAAGAATCACCAAACTTGGTTAATTTTCATCTGGATATATTTCATTGCGTATTATTGTATAAAACCAACATGTTATCAAACCAGAAAAATTTTCATTTTCCCATGATAACGAACCGGTACATATATTTTTTAAGCATTGTACATATCCCGGCATTTAAAACCTGTATATATACATTAAGTCACTTGATCCACACAAAAACCTTATTTTTTTGTAATTCCATAAAGGAACCCTTTTTTTTTATACCGCATATAATGTCAAACTCATCAGGTTTTTTTACAAACCCGGTACTTGTATAATAATGCCCATAATTGTCAATGGACTTGGCAAAGCCTCATCTTTTCTACTTATTTTTCTCCCTTTACACTCGTGCAGAGACGAGTAGGAATGTGGGGATTTGTCAATGAACCATTCTGGGTATTATTATTATTTTTCATATTTACTAAATTCTTCGCCATATAAAGCCTAAGCTCTGCCCATGATCCACACTCAATAATCTCCTGTATTCCTCAATAGGAACCAGGATCCTTTAGTCATCACAAACACACTTCCTCTATTAGACTCTGTGACATAAGGAACAAGGATGTAATAACATTCCAACCTTATCTACTCAGTCCAACTGGAGGAAGTGCGATCCACCTGTGGTGCCATATTTGGAATGAGAGGATATTTCACAATCTCCTCTCAATCCTCATTAACATAATCTACCCACAGGTGGCACTCTCTCCTTATGACATGTGTCACTATTCTATTGAGCCACATGTACAGAACATTTCACAACACTGTGAGCTGCTCAGGCCCTCAGTATATAAGGTAGCTTGAGCAGCTCCCAATCATCTATTCTAAGCTATCTATTCTAAGATCATTTCTCCCAACTTACACCTTACACCTATACCTAGAACCTACGACAGGTTGAGCTATAGGATCGGAGGCAGAGCTTAGATCTTGGCGAGTGTTATCATTGTTACCACCTTTATGAAACACTCATGTCAGCTATGCAATAAAAGGATCAACTGAACTTCCCTGGATTCCGTGTACATTCACTTCACCACATGTAACCGTCCGTTGACAAGGGGTCTGATTTTTTTATGTCCCCCTTCCCTTAACTCTTGAATCGATTCTTGTTCGGTGGATGTTCGGGTTAGGCGGAGAGTGTTGGGTGGATGTTTGGGTTAGGCGGGAAGTGTTGGGTGGATGTTCGGGTTAGGCGGGGAGTGTTGGGTTCATGTTCGGGTTAGGCAGGGAGTGTTGGGTGGATGTTCGGGTTAGGCAGGGAGTGTTGGGTGTTAACGTCATATCTAACCATAGTGCTATTTTAAATTGTGTGACTTTGTGCAGATAAGTCCTATTTTACAAAGCTTGGGTAGTGTAATGGTTTTAGTCTTACAGACTTGGTGGTTTGGGCCTTACTAATCGAAAGAAGGAGCAAGGCGGTGATTCAAGTGTATGCCAATGGATAGTTTATTATAGAAACACTCACGGCTACCCGGTAGTTGGTACAAGGGCAGCTAATAGATATTAAAAAGGTCTTACATGATCACAGGCCAGAAGGGCCTCTGACGTAGCGGCTGAGCCCTGGCCTTTATATAAGGACCTAGGTGTTCGCCGTAGGATGTCCCCACAGACCCGGATCGGTGCTGCCACCTATCCGGAACCTGAGGAACCCACCACGCCAGACGGTACCCAACGCTATGGTTTTATATCAACGTACCTCTACAGTAGTAACAGGGCCCTGTGTGTGGACCGGTTACTTCAGCCTATACTTTCAGCCTATAATAAGGGGGGGCTAAAATTTTGTTAGCCCTTCCCCCTCGGGAGGGGTCTGAAATTTTTACGCCCCCCCCCTCAAACCCACCATCCCCCCCTGTTGATAAATAATGACCACTCCCTTATGCCAATGTCTCTGTGCTACCTGGGTAGAGTGCTGTCACTATTTCATCAAAATATACCCCTAAACTAAAGAATACAGACTAAACAAAGATTGGTAGGGGTGCCTAAACTTCCAGTCTACCTCCCTGACTATGACATAAAAGTTGTATTAGTGTAGATTTGTGAGATTGATGTGGGAAAGAAGGTCGCTGCATGGGCGAAAATAGGGGTAACTGCGGACAGGGCTCCCGTGAAGAGTGGCAGATCCCAAGAAGGGGAAGCAAACACCAGGGGTGCGTTGTATATGCAGTGAGAAAATATGTTCACTGGTGTGTCAGTGAGGGTTTTTGTTTGTGAGGGTTTTCTCTAGCACCAAAGTTCCTGTTGCATAGATCCCAATTCTCACTCTTGCAAGGGTTTTTGGCTTTGGGGGGACACTGTCCAACAAAAGGTTAACATGCACATCAGTATATCTTTATGGATATGGTGTTTACTGTAATTTTTACATGTACACTGCTTTGCTACACAGTAAATCTATCTTTTCATGAAACTTTAATGGGATTGAATGGACTTTAAGCAAACTACAGCTGAAATAAATTATTTCTCACATAAAACCCTCACTGCTGTGAGGTTTTATGTGAGAATTTTTCATGTGAGAATTTTTCATCCTGGCACAAGTGTGACAAGATTTTCTCACTAAATGGTCTTTTCTAGGATCAGGGGTGCGTTGCATAGCAGTGAGAAAATATGTTCACTGGTGTGTCAGTGAGGGTTTTTGTTTGTGAGGGTTTTCTCTTGCACCAAAGTTCCTGTTGCATAGATCCCAATTCTCACTCTTGCAAGGGTTTTTGGCTTTGGGGGGACACTGTCCAACAAAAGGTTAACATGCAAATCAGTATATCTTTATGGATATGGTGTTTACTGTAATTTTTACATGTACACTGCATTGCTACACTGTAAATCTATCTTTTCATGAAACTTTAAGGGGATTGAATGGACTTCAAGCAAACTACAGCTGAAATAAATTATTTCTCACATAAAACCCTCACTGCTGTGAGGTTTTATGTGAGAATTTTTCATGTGAGAATTTTTCATCCTGGCACAAGTGTGACAAGATTTTCTCACTAAACGGTCTTTTCTAGGATCAGCCTTGACCCTGTCCTAGCCACATGTAAGGTTCAGCCTTTGGCTCTTGCTTGTTGAACAATTGACATTATGCCCATAATTTCTTCAATGATAGTTTACTGAGGGGCAAGTAATGCACATAAGGATCAATTATGGTGAAATACATAAAATTGGTGTAGATGGTGGGAGTAGTATAATATTAGGTCTTCTTAAAATAATTATTTTAAGAAGACCTAATATTCTGAAAAATTTAGATTATTTAAAAAGGAGGTCGATTATAAATAATATCCTATACCATGTATATGTTAAATGGAATGAACCATGTATATGTTAAATGGAAAGATTATGTGATAAAGTGAAATAAAAACAAGAATCAAGATTTCATTTTTTTATTGTTTCTTTTATTCAAAAACAATATCATTTATCAGTTGATCCAAAACCATTGTCACCTCGCATGGTTTCATTAAGGATATCACATTCTTGAATGACAGGCATGTAAATTTTTTCTAATATCATTTGTGCTATCCTGTCTCCTTGAGTTATTTTATATTCTTTTTCTCCGAAATTAAAGAGAATGACTCCTACATTACCTCTATAATCTCTATCTATGACTCCAGCACCTACGTCGATGAAATATTTTAACGTAAGTCCTGATCTCGGAGCCACACGAGCATAGCAACCAGGAGGTATGTCCAGTGCAATATCTGTTTTTATTAATTCTTTACTTTTAGGAGGGATGATATAGTCATAGGCACTATATAAATCAAGTCTTGCTGCATCGCTTGAAGCACGAGTTGGAGTGAAAGCTCTTGGAGATAATTTCATGAACTTTAATAGAGACATCTTCAATGAGATGACAGTATACTAACTGATTTTTTCTTGTTGACAGTGCACAAACTCATTTCACTTGCTGTTTATGCTATTCACAGAGATGTTTGCGAAGAAGTTGTCTTTACTTGAAGAGGACTTTTCAGATATTTTTGTGAAGAGGCATCCATCATTTTTTTTATATGATTAGCACCTTTCAGGAACCGATGCTCTTCTTCATATATCTGATTACCTATTTTGTTGTAAGCTGCATCATAACTTTCTTGATCTTCGGGGGTTCTTTCCAGCTCGTAACATTGTTTCAATTTTGAAGTCCATATTTTTTGTAATATAAGCTGTGCAACGGCTTCTCCTTTCTTTATTGTGGCTTCTTTATCTTCTTTTTCACTAAAATTGTGCAACATAACTTTAATTTCTTCTCTGTAATGAGTGTCTATTATTTTTGTTTCAACATTTACATCATTATTTCTTTTTTTGCTCAAAGGCGATATCATACCATAATAACCATATGGAAGAGAAACTTGGATACCTGTTTCTATGAAACGAGTTCCTTTAGGAGGGATGGTATATTCAGATGGACTGTATAAGTTGTATCCTATAGTGTAATATTTTTGAGCAGGAGAGATTGCATTAGGATTAATTTTAACGAATCTTAAGACTGGAGTTTCCGTTTTTCAAGACCATGAAGTACTATCTTTTTTTCTCTTGCTTTTTTGATGTATGTTTTATGTTGTTCTTCAATGATTGAGTACTAAGTATATATGCTATTCTCATGATATCTCAATCAGGTTATATGAACAAAGAACAAAACAAATTATATGATATATATATATATATATTTATTTATTTTTTTATTCGTTTACAAAAATTAGGTTTCTGTTGCTCTTTTGTTTGTTGTTTTCTTGGTTTGTCAGTTAGTTTCCCGTTCTTTTATCAAATTCTAAGAACAGAAGCTTCAAAACATCATTTCTTTCCATTTCAAACAAAGCTTTCATTAATTGATGAGTGGCACTGTTCTTTGATCTTTGCCACATCTTTAAGACATTAAAAGTTAAATGTTTTATGTCTTGTTCTGGCTGAGAGGATATGGTTTTTATTTCATCCAGCGTGATGTGCAGATATATAGCCACATTCTTCCAATCTCTTGACATTCTTTCACTTAGTACAATGAAGAACATTTGGACAGCAGTTGACTCATCACTATGTTCTTCTAATTTTTTTTCTTTGAAGAATTCTTCTGTGAATTCAACCAAGTCCATTCGTTGGTTTTCCCTGAAACTCATTATCAGTTCTTCAGTTCTTAAGTAGAAAGGAACTCCTCTCCACCACTTGTTCAGCATTTCAAGACCCATGGTTGTAGTGGTTTTAGTTTTGTTCATGTTTTCAAGTTTTGTATGAGGTATTCCAAGATGTACACCTAGTTTCATCCATTCATATGCTAACAAGACTGAAATCTTTTGAAGAAATAGATCAGAGTAACCTAAATCTTCTTCGAAATAGTAAGACGGCAAAGGCATTTTTTTTTGTTACTGCAACAAGAGCAACTATATGTAAATGTAAGTGACAAGTGCTGTTGTATATTTGTCTAAGGAAACATACATGTATACGTCAGCAGTTTAACAGGTATATCCTATTTCATATAGGTTTACACTGTTTTCTGTTTTATCTCAAAGACATAAACTTGATGTGACAATCAAGGAAGATGTATCTTACGTAGATGTATACATATTATAAGAACACATAAGAATATGACATATAACACAACAGGATCTGGTATGAAAGCATTGCTCAGTCCTGACATGAGACAGTAAGCGAACAGCATCTTAATTTTAGTTGCTTATTTTTTATATTTTTTTCACATATCTCAGCATGATTAAGGAACGGGTATTTCAGGCAGCTGTATGCATGTTATGAAAAAACATGTCAGCATAGAACAAACAAGAATAGGATAAGACATAACAGTACTTATTAATCCGGACATGAGACAATACATAAGAAACATGCATATAAATTGATGTGATATTAAAGTATGGATATTTTTTCCTTTTTTCACTTTTAACATAATGGTATGGTTTTTTTTTTCTTTTATGACTATATATATATATATATATATATATATATATATATATATATATATATATTTATTTTATATTTTTTCTTAAGATTTCACAGACAAGATATTTTTCCATAAAGAAAGATATTCTTTCACTTTCTCCTTGTCGTCTTCTGTGTATCTTTCTAGATATATAGGATTTATGTCTAAAAGTTGAATCACAGCAACTTCTTCATCTAAGATATGATGTACATTTATTTCTTCTAGCATCAAATCTCGTTCTGCATGACAAGCTATCATATCTAATATACTTTCAATCAAAGCAAATTTTTCCATGTTGTTACCTTTCCAGTACTGCGGATGGTGATCATTTTCATCATAGTGATGGTTGAAAGCCATTTCCCAACAGAATTTTTCTTCTGAATTTTTAGGTCCAGTTTTGCTTTGAAATTTTAAGGTATAACCTATAGCTTCTTCTAGAGATAACTTAGACAAGTCATGCATGTTCACTCTTGCCAGCATTTGTATTTTCTCATCTTTATTTTCGAATACATTTTCTAACAGATAATAAACAAAACATAACATTTTTCTATGTTTGAAGACTTCTTCGTAATGCTTTAACATAAGTTTCAAGAAAAAAGGAGAACAAGAAATTTTTTGATTTCTTTTTTTAATGTAAGCGAAAGCTTTATCATCTTCCCATTTCCTATGTTTAAATTGTTTCTTTATTTTGAAGTATTGCATTGCCATGTTGTAGGTGACTTAGAGAGAGAGACAAGAGTTTTCCTTCTTTTTCTGCTAATTTTTCTGAAAGAAAGCTGTTTCTTTTTTCTAGTGATCTTATTCTTTCTTGATATGGTTTTCTTTCAGCTCGAAGGATGTCGATATATTTTCACAGGATGTTATCATGAAGCAGTCTTGACCATAGTTTCTGTAGACACTGGTTTTGAGGTATCTCTTTCAGGAAAGCTTCCTTCTTCATGAGATATATCATTTAAGTCAAGGTTATTTTTCATGTCCTTAGAAACAGAAGATCCTAAGTTAGGGTAAGACCATGTTTTTCTGTAATTTAAATTAGTTACATAACAGCTGAGAAAACTTTGAGTCTTCTCATTGTTATGATAAATGTTGCCACTTTCACTGCAAGACAGAAATATCTCATCTCCTTTCTGAAGAGAGGATGACATGTTTAGTTTACGTGTCTCTAATATTATCACTGCTACTGTTAAAATAAGAGTGACAAGTGCTCCTCCTGCTCCTACTTTACCGTTAGGAACTATACTGTTAATGTTTAACCCTTTCATGCTGTCTTTTGCCTTAGGTTCATTCATTTCCTAGAAAAGATATTTTTTATCTTTCAATAACACTAATATATCAGTGAACAACTTCCAAGACAACAGGAAGAAAAAATAATACATGGATATGAATATTTATTTCTTTGTTTTTTTTTTTTCAGGAAAAGATATTTCGTTAAACAAGTTTGACTGTTGCAAGGCAATGTTTTGTCTGTGATGTCAGATTTCTTATTTTTTTCATTAAAATATTTTTTTACTTTAAGATCATTCCAATCAGTGTTTGTTGTGAAGCAAGATATAACTTCTTGCATAGACTTATTCTCAGCTCTGTTTTCTATGAAGAACAAACAATAGAGACCACAAGTTTCAGAAAAAAGACCTTGAATAGTATGATATGAATATTTGTACCTTGCAGGCAAAGCTTCTAAGAAAGTTTCTCGTAAAGGACTGAAACCATATGAATCAAAATATTCTGCTAGTTTGTTAGGTTTTTCGTAATAAAAAGCTACCCAATGTTCCCCTGGTAAGTCACTGTTGTCTGTGTTAACTACATAGCCTGTAGGATAAGATTTAACTTCAGGTATAGTATCAGCTGAATATACTCCATACTTTCCTTCTTTTTCTTTTTTTATTTCTTGCAGATATAAGTTTATTTCTGAACCGTTCATTTCAGAGGATTTGAGACAGAGCTCTTAACACGTCACTAGAATGGGATTTGAGATTTAGCTCTTAGCATGTTACTAGAATCTAATCTCAAGAGTTCATCGTGTTCTAAATATATCACCGCTGCTACTCCATGAGTCAATTCTTCTTCTAGTTTTACAACAAAACCTAACGAACCATTTTCAGAGTATTCAAAAGTTCCTGATGTAGCACCGTTTTTCGATATGTCAAAACAGTAAAGGCAACAACCGTTTTTGAATTCTGCAAAAGATATATCTACACTGTCATCTCTGAAGATGTCGCCTGTTGATTTCAATAGAGACAGATAAGCCATGTTGTATTGATCGTTTTCATAATCTAATTCATACTGATAAAATGGTGTCCCACCGTCATTTACTTTCAGTTCAATTTCTTTAGCCTTGAAATGTTCAAATCTGAAAGGGTTACGATTATGAGTTCCTGTGAAGGCATCTAAGTGTACGAGCCCTATTATCACTCTTTTCGGGAGAGGTGTGTTGTTGACTATATGTGAGGCTTGAAGGATAGATTTATTAGGACCAAAAGTAACATATTTCATGTCGACTTTATGAACAGGATAATCGAAGTAGGGTTTTTGCATTCTAGCTTTGCTCATATCTTCTCTGAATTTTTCTGTAACTCTTATTCTTTTTACGTAAAGATGAATACTTTGTATATCTATGACATATTTTTGAGCAGCAGTGTGATACATTAAACAGAAATCTTCGTCTGCTCTGTCAAATTCTATAGTAAGAGGTAAATCTCCAGGCAAAGCTTTAACTTGAGCAAAAAGTTCATTATGTATTCTTACATGTATGTCAAATAATTTACCGTTTTATTGTAACGAGCCTTTACTCCTGCATTGTGGTCATCACTGTCAACTTCAGTGACTTCATTGAAATCTTTTGTGTCTTTGTCATACATCGCTAAAGCTCCTATATGTTTAGCAGCAGTAGGACTGTAACTTAGGATGAATTCAAATAAAGATCTATAACCATGCAAGTCATTGCTGTCAGATATTCGTATACCTCCTACAGATACCTTAACGTTCTTGAACATGGTTGCACCAAAGTAATTGACTGGAAAGACTTTAGCTTCATTTTGTATGGTTCCATTAATAGGTGCAGCAGGATTTTGTTTGTTTGCTTTCAATATTTTCCCTGATACATGCAGGAAACTGTTATGTAAAGAAATTAAATCTGCTTGTTTAGATTTTATCGTAAATTGTACTGTGCTGCTGTTTGGAGAAGCTGTAGGTTCTACTTTTTCATAGTATGTTTTTGCTCTGCTGGTATCAGTTGGAGGAATTGAGGTGAAATCAAATTCTGAACTGATACAATGACACGGATCATGATCTAACAAGTTTTCTTCAAAAATTAAATTTTATTATATAGCTGATAAATTTTTTTCTTTGATTTCTATGTTTTTTTACCTTATCTCAGTTTAATTTTAGTCAAATATATCCTTTCTCACATTTCTTCTCTTTGATGAAACTCTATTTCTAGGTTTAGTTTTAGTTTTCCTCTTTTTAACTATATGCATCATGGCTTGTTTACTTAAATCTTTTAAACTTTCTTGAGCTTCACGCTTTAAAGCTTTCTTAATGTTTCCACCTTGTATAACGTTTTTTGCGACTTTAATTCCACCTTTTAATGCTCTTTTACCTATTCCTTTAGCAGCTGATGTAATTGCAGGTTTCAATAAAGGAACGACTGTCTTGAAAAGTCCTTTTAAGATACCTCCTATTCCGTAACCTCTTTGATTTCTGCTGCCTTTAAAAGGTGCCATATATTCAAGGCCTCTTCCATATTGAAGATTAGGATAAGATCTTCTAGATATAAGATGTTTAAGGTAAAAGTTATCTGGAGTTGAATTAGCATACATATTGACAATTTATTTATTTCTTCAGCTGGATTTCAAGGTAAGAGGTTTATCTCAATACAAATTATTTCTTCCAGTCAGTCAGCCATTCTGAGGAATAATACTTTGGGTTGGATTGAGTTTTTCTTCTTTCTCGAGTCTCATAAGGAGGTCTCAAACTTTTTTTTTTTAAGTTTATAAGGTTTTATTTTTCCGAAAATGTCTTCTTTAGATTTATTTTTCGGAGAGGTTTTCTTCAGCGAAGATGAACTGCCTTCTTTCTCTTCTAAAGAGGAAATTTCGTCTTCTTCTGAGTGAAGAGGGGAAATATCGTCTTCTGTTCGAAGAGGAGGAATAGTTTTAACTTCAGAAATTCCTTCTCCTCCTCTAGCTTCTCCTATCTTATTTTCTTCAGATTTTTCCTTGTCTTTTTCTTCTGCAGAAAGATAATTTATGTCGCTGTCTACGCTTTCAGTGTCATGTGTTTCAGACCTGACAAGATGAGGTCTTTCTTGAGGTTGATCTTTTCTTTTTAAGATAGATGAATCATATTGTCTTCAGAATATTCATCATCTGTTGCTCCTAGAGAATAGTCACTTCCTTCAATGTTTTTCTCAGCCATCATTTGTTTTTCTAAAGGATATTTTCTTACAGTATAAGGCTTAGATTTATTTTTAGTTTTCCTTGGTTTGTTGAGGAACCATGATCTAGGTATATGGTTCAAAAGATTGACCCAAACTTCTTCTGTTCCTATAGGCTCTGCTTTAATGCTCGTGTTAGAGAAGAACTTCATTATGTTTATCACATTAGAGTTTCTGATCAATTTGCCTCTGATGATAATTTCTCCGTGTTCGTTCCATAAGTAATTGAGTTCTTTCATTTTTCTTAAAATTTCTTTGACATAAGGTATTTGTGCTTGTCTGATATGAGATAAAATTTCATTTATAGATATTCCAGGTTCTATGATTTCTTTCTTAAGAGGATAAGAAGACATAAGATGGTTTTCTTTTAATATATTTTGATTTGTGCTCAGGACATCATACGGCTGAACGTTATACATTCTTTGCGCTAACAATTCTTTCTGTCTTTCAACGATAGGATCCATTTTTTTCTTTGGTTCTTTTACTGAAGGGTTTTTTGCTGCAGAAGATAATTTTTTGTATGTTGCTAAGGGAATTACTATACTTTTTTTAAAAGAAGCCATGTTTTAAGTTTTAGCTCCTGCTAGTCCTCCTAACAAAGACACAGCTAAAGGTATGAGAAGAGGAAGAAATCCTCCTTTTTGCTTAAGAGTTGATTTCCTCTTTTGATTATTCACACGTTTGTTTATCAGGTATCTCAAAGTGTTCCTGTATTTTTTCAGCTTAGAGAAAGAGACTGAATTCAGTCTAATGTTTCCTGCTAAAACGTTGTGTATTATTTGGCATATAGCATCTAAGTCTTCTTTCCCTGCATATTCTATGAGGAGATCTCTTTTTTTCTTGTTCTTAGTGTTTCCTAGAACAGTTAGAAAAGCAAGTTGTCTAGGAGATTTAATACTTCTTTTCTTGTTCCTTTTTTTATTCTTAGAAGAAGGATTTCTTCTTCCCTTAGGAGATGATTTTTTTTTAAAAATATTTCTTTTTTTTTCAGTGATTTGTTTTTTTTTTGAAGGTGGCATTTTTCTTCTTTTAAAGCGAGAACTTATTAAGAAATCTCAGTGTCACATGTGTGGTATATATTTTTTATTTAATCTCATGAACTTTTCACACAAAGTAGCACGTCATGCATCGTACAAAATATGTTATGTTTTACTAGGAATGTATACTTCTTGTCCTACATCAAATATGTTGCTTCTTAGTCTATATTCTGCTGGAGTTTTTTGATGACCATCTATGAAAAGATATGAATGAGGTTTCCTTGTGGCTTCATTGAAAATGTTGACAAAAGTCTTATAATTTTTTGGTAAAAGTTTTCTCCCAAGTGTTTGTGGTATGGTCTGATCTAACGGAGAATTGAAAATAACCAAATAGGTTGCATTTCTGTTAACTCTTTGTCTTTCTTTACCTTCAGAATAATAATTTTGAGAAATATATATTACATTTAGTGATTCATGATGGCAAGTTTGAGTGAAAAGTTTTCCTATTTCAGCATTGCTGCTACATTCTTTCATCAAGTCATCTAAAATAACCACACCATTTAAATCAGGTTTTATATATTTATCAAAAGATGAAGGAATCCCATTTAAAAAGATTATATTTTTCCCTTCTATTAAGTCTTTTTTTTCAGGAGGAGTTTGTCCGTAACACCATATGATATAATCTAATTCCTTTTCTATTATTCTATGACTGTTTTCAAGCAAGTTGTGCACGAAAGTGGTTTTTCCACTGTTGCTAGGTCCTGCTATTATCATAGAAAAAGGTATTCTAAGACAAGCATTGAACAAAGGGAATTCTTGATCATCCATTTTTTTACTTTCCTTCTACTTTATTTAATTCTTCTTTATAGAAGCTTCCGCTCAATATTTCTTTATTTTTATCTATTAAAACGTAAGTTGCAGGCTACGTTCTAAGGACATGAGCCACAAGAAATATTTCTTCTTTCCAATGAGAAGAATATCCTCTTCTAAAAATAGTCTTGTATTTGCTGATACGTACTTTATCTCCTACTTTGAAAGGTAATTTAGCTTTTTTGCTGTATAAATATTTTCCATATTGTTTCAACCATATTTTGTTTTCGTTTGACTTATTAACAGCAGAAGGTTTGATTCCTATAGTTCTATGTTCACTATGGTTGTAACCATGAACTAATTTTGGTAGAACATCAATATATCTCAGACTGTTTTTATAGGTAAGATATTTGTATATTTTGTCTTTGAACCTTTTTTACTATAGCACTTTTAGTGTCTTGAGAAGTGCTAAAGTATTTTATGTTATTTTCTTTTAAAAATGTCCTGAAAACACCTTTGAATTCACTTCCTTCATCAAATTGTATCAATCTAGGTTTTACTTTACTTTTCAACAAAATTTTTCTAAATGCTTTTAAAGCACTGCTTGCAGTTTTGTCTGGCATAGGTTCTACATAAGCAATGCGTGAAAAACAATCTATGCAGGCTAACAAATACTTAACTCCATCGTTTTCTTCTTTTATATTGTAAACACTGATCAAATCTATTTGCCATTGATCATTTATACCTTTAACAACAGTTTTTCTTCGAAGAAACTTGTACTTTATTTTCTTGTGTGAAGTATAAGTTCTTGTGTTGCGAAGAAAAGAGACAACATCTTTCTTGGTTATTTCTTTGTTTATTTTCTTTGCTGCTTTGTATAATTTTATCACTGATGAAAAAGACGCTGGATGTGAAGGTGAAAAATATATTTTCTTTAATGTTTCTTCTTTTTTCATATTGAAAAAAAAATAAGAAGAAAACTTCAAAGAGCAAATAGTTCAAAACGTTTGACAGAGCTAGATGTATCAATGGTACAAGATTCAAGCAGCTTAGGAAGTTTCATAGACTATCTTAGCACGTTATGAAATGTTTGTATGAAAATGAATGATATGTTTCCTTGAAAATGAATGACATGACTTTCCAGTACGCAATAAAATGGAAATCCGATATGCTTTCGTTCTAAAGTTAAAGGTAGATGCGTGAGCACAAGGTTAAAGAACGAGGCATATAATCATGTGATTTAACTCCATTTCTGTGCAAGGAAAGTCATTAGTAATGTCATGATAACATGTGACCTGAGTTGAAACCACAGCCTTTTATTAGTGCAGTCCGCTAAGGACCCTGCTCACAAAACTAAGCCACATGTTCTAAGTTTCCGGTTATCCGTGAAACAAAATAAAAAATGGAATTTTAGCTTATTCCAAAGCATTAATATTAGTGAACACAGGGACATAACCTTCAGGTAGTTTAAAGTAGTGAACGTTTGCCCCTGCCGTCTTTATCGTATCAGATTTCACTGCTTCTGATTTCAGCAAAGTTTTCTTTGTAGCTGCTCTCTTGACTGGAACTTTTTGTTCTCTTGAAGCAGAAGAAACATTTTTTTTCTTGCCTTTCTTGAGGTCTTTTTCATCTTCCTTTCTAAGACCTTCTTCTTCATTGGTGAGAGTGACTCTTCTTCTCTTGTTCTTTGGTTGATTTTCATTTTCACTTTCTGCGACGGGTGATGAAGTTGCTTTCTCTTCTTCTGATTCTTCTGAGCTTGTTACATCTGACTCACTGCTTCTTGCGTCAACGAGCTTAGACGACTTGGCTTTGTTTCTGATTTTTTCTTTCATATATTTTGTGTGACATGAATTGTATCTTAAATGATTTTCATCTGATGAGAAGAAATGACCAGAATGAAAAGGTTTGTGGCATCTTATGCATTCTTGAACCATGGCTTGCTCACATTTTACACAATATTTTTGTCTTGAACTATCTTCCCCTTTCTTCCGCAATATTCACATTTCATTTTGTAAAAGTGCAGGTAGCGGTTGCAGGTTTCCTAAGAATTGAAAGCTTGTTTGACTTTACGTCTGAAGATTATTTGCTAGCACAGTTGATAAATAGAAGGTAAGATGCTTGAACACATACGAGTTAAGCTTATCTCAGGTTTATTTTCAGTCACTTTCACTGTCACTTGTGGCCATGTTATCGTCTTCACTGCTACTGTCGCTGGGAGATTTTCTTTTCTTTTTGTTTCTTTTTTCTCCCTTGGTCCCCTCACCTACTTTTTTGACTTCTTCTATTTTCTTGTTTATTTTGTTTCTTAGCTTGAACAGCAAGTCATACTCTTCCTTGGATAGAGAAATACTCTTGTCTTTGATTAAGTCGTTGAAATGCAAATAAATTTTTCCATTGAATTTACTTATGTCTATGTGTTTTCTTTTCCCAAAAGCAATGGTAGGATGCTTGCCTGACTTATTCATTTTCAGGTTTTTCAAGGTGTTGATCTCACAAGTCTTTGCTTAGAGTCTTCAGCTCCTTCTATCTCACTGACTTTAATTCTCTTGCATGGAATGTTCAGAAGAGAAAAGATTTTTTTTCTCTTAGCAGGAGGTATTTTGTAGTGACCATAAGCGAAAGACTTTATTCCTCCTCTCCTTAGATATCTTTTATCTTCGAAAGGGGAAAGAGATACTTTTCTTTGTGACATAGTATAAACTTTATGATTTATACTTCTTATGTTATTAAATTCTGCTTGCTTAATCTTATTTTCGAGTAAAGTCTGTTTGAAGTCTTCATGTCTCATTTGTTCTATGCTACATTTCTTAACTCCTTTCACCTTTTCTTCTTCTTTCCCTTCTTCAAATAAAATTGAATACATTTTAGGTCTGAGAGCGATAAATTCTTTTATCTTTTTCCCTGCTACTTCATCTTTGAATTTGCCTAAGACTGCTTTATTTGACTTGTCATATAACATATGACTTTCAGGTAAATTAGAGAAATCAAAAAAATTATTCATGCTTTTTATTTTTGCTACGTAAACAGGATCTTTGATGTAATATATCAGAGAATCAGTGTCTGTATATAAAAGCTGTATAGATGTGTCTTTGAATTTAGGCAGCATGACATTATAATGGAAGTTAAACATCCATAATTTAGATAATTCTAGAACTGAAAAGCCTATGTACATAGGTTTGTCCAGGAGAAGGTTTTCTTTGCTGTTTTGGATACCTACAAAGTCTCTTTGAAAAACATGAAGAGACTTAAAAGTAGGTTTCTTTATAAGATTTTCAGTGACTGTGGCATCTGAAGTTAATTTCATGCAGGTTCTTTTCTTGACATTTTCCATAGTTTTCCCAAAAGTTGTGTTATTCATTAGCTTAAAAAATGCTTTCATGAAAGCAGAAGTAGCTAAAGTTCTTTCTTTGTTGTTAAATAGAATGTATGATTTCATCCAGTCTTTCTGATAAAAACTTAAAACTCTATGTATTTTACTTATTTTTAAACCTAGACTAAGATACAATTTAAGGTTGCGATAATGAACAATATAATTAAGTTTACTTTTCAGATTACATATGAGCTTCTTTCCTCCTTTCTTGTAAGATGTTTTACTTTCTTTCAATATAATTTTAGCATATGGAGACAATTCTTCTGTAACTGCTATTTTTTCAGGAGCTACAGGGAAATCATTATGCATGTCATGGATTTCTTCAGGATAATCTAAATTGACTTCTAAGATATAGCCAGTTTCATTTTTGTCTGGGACATTTTCTATTTTCAATTCTCGTATTTGCTTAAGACTGAGCCACTTGAATTTGGAATGTGGTAAGAAGTCTGCTAAACATTTACCATATAAATTATTGCAGTCTATATATAAAATCACTTCGTCTGAATCTTTCACTTCTGCATGTCTCCTAGACACATTAGTTATTCCACCTCTTATCCCGCTTTCTATAAAGTTATACATTTCTATGTCTGATAGCAGTTCCAATTCTACTCCTGTATGTTTCAGCATAGCTTGATAACTTAAACTAGGTGCAGTTAAAAAATGTGCAGGATCTAAACTGTAATAATTTAATGTCTTTTCTCTGAAAGACTCAAATATATCACATAAAAGTAACACATCTATTTTTAAGTAAGCTTTTAAGTAGTCTTCTATATTTTTACATTGTAATGCTTCGAACATATGAACAGCATGATCATATTCTTTGTTTGTTATGTCTTTCTTAGTTAAAGAAGAATAAAATTTGTCTTTAGTTGGAAATTTTTTTTCTTTCAGAACTGACCATGAGTCGATATAATCATAGCACATGACTCCTTTTCTTATCATGAAAGGAATAAGATTCTTGTCTGCAATGTGTTTCTTAGTCTGAATGAAATCTTTCAAACCTTTTTCATGCAAGAGTTCAGCAAGTTTAGAAAGAGAAGTGGGTAAGAATTGAAAAGAATCTAAAATTTTAAAGTTCTCAAAACTTAAAGTCAAAAATTTTTCAGAAGACTTAGCTATAACTGATATAGTTTTATTTCCTATATACTTGTACAGTTTTTGAATAAGAAAATGAGTGTCATAGTTCATGCTGTTATGTATTACAATAGGTATTTTCAGTTTGTCCATTCTAAGACTGGTATAAGTTAGATTGCATCGATTGCAAGCATAATTCAAGTCCCTGCCTTTTCCTTCTTGTCCTAGATGAGCATGATCTAAAACTTTTTTCATACCTTTTTTTGTGAAAGATATTCCACAGATGTAACAATATTTTTGCTTTATAATACGTGAAATATCTTTAGGAGACAACGACAAAGGTTTCCTTTTGTGGTCTAAAATGTATGAAATTTCTGCTCTTTTTTTATATAAGTAGGATGTAAATTTTTTTATTACATTTTTCCCTACGTAGATGAAAGGATCTTGACTGTATTTGTCATATTTCGATACCATTATTGCACCAAAAGCATTAAGTTTGTGCTCTTTAGAACAAAAAGATTTACCTTTATGTATTTTTTGTATAGTTTGATTGTAGCATTCGAAGTCAGCATATATAACAAAAGGACTTTTAACTTGATACTTATGCTCAGTGAATTTCAAAGTACTTCCTTCAGAAGGAGTAGAGTAACCTTGACCAGTATATACATTTTTCTGACAGTCATTGCTTACATGTTTTTCATATCGAATTTTAGAGCAAAAAGAAATTAAGCATTTATAACAAAAAAACCTAGTTTTTTTCCAGAAGAAAGGTCTAATAAATTTATGTAAGTTTCTTATCAGATAAAAATGATCATTCAGCAACAATAAATCTACATGTCGTCCTTCTGCCAGAGGTGAAGAAAGGACAGAAATATACATAGGGAACGGCTCGCTTTTTTTCTCTAACATACCAAACACATTTATAGTTACGTTGTTCTTTGTTTCGAATTTAGGTATTTCACTTAGTTTAACAGGAAAGGAAAGGAAAGAAAGATTTAATTCGTCTAAATAAACATCATAAGACTGAGCTATATTAGCATTTTCAGTCAACTTATGAAGACCTGCTAGCACTGAATATATGAAGCACTTATTTCCACTGCCTTTAACGTCAAGGACTGATCTCTTCTTTCTGATAATTTCCTCACTAGTTTCTTTTTTTTGACCTCCAAAAGGATTATACTTGAAAACAGACAAACGCAAAACTTTAATTTTCTTTAAGAACCATCCTGAGCCCATATGTAAAAAAGCATCGAAGAAGCCTAAAATTACAGAAAAAGAGTCTCTTATTAATTCTTCTATGTTGTGTGAGTCAAAGCTGACTTGCATAGAGCTTTTAAACCATGTCCTTATTTCAAAGTATTCACTTGTCTCCAAGTTATATTTTCCTAAAACTGTACACAAAGCTAACTGAAATTTTATTTCTCCTTCTTTTTTCTTTTTATGCTTCAATATCCTTTTTATTTTCTTCAATTTCTTCAAAAGGAATAAATCAATGTCATATTTGTAAGCTACAGGAACTAAATCATATTCAACTATTAAATTCTTGAAAGCTTTCTGACGTTTCATTTTAAAGAAATCTTCTCTCTTAATCTTTAAATCTTGATTTTAAAGGTCGAAAATGAAGAACTATAAAAACAGTTCCATACTCAAATTTCACGAGTTCCCCTTGATCGTCACATATTTTAATATGTATCTCCTGAATTTCATTTCTTCTGAGTCTTTTGTAGTAAGGATTAACGAAGACTTCTTTTATGTCGTCTCCAAATTTTTCACTGCAACGTATAGTTCTCAGAAGTGGCATTTGAACATCTCCTACTACTTCATTAGATACAATGTCTGTGTATATGTAAATGTTAGACGAAACATGATGCAAATTTGGGACTCCTCCTGCTTTGAAATATTTATAATGCTTGTACCTTTCTTTTGTGCTCATTAAAACTTGAAAATCTAACAAGGTCCTTAAGGGAAGACCTGTGAAACTCACTACTTTGTCGTCATTTATCTCAGCCTCGTTTGCTGTATCCAATCGTAAAATACTGCATAAATATTTAGACATAGTTACTCTGTCTCCTCTGCCTACTTTCAATATAGGTTTCAAGATTTGAAGTTCTGTTTTCATATATGGTTCTCTGCTGTTTCTGTAAAGTTCTTCGTCTGAGTATACATCAATTTTTTTCAAGGCTAAATTAATACATCTTATTAAACTATCTGATCTTGTATAATTACCGTAAGGAATCCTTTGCACGACATATCTTTTCTTTATGTCTATTTCATCTAAAGATGTTATTTTTTCTTCATCTGTTTTAAGCTTAAAATCAATTCTCTCTGCTATTATAGTTCGATTTTTTTCTGGTATTTCTGGAAAGTTATACCATGAGACAGGAATGTTGACTTCCACTAACGCTACTTCCCATGCTCCCTGAAGAAGCAAAGTAGTAGGAAGCTTTACATAGAAAGAACTGATCTTATTTTCTCGAGACGGATGAATCATGTTAGAAGGTAAATTGACAAAAAAAGGAGAAGAAAGAGCCATTTTAACTTCAAAATTAAAGACAATGAACTTTCTTTCTTATATCTCTTTTGCTAATTAAAAATAAAGGAGACCTCGTTCTGACAGGCCAGGAGGAGCCTGTTAAAGTTTAGTGCAGCCCTTCCTCATCCAGAACCTCAAAGAGTTTTCCTTCCTGCTACCTAGCGTTCATACTGAGCGTCTCTGATCACTGAAACATTTCTGATGTCTAGAGGTGAAACAAACATATCTCTTAACTGAAAAGTATCTGATACCTTATGGTTAAACTAAACTAAAAGGTTTCTAACACTGAGTGGTAAAACTGGACATTTCTTGTCCTTAAAACATTTCTACCGTCTAACAATGAAACAAACATACCAGGTCTCTGCAAAGTTTCTGTCATCTGGTGGTTGATTTGAGTATTTCTAATTCTTGAAACATTTCTCCCATCTAGTGGTGAAATAACATTTTGGACACTGAAAAGTTTCTGTCACCTAGTGGCTGAACTGAACATTTCTTGTCCCTCAAACATTTCTAATATCTAGTGGTGAAAGAAAAATTTCTGGTCTCTGAAAGGTTTCAGACATATGGTGGTTTATTTGAGCATTTCTAATTCTTGAAACATTTTTGCCATCTAGTGGTCAAATAAACATTTTTGGTCACTGAAAAGTTTCTGCCACCTAGTGGCTGAACTGAACATTTCTTGTCCCTCAAACATTTCTAATATCTAGCGGTGAAAGAAAAATTTCTGGTCTCTGAAAAGTTTCAGACATATGATGGTTGATTTGAGCATTTCTAATTCTTGAAACATTTTTGCCATCTAGGGGTAAAATAATCATTTTTGGTCACTGAAAAGTTTCTGTCACCTAGTGGCTGAACTGAACATTTCTTGTCCCTCAAACATTTCTAACATCTAGCGGTGAAACAAAAATTTCTGGTCTCTGAAAAGTTTCTGTCATATAGTGGTTGATTCGAGCATTTCTAAGTCTTAGAACGTTTCTGCCATCTAGTGGTGAAATAAAAATTTTTGGTCTCTGAAAAGTTTCTGCCACCTAGTGGTTGAACTGAACATTTCTTGTCCCTCAAACATTTCTAACATCTAGCGGTGAAACAAAAATTTCTGGTCTCTGAAAAGTTTCTGTCATATAGTGGTTGATTCGAGCATTTCTAAGTCTTAGAACATTTCTGCCATCTAGTGGTGAAATAAAAATTTTTGGTCTCTGAAAAGTTTCTGCCACCTAGTGGTTGAACTGAACATTTCTTGTTTCTGTAAGATTTCTAACATCAAGAAGTGAAATAAACATTTCTAGTATCTTTTGGTGTCTAAAAGTTTCTATCGTCTGATGGTTAATTTAAGGATTTTTGATCCTTGAGACATTTCTACCATTTAGTGGTAAAATAAACATTTCTGGTCTCTAAAAAGTTTCTGTTATTATGTGGTTAAACTAAACATTTCTGATCTCAAAGATATTTCTTGTCTCAGAGAAGTTTTTGATCTCAGAGTAGGTTCTGCTAGTCAAAAATCTTTCAGGAACAAGAAATGTTCAATTTAACCACTATATATAGCAGAAACTTCTCTGAGATCAAAAACTTCTTTAAAATCAGAAATATGTCTGAGATCAGAAATAGCTCTGAGATCAGAAATTGCTCTGTGATTAAAAATATCCGTTTCACCAATTTCAGGTCTCTTATTTTCTGACATTTAGTAAAAAAAAAGACATTTCTAATCCCTGAAAAATTTCTAACCTTCACTGGTGAAATAGACATTTCTGGTCTCTAATACTTTTCTTCCGTCTCGTCGTGAAATAAACATTTTTGGTCCCTGAAACATTTCTGACATGTACTGGTAAAATTAACTTTACTGGTCTCTAAAACTTTTCTGCCATCTAGTGGTGAAATAAACGTTTCTGGTCCCCGAAAGATTTCTGACATCTACTGGTGAAATGAACTTTCTAGTCTCTCAAACTTTTCTGCCATCTCGAGGTAAAATAAACGTTTCTGGTCCCTGAAACATTTCTGACATCTGCTAGTAGTATAGTGTGAGACACAATGACATAGTTTGGTTAAGGGCAAGTTTTGAGGTGAAGGATTGGGAGTTTGGATTTGATTCAGCTATGTATGTGTAGGGAAAATGTTGAGCTATCAGAATGTGCAATAATATTTGGGGGAATATTAAAATGAATAGTGAAATTAGTGGTCCAAAGTCGGGTAATTTTTGGGTGTTTTGGTGAGATATCAGAATGTTAAAACCATCTGTGGGAACGCATTGACTGCATGGAATTACCTATGGTTTTGGGGTATGACACATTCTATGTGAATATATGTGCATGTATGTTTTTAAGTTGATTAGTTCAAAATCAATCGAGTAATGAACAAATGAGTGTAGACTGTAAATGTATGGAGTTGGAAATCCAAGATGGCCGTGGCTGGAGGCAGGTGCTGGCTTGTCCTGGGGTAGGTGGCCTACATTCACGCGTGGGGTAGCCTCGAATGCTGCTAGCTGATTGGATGGTTGTGCTCACGTGATCACTCATGTGTTCATCGGATAACACAAAGAGAATTGTGCCAGGAGTATTGCACCACCATTGCAGGTCCAGCGGCTACAGGGAAGGGTGGTTATTCCTGTTCTCAAAATAACCGGCACAAGCCAGTTCCTTTTCAGTTGCGTTCCCACCTCTGAGTCAAACATGGCTGCTACGATGGATGACTTTCCTTTCAATATTAAGCCTGTCTATGACAGGGAGCTTACTCCGGAGCAAGTGGAGGTGTGAGACACAATGACATAGTTTGGTTAAGGGCAAGTTTTGAGGTGAAGGATTGGGAGTTTGGATTTGATTCAGCTATGTATGTGTAGGGAAAATGTTGAGCTATCAGAATGTGCAATAATATTTGGGGGAATATTAAAATGAATAGTGAAATTAGTGGTCCAAAGTCGGGTAATTTTTGGGTGTTTTGGTGAGATATCAGAATGTTAAAACCATCTGTGGGAACGCATTGACTGCATGGAATTACCTATGGTTTTGGGGTATGACACATTCTATGTGAATATATGTGCATGTATGTTTTTAAGTTGATTAGTTCAAAATCAATCGAGTAATGAACAAATGAGTGTAGACTGTAAATGTATGGAGTTGGAAATCCAAGATGGCCGTGGCTGGAGGCAGGTGCTGGCTTGTCCTGGGGTAGGTGGCCTACATTCACGCGTGGGGTAGCCTCGAATGCTGCTAGCTGATTGGATGGTTGTGCTCACGTGATCACTCATGTGTTCATCGGATAACACAAAGAGAATTGTGCCAGGAGTATTGCACCACCATTGCAGGTCCAGCGGCTACAGGGAAGGGTGGTTATTCCTGTTCTCAAAATAACCGGCACAAGCCAGTTCCTTTTCAGTTGCGTTCCCACCTCTGAGTCAAACATGGCTGCTACGATGGATGACTTTCCTTTCAATATTAAGCCTGTCTATGACAGGGAGCTTACTCCGGAGCAAGTGGAGGTGTGAGACACAATGACATAGTTTGGTTAAGGGCAAGTTTTGAGGTGAAGGATTGGGAGTTTGGATTTGATTCAGCTATGTATGTGTAGGGAAAATGTTGAGCTATCAGAATGTGCAATAATATTTGGGGGAATATTAAAATGAATAGTGAATTTAGTGGTCCAAAGTCGGGTAATTTTTGGGTGTTTTGGTGAGATATCAGAATGTTAAAACCATCTGTGGGAACGCATTGACTGCATGGAATTACCTATAGTTTTGTGGTATGATGCAATCTATGTGTATACATGTGCATGTATGTTTTCAAGTTGATTAGTTCATAATTTATTGAGTAATGAACAAAAGAGTGTAGACTGTAAATGTATGGAGTTGGAAATCCAAGATGGCGGCAGCTGGTGGCAGGTGCTGGCTTGTCCTGGGGTAGGTGGCCTACATTCCAGTGTGTGCTGACCTCCATTCGAATTCTGCTTGCTGATTGGGTGGGGGTGGGTAGGTGAGTTCAGTTGAGCAAATAAGGGGTGGCAGGGAGTAGGAGTGACTATTATTGAAAGGGGTGGGAGGAATAGTGTATTTATGGAATCATGTACCTGACATGACCTCATATTGAACTTGTGTACTGGTGGAGATACTACACTACTGGACTTATAACCCCTGAGGTGGAACATTACTCCTTTGATGATCAGGGATTAGATCCTTTACACTTTGATTATATTACTGGACTTATTACCTCTGAGGTGAAACATTGATATGTTTATGATCTGGGATTAGGTCCTTTATACTTTGATCATGGCAGATGATAGACAACCAGACAATACAAACTGGGTAAGAACAAAACTTTATTTATACTTATATGCTTAAATACTGTAAAGTGCATCCCTGAGTGCTGTCTTGATGTATATATATGTGGTGTATGTACAGGACGTGTCGGCAGTGTCTGAAATGATAAGAAATGAAAATAAATTAGAATATGATGTTAGTGTTGATACTTGGTAAAGTATTGCATGAGGTTGGCATTCAGATAATGTCCCAGGAATCTCACCTGAAACACATTGAGAGCAAAACATTTATTCAATCATTCTTTGTTTCAGGGACGGCAGTGTTCTCGCTGTGCCAGGAAGTTTGCCACCTCAAAGGGAAGGAGGATGCATGAAAAAACATGCACAGGTGGGGCCAAAGAGTGGAAGTGTGACATGTGTACAGTAGTGTTTTCCACCAAACAGCGTCTCAATACCCACATTCCTCGTAAATGGAGAAGGGCAGAAGGGCAGGAGGCTCGTTGGCAGGCTGAAATTGACAAGAGACTCCATGAGTGTCAAATGGCTGGGGTGATGGAAGTGGATACTGACAACTGTGATAAATGTAACACTATTCACGGACCCTCTACTAGTTCTTCAGGGAGTCACAAGTGTGAGTTGTGTTCAAAAACATTCCCATCACTGAACTCACTCAGCCGACATAGACGTGTGCATTATAAAAGTAAAAACAGGGATCGATATGTGTGTTCATTGTGTCAAAGACTATTCACAGAAAGGAAAGCTTACCACCAGCATCTCTTAGCTGCACATAATAGAATTGCTGAGGATACACCTGTGCCAAAACCAGTTTATAAGTGTGATGACTGTGGTGAAGTTTGTGATTCATTTCTAAGCCTTCACAACCATAGGGTGGTACATCGTCAGAACCGGCTGCTGGAAAGGGACACACCAAATTATGCTCTATCTTGGGAGAACGATCCAGATGTCGATCCCCCATGGGTCACTCGAGATGGAGAGGGAAATGAAATTCTTGATGTTGAATTCATAAAGATTTATACAACACAGGGACACCATAGTGGCGGGACATGATCCTGGGATAGTGCATGGTGTGTACAACTTTCCACTAGCTGATTTTGATGGAGATGTCAATGATCTCATTCCTCACATCACTGAGATTGTGGCCACTGAACAACATACTTTCAGGCTTAACATGTCTTTCGGCTTGATATTGAGAGACATAGAAACAGGACGCTATAGATATTGGAATCCATATTTCAATGCACTGTTGTGGGACGACCCTCCAAGGATCAGTCGTCGTCAGGATGTGACTAATCTAGTAGATTTGCTTGAAGGAACAGATTGGTTTCAGTACCTGTTACGTGAAGCAGATTCCACTAAATTACGACTTGTGTATGTTACCAATGTGACCTATTTTGTGTTCAGAACGGGTTATCCTATTGGAGCTGGTCAGGGGGTTGATTTACCTTCATACATCAATGACAGAAATTGTATCATAGGGCTGGCCAAGAGAAATGGGATAGCATACAAAGATAAACTGTGTGCATTCAGAGCATTAGCATTTCATCAGTTTGGTCAGCAAGATCTGGAAAACAATGCCAGAATACTCTATGCTCGATGGTATGATTATAAGGTTGCAGAAGGTGTAGATGACCTCCCACACAATTGTAAGAAATTCCAAGGTCTAGAAATGGGTGATCTACCTGATTTCGAGAGGTGTTTTGATGCTCGCACCAATGTGTATTCCTTGAACAATGATGGTTCTTGTACCCGTATTTACAACTCCATCATGACCGATGCAGAGCAGGCAGCAACAGAGCTCAATCTAAATCTGTATGAGCGACATTTTAGTCTGATTCAGGACATGGCACAGTATGCCCAAAAGTTTGCCTGTCCTCATTGTGGTAGAGCCTTTGACCGTTTGTCTAATCTAAAAAGACACCAAAAATCATGCTGCTCTCGAGTCAAATATCGGTATCCTGGAGGGATATATGTGTCCCAAGAAACCATGTTCGAGGAACTCCAGAGCACATTGGGTATACAGGTCAATCAGGATTTGCAATTCTATCCATATTTCGCGGTTTTTGATTTTGAATCGATCTTACTCAAAAATTTTGAGGATCAGGTACAAGGTGAAGATCTAGATGTGAATGTTGAAGAGAACATGGGTAGGGGTACAAGGTGGACCACTGAGCATGTACCTGTGAGTGTAAGCATTTGTTCCAATGTTGAAGGTTATGAAAATCCTCACTGTATTATTAATCCTGACATGGATGAGCTGTTGGCATCCATGGTTCTGTATTTAGAAGAGATACAGCAGAAAGCCCTGACCCTGTGTCAAGCTAGATGGGTAGGAGTAACAGAGAAATTGAAAGCACTAAAAGATGAGTTCCCTGTGAGTCTGGATGAAGAGGAAGTGAGAGGGTGGGCCGGTGGTGGGGGAGAGGAGTCAGGAGATGAAGAAAATGTTAGGGACTTACCACTGACTCCGGATTCAGCCCCTGAGCCAGAGGGCATGGGGGAGATGGATCACATAGATGTAAGAAATGAACATGCTAAGCGTGTGGAGAAAATGACAGACAAGTTTAATGAGTATCTCTCTGTTTTACCTGTTCTTGGGTTTAACTCCTCGAAATATGATTTGAATTTAGTCAAGAAGAAAATCCCTAAACATTTTTCTTTGGCAACAGACATGAAATACATGATCAAAAAGACAAACCAGTACACAGCTATTGCCACCTCCAGGTTCAAGTTCTTGGATGTATCAAACTTTCTGGCTGCAGGTTCTTCTTATGCCCAATTCTTGAAGGCCTATGAAACAGAAGCCAGGAAATCATACTTCCCTTATGAATGGTTTGACACTGCAGAAAAACTGGATCATCCTGAGCTACCATCTTATGATTCATTCTATTCCAAACTGAAAAATGGTAATGTTTTGGAAACAGAGCACTCAGAGTGGATAGCAAGGGGGAGAAAGGGACCTGAGCCATTGACAGGAGAGGAAAATTATAGGGAGTTACAAAATATTTGGGATCAGGGAAACATGCAGACTTTCAGTGAGTTTCTGACCTACTATGCCAATCTCGATACTGCACCTTTTGTCGAAGCTGCACAGAAAATGCTTCAGTATTATGTCAATCTTAAAGTGGACCTGTTCAAAGTGTCTGTTTCTGCTCCAGGGGTTGCCAGAAAACTGTTGTTTGACTGTGTGAAAGGAACAAACAAACAGTTTTCCAGTTTTGAGACGTGTGATTCTGATTTATATCACAAGCTTAAGACATGTGCCTTTGGAGGACCCAGTATTATATTCAACCGCTACACAAAAGTGGGTGAGACTACCATCAGGGGAAATGAAAACAAGATTGCTAGACAAGTGTTAGGCCATGACGCGAATGCCTTGTATTTACATTCTCTCAATCAGAAAATGCCTGTTGCGTTTCCAGTCCGCAGGAAGGCAGAAAACAATTTTTTTCCCGAAGCAAGGTTCAGACACATGGACATGTATGTCTGGATGCAATGGAAGATGGATTACAAGGGTTATCACATTCAGCACAAATTGAATAGTGGAAAGGAATTCCCTGTAGGTCCCTATAGGTTGGATGGTTTTTGTCTGGACAAAGGTACAAAGAGAGGGTTTGAGTACAATGGGTGTTACTACCATGGACATGACGAGAAAGAATGCTGGTTCTATATGAAGGGAGGGAATGCAGGTTGGCCAGACAACATCAGAAAACTAATGGAGGCTAGAAAGGCTAGAACAGAAGCCAGGGAGGCTTACCTTAAAGAGATGAAAATAGAACTGACTGTCTGCTATGAATGTGAATGGCACCGTGACAGAGAACAGGACGGATATGGGTATGACAGGATCAAGGAGTTGATCCCAAAGTTCTTTTGTGAACATCCTGACACAGTGACTGAAGACATGATCAAGGACAGCATACAGACTGGGGAACTTGAAGGGATGGTTCAGGTAGATATTCAGGTACCTGAAGAGTGGCCAGATGGTTTTGAGAAGGCAGGCATGACTCCAAAGGAATACTTTTCCGAGTTCCCACCCTTGTTTTGTAACACAGAGGTACATTACGATGACTGGGGGGAAACAATGCAGGATTACATCAGGCAGACTACTGATGGTAAATTCGATGCCACAAGAAAGCTACTGGTGGGAGGGACACGAGCCTCTCGGGTATTTTTCTCCACTGATTTGCTTCGATGGTACCTGAGCAAAGGAATGGAGGTGACCAAAATATATGAAGTGGTGGAATACCGATTCGATTACTGCTTTGGTCCCTTTGTGGACTTTGTCACCAAGGCTAGACGGGAAGGGGATATTTTCCGTCATAAAGAAATCCTGGCAAAAACTATGAAAATACTGGGCAATGCTGGCTATGGATCCCTTTTGTTAGACAAGACAAAACATAGGAAAATCAAATATGTATGGGGTAAGCATGCTGCTCATTTGGCTGTCAATGACCCTCTCTTTAGGAACATGGCCAGTCTCTCTGATGACATGTATGAAGTAGAGATGAGCAAGAGGTCCATTAACTTGAACATGCCCATACAACTAGCATTTACGGTACTTCAGAATGCCAAGCTTAGACTCTTGCAATACTACTATGACTTTTTAGATGTGGTCATGTCTAGAGACGACTTCCAATTACTACTTTGTGACACAGACAGCTTGTATTTCACAATCAGTGGTCAATCGATGAGCGGGGTGATCAAACCAGACGCTGTTCAAATGTATGAGCATCAGATCGCTCGTTGTAATGTGAGCACTGAAGGGGTAAACTATTTTCTGCCCCGAGAATGTTGTGCAGAACACAAGCTATATGACCAAAGAGAGCCTGGGCTTTTTAAGTTAGAGACTAGTGGGACTGAACTAATTGCTTTGGCTTCCAAGACATATTATCTGGCCAAGAGTGACGGGACAGAGGGGGTCAAAGCAAAAGGGGTACAGAAACGGGCCATCATGAATCCCAGGCAGTACTATGAAGATGCGCTTTTCAGAAGGTTAAGTGGAAGTGTTACCAATGTTGGGTTCAGGGTTCGGCAGAATACCATCATGACCTATTCCCAGAGAAAGAGGGGATTTTCTTACTTCTATGTGAAACGTGTAGTCCAGGAAAATCATGTAGACACCATTCCTTTACCTATTGTTTTGAACCCCTGGACAGATCACAATACCTTTGTGCTTCGAAAGAAAGTCCACCGATTGGCCCATGACTACCCCTGCACTCTAGAGAAACACGGCAAAAAATTCATCAGTAGTGCTCACTTGTTCTTCTACGAGATGGCTTTGGCTAATGACTGTCCTTTTTGGGTTCTTTATGCCGTGGAAGAGAATAAGACAGCCAAACAGGTTTACCGTTCTGTATCCCAGATCAAGGTGAAAGAATGTTGGTATGCTAGAAGAGATGCAATAATGGAAGGGGTGTTGCAGATGAAAATAGATATGATGAAGGTCGAGTTGGTAGAGGAGTTGCGAGAGGTGGGGGAGCGCTTGATTGTTCAACCTGGCCACTGGTGGGACAATTATTTCACCTGCGGTCTATCTGAAGGGATGGCAGAAATCACTAACCCCACCAATCTACCTGGAAATGACTTCATCAGCCTTTTCTGGGCAAGAAAGATGCGGGAGGAGGGTTTCATGGATGACTAAAGTATGTGGCTAATATTTCAGGTGGTTCGAATATATAAATGTACATATTATTCGCATTGTGTATGTCTTCTCCAATCTGTGATATCCCATATGGATTGTTGTAAAATTTGTGAATATTTTGTACTTGTGAGATCTTGCTACATTGTACCTGTCGCTCAATAAGTAAATAAAACTTGACTGTCTTAAATCTGTTTTCTGTTTCATTTCCATGGCCAACAATATCATCTCTTTGTACAAGTATAAAACAGTAGTGAGTGGTGGTGGGGTGTTAATAGGAGTCGAACAATTGGATAGAGCAGATCACACCATTAGTCATACTACTACCACATCACAGTTCAATCATGGATCATTACATTGAGGAAATAGAGGGACCATTGTTTCCTGGTTTACATGCACCATCAGCTGCATGCATATCAGGGATGAGTGGGAGTGGTAAAACTACTTTGGTACACCGTATCCTTGCTCACAGGAATGCTATTTACAAAACCCCAGTCCGCAAAGTTCTATATTGCATGACTGTCAATCAGCCCATATTTGATCAAATGAGACAAACAGTCCCTGGCATCATATTTCATAGAGGAGTGCCTACAGAAGAGGACCTAAACACATTCACAGATGGGACTGATCACACTTTACTGATTCTGGATGATCTTATGGAAACGGTTGTCAAGGATCCACATGTACAAATGTTGTTCACCAAGTTCTCGCACCATAAATTTATTTCGGTTTTATATTTAACTCAGTATCTATTTGCACCTGGGAAATGTCAGAAGACGGTAAGCAACAATGTACACACAAACATAGTCCTTTGCAACCCTCGAGACGTGGGACAGATCAACATCCTGGCCAAACAAACTGGTCTGGGTCATGTTCTGAAAGAGAGTTACAAGGACTGTGTCCAGCAGAAAAAATATGGCTATCAAGTCATCTGCCTTCATCCTGCTGACATCTCCCATCCAAGCGACCCACCTAGGTTGAAGGCACAGATATACACCAACATCTTTCCTGGAGAGGACCTGGTGAGCTACCTGTGAATAAATACTTGTGTTAGTGTGAAGGGGGTACCAGTTGGAAGGCAACCTCTGACATGGATGGACAGTAATGTCTACTGCTAGACTAAGAAAGTGTGATCCATTTTTGCGAGTCCTGCTAGATGCTGACCGTCTGCAAGGAGAAGCAATATTAGCTACAAGTTTAGATCATCAAGTGGAGTGTATTTCAGAAGTGATGCTGAACATACTGCGGCTAACTGTGGGGAGGAAAACAAAGGAACTCATTTCAAAGTACAAGAAGATCCTGAGCGCCATCTCTGACTTTGGACTGAGTGTGAGAAAAAGACTAAGGATCATTCAAGATGCTGCCCTGAAAGTGTTTCTAGTCATACAGAGTGTAAAAAACAGGCTCAAGAGGGTTATGTTGAGACAGCATTAACATGAAAAAGTACATCACTATACCCTTTGAGGAATTCACTAGATTATCAAAGACTAAACTCACCACGTCTAAGAGTCAAGGGACTGTCGACGATCCACCTGCCAACGCGTCCGTCTCCTCTGATGTGACAGACGATCCTGCTGATCGGTCAGGATCCCCTTCAGCATCCGGGGGGTCCGGGTCGTCTTCGGAGTTGCCGGATGTGGAGACAACAATATTGTCTTCAACCACTCAGGAGACGAGGCCCGAAGATGGGGCGTGGGACGAACCGTCTGGACGGTCGGTGAAGGTACCGGTGAAGCATCCAGACCCTTACGATTCTGACCGGCAGAATCCGAGGCTGGTGTGGAAGCGGAGGGGTCATTTACCGAGTATGATGGAGGAGGACCAGTCGATTGATGATGATGATCTGCCTGGGAGCGGTCCGTCAAAGGCTTTGGCAAAGGGTAAGGTCGATCCTGTGTCGGCGAAGGCACAGAAGCAGACGGGGAGGCGGCAGTCACAGGCAGGGCATCAGGTACAGTCGGGTCAGGATTCACAGGCAGGTCAGCAGACGCCGTTGGGGCAGAAGTCACAGGTGGGGCAGAAGGCAGAGTCGGGGCGGATGGAACACGTCTGGGATCGGACGGTGCACCTCTGCTGTTACCACAGTCTTCACCGAGAGTGCTCCTCCAACAGCTCCCCCCTGATTGTGTACATCGTCTAAAGGAGGGTAAGCCAGTGTCTGTGTCGCGTCTGTCTCTTCCACCACCTGGCGTGCCTGAAATGAAAAAGAGGAGAACAGAGGCTCAGGATGAAGTTGAATCATCAGCAAAGAAATACAAACAGGACAACGATGATGATGACAGTGTTACAAAGACAGCGGGGGCAAAGCCCCCGAAAAACAAAACAAAAGAAAAGGCTCTGACTGCCGCTGCAGCACAGCAGTCGGAGACAAAAGCGGCGTCCGCGGCGGGGGCGGCACAGGAGGGTCCGGGCCGGAAGGATCACGGTACATCTACTAAAAAGGCATCCACTAATCTAGGCTCAGTCACAAACCGTAAAGACACCAAGAGAGAACGTGCCCTACGTTCTAGCAAAGGGATCGATTCATGGTTGATGGGATGGAAGACCAAATAGCTCCCCTCAAGAGGGTCCACCTCTAAATAGACCCAGAGGACTGGGAATAGGAGGTGTCCCTTCCAGCTTAGCGAGACCTCCCAAACCTGCATCAGACCAGGAGTTGGACGACTATCTCAGATCTGTCTTCTTTGACAGAGACAATTCGGGTACTTATGGTGGGGCTAGTGCCGTCTATAGAACAGTTAGGAGAGAAGGCAAGTACACCATTTCATTGAAGAAGATCAAGGATTGGTTGCAAAGGCAGTCTTCTTACAGTCTGTTGTACACTAGACCTCTTACCGCTCTGAGGGGAATCAATGTCAAAGAAGCATTCGAAGATATCTTCAAGTACAACTCAAAGCCTGAAAAAATCCGCTCGGATGCGGGTTCAGAATTTAACAACAGCATAACAAAGGAGTATTTCAAGTCGCAAGGAATCAAGCATTTCGTGACTACTAACGAGTTAAAAGCCTCCTACGCAGAAAGGGTATTTCAAAGTTTAAGAGGTCGCATAGCCAGACTCATCAAGGCGAGACATTCATTTGATTGGCAGAGTCATTTACAAGAACTCACAGACGCTTACAACAGCTCTGAACATAGGTCTATTGGAACCACCCCCCTGAATGCCATGTGTGTTATAGACACCCCAGAGTTGTGGAGGAGGCAATACCTAGAGGACGACCGAGCTACTCGCACAGGTCCCCACAAACTACCTTATGAATTTGAATTGGGTGACAGGGTCAGAATGTCTTATCTGACTGGAGTATTTCACCGCAGTTACGACGAGTCTTGGAGCAGGACTATATACACAGTCACTCACCGGCGACTGAACCAGGGTTACCAAAGTTTTCGTGTCAAAGATATGGACAACGAGATGATAGAGGGCTGGTTCTACAGAGAGGAACTCCAGAGAGTCAGTCGAGAGGGAGATGCAGATGAAATTTTCGAGGTAGATAAGATCTTGAAAAGGCGTACAGTGGGCTCCAGGAATTCAAGGAGGGAAGAGATGCTGGTCTCTTGGATAGGTCATTCACCCAAGTACAATACATGGATAAAAGCAGACCAACTTTTCGACCTAGTTCAGAACTGAGAAGACAGTTCAAAGGGTTAACATGTACCTCTTTCTGTCCTCTGGTGATGGGACTGATTACTATCCTGATAACAAGTGGAATGACTTCACTGTTCAACTACCCAATCCACGATATCTCAGCCGTGAATACGGATGGGAGATTGGATTGATTGACTTTTACATCAAGAGTGATAAAAAAGCAGGTAAGACAGCCGCCTCCAAAGTCATTCAGGTCCACTGTGACCAAGTGACCACATCTGTCATCAATGGTGTTGAAGACAGTGTTCTCTGTACTACCAGACTCAAAGACTGTGTGGGCAGTGTTAAAACCTTTACCCATCCTTGTTACATACCCTGTGTGGCCGAGAGACTGACTTCTCTCCATCTCTACTTAAGACATGAGGATGGGACGACCCCCTCACTCGATAACGGTCAGAGCTACGCTACAGTCCACGTGAGACATACGGTGAGATAAAAGCATGGGTCTGGTTCCGATTGGGATTCAGGTACAGGCCTGGAAGAAGGGAGTGAACGAGTCTAGCAATGATGAAAGCAAGCAAAGAGTGATCGTTCCTGGCATGGCTGGAGAGCAGTTCCATGTGGTTAAAACGCCCTCTGTGAGTCAAAAGACAAGCAAGGTGCATGCCACAAAGTCCCTGAAGCAGGAGCTGGGTTCACCTGTCAGGGAGAATCTAGACAGGGTGAAAGAAAGGGAGAAGATGGGAGATGGGATCCAAACAGCATCACAGGTATCCTTTGACGTGGCTGCAGTGAGTGAGAAGGGTCGTCGTAAGGATTCTGGGAACAAGAAGAAAAAGGCTGGAAGTAGAACTGCCAATGCTAAAAAGACTATTAAAAGGTTAAGTACAGCCAGAAGTCGTCAGTCTGGTTCAAGTCGTACGTCTGGAAAGAAGTCCAAGTGATCTATCTGTACTCTACTACACACCTTTACCAAGATGATGAGATACAAACTTGAGAACGTTGAGGAAGGATGTACATCGCGCCTACAAGTTTTCAAACCCCCCCTCATGGAGACTGCTGTGCAAAATCATCATTGTCATCGCATCTACCCCAAGTCAGCCATCTCCCCAGGAGCACCAATCACCTTCAGATTAGATGGTAATTCAGGTGCCTACATTGATGGTTCCAGCTCTAGCATGGTAGTATCGTTGAAGATCCAAAAAGCAGACGGCACAGCAGTTACAGCAGCTGATAAAGTTTCTCTGACCAATCGTCCGCTGTCTTCCATATTTTCACAAGTGGACGTGACCTTCAACGGGAAAAATCTGAATCCAGACGTAGGGTCAAACTACCCCTATAAGTGTTATCTAGACACATTGGTGTTTGAGAACAAAGAATACAAAGAAACGGTCGGGTTGGAGAGTGGATTCTATCCAGACACTGAAGGTTCAGTTGGCACCACAGACCCCACAGCCACAGACAAGGCCAATGCAGGATTGGTTGACAGGTATGAACTGACCAAGGCTGGTAAACTGGTAACCTTTATAGGACCTTTGGGGGTTGACTTTTGGGACAAGTGTGATCATTGGCTACTCGATGGTACCTCAGTGAACTTTGTATTCCATCAGAGTTCGGATCCTTTCAGACTCCTAGCTGCCGCAGATGACCCCAAGTACAAGGTAGTGATAGACTCTATGTACCTTCAAATCTGTTTGATTGAACCTAGACCTGAAGTGGTGATAGTTCATGCTGAAGACCTCAAGGAGAAACACGCCCTCTATGCCTATCCTCGGACCTCAGTGAGGTCGCACATCATTCCAGCAGGAGTAAACCAGTTCAGTATCAACTCGATCCTAGCTGACAGGGTGCCCAGCATAGTGTTGGCCTGTTTCATAGATGCTGGAGCTTACTCGGGAAAGCAGAGTGCTAACAGCTTCCGCTTTCAACATAGTAATTGCAACTACATGTCACTCCAAGTCGGGGGACAGAGCTTCCCTGCTACCCCATATCAACCCGACTTTGAAGAAAAGAGGTTTGCTGAAGTCTTTGCAGCATTTCAACAGATGGCGGGCAACAAGGGCAATGGAATCACCCAGGATGCTTTCCTCCAGGACAACACCATATTCGCCTTCTCCACCCAGCATGACCTAGATGTGAGGAAGCTTCAATTCTCCACCATCCGCAAAGCCTCGACACGCTTAGAGATGAAATTCTCAAAGAACCTGGCCTCTCCTATGATCTGCTTACTCTACATGGTTTCCCCAGGGGCCTATAAAATATCTCAAGCTAGGGAGGTGACAGTGGAATATTAATAGAGACAAAAGACAACATATACAACCATCAACTGATTTATTAAATGTGCTGACCGTAATTGTATGTTGATATCCATTCGAATGACAAGGATTCATTGTGTGTAGACCCTTGGGACAAGCCCCAAGTATAGGTTCAGTTATTGTTATTTAGAGTAGACAGTAGTCTTGCATGTAGTATGAATAATCATGTAACCTTATGTTTTGAAAAAAGGTTCAAATGACAATGATTTATTGTGTGTAGACCCTTGGGACAAGCCCCAAGTATAGGTTCAATTATTGTTATCTAGAGTAGACAGTAGTCTTGCATATAGTATGAATAATCATGTAACCTTATGCTTTAAAATAAAGGTATCATACCAAAAAATTTTGTGTCTGTTGTTATATCATGTTATGATATACTCACCTTAGCAGTGTCAGAGTTGGGTGACTGTGTGAGAGTCATGTCCCTCATCTCGTATACCGACTCCGTGGCTCTCTGTGGTGAATCTGTGGCACAGGGTGTCTTTGCCTGCCTCCTCCGTCCAAATCGTCTGCCACAAATGCATACGGCCACTCGCCTGAGAACTGTTCTCAACGCTTTCCATCTCAAAACCTGACCGACCCGCTGCAATCCCTTCTCCGCATCTGGTGTAACATCCTCGGGGCTGACACGTGCTGTAAATAAAATTATGAATGAATTAGGTTTGGATTACAATGAGACATTACAGATTTAAATAACATACTTGAGCTTCAGGCATAAAGCAGATATCAGGCAGTGTTATAATAACCATGCAGTTCAGCTTTTAGACCTACATTCTATACCACACACAATCAAGCCAAGCGACAAGGCAGGGAGAACTACAGTAAGGGAGAATGCACTATTGATAATGAAAGAGGGGACCAAAAGCTTTCAGGCAGCATCAAGACACTTACAAGATGCACGGCCATGCAATAAATACCGGCAGGGGCAGCAGGTGTAAAATCCAATGACCACCACCACCAAAAAGAGGATCCCGGCCAACACCCATCCGGACGTGAGGAGTGCAGTGTCCTCATACCTCAGGTAAGTAGAGTCTGTGGTGTTGAGGACTGGTGCGCTGGTAGTCACAGGTACCTCTGTAAGGGCAAATTCAATATGATTAATTGGGTCATTGCTATAAAAATCTTTACATAAAAGTACAAGACTGACAATGATCATGATTTCCTACACTGTATATATACTGTAATACCAGCAACACTGATACATTTTTTAGAAACTGTCCACAATAAATCTGTTCTCACCAGTCCAAGTGTGTGTGTCTGTGGAGGCTTGGACTGTGGAGGGTACATCTGTGTAAGGCAAGACGGTGTTGATATCAGTGGACGGGCAGTCAGACAGGATTAGAATGTTTGATCTCATTTGTTTCAGGACATTGATGAGATCACAGGGCATTGGTACACGGCCGTTCCTGATATCAACCTTTGTCAGGGAAGGGAATAATCCTATGAACTCCCATAACTTGGTGACACTCAACACAGACTCCTGGAGGTCTGCAGACTGTGGCGGGCTAATTCTGAGAGGTGATGACCCCTTTGACATTCGTCCTGGTAGAACCGTAGTCTTGCGACAGATTACAATGCGTGGCAGGCAACTGCAGTTAGGAGCATCTGGGCATCTATCGGCTGCACACATCACCCAGACTGCAGCGAACACCAACAGGAGTCTCGCAATCTCCATCATTCCTAAAAAATATGAAAGCATAATTAAGTATACCAGTCTGCACAGTTGATTATTTATAGTGTTTTTACTGTTTCTCTACTATGAGGGCATACCAATTCACACTCAGGGAAGGACTCACTTTTGATATATCATAACTACAATGACATGTACACTGCTCTCTGATTGGGTGATGGGTCTCGAAAATCATACTGTGATTGGCTGATGGCACATAAGAACTTTTTGAAAAGGTACATTTCAATGCCTGCAGAGCACACTCGAGAGCTGGAGTTTAGAGAGAGCAGTCGCATAGTGTGAACCCTATTATCATACCATGGCTCAAGATAACATGAATGAAACCATGTCGGAATTGTCAATCACAAAGGCTCTACAAGAAGAGGTAGAGCTCATGGACACTCTCTCCCACAAGGTGGTAAGTAAACATGTTTATCATTCTCTCCTCACCATCCTCTACCAGTGACTACCACTGCAGGCACATGAGTTGTACATTTATTACCCCTGATCATACTCTTAGTTCACTTTGACAGTGTTGAATCATGTGAAAGAGACATGAGCAAGTAAGCAGCATTTTTTCTTCTTTTCTTTAAGGTGACTGATGATACATGTGTTGCTGAAGGGACCAGATCTGTGGTTACCCAGAATGCCCCCAAGGACCCCAGGCTGCATAACAGGGGTAGCCACACCCTTCTTGATATTTCTGAGTCTTACACTAAAGATACCACACTGGGGATGATTCAAGGATTGGATGAAATACCAGAGGAGATACCAGACTCCATGCCTCTTAGAGAAAACCAATCAAGGATACAACATGACATGGATGTGAGCATTCCCATTGGTAGTGTCCATGCAGGGGATGACTGGCAGAACTATGGGAGAGATCTATACAAGACCATGACTTTCAATCCTGAACTGAATTGGGAACTGGCCCTGAGTCATTTCTCCATTGTGGGACACACAAAGGATGATCTCTGTGGCATCAAACCATTCAGAATGCATGTGGCTATTGATCTCATGAACACAAAGGGAGAAGCTCAGACAATTTACTTCACCAAAATATTGTACCCCCACCCTGGTTGCCTTTTAGATGATTGGATTTTGGAATATACAGAAAAACTAAAGATATATAAAATAGATTCATTCCATGTTAGGGCCCATGCAGAAGGAGTGACATTACCAAATCTGTCAGACTTTACCATCTCAACAGGGGTCATTGCAAGATATGGAAAGTGTGAATCATGTGCTGCATGTGACTTTAAAGACATCATTTTCAGGTAGTGTAGAGACTGTATTTGGAGCATGAATGTACCATCATATTAATCTATGGTAGAAATAAAGATATTGAACAGTGAGTGATTCTTTGTTTTTACTATCTTATTATTGGATAACCTACCAGTCAACTGAAAGTAATATCGTACTTAATGTGCTATGGTGCTGCATGAGTGCATCATGCCGACCCTTTGTGTGAGTATCAAAATGAAAGGTTCAACAGAAATTGCACTTAGCATGATGCACATATGCACTACTATTGAGTGATTCTCATTCAGCTGCATTCATGTATCATATCAATGTTAGGGGTATTCATCACTTATCAATAGGAGGTGGTGGGGGGGGGTAAAAATTGTTATCAACCCCCCCCCCCCCACCACCCCCCAATGATAAATGATGATCATTCCCTCAGTGGGTGTATCAACATGATATAACCCACAGTGATTAATCATCATAAAGTTCCCATGATGCACTGGTGGCTGACTGACATTTGCTGCTTTGGTACATCATGGCAACCCTTTAGTAGTATACTGTATGCATCACCCCTTGTACCATGATATTGTTCACATATGTAAGTGATTCTCATTTATTGAGTTGATGCATCATGCCAAACTTTTAGGAGAGTAACAATAACATAAATAAATTGATACAAAGGCACATCAGAGCAAAAATGACTCAATTCCACATGATTCATTGACACATACATTCACTACCAATATATACATCAATTCTATCATAACAGGAATTTATTACAATTTTACCAAAATTTTCACAAAGCATCATACTCTTATACCCTGTACATGGCCCTGAGATAACACAAAGGGGTATACTCCACTGGCAGATATGCAAAACCCATGACCTGCATCTTCACCCTGTGAACTCTGCTAGGCATCACCCCCACCCCCCACCATGGGATGGGTTCCAATACATACCCCCCCCACACACACACACACACACACTTCCACCATGCCTCATCCCTCCCATAATGCTAAGATATTTTGCACCCCCTCTCCTCTGAGACCCATAAAAAGCTGAGTGAGGAGAAGCCCTTCCTGCACAATTCTCAAAGCACCCCCAGGAGCAAGGAGCTATAAGCAGATATTCATCATGTCCAACAACCAGGACCACCAGGAGGAGCAGGGCTCCCAATCCCAAGAACCATTTGACTGGTTCTTTAGGGATGGTTCTCTAATCATTGACCCCAGAAAGGAGGCTGGGGTCAAAGTAACCACCATGGAGATGACTGACATTGGTCATGACAACATTAAGTAAGTACATTTTTTCTTTGATCACTCATTTAAGCAACTTAGAATAGGAGTTGAGAGCTAAACTTTACATTTTCTGAATGCTGAGATCGTCGTCGTTCATGTGCAGCGCGCGCTCGTCCCCGTCTTAACAAAGAGACACGCCGAACCCAGCGGCAAAGTTTTCCGGCGCTCGGTCAACGTATCGGGCGCACGCTGGTCTCCGTCTTAACAGAGAGAATCGTCTAAACCAGCGGCAAAGTTTTCCGCCGCCCGGTCAACGTACCGGGCGCGCACTTGTCTCCGTCTTAACAGAGAGACACGCCGAACCCAGCGGCAAAGTTTTCCGCCGCTGGTCTCCGTCTTAACAGAGAGAATCGTCTAAACCAGCGGCAAAGTTTTCCGCCGCCCGGTCAACGTACCGGGCGCGCACTTGTCTCCGTCTTAACAGAGAGACACGCCGAACCCAGCGGCAAAGTTTTCCGCCGCTGGTCTCCGTCTTAACAGAGAGAATCGTCTAAACCAGCGGCAAAGTTTTCCGCCGCCCGGTCAACGTACCGGGCGCGCACTCGTCTCCGTCTTAACAAAGAGACACGCCGAAACCAGCGGCAGAGTTTTCCGCCGCCCGGTCAACGTACCGGGCTCGTGCTCATCTCCGTCAAGATGATGGTTGCAGTCGTGTTAGAAAACATCCCCTTCATATAACTAAGATTTATTATGTGACTGTCAATGTCTAGTTAATCTGGATCAGTTTGTTGTCAATAGAAATTATGGCTTCACGCAAACACCATAATTAGCCCAGGGGGGGGGGGGGTCAAACAGAGGTCAGGTAGAAAAAGATGCATGTGACGCTATGTTGCGTGTGTCAGGTTAGCTGGTTGTGTAGGGGGGGGGTAAAATTGGGGTTATTCAGGGTTTAATTATGGCGCGAAAGTCGCGTCGCCTGGCTGGTGTCCATCTAACCGCGTCCGCATCCCTAGGGCAGCATCTGCCGTGTCCCCCACGCGTCCCCTATTGTCAGCGTGCATCTACTGTCGTGTGTTAATAGAAAAGGGGGAGGGGCTGTTGCACACAGGGTTGGGAACTTGTCACCTCCCTCCCTGCCTCTACTGTAGGCAAAGTGGGACCAAACCATGGGGGGGGGAGGTATCTCTCCTCTCCTCCTCTCCTACTGTCCCTGTCCCTCCACATATTCCCTGACATTGTGTCTGTCTCATGGTTGATATATGAAAAGTGGTATGAGAAATGATATTAAAACCTACCTCTTCTTTTTATCCTTGGTGTGTATCCTGAGGGAGTAGTCTGTTCTGATGCTGGTGTAGCCTCTTAATGAGTGAATCTCCAAGGGAGGGGTGGATCAGGAATGCCATTTTATGAGGACATTAGGTTTCATGTTTACACCTATCTGTATACCATCTGTCTAAGACATGTGTTCTACTCTAAACAGTGTGACTATCTAGACCTATATCAAGACTGAATAAAACACAGCATGGATCTATGTACTGTAACACTCTCAGTGTATGCTATTGGTTTGGTGTATTATGTATAAGGTCAGCATGATTCACCAATGTAACATAGGTTTTATGATGCAGTCTTTTCCTATTTCTTCTGAGATAATGTTCCAAGCTGTCAATCAAGAAATGTATGAAATGTCAATAGAGTAATAGTGAGTAACCCATCAGGAGGCCGTTTCACCGCATTTATTACGCGTGAAATACATGTTTAGGAAGTGGTCATTATTTATCAATGGGGGGGGGGGCTAAAAATTTTACACCCCCCCCCGTTGATAAATAATGACCACTCCCTTATTGTAATAAATGCGGTATACGACCTTCAGGGTTGGTATGTCCCTGTTGAATTACTCACTAGTTCCATGTTCCAGTATGATGGTAGGAGGGGAAAAAATACATGGACCCTTATTCTTTTCTCTTTTTCTTTCAACAGCCATGCCATCAGGGACTTCAAATCTTTGATGAGCTTGATGACCCTCCTATGTGTGAAGATCTTCCCCCAGGAGGAAGCCTCCCTCTTAAAGGAGGGAGTCGAAATGATGCACCAAGTCTTTAAACGCTTGGTAGGAGGAGCATCAATGCTCAGGGGTACCTTGCAGGCATATGCCACCAACAAGGCAACAGTCTACCCCGGTGTGTCTCTGCTGGATGATTTCAGGAGTCACACCGAGGTGTACTTACCATTGTTTGACAACTTCATGGAGAAAGCCGGCGAAGTGTTGCGTGATCGAGAGCACCCACATCCTGCTGCCTCCAACCCTGCCGACCCTGAAGTTGCCACAATCTCCGATGACCAACCCTCCGACAGGTAAGAATATCAGAATTAAATATGAACCCCTCCCCCCATAAATGACATAGAATGATTTGCTATGGGTAGTGTAGTGTGCATTTGCATTTATATACATTGATACATTACATGATAAAATAAATAAATAAATAAAAAATCCATAACTGATGATTTTTATTTATGTGCTTTTTGACAGAACCCAATCCAGTGTGAACACCCAGCAGTCATCTGATGGAGGGATGTCCCCTGACATCATACCCCCTACACAGGAAACAGACAGGTAAGAAATGTTATACTTCATTCTCCTTTACTTTTTCCAGTTGATTAGTGAAACTATTGGTTTATAATTGGATCACTGAAAGCATTTTTCCCCACATGTGTCACCTCATATAAATGCAGCATGGTCTAGAATTTGAATCTGTACTTTTCTGAACTATTTTGAAGGGTGTCTCAAAGATGATCAATGAACTATGAAGATATCACACCTCCTGAAGAAGCATATGTCTCTTGGAATAATAATACATGATATTAAAAAGGTAAACAGAGTGCATTCCCCTTTAAATATTCAGGACTATCTATTGTAAAACATAGGTTAAAAAGAAAATTCTCTACAATTTTTCTTGTTTTTTGCTTAATTACAGAAACACCATGAGGGGAAGGCTGGTGATGAGGATCAATCGGCGTACTTCATCCATTATATCATCCCCATCAACTGCACCATCTTCTTCTTCCTCCTCTGACTCTGACTCTGACTCTGACTATCCCCCATCAAATCCTTCCCGACCCATTGGCACCCTCAGGCATCGCCCCTACTCCACAAAACCCAAAACCAGATCCCCCTACCAATCACCACTGATTAGGCCTTCCCCTCCATCTATACACTCCCCTGAAAATGTGGTATGCACTTTGGAACCCACCCCACCCCAGGGGGTTGATGTAGACAACTTATTAGATTTAACCCCCCGCACCATGACAAGAGTCATGGACCAGACCCGCCCAAACTCCCCCAAAATCATAGATGAACCCTCCACAAAACACTCGAAAAAAAGAAAAGACCTTAGCACAAAGGGAAAAGGAAAGAAAACAAAAAGAGTCCATGAAGCGTCCCCTCCCCCTCGACCCCTGATAAGACCCTGCTCTGTTGCCCTGACACATCTCCCGCCTCAAACCGCTACTTCTTCCTACCATCCAACCCCTGCTGACATTGAGCCCTCATCCCCTGATCTATTCCAGACATACGAGTGTAAATATTGTGGTACAGAGAGGGTCACAGAATCAATGGTGAAACGTCATGAGCTTAAATGCCCCTTGCGCCCTGAGGAGCCCCAGCCCTCCACCTCCGGGGTGGACGAGCCCCAGCCCTCCACCTCCGGGGCTGAAGAGCTTCAGGCTGATCCCTCCCAGGCTGAGGAGCCCCAACCCTCCACCTCCAGGGCTGAGGAGCCCCAGTCTGACCCTTCCCAGGTTGAGGAGCCCCAGTCTGTCCCCTCCCAGGCCGAGGAACCCCAGTCTGACTGCTCCCAGGCCGAGGAACCCCAGCCTGACCCCTCCCAGGCTGAGGAGCCCCAGTCTGACCGCTCTCAGGCTGAGGAACCCCAGTCTGACTGCTCCCAGGCCGAGGAACCCCAGCCTGACCCCTCCCAGGCTGAGGCTCCACAACCTGAATCAAGCAACGACCACAGTACTATAGCATACTCAATTGCTTCTGGGACCCCATCCCCATCATCAGGGGTCAAGTCCCCCTCCTCTGAGTCGGGATCATCACCCTCTGATGGATCCTCCTTCTTTGGTTTCAGCCCCTCCTCCTCCTTCCCATTTGATTCCTCTAATCCACTCTCTGACTCAACTCCCTCACCCTCATGCTATAATGAGGAGGAGGAACTATCATTCTCTGACATGGATGGTGATTTCGTCAATGAAAATCTTATGTCGATTCTAAACTTTATAATCCAAAATATACCCTTACCTGAAGTTGATGAAGAAGTATAATAAGATGAAATATACATTGATATCACTGTAGAAATTCTAGTATTTTAGCAATTATATTTGTAGATATTAAAATGATTCATCATTGAACTCAAGTGTTTTGTATTCTCTCCTGATTCCTATTGAATAATCACAAAAATTGAAACAAAGACAATATTAGCTATATCTATTTTATTACAAATCAGTTTACAAGGTCATTTATGAATTGATATGTCATCACTAGCAGGTACATGCTATATAAAATGATTCATCTCAACACTTCAACACAAAGGTTTACACTGAAATCGGTTGACACACATATATGACAATAACCATGTTGACAACTACTCTACACATCTATAGACAGTTCAGTGAAATGTATTAATTGAAAGTCGATCCAGTACATATGTCAGTGTATTCAGATTGGCATCATCAACCTCAAGCTGACACCACTTGATAAGCATAGCAGTAGCTTGCATCACACAACTACTGTCTTCATTTTCCATAGCTATGGCTTCTATTTCCCAGTATGTGAAACCTAACAAAGGGGCAACACTTTTCCAGGCCGGCGCAAAATGTGAAGCAATTCTATAACAGTCTTCAAATTTCCTCCATGGATACCTATGCTCTGCTGCTTTATAGCCCCTCTCGGAGTCATCATCAAGTACACTGGTGTCTGGCTCATTCAAGGTAGTCCCATCTCCAGCCCTGGAATGACACATGAGACCTACTATCATTCAGCATGATCAAATTTTTCAAGTTCAGTCAGGTGCATGATAAGCAATACACACTATCTCCAATGAAATATGTATATCTTAACCATACTAGAAATCTTTAACATATATTTGTATTGTCTGGTTGTCTATCATCTGGAGGCTCAGCCATGATCAAAGTATAAAGGACCTAATCCCAGATCATAAACATATCAATGTTTCACCTCAGAGGTAATAAGTCCAGTAATATAATCAAAGTGTAAAGGATCTAATCCCTGATCATCAAAGGAGTAATGTTCCACCTCAGGGGTAATAAGTCCAGTAGTGTAGTATCTCCACCAGTACACAAGTTCAATATGAGGTCATGTCAGGTACATGATTCCATAAATACACTATTCCTCCCACCCCTTTCAATAATAGTCACTCCTACTCCCTGCCACCCCTTATTTGCTCAACTGAACTCACCTACCCACCCCCACCCAATCAGCAAGCAGAATTCGAATGGAGGTCAGCACACACTGGAATGTAGGCCACCTACCCCAGGACAAGCCAGCACCTGCCTCCAGCCACGGCCATCTTGGATTTCCAACTCCATACATTTACAGTCTACACTCTTTTGTTCATTACTCAATGAATTATGAACTAATCAACTTGAAAACATACATGCACATGTATACACATAGATTGCATCATACCACAAAACTATAGGTAATTCCATGCAGTCAATGCGTTCCCACAGATGGTTTTAACATTCTGATATCTCACCAAAACACCCAAAAATTACCCGACTTTGGACCACTAAATTCACTATTCATTTTAATATTCCCCCAAATATTATTGCACATTCTGATAGCTCAACATTTTCCCTACACATACATAGCTGAATCAAATCCAAACTCCCAATCCTTCACCTCAAAACTTGCCCTTAACCAAACTATGTCATTGTGTCTCACACCTCCACTTGCTCCGGAGTAAGCTCCCTGTCATAGACAGGCTTAATATTGAAAGGAAAGTCATCCATCGTAGCAGCCATGTTTGACTCAGAGGTGGGAACGCAACTGAAAAGGAACTGGCTTGTGCCGGTTATTTTGAGAACAGGAATAACCACCCTTCCCTGTAGCCGCTGGACCTGCAATGGTGGTGCAATACTCCTGGCACAATTCTCTTTGTGTTATCCGATGAACACATGAGTGATCACGTGAGCACAACCATCCAATCAGCTAGCAGCATTCGAGGCTACCCCACGCGTGAATGTAGGCCACCTACCCCAGGACAAGCCAGCACCTGCCTCCAGCCACGGCCATCTTGGATTTCCAACTCCATACATTTACAGTCTACACTCATTTGTTCATTACTCGATTGATTTTGAACTAATCAACTTAAAAACATACATGCACATATATTCACATAGAATGTGTCATACCCCAAAACCATAGGTAATTCCATGCAGTCAATGCGTTCCCACAGATGGTTTTAACATTCTGATATCTCACCAAAACACCCAAAAATTACCCGACTTTGGACCACTAATTTCACTATTCATTTTAATATTCCCCCAAATATTATTGCACATTCTGATAGCTCAACATTTTCCCTACACATACATAGCTGAATCAAATCCAAACTCCCAATCCTTCACCTCAAAACTTGCCCTTAACCAAACTATGTCATTGTGTCTCACACTATACTACTAGCAGATGTCAGAAATGTTTCAGGGACCAGAAACGTTTATTTTACCTCGAGATGGCAGAAAAGTTTGAGAGACTAGAAAGTTCATTTCACCAGTAGATGTCAGAAATCTTTCGGGGACCAGAAACGTTTATTTCACCACTAGATGGCAGAAAAGTTTTAGAGACCAGTAAAGTTAATTTTACCAGTACATGTCAGAAATGTTTCAGGGACCAAAAATGTTTATTTCACGACGAGACGGAAGAAAAGTATTAGAGACCAGAAATGTCTATTTCACCAGTGAAGGTTAGAAATTTTTCAGGGATTAGAAATGTCTTTTTTTTTACTAAATGTCAGAAAATAAGAGACCTGAAATTGGTGAAACGGATATTTTTAATCACAGAGCAATTTCTGATCTCAGAGCTATTTCTGATCTCAGACATATTTCTGATTTTAAAGAAGTTTTTGATCTCAGAGAAGTTTCTGCTATATATAGTGGTTAAATTGAACATTTCTTGTTCCTGAAAGATTTTTGACTAGCAGAACCTACTCTGAGATCAAAAACTTCTCTGAGACAAGAAATATCTTTGAGATCAGAAATGTTTAGTTTAACCACATAATAACAGAAACTTTTTAGAGACCAGAAATGTTTATTTTACCACTAAATGGTAGAAATGTCTCAAGGATCAAAAATCCTTAAATTAACCATCAGACGATAGAAACTTTTAGACACCAAAAGATACTAGAAATGTTTATTTCACTTCTTGATGTTAGAAATCTTACAGAAACAAGAAATGTTCAGTTCAACCACTAGGTGGCAGAAACTTTTCAGAGACCAAAAATTTTTATTTCACCACTAGATGGCAGAAATGTTCTAAGACTTAGAAATGCTCGAATCAACCACTATATGACAGAAACTTTTCAGAGACCAGAAATTTTTGTTTCACCGCTAGATGTTAGAAATGTTTGAGGGACAAGAAATGTTCAGTTCAACCACTAGGTGGCAGAAACTTTTCAGAGACCAAAAATTTTTATTTCACCACTAGATGGCAGAAACGTTCTAAGACTTAGAAATGCTCGAATCAACCACTATATGACAGAAACTTTTCAGAGACCAGAAATTTTTGTTTCACCGCTAGATGTTAGAAATGTTTGAGGGACAAGAAATGTTCAGTTCAGCCACTAGGTGACAGAAACTTTTCAGTGACCAAAAATGATTATTTTACCCCTAGATGGCAAAAATGTTTCAAGAATTAGAAATGCTCAAATCAACCATCATATGTCTGAAACTTTTCAGAGACCAGAAATTTTTCTTTCACCGCTAGATATTAGAAATGTTTGAGGGACAAGAAATGTTCAGTTCAGCCACTAGGTGGCAGAAACTTTTCAGTGACCAAAAATGTTTATTTGACCACTAGATGGCAAAAATGTTTCAAGAATTAGAAATGCTCAAATAAACCACCATATGTCTGAAACCTTTCAGAGACCAGAAATTTTTCTTTCACCACTAGATATTAGAAATGTTTGAGGGACAAGAAATGTTCAGTTCAGCCACTAGGTGACAGAAACTTTTCAGTGTCCAAAATGTTATTTCACCACTAGATGGGAGAAATGTTTCAAGAATTAGAAATACTCAAATCAACCACCAGATGACAGAAACTTTGCAGAGACCTGGTATGTTTGTTTCATTGTTAGACGGTAGAAATGTTTTAAGGACAAGAAATGTCCAGTTTTACCACTCAGTGTTAGAAACCTTTTAGTTTAGTTTAACCATAAGGTATCAGATACTTTTCAGTTAAGAGATATGTTTGTTTCACCTCTAGACATCAGAAATGTTTCAGTGATCAGAGACGCTCAGTATGAACGCTAGGTAGCAGGAAGGAAAACTCTTTGAGGTTCTGGATGAGGAAGGGCTGCACTAAACTTTAACAGGCTCCTCCTGGCCTGTCAGAACGAGGTCTCCTTTATTTTTAATTAGCAAAAGAGATATAAGAAAGAAAGTTCATTGTCTTTAATTTTGAAGTTAAAATGGCTCTTTCTTCTCCTTTTTTTGTCAATTTACCTTCTAACATGATTCATCCGTCTCGAGAAAATAAGATCAGTTCTTTCTATGTAAAGCTTCCTACTACTTTGCTTCTTCAGGGAGCATGGGAAGTAGCGTTAGTGGAAGTCAACATTCCTGTCTCATGGTATAACTTTCCAGAAATACCAGAAAAAAATCGAACTATAATAGCAGAGAGAATTGATTTTAAGCTTAAAACAGATGAAGAAAAAATAACATCTTTAGATGAAATAGACATAAAGAAAAGATATGTCGTGCAAAGGATTCCTTACGGTAATTATACAAGATCAGATAGTTTAATAAGATGTATTAATTTAGCCTTGAAAAAAATTGATGTATACTCAGACGAAGAACTTTACAGAAACAGCAGAGAACCATATATGAAAACAGAACTTCAAATCTTGAAACCTATATTGAAAGTAGGCAGAGGAGACAGAGTAACTATGTCTAAATATTTATGCAGTATTTTACGATTGGATACAGCAAACGAGGCTGAGATAAATGACGACAAAGTAGTGAGTTTCACAGGTCTTCCCTTAAGGACCTTGTTAGATTTTCAAGTTTTAATGAGCACAAAAGAAAGGTACAAGCATTATAAATATTTCAAAGCAGGAGGAGTCCCAAATTTGCATCATGTTTCGTCTAACATTTACATATACACAGACATTGTATCTAATGAAGTAGTAGGAGATGTTCAAATGCCACTTCTGAGAACTATACGTTGCAGTGAAAAATTTGGAGACGACATAAAAGAAGTCTTCGTTAATCCTTACTACAAAAGACTCAGAAGAAATGAAATTCAGGAGATACATATTAAAATATGTGACGATCAAGGGGAACTCGTGAAATTTGAGTATGGAACTGTTTTTATAGTTCTTCATTTTCGACCTTTAAAATCAAGATTTAAAGATTAAGAGAGAAGATTTCTTTAAAATGAAACGTCAGAAAGCTTTCAAGAATTTAATAGTTGAATATGATTTAGTTCCTGTAGCTTACAAATATGACATTGATTTATTCCTTTTGAAGAAATTGAAGAAAATAAAAAGGATATTGAAGCATAAAAAGAAAAAAGAAGGAGAAATAAAATTTCAGTTAGCTTTGTGTACAGTTTTAGGAAAATATAACTTGGAGACAAGTGAATACTTTGAAATAAGGACATGGTTTAAAAGCTCTATGCAAGTCAGCTTTGACTCACACAACATAGAAGAATTAATAAGAGACTCTTTTTCTGTAATTTTAGGCTTCTTCGATGCTTTTTTACATATGGGCTCAGGATGGTTCTTAAAGAAAATTAAAGTTTTGCGTTTGTCTGTTTTCAAGTATAATCCTTTTGGAGGTCAAAAAAAAGAAACTAGTGAGGAAATTATCAGAAAGAAGAGATCAGTCCTTGACGTTAAAGGCAGTGGAAATAAGTGCTTCATATATTCAGTGCTAGCAGGTCTTCATAAGTTGACTGAAAATGCTAATATAGCTCAGTCTTATGATGTTTATTTAGACGAATTAAATCTTTCTTTCCTTTCCTTTCCTGTTAAACTAAGTGAAATACCTAAATTCGAAACAAAGAACAACGTAACTATAAATGTGTTTGGTATGTTAGAGAAAAAAAGCGAGCCGTTCCCTATGTATATTTCTGTCCTTTCTTCACCTCTGGCAGAAGGACGACATGTAGATTTATTGTTGCTGAATGATCATTTTTATCTGATAAGAAACTTACATAAATTTATTAGACCTTTCTTCTGGAAAAAAACTAGGTTTTTTTGTTATAAATGCTTAATTTCTTTTTGCTCTAAAATTCGATATGAAAAACATGTAAGCAATGACTGTCAGAAAAATGTATATACTGGTCAAGGTTACTCTACTCCTTCTGAAGGAAGTACTTTGAAATTCACTGAGCATAAGTATCAAGTTAAAAGTCCTTTTGTTATATATGCTGACTTCGAATGCTACAATCAAACTATACAAAAAATACATAAAGGTAAATCTTTTTGTTCTAAAGAGCACAAACTTAATGCTTTTGGTGCAATAATGGTATCGAAATATGACAAATACAGTCAAGATCCTTTCATCTACGTAGGGAAAAATGTAATAAAAAAATTTACATCCTACTTATATAAAAAAAGAGCAGAAATTTCATACATTTTAGACCACAAAAGGAAACCTTTGTCGTTGTCTCCTAAAGATATTTCACGTATTATAAAGCAAAAATATTGTTACATCTGTGGAATATCTTTCACAAAAAAAGGTATGAAAAAAGTTTTAGATCATGCTCATCTAGGACAAGAAGGAAAAGGCAGGGACTTGAATTATGCTTGCAATCGATGCAATCTAACTTATACCAGTCTTAGAATGGACAAACTGAAAATACCTATTGTAATACATAACAGCATGAACTATGACACTCATTTTCTTATTCAAAAACTGTACAAGTATATAGGAAATAAAACTATATCAGTTATAGCTAAGTCTTCTGAAAAATTTTTGACTTTAAGTTTTGAGAACTTTAAAATTTTAGATTCTTTTCAATTCTTACCCACTTCTCTTTCTAAACTTGCTGAACTCTTGCATGAAAAAGGTTTGAAAGATTTCATTCAGACTAAGAAACACATTGCAGACAAGAATCTTATTCCTTTCATGATAAGAAAAGGAGTCATGTGCTATGATTATATCGACTCATGGTCAGTTCTGAAAGAAAAAAAATTTCCAACTAAAGACAAATTTTATTCTTCTTTAACTAAGAAAGACATAACAAACAAAGAATATGATCATGCTGTTCATATGTTCGAAGCATTACAATGTAAAAATATAGAAGACTACTTAAAAGCTTACTTAAAAATAGATGTGTTACTTTTATGTGATATATTTGAGTCTTTCAGAGAAAAGACATTAAATTATTACAGTTTAGATCCTGCACATTTTTTAACTGCACCTAGTTTAAGTTATCAAGCTATGCTGAAACATACAGGAGTAGAATTGGAACTGCTATCAGACATAGAAATGTATAACTTTATAGAAAGCGGGATAAGAGGTGGAATAACTAATGTGTCTAGGAGACATGCAGAAGTGAAAGATTCAGACGAAGTGATTTTATATATAGACTGCAATAATTTATATGGTAAATGTTTAGCAGACTTCTTACCACATTCCAAATTCAAGTGGCTCAGTCTTAAGCAAATACGAGAATTGAAAATAGAAAATGTCCCAGACAAAAATGAAACTGGCTATATCTTAGAAGTCAATTTAGATTATCCTGAAGAAATCCATGACATGCATAATGATTTCCCTGTAGCTCCTGAAAAAATAGCAGTTACAGAAGAATTGTCTCCATATGCTAAAATTATATTGAAAGAAAGTAAAACATCTTACAAGAAAGGAGGAAAGAAGCTCATATGTAATCTGAAAAGTAAACTTAATTATATTGTTCATTATCGCAACCTTAAATTGTATCTTAGTCTAGGTTTAAAAATAAGTAAAATACATAGAGTTTTAAGTTTTTATCAGAAAGACTGGATGAAATCATACATTCTATTTAACAACAAAGAAAGAACTTTAGCTACTTCTGCTTTCATGAAAGCATTTTTTAAGCTAATGAATAACACAACTTTTGGGAAAACTATGGAAAATGTCAAGAAAAGAACCTGCATGAAATTAACTTCAGATGCCACAGTCACTGAAAATCTTATAAAGAAACCTACTTTTAAGTCTCTTCATGTTTTTCAAAGAGACTTTGTAGGTATCCAAAACAGCAAAGAAAACCTTCTCCTGGACAAACCTATGTACATAGGCTTTTCAGTTCTAGAATTATCTAAATTATGGATGTTTAACTTCCATTATAATGTCATGCTGCCTAAATTCAAAGACACATCTATACAGCTTTTATATACAGACACTGATTCTCTGATATATTACATCAAAGATCCTGTTTACGTAGCAAAAATAAAAAGCATGAATAATTTTTTTGATTTCTCTAATTTACCTGAAAGTCATATGTTATATGACAAGTCAAATAAAGCAGTCTTAGGCAAATTCAAAGATGAAGTAGCAGGGAAAAAGATAAAAGAATTTATCGCTCTCAGACCTAAAATGTATTCAATTTTATTTGAAGAAGGGAAAGAAGAAGAAAAGGTGAAAGGAGTTAAGAAATGTAGCATAGAACAAATGAGACATGAAGACTTCAAACAGACTTTACTCGAAAATAAGATTAAGCAAGCAGAATTTAATAACATAAGAAGTATAAATCATAAAGTTTATACTATGTCACAAAGAAAAGTATCTCTTTCCCCTTTCGAAGATAAAAGATATCTAAGGAGAGGAGGAATAAAGTCTTTCGCTTATGGTCACTACAAAATACCTCCTGCTAAGAGAAAAAAAATCTTTTCTCTTCTGAACATTCCATGCAAGAGAATTAAAGTCAGTGAGATAGAAGGAGCTGAAGACTCTAAGCAAAGACTTGTGAGATCAACACCTTGAAAAACCTGAAAATGAATAAGTCAGGCAAGCATCCTACCATTGCTTTTGGGAAAAGAAAACACATAGACATAAGTAAATTCAATGGAAAAATTTATTTGCATTTCAACGACTTAATCAAAGACAAGAGTATTTCTCTATCCAAGGAAGAGTATGACTTGCTGTTCAAGCTAAGAAACAAAATAAACAAGAAAATAGAAGAAGTCAAAAAAGTAGGTGAGGGGACCAAGGGAGAAAAAAGAAACAAAAAGAAAAGAAAATCTCCCAGCGACAGTAGCAGTGAAGACGATAACATGGCCACAAGTGACAGTGAAAGTGACTGAAAATAAACCTGAGATAAGCTTAACTCGTATGTGTTCAAGCATCTTACCTTCTATTTATCAACTGTGCTAGCAAATAATCTTCAGACGTAAAGTCAAACAAGCTTTCAATTCTTAGGAAACCTGCAACCGCTACCTGCACTTTTACAAAATGAAATGTGAATATTGCGGAAGAAAGGGGAAGATAGTTCAAGACAAAAATATTGTGTAAAATGTGAGCAAGCCATGGTTCAAGAATGCATAAGATGCCACAAACCTTTTCATTCTGGTCATTTCTTCTCATCAGATGAAAATCATTTAAGATACAATTCATGTCACACAAAATATATGAAAGAAAAAATCAGAAACAAAGCCAAGTCGTCTAAGCTCGTTGACGCAAGAAGCAGTGAGTCAGATGTAACAAGCTCAGAAGAATCAGAAGAAGAGAAAGCAACTTCATCACCCGTCGCAGAAAGTGAAAATGAAAATCAACCAAAGAACAAGAGAAGAAGAGTCACTCTCACCAATGAAGAAGAAGGTCTTAGAAAGGAAGATGAAAAAGACCTCAAGAAAGGCAAGAAAAAAAATGTTTCTTCTGCTTCAAGAGAACAAAAAGTTCCAGTCAAGAGAGCAGCTACAAAGAAAACTTTGCTGAAATCAGAAGCAGTGAAATCTGATACGATAAAGACGGCAGGGGCAAACGTTCACTACTTTAAACTACCTGAAGGTTATGTCCCTGTGTTCACTAATATTAATGCTTTGGAATAAGCTAAAATTCCATTTTTTATTTTGTTTCACGGATAACCGGAAACTTAGAACATGTGGCTTAGTTTTGTGAGCAGGGTCCTTAGCGGACTGCACTAATAAAAGGCTGTGGTTTCAACTCAGGTCACATGTTATCATGACATTACTAATGACTTTCCTTGCACAGAAATGGAGTTAAATCACATGATTATATGCCTCGTTCTTTAACCTTGTGCTCACGCATCTACCTTTAACTTTAGAACGAAAGCATATCGGATTTCCATTTTATTGCGTACTGGAAAGTCATGTCATTCATTTTCAAGGAAACATATCATTCATTTTCATACAAACATTTCATAACGTGCTAAGATAGTCTATGAAACTTCCTAAGCTGCTTGAATCTTGTACCATTGATACATCTAGCTCTGTCAAACGTTTTGAACTATTTGCTCTTTGAAGTTTTCTTCTTATTTTTTTTTCAATATGAAAAAAGAAGAAACATTAAAGAAAATATATTTTTCACCTTCACATCCAGCGTCTTTTTCATCAGTGATAAAATTATACAAAGCAGCAAAGAAAATAAACAAAGAAATAACCAAGAAAGATGTTGTCTCTTTTCTTCGCAACACAAGAACTTATACTTCACACAAGAAAATAAAGTACAAGTTTCTTCGAAGAAAAACTGTTGTTAAAGGTATAAATGATCAATGGCAAATAGATTTGATCAGTGTTTACAATATAAAAGAAGAAAACGATGGAGTTAAGTATTTGTTAGCCTGCATAGATTGTTTTTCACGCATTGCTTATGTAGAACCTATGCCAGACAAAACTGCAAGCAGTGCTTTAAAAGCATTCAGAAAAATTTTGTTGAAAAGTAAAGTAAAACCTAGATTGATACAATTTGATGAAGGAAGTGAATTCAAAGGTGTTTTCAGGACATTTTTAAAAGAAAATAACATAAAATACTTTAGCACTTCTCAAGACACTAAAAGTGCTATAGTAAAAAAGGTTCAAAGACAAAATATACAAATATCTTACCTATAAAAACAGTCTGAGATATATTGATGTTCTACCAAAATTAGTTCATGGTTACAACCATAGTGAACATAGAACTATAGGAATCAAACCTTCTGCTGTTAATAAGTCAAACGAAAACAAAATATGGTTGAAACAATATGGAAAATATTTATACAGCAAAAAAGCTAAATTACCTTTCAAAGTAGGAGATAAAGTACGTATCAGCAAATACAAGACTATTTTTAGAAGAGGATATTCTTCTCATTGGAAAGAAGAAATATTTCTTGTGGCTCATGTCCTTAGAACGTAGCCTGCAACTTACGTTTTAATAGATAAAAATAAAGAAATATTGAGCGGAAGCTTCTATAAAGAAGAATTAAATAAAGTAGAAGGAAAGTAAAAAAATGGATGATCAAGAATTCCCTTTGTTCAATGCTTGTCTTAGAATACCTTTTTCTATGATAATAGCAGGACCTAGCAACAGTGGAAAAACCACTTTCGTGCACAACTTGCTTGAAAACAGTCATAGAATAATAGAAAAGGAATTAGATTATATCATATGGTGTTACGGACAAACTCCTCCTGAAAAAAAAGACTTAATAGAAGGGAAAAATATAATCTTTTTAAATGGGATTCCTTCATCTTTTGATAAATATATAAAACCTGATTTAAATGGTGTGGTTATTTTAGATGACTTGATGAAAGAATGTAGCAGCAATGCTGAAATAGGAAAACTTTTCACTCAAACTTGCCATCATGAATCACTAAATGTAATATATATTTCTCAAAATTATTATTCTGAAGGTAAAGAAAGACAAAGAGTTAACAGAAATGCAACCTATTTGGTTATTTTCAATTCTCCGTTAGATCAGACCATACCACAAACACTTGGGAGAAAACTTTTACCAAAAAATTATAAGACTTTTGTCAACATTTTCAATGAAGCCACAAGGAAACCTCATTCATATCTTTTCATAGATGGTCATCAAAAAACTCCAGCAGAATATAGACTAAGAAGCAACATATTTGATGTAGGACAAGAAGTATACATTCCTAGTAAAACATAACATATTTTGTACGATGCATGACGTGCTACTTTGTGTGAAAAGTTCATGAGATTAAATAAAAAATATATACCACACATGTGACACTGAGATTTCTTAATAAGTTCTCGCTTTAAAAGAAGAAAAATGCCACCTTCAAAAAAAAAACAAATCACTGAAAAAAAAAGAAATATTTTTAAAAAAAAATCATCTCCTAAGGGAAGAAGAAATCCTTCTTCTAAGAATAAAAAAAGGAACAAGAAAAGAAGTATTAAATCTCCTAGACAACTTGCTTTTCTAACTGTTCTAGGAAACACTAAGAACAAGAAAAAAAGAGATCTCCTCATAGAATATGCAGGGAAAGAAGACTTAGATGCTATATGCCAAATAATACACAACGTTTTAGCAGGAAACATTAGACTGAATTCAGTCTCTTTCTCTAAGCTGAAAAAATACAGGAACACTTTGAGATACCTGATAAACAAACGTGTGAATAATCAAAAGAGGAAATCAACTCTTAAGCAAAAAGGAGGATTTCTTCCTCTTCTCATACCTTTAGCTGTGTCTTTGTTAGGAGGACTAGCAGGAGCTAAAACTTAAAACATGGCTTCTTTTAAAAAAAGTATAGTAATTCCCTTAGCAACATACAAAAAATTATCTTCTGCAGCAAAAAACCCTTCAGTAAAAGAACCAAAGAAAAAAATGGATCCTATCGTTGAAAGACAGAAAGAATTGTTAGCGCAAAGAATGTATAACGTTCAGCCGTATGATGTCCTGAGCACAAATCAAAATATATTAAAAGAAAACCATCTTATGTCTTCTTATCCTCTTAAGAAAGAAATCATAGAACCTGGAATATCTATAAATGAAATTTTATCTCATATCAGACAAGCACAAATACCTTATGTCAAAGAAATTTTAAGAAAAATGAAAGAACTCAATTACTTATGGAACGAACACGGAGAAATTATCATCAGAGGCAAATTGATCAGAAACTCTAATGTGATAAACATAATGAAGTTCTTCTCTAACACGAGCATTAAAGCAGAGCCTATAGGAACAGAAGAAGTTTGGGTCAATCTTTTGAACCATATACCTAGATCATGGTTCCTCAACAAACCAAGGAAAACTAAAAATAAATCTAAGCCTTATACTGTAAGAAAATATCCTTTAGAAAAACAAATGATGGCTGAGAAAAACATTGAAGGAAGTGACTATTCTCTAGGAGCAACAGATGATGAATATTCTGAAGACAATATGATTCATCTATCTTAAAAAGAAAAGATCAACCTCAAGAAAGACCTCATCTTGTCAGGTCTGAAACACATGACACTGAAAGCGTAGACAGCGACATAAATTATCTTTCTGCAGAAGAAAAAGACAAGGAAAAATCTGAAGAAAATAAGATAGGAGAAGCTAGAGGAGGAGAAGGAATTTCTGAAGTTAAAACTATTCCTCCTCTTCGAACAGAAGACGATATTTCCCCTCTTCACTCAGAAGAAGACGAAATTTCCTCTTTAGAAGAGAAAGAAGGCAGTTCATCTTCGCTGAAGAAAACCTCTCCGAAAAATAAATCTAAAGAAGACATTTTCGGAAAAATAAAACCTTATAAACTTAAAAAAAAAAAGTTTGAGACCTCCTTATGAGACTCGAGAAAGAAGAAAAACTCAATCCAACCCAAAGTATTATTCCTCAGAATGGCTGACTGACTGGAAGAAATAATTTGTATTGAGATAAACCTCTTACCTTGAAATCCAGCTGAAGAAATAAATAAATTGTCAATATGTATGCTAATTCAACTCCAGATAACTTTTACCTTAAACATCTTATATCTAGAAGATCTTATCCTAATCTTCAATATGGAAGAGGCCTTGAATATATGGCACCTTTTAAAGGCAGCAGAAATCAAAGAGGTTACGGAATAGGAGGTATCTTAAAAGGACTTTTCAAGACAGTCGTTCCTTTATTGAAACCTGCAATTACATCAGCTGCTAAAGGAATAGGTAAAAGAGCATTAAAAGGTGGAATTAAAGTCGCAAAAAACGTTATACAAGGTGGAAACATTAAGAAAGCTTTAAAGCGTGAAGCTCAAGAAAGTTTAAAAGATTTAAGTAAACAAGCCATGATGCATATAGTTAAAAAGAGGAAAACTAAAACTAAACCTAGAAATAGAGTTTCATCAAAGAGAAGAAATGTGAGAAAGGATATATTTGACTAAAATTAAACTGAGATAAGGTAAAAAAACATAGAAATCAAAGAAAAAAATTTATCAGCTATATAATAAAATTTAATTTTTGAAGAAAACTTGTTAGATCATGATCCGTGTCATTGTATCAGTTCAGAATTTGATTTCACCTCAATTCCTCCAACTGATACCAGCAGAGCAAAAACATACTATGAAAAAGTAGAACCTACAGCTTCTCCAAACAGCAGCACAGTACAATTTACGATAAAATCTAAACAAGCAGATTTAATTTCTTTACATAACAGTTTCCTGCATGTATCAGGGAAAATATTGAAAGCAAACAAACAAAATCCTGCTGCACCTATTAATGGAACCATACAAAATGAAGCTAAAGTCTTTCCAGTCAATTACTTTGGTGCAACCATGTTCAAGAACGTTAAGGTATCTGTAGGAGGTATACGAATATCTGACAGCAATGACTTGCATGGTTATAGATCTTTATTTGAATTCATCCTAAGTTACAGTCCTACTGCTGCTAAACATATAGGAGCTTTAGCGATGTATGACAAAGACACAAAAGATTTCAATGAAGTCACTGAAGTTGACAGTGATGACCACAATGCAGGAGTAAAGGCTCGTTACAATAAAACGGTAAATTATTTGACATACATGTAAGAATACATAATGAACTTTTTGCTCAAGTTAAAGCTTTGCCTGGAGATTTACCTCTTACTATAGAATTTGACAGAGCAGACGAAGATTTCTGTTTAATGTATCACACTGCTGCTCAAAAATATGTCATAGATATACAAAGTATTCATCTTTACGTAAAAAGAATAAGAGTTACAGAAAAATTCAGAGAAGATATGAGCAAAGCTAGAATGCAAAAACCCTACTTCGATTATCCTGTTCATAAAGTCGACATGAAATATGTTACTTTTGGTCCTAATAAATCTATCCTTCAAGCCTCACATATAGTCAACAACACACCTCTCCCGAAAAGAGTGATAATAGGGCTCGTACACTTAGATGCCTTCACAGGAACTCATAATCGTAACCCTTTCAGATTTGAACATTTCAAGGCTAAAGAAATTGAACTGAAAGTAAATGACGGTGGGACACCATTTTATCAGTATGAATTAGATTATGAAAACGATCAATACAACATGGCTTATCTGTCTCTATTGAAATCAACAGGCGACATCTTCAGAGATGACAGTGTAGATATATCTTTTGCAGAATTCAAAAACGGTTGTTGCCTTTACTGTTTTGACATATCGAAAAACGGTGCTACATCAGGAACTTTTGAATACTCTGAAAATGGTTCGTTAGGTTTTGTTGTAAAACTAGAAGAAGAATTGACTCATGGAGTAGCAGCGGTGATATATTTAGAACACGATGAACTCTTGAGATTAGATTCTAGTAACATGCTAAGAGCTAAATCTCAAATCCCATTCTAGTGACGTGTTAAGAGCTCTGTCTCAAATCCTCTGAAATGAACGGTTCAGAAATAAACTTATATCTGCAAGAAATAAAAAAAGAAAAAGAAGGAAAGTATGGAGTATATTCAGCTGATACTATACCTGAAGTTAAATCTTATCCTACAGGCTATGTAGTTAACACAGACAACAGTGACTTACCAGGGGAACATTGGGTAGCTTTTTATTACGAAAAACCTAACAAACTAGCAGAATATTTTGATTCATATGGTTTCAGTCCTTTACGAGAAACTTTCTTAGAAGCTTTGCCTGCAAGGTACAAATATTCATATCATACTATTCAAGGTCTTTTTTCTGAAACTTGTGGTCTCTATTGTTTGTTCTTCATAGAAAACAGAGCTGAGAATAAGTCTATGCAAGAAGTTATATCTTGCTTCACAACAAACACTGATTGGAATGATCTTAAAGTAAAAAAATATTTTAATGAAAAAAATAAGAAATCTGACATCACAGACAAAACATTGCCTTGCAACAGTCAAACTTGTTTAACGAAATATCTTTTCCTGAAAAAAAAACAACAAAGAAATAAATATTCATATCCATGTATTATTTTTTCTTCCTGTTGTCTTGGAAGTTGTTCACTGATATATTAGTGTTATTGAAAGATAAAAAATATCTTTTCTAGGAAATGAATGAACCTAAGGCAAAAGACAGCATGAAAGGGTTAAACATTAACAGTATAGTTCCTAACGGTAAAGTAGGAGCAGGAGGAGCACTTGTCACTCTTATTTTAACAGTAGCAGTGATAATATTAGAGACACGTAAACTAAACATGTCATCCTCTCTTCAGAAAGGAGATGAGATATTTCTGTCTTGCAGTGAAAGTGGCAACATTTATCATAACAATGAGAAGACTCAAAGTTTTCTCAGCTGTTATGTAACTAATTTAAATTACAGAAAAACATGGTCTTACCCTAACTTAGGATCTTCTGTTTCTAAGGACATGAAAAATAACCTTGACTTAAATGATATATCTCATGAAGAAGGAAGCTTTCCTGAAAGAGATACCTCAAAACCAGTGTCTACAGAAACTATGGTCAAGACTGCTTCATGATAACATCCTGTGAAAATATATCGACATCCTTCGAGCTGAAAGAAAACCATATCAAGAAAGAATAAGATCACTAGAAAAAAGAAACAGCTTTCTTTCAGAAAAATTAGCAGAAAAAGAAGGAAAACTCTTGTCTCTCTCTCTAAGTCACCTACAACATGGCAATGCAATACTTCAAAATAAAGAAACAATTTAAACATAGGAAATGGGAAGATGATAAAGCTTTCGCTTACATTAAAAAAAGAAATCAAAAAATTTCTTGTTCTCCTTTTTTCTTGAAACTTATGTTAAAGCATTACGAAGAAGTCTTCAAACATAGAAAAATGTTATGTTTTGTTTATTATCTGTTAGAAAATGTATTCGAAAATAAAGATGAGAAAATACAAATGCTGGCAAGAGTGAACATGCATGACTTGTCTAAGTTATCTCTAGAAGAAGCTATAGGTTATACCTTAAAATTTCAAAGCAAAACTGGACCTAAAAATTCAGAAGAAAAATTCTGTTGGGAAATGGCTTTCAACCATCACTATGATGAAAATGATCACCATCCGCAGTACTGGAAAGGTAACAACATGGAAAAATTTGCTTTGATTGAAAGTATATTAGATATGATAGCTTGTCATGCAGAACGAGATTTGATGCTAGAAGAAATAAATGTACATCATATCTTAGATGAAGAAGTTGCTGTGATTCAACTTTTAGACATAAATCCTATATATCTAGAAAGATACACAGAAGACGACAAGGAGAAAGTGAAAGAATATCTTTCTTTATGGAAAAATATCTTGTCTGTGAAATCTTAAGAAAAAATATAAATAAATATATATATATATATATATATATATATATATATATATATATATATATATATATATAGTCATAAAAGAAAAAAAAAACCATACCATTATGTTAAAAGTGAAAAAAGGAAAAAATATCCATACTTTAATATCACATCAATTTATATGCATGTTTCTTATGTATTGTCTCATGTCCGGATTAATAAGTACTGTTATGTCTTATCCTATTCTTGTTTGTTCTATGCTGACATGTTTTTTCATAACATGCATACAGCTGCCTGAAATACCCGTTCCTTAATCATGCTGAGATATGTGAAAAAAATATAAAAAATAAGCAACTAAAATTAAGATGCTGTTCGCTTACTGTCTCATGTCAGGACTGAGCAATGCTTTCATACCAGATCCTGTTGTGTTATATGTCATATTCTTATGTGTTCTTATAATATGTATACATCTACGTAAGATACATCTTCCTTGATTGTCACATCAAGTTTATGTCTTTGAGATAAAACAGAAAACAGTGTAAACCTATATGAAATAGGATATACCTGTTAAACTGCTGACGTATACATGTATGTTTCCTTAGACAAATATACAACAGCACTTGTCACTTACATTTACATATAGTTGCTCTTGTTGCAGTAACAAAAAAAAATGCCTTTGCCGTCTTACTATTTCGAAGAAGATTTAGGTTACTCTGATCTATTTCTTCAAAAGATTTCAGTCTTGTTAGCATATGAATGGATGAAACTAGGTGTACATCTTGGAATACCTCATACAAAACTTGAAAACATGAACAAAACTAAAACCACTACAACCATGGGTCTTGAAATGCTGAACAAGTGGTGGAGAGGAGTTCCTTTCTACTTAAGAACTGAAGAACTGATAATGAGTTTCAGGGAAAACCAACGAATGGACTTGGTTGAATTCACAGAAGAATTCTTCAAAGAAAAAAAATTAGAAGAACATAGTGATGAGTCAACTGCTGTCCAAATGTTCTTCATTGTACTAAGTGAAAGAATGTCAAGAGATTGGAAGAATGTGGCTATATATCTGCACATCACGCTGGATGAAATAAAAACCATATCCTCTCAGCCAGAACAAGACATAAAACATTTAACTTTTAATGTCTTAAAGATGTGGCAAAGATCAAAGAACAGTGCCACTCATCAATTAATGAAAGCTTTGTTTGAAATGGAAAGAAATGATGTTTTGAAGCTTCTGTTCTTAGAATTTGATAAAAGAACAGGAAAATTACTGACAAACCAAGAAAACAACAAACAAAAGAGCAACAGAAACCTAATTTTTGTAAACGAATAAAAAAATAAATAAATATATATATATATATATCATATAATTTGTTTTGTTCTTTGTTCATATAACCTGATTGAGATATCATGAGAATAGCATATATACTTAGTACTCAATCATTGAAGAACAACATAAAACATACATCAAAAAAGCAAGAGAAAAAAAGATAGTACTTCATGGTCTTGAAAAACGGAAACTCCAGTCTTAAGATTCGTTAAAATTAATCCTAATGCAATCTCTCCTGCTCAAAAATATTACACTATAGGAAACAACTTATACAGTCCATCTGAATATACCATCCCTCCTAAAGGAACTCGTTTCATAGAAACAGGTATCCAAGTTTCTCTTCCATATGGTTATTATGGTATGATATCGCCTTTGAGCAAAAAAAGAAATAATGATGTAAATGTTGAAACAAAAATAATAGACACTCATTACAGAGAAGAAATTAAAGTTATGTTGCACAATTTTAGTGAAAAAGAAGATAAAGAAGCCACAATAAAGAAAGGAGAAGCCGTTGCACAGCTTATATTACAAAAAATATGGACTTCAAAATTGAAACAATGTTACGAGCTGGAAAGAACCCCCGAAGATCAAGAAAGTTATGATGCAGCTTACAACAAAATAGGTAATCAGATATATGAAGAAGAGCATCGGTTCCTGAAAGGTGCTAATCATATAAAAAAAATGATGGATGCCTCTTCACAAAAATATCTGAAAAGTCCTCTTCAAGTAAAGACAACTTCTTCGCAAACATCTCTGTGAATAGCATAAACAGCAAGTGAAATGAGTTTGTGCACTGTCAACAAGAAAAAATCAGTTAGTATACTGTCATCTCATTGAAGATGTCTCTATTAAAGTTCATGAAATTATCTCCAAGAGCTTTCACTCCAACTCGTGCTTCAAGCGATGCAGCAAGACTTGATTTATATAGTGCCTATGACTATATCATCCCTCCTAAAAGTAAAGAATTAATAAAAACAGATATTGCACTGGACATACCTCCTGGTTGCTATGCTCGTGTGGCTCCGAGATCAGGACTTACGTTAAAATATTTCATCGACGTAGGTGCTGGAGTCATAGATAGAGATTATAGAGGTAATGTAGGAGTCATTCTCTTTAATTTCGGAGAAAAAGAATATAAAATAACTCAAGGAGACAGGATAGCACAAATGATATTAGAAAAAATTTACATGCCTGTCATTCAAGAATGTGATATCCTTAATGAAACCATGCGAGGTGACAATGGTTTTGGATCAACTGATAAATGATATTGTTTTTGAATAAAAGAAACAATAAAAAAATGAAATCTTGATTCTTGTTTTTATTTCACTTTATCACATAATCTTTCCATTTAACATATACATGGTTCATTCCATTTAACATATACATGGTATAGGATATTATTTATAATCGACCTCCTTTTTAAATAATCTAAATTTTTCAGAATATTAGGTCTTCTTAAAATAATTATTTTAAGAAGACCTAATATTATACTACTCCCACCATCTACACCAATTTTATGTATTTCACCATAATTGATCCTTATGTGCATTACTTGCCCCTCAGTAAACTATCATTGAAGAAATTATGGGCATAATGTCAATTGTTCAACAAGCAAGAGCCAAAGGCTGAACCTTACATGTGGCTAGGACAGGGTCAAGGCTGATCCTAGAAAAGACCGTTTAGTGAGAAAATCTTGTCACACTTGTGCCAGGATGAAAAATTCTCACATGAAAAATTCTCACATAAAACCTCACAGCAGTGAGGGTTTTATGTGAGAAATAATTTATTTCAGCTGTAGTTTGCTTGAAGTCCATTCAATCCCCTTAAAGTTTCATGAAAAGATAGATTTACAGTGTAGCAATGCAGTGTACATGTAAAAATTACAGTAAACACCATATCCATAAAGATATACTGATTTGCATGTTAACCTTTTGTTGGACAGTGTCCCCCCAAAGCCAAAAACCCTTGCAAGAGTGAGAATTGGGATCTATGCAACAGGAACTTTGGTGCAAGAGAAAACCCTCACAAACAAAAACCCTCACTGACACACCAGTGAACATATTTTCTCACTGCTATGCAACGCACCCCTGATCCTAGAAAAGACCATTTAGTGAGAAAATCTTGTCACACTTGTGCCAGGATGAAAAATTCTCACATGAAAAATTCTCACATAAAACCTCACAGCAGTGAGGGTTTTATGTGAGAAATAATTTATTTCAGCTGTAGTTTGCTTAAAGTCCATTCAATCCCATTAAAGTTTCATGAAAAGATAGATTTACTGTGTAGCAAAGCAGTGTACATGTAAAAATTACAGTAAACACCATATCCATAAAGATATACTGATGTGCATGTTAACCTTTTGTTGGACAGTGTCCCCCCAAAGCCAAAAACCCTTGCAAGAGTGAGAATTGGGATCTATGCAACAGGAACTTTGGTGCTAGAGAAAACCCTCACAAACAAAAACCCTCACTGACACACCAGTGAACATATTTTCTCACTGCATATACAACGCACCCCTGGTGTTTGCTTCCCCTTCTTGGGATCTGCCACTCTTCACGGGAGCCCTGTCCGCAGTTACCCCTATTTTCGCCCATGCAGCGACCTTCTTTCCCACATCAATCTCACAAATCTACACTAATACAACTTTTATGTCATAGTCAGGGAGGTAGACTGGAAGTTTAGGCACCCCTACCAATCTTTGTTTAGTCTGTATTCTTTAGTTTAGGGGTATATTTTGATGAAATAGTGACAGCACTCTACCCAGGTAGCACAGAGACATTGGCATAAGGGAGTGGTCATTATTTATCAACAGGGGGGGATGGTGGGTTTGAGGGGGGGGGCGTAAAAATTTCAGACCCCTCCCGAGGGGGAAGGGCTAACAAAATTTTAGCCCCCCCTTATTATAGGCTGAAAGTATAGGCTGAAGTAACCGGTCCACACACAGGGCCCTGTTACTACTGTAGAGGTACGTTGATATAAAACCATAGCGTTGGGTACCGTCTGGCGTGGTGGGTTCCTCAGGTTCCGGATAGGTGGCAGCACCGATCCGGGTCTGTGGGGACATCCTACGGCGAACACCTAGGTCCTTATATAAAGGCCAGGGCTCAGCCGCTACGTCAGAGGCCCTTCTGGCCTGTGATCATGTAAGACCTTTTTAATATCTATTAGCTGCCCTTGTACCAACTACCGGGTAGCCGTGAGTGTTTCTATAATAAACTATCCATTGGCATACACTTGAATCACCGCCTTGCTCCTTCTTTCGATTAGTAAGGCCCAAACCACCAAGTCTGTAAGACTAAAACCATTACACTACCCAAGCTTTGTAAAATAGGACTTATCTGCACAAAGTCACACAATTTAAAATAGCACTATGGTTAGATATGACGTTAACACCCAACACTCCCTGCCTAACCCGAACATCCACCCAACACTCCCTGCCTAACCCGAACATGAACCCAACACTCCCCGCCTAACCCGAACATCCACCCAACACTTCCCGCCTAACCCAAACATCCACCCAACACTCTCCGCCTAACCCGAACATCCACCGAACAAGAATCGATTCAAGAGTTAAGGGAAGGGGGACATAAAAAAATCAGACCCCTTGTCAACGGACGGTTACATGTGGTGAAGTGAATGTACACGGAATCCAGGGAAGTTCAGTTGATCCTTTTATTGCATAGCTGACATGAGTGTTTCATAAAGGTGGTAACAATGATAACACTCGCCAAGATCTAAGCTCTGCCTCCGATCCTATAGCTCAACCTGTCGTAGGTTCTAGGTATAGGTGTAAGGTGTAAGTTGGGAGAAATGATCTTAGAATAGATAGCTTAGAATAGATGATTGGGAGCTGCTCAAGCTACCTTATATACTGAGGGCCTGAGCAGCTCACAGTGTTGTGAAATGTTCTGTACATGTGGCTCAATAGAATAGTGACACATGTCATAAGGAGAGAGTGCCACCTGTGGGTAGATTATGTTAATGAGGATTGAGAGGAGATTGTGAAATATCCTCTCATTCCAAATATGGCACCACAGGTGGATCGCACTTCCTCCAGTTGGACTGAGTAGATAAGGTTGGAATGTTATTACATCCTTGTTCCTTATGTCACAGAGTCTAATAGAGGAAGTGTGTTTGTGATGACTAAAGGATCCTGGTTCCTATTGAGGAATACAGGAGATTATTGAGTGTGGATCATGGGCAGAGCTTAGGCTTTATATGGCGAAGAATTTAGTAAATATGAAAAATAATAATAATACCCAGAATGGTTCATTGACAAATCCCCACATTCCTACTCGTCTCTGCACGAGTGTAAAGGGAGAAAAATAAGTAGAAAAGATGAGGCTTTGCCAAGTCCATTGACAATTATGGGCATTATTATACAAGTACCGGGTTTGTAAAAAAACCTGATGAGTTTGACATTATATGCGGTATAAAAAAAAAGGGTTCCTTTATGGAATTACAAAAAAATAAGGTTTTTGTGTGGATCAAGTGACTTAATGTATATATACAGGTTTTAAATGCCGGGATATGTACAATGCTTAAAAAATATATGTACCGGTTCGTTATCATGGGAAAATGAAAATTTTTCTGGTTTGATAACATGTTGGTTTTATACAATAATACGCAATGAAATATATCCAGATGAAAATTAACCAAGTTTGGTGATTCTTGGTATTGTGGGGTCAACAATCAACACAAGGGTGATGAGTCTTTGGCTCCACATTACCGAGGCTCATAACTGAAGTTGTGTAGCGTCTGCTACACAGTCGGGTATAAGGTATAAGTCAAGGTGGTATTCAGTGTTACTGTTGACTAGAAACATGGTAATTTTTCATGAAAATATACAAAAATGGGATGTATACAACCTGTTGATTATGGATAACTAATTTGACTAAAACTCATAAATACATGTCATAGTTGAGCTTGAAAAACAGTGGTAAAGGTGATGAATTTTATAGCACCTAGAGAGGCAAGCCAGAAGGGTATTTTTGGTGTGTCTCTCATAAAATTCATCAGAAATCATAAATCAACGTCACAATTGTGTCTCAGCGATTTGGATTTAAAATATGGTTATACGAAAATTCGTTTTGAAAAAGTGTCTATTTGTGTTTCTTGAAGTGTCAATTTGGGTGTATACTGCTGGGAAATAGGTTCTGATGTTCCTTATGGTGATATTGTCATTTGTGGCCTGAAAAATTCCATGGCGAGGAAGCTATTGGGTTATAAGTTGCCATGTTGTTTTGGTGTTGGTTGTTTCTGGACTTGATGGTACTGGTCCTTTCTCCTTGGGTTTGGCTTCTGGCACTGAAGGAAACGATGCTGTGTTGGTGGTAGGCTTGTTGAGGAAACAACAGGAAGAGGAGAAATTCATCGACCTATAGTTTGTCTGTTATGGGTTGCAGACAGGCCATGGTCAATACAGAAAAAGGACGTGAGATCAATATCATTTTGTCAACGTACAAAACCTAAGTACAGAGCTCAATTGATTTATTTGGCTTAGCGCGGGTCCTGTATCCAGGGACGCTATGGTTAGTTTATCTAAATTCCACCAGGTGGTAGAAGCGAGCTGGTGCTGCACCGTAATGGCGAAAAATCAGATAAGTTATGGGGATTAAATACAGGTATGACCTGCTCAGGTCGACTCCTACCTGTCTCAAATATCCTGAAGAGAACTCTGTTGATGCTGATTGAAGGGAAACTTAAATTTTTGTGCCGAAATGGTGGGGGGCGAGAAAAAAAAATTTTCTTTTTCCTGTGTCGCCAAAATTTTGATCCGGGCTGCTATAAAAGGGAGGTGCGTGATGTCATAATGTTACATAACTGAAGATGGAGGTATACGAGGTCGAGCTCGTCATGCCCAACGGCACAATCCTGCATATAACCATCACTATGTCAGGTGGATTGTAAGTATTTTGATTTACAAAAGGGTGATATTTGAATTTTTGGTAATTTCGAGGGTCGGGGCGTGGGGCATTTTGGTCTAATCCACTTCTTGGATTGTATTTCAGCATCACACAGATCCAGTGGGTAATTGTTCCGCCCGGCGGAATGCCTAATGGCTATTGAGGTAAGTCCGATCTGAGCAAGTTAAAGTCTGAACATGTGCTAATGTTGTTGTTGTGGTAGAGGTGCCACGTGCGGATGTCACATGACCGATGGTAGTCATGGTGACGGCCGTGACGTCCGTCAGTTTCGGTAACTAAAACGAAACCAAGATGGCGCTGGGCTGCCGCGTATGGTGCGAAAGTTGCCTTGCCTACATCGATCGGGCCAGACGCTGCAGCCGGTGCCAATATTGATGAACATTAGTGTAGGCCGATCTATTGTGTTAGTTAGGCTTAGCTGTGGCTATGATGTTGTTTAGCTCACTGTGTTTTTAGGCGTCTTGCGGAGGCTGGGGGGTTCAGTGTGGGGTGTGGGGGGGCGGGGGTGAAGGGTAGGCTAGATGGGGGGGCGATCCCCACATAAGCATCTTTGCGGCGTATGTGTGAGGGCTACCTGCCATCCCCACATAAGTGTGATGGTATCTTCCAAACGCTACTGACATTTGGGTATAACCTCGGGACGGTCCTAAGTTATATGATTGTGGGGGTGGCCGGCAGTCGCTGAGGTGGGACGGTGGTCTCCGTCATGAACCGAAATCGCCCATGTTGGAATGGTGAGTCGAAATTTTACCTACCATAGACTATGTATGGGGCCCTCTCAGCCAGGTTGAGTTTAAACATATATAGATAGTTGGGGTGCTGGGCTTCTTGGGGTTTCAGCAGCCCTGAATTGCTTCGCCGCTGTTTGGGCCCGAGCTTTCTATCTGGTATGCTCTCCTGGATCGGGGGACGATGCTGTGGCTAAACTTCGCCGAGCATCCACTATTACAGCGTGGGGACACCTGTTCTATAAATAGAATGGGTGATTCCCCGTTGTTATGGTTACGGGTATACTGACAAAACGGTTTGTTTTGATTTTTGCCAGTGCACATGTACTCTACTGTAATAGTGACTCATACGAATTTTGATTTGGGGGGGAAATAGGGCTTGGGTGGTTGAGTGGGGGGGGCTTGGTTTTGTGTGAGAGAAAAAGGTGGGGTGTGGGGCGCAGTGAATTTTGGGTCGGAAAAATGAAAAGTTTTATACAAAATTTTGGGGGGTTGTTGTTTGGGGTGTGTTGCTAATAGGACACTGTTAGGCATAACTTCTAAAATAGACTAGCTTGTTAGGTTAATCTATGGCTAGTAATCGATGTATTTTTACCCTGACTCTTTTGTAAGAGTTTTTAGTGATTAGTGAGCTAAGATGGTTCAATACGGTGGTGGGGGGCGTTTGGCTTGATAACAATGAACAGCTTGCCAAACAGATCCATGGCCTTGCTCCTATTTGCCATGTGGGCCTAGAAGGCTATGGATGGGCCACCCTGGGTTGAATCCATATTATTTGGTGCCTTAAGGCTTAAAAATTAGTATTAAATAAATGGGTAACCTGAGGTAGGATGGGTTGTGTGTGGGGTGGGTGGGGTGGGTGGGGTGTTGCCAAAAGATTGATAAGTAAGATCTAAAGCGGTCAGGCCGTCGTAGAAAGGCGTGAAGTGGACTGCGAATTCAACTATCACATTTTACAAAGCACTCTGGGCGCACACTACCATTGGCATGTAATGGGTATCTGGGTCACATGATGGCATAATCCATCATTGTCATGCTAGAACGATTGATGACGCTACTAATGGACACATAAGACAAAAACCTACCTGGGCTGGTTGCATGGCAGCATCGGCATTTGGCCCTGTGGTCTCCGGATACTTGCTCCATATGGTGACTGGGTTTGGTAAGTTTGGTATATTGTTTGGGAAGTGGGAAAGATGGGGGTAGGGTGAGGCTTATAAGCACTTCATGAGGTTGGCTAATTCCTCATTACATGCCTCCCGATGAGGTATGTCTCACCCATATATGGCACGAGGCCTAGCTATTGGTTGTTTTGCATATGACAGGCCTGTGATATGCAAATTGAGGAGGGGTACCTTCCATTCCTGACGGATGATCATTGGATGATCTGAATATTGAATATAATTAAGAGGGGAGTAATGGCTGTGGTGCTGAGATTAGTCAGCTTACCAGGGGTGCACTTGTTCCTGTTGTGATAACACAGCAGGGAACCATGCTGAGTTATTATTTGACTAGGTGTCTCACCAAAGATTCCAGTACCAATGGTAAACAGAGGTATAAACACGGATCAGGATGCAAGAGAACTGCTCTCCTACAGTAGGCCGTCATTTGGTAATACCTTAGGGTATAGAGGAGCCCTGAGCTTGTAACAAACCGGCGCATGCATGCCCCAATTTGATGGGACACAAACCGAGCGTACGCTGTGACCGTGGGTAATTTATGTGGCGTGCCAACCAGGTCATCCAGTTTACGGCTGCCTGAGCCTTCAGAAAATTAAATAAAAATTTTGGCAATGTCACCCACATAGTTGTGGTACTAAGGTTTTGATATTTTGGAGGGGATAATTGGAATTTGTGGAAAAAAAAATAAAACATAAAAAAAAGGTGAATTTGGTGTTTCTAATGAGTACTCTCCATTGAAATAATATATGGGAAATGGAGAGGGAACATCTATTACACGAAGAAAATTTGCCTATAGTGTCTGGGTGGTTCTATGTATGTCTGTTTCAGGGGTGGTAAGAAGGTTACTATGGGTAGGTTTGTTAGGAATAATAGATTGGGGTGTAGGGCTGGGGTGTGGGCGGGGGGGGGTCAATGCCTATACTCTGACTATAGACAATGTAGGATGTTTTTGGAGGAAAGGGGTTTTATCAGCCAGTAACACTGTGAGTCTAAGGTTCCTAACATATTTCAAAATGTGTGCTTGCTATTCTATCAACCATTTCTGGTTAATAAAAACAAGGAGGCGCCATAATCAACGAGAGCTCTATACAAGTGGTTGTCCATGTTAACAGATACTGCACTCTTAGTCAACTCTGTATCAACAAAAATGGCCTTACCTTGCTGTCCATATTGACCAGACTTGCTTTTAGGCTCCAGAATCGAGGTATCCTGGCTGTGCTTTTCATCGTCAGTGCAAGAGTCCTGGAGGTGTGATAGTCAATTGAGAGTTAACTTCTGCTTCAGTAGTAGGAGCAGGAGTAGTGGTGGGCGGTCATGTTGTCGGGTCCTGTAGGGTGGGGGGCGGTGACTAAAGGTGCTGTAGTTCCGTTCCCTGAATCCTAATCATTGAGGCTGCTCCTGGGACTGTCGCTGTAAGCGTCAGATCGTGGCGCTGTATAGCTCCTACCAGGGGTGGTGTTCCTTGAGGTGTCAGGTGGGTATAGCTGGGTCATTTTGAAGGCGTCAGGTGATGAAGTTTGCCTCTGGAGGTGGTGTGTAGTATCACTTGTGGAATGGTTGGGCGCTTCTAGCCCAGGTGATGTAAAGGTGCGTTGTTCTGAAGCTGGCTCCTTAGGTGATGTCTCACTATTGCTCATGTTTAATGAGAGGTTGGTAGTGGGATATTCTTGGAGGGTTCATCCACCATCGTGTCAACGGACGGTTACATGTGGTGAAGTGAATGTACACGGAATCCAGGGAAGTTCAGTTGATCCTTTTATTGCATAGCTGACATGAGTGTTTCATAAAGGTGGTAACAATAATAACACTCGCCAAGATCTAAGCTCTGCCTCCGATCCTATAGCTCAACCTGTCGTAGGTTCTAGGTATAGGTGTAAGGTGTAAGTTGGGAGAGATGATCTTAGAATAGATAGCTTAGAATAGATGATTGGGAGCTGCTCAAGCTACCTTATATACTGAGGGCCTGAGCAGCTCACAGTGTTGTGAAATGTTCTGTACATGTGGCTCAATAGAATAGTGACACATGTCATAAGGAGAGAGTGCCACCTGTGGGTAGATTATGTTAATGAGGATTGAGAGGAGATTGTGAAATATCCTCTCATTCCAAATATGGCACCACAGGTGGATCGCACTTCCTCCAGTTGGACTGAGTAGATAAGGTTGGAATGTTATTACATCCTTGTTCCTTATGTCACAGAGTCTAATAGAGGAAGTGTGTTTGTGATGACTAAAGGATCCTGGTTCCTATTGAGGAATACAGGAGATTATTGAGTGTGGATCATGGGCAGAGCTTAGGCTTTATATGGCGAAGAATTTAGTAAATATGAAAAATAATAATAATACCCAGAATGGTCCATTTACACCCTCCTGATCTGCAGGCTGGATCAGGCTGATGGGGGTCTAAAAAAATTTGAAGCTTCTAAGGGACTGCATACATGCCAACACTTCGGGGGACAAAACCGGGAGACCTCCAGATATTTGTAGTAACCTTTCCAAAATGCCCTATACAGACTTTATCGAGCAGTTAAAGTTAGATACAAAGTCAAGTATTTCACAATTTTTGGTATTCTATGAATGCTTTTCTCAGGGTAAAAAAGGTCAAGTGATGCCAAAATCCGGGAGATTTTACATGTTTAAAGTGCATAAATCTGTCAAAATCCGGGAGAAGTGTGAAAATCCGGGAGATTTAAGGGGAGAACTTCAATCCGGGAGACACCATAAAAAATTGCCAAAATCCGGGAGACTCCCGGCCAATCCGGGAGTGTTGGCATGTATGAGGGAGTGATCATTATCTAACAACTTAGTGACAAAAATCGTGCGCAAACGGGCCCTTTGAATAGTAAATGCGCAAGGTTTTCCACTGAAAACAGCTGAAATTATTACAGTGGAAGTTTATGGGGTTGAAGGGGTCCTGATGTGTATTCATGCGCTGATCAGGCCTCACTATGCAAAAATCACTACCTGGTTACCATGGCAATTTGCGCAAAATCTATCCTGACTATGCTCATGTGCACCTATCTTATTTTTTTCTCCATTTCATAAGCTAAAATATGGTGTAGGTTGCTAAGCACTGTGAGAATTTTAAGTATTTTTAATATCAGGTCAAAGGTGGAAGACATTTGATTTGTGTGCGATTGTCCTGGGGTAGGCACTTACCTAGTTTCAAGAAGTGAATTTGCTCTTTGAATGAAGTCTCTATCTTAATTCAAAGTGATATTATGACCATCCAAAGACCACAAAATGACCCCAATATTCTGCCACAATAACCCATACTTAAGAGTTTAATCAGGGTTCAAATTTTGTGATCATGCTAGTTGTCGTCAGAAATGCCTGGAACACTTAAATCACTGTTTCTCAGAAGATATTAACACTAGGAAATTGAAATAAAAACTTGAGAAAAGGTCATTAAGGGGTGGTTCCAATGACTTATGGCCTGACCTTGATCTAGGTCAGGTCAAGGTCATTTTCAGGTCAAAGGTCAAATTTATTGATTTTTTTTTTGTAAATGAGTAAACATTTGTTAATATTTAGCTAGATGAATGATAGAATCAATGATCAGCTGACTCTTTTTCAATATTTGACCAAGAAGGTCAAGTTGACCTAAAGGTCAAGGTGAAGGGACATTTTGCGCTCCTGCTTGTTGTGGTCAGAAATGCTTGGAACACTTAAATCGCTGTTTCTCAGAAGATATTGACACTAGGAACTGGAAATTAAAAATTAGAGTTAATTTTATTAAGGAGGTATTCCAATGACCTATGGCCTGACCTTGATCCAGGTCAAGGTCATTTTAAGGTCAAAGGTCAAATTTATTGATTTTTTTTTTAATGAGTTAACATTTGTTGAGATTTAGCAAGATGAATGACAGAATCAATGAATTGTTTCAATATTTCATCAAGAAGGTCAAGTTGACCTATATGAGGTCAAGGTCAAAGGGACATGACATAACCAACATTTTGACAGTCCACATAAAACAATAACAATCAACCATAATTTCTTGCAAAAATATTGAGATAGGAAACTCAAAGTAAGAATAGAGATCATTTGATATGTGGTCTAGCATTTGACCTTGATATGACCTTAACCAGGGTCAAGGTCATAATAAATAAGAGAGGTCAAAGTTCTCAACAATTTTCAATGTTTTGATGTAATGTTAGTGTGAACCCAGAAGTTAAAAGTAAAGATCACATGACATGTCAAAATGTGTGGGTTGCCATTTCACCTAAAAATGACACTCTGACTGATGTTCATACTTCAAAGTATATCCCTACTAGTCAGTCAGAGAAGTCCTGGTAGTTAGCCCTCCAGTAGGGGCCACCTCCAGGTGGCCCCTCCAGTGGTGGCTATAGGTGTGCTGCAGTGGGGGAGGTGTTAGAGCTAATCTCTCACTCCCTCTCACAGAGTTAATAGGTCATGATTTTGTAGTTGCTTAAAAAACATACTGCTGCCTATTAGAAAGAAGAAAACTAGACATTTTCTAGACCTTATTTAACGAGGGAATATGTGAGTGCCATTTTTAACTATGTGAGATGTATACTCCATACCATAAAATGCTCCTAAACTTAAGTTTTGAGTTCACCTGGGAGAAACATGATTTTTTTTTTCTCTTCAATTTATTAAGCAAATACATGTATATTGAGGCCCTCTTCAAGCCCGTTAAAATGGTACCCTAATTGTCCAAATCCACCTGTAAACAGCTTCAGAATCAATAAGTAAAAACATGTCAACTTCAGCTGCTCCATTTTTTGCTAAATCACACTGTAGTGGTTCGTCTCGTTAAGTTAGATTAAATCATAACGAAGAGAGAGAAAAGTTTCTGGGTAGGCAACCGAGCTTTTATTTCATAGCTTATGTTACATACGATCACAGCCTCAGAGGACTACATGCTACTAGGGCATTCGGTTACCCTTTCGGGTAACGACCTGGTTGAGCAGTGGGTAAACCACTACTGAAGAACATGGGTTAGGACCAGCCTTATATAGGGGAAAAGCCCGCGAAACTCAGACCGGCCACGTGACGTGTGGCGGACGAGTGGTAGGCCCCCTGGTGTAATGGATACGAACCCAGAGGCAGGTGCTGCCACCTGCCATCCCGATTCCCCCACTACACCCGAAGGACCTAGGTCTGAGTCTCATGGGTACATGAACGTAAAGTGTAAATACCATACCCCTACAACACTTTTGGCCTCTGCGCACGGCAGACCCACGCATGGCAGTTATGTCAGTGCCTACCCGGGGGGGCGGCAGCAGGTTGCTAGTGATCTAGGGGGGCCAGCGGCAGTGTGCGAGTGATGCAGTGGGTATGGGGACAGTGTGCGAGTGACCTAGGGGTCTGCTGGCAGTGTGCAAGTGACCTAGGGCGTCAGGTGGGATATCCCAAGTGATCTACAGGGTCTCGTGGAAGGTTGCAAGTGGTCTAGGAGCTACACAGCAGTGTCCTAGGGTGGCCAGCAGGAGGTTGCAAGTGATTTAGGGCAGGCAGCAGTGTTCAAGCATCCTAGGGGGTCCAGTGGGAGGTTGCGAGTGACCTAGGGTGTTTGGTGGGAGGATGTGAGTGATCCAGGGGGTTCGCGGCAATCTGTGAGTGATCTAGGGGGTCTGGTGTGAGGTTGCCAGTGATCTAGGGGCTACGGCGACAGTGTGCGAGTATCCTAGGAAGGCCAGCAGGAGGTTGCGATTGATCTGGGAGGCTGGTAGCAGTGTGTGAGTGACCTAGGGAATGATACTAGGAATTCCCCAGGAGGAGGGACGGATCTTGTTAGATACTGATGCCTCGAATACCGGGCTGGAGGCCTTCCTGTCCCAGCAGCAGAGCGAGAGGGAAGTGGTGCTGTCGTAAGCCAGCATAACCCTCACCAAACTGAAATGCAACTATTATGTCACCTGGTGGGAGCTCTCGGTCATCATCTTTGGATTGAAGCGCTTCTGGCACTATTTACTCGTTAGGCATGTGCAGATAAGGACCAACCATCCAGCCTTGAAATGGGTTAAGGCATTTGAGGAGCCTTAGGTTCATGTGGCCCTGTTGGTCCAAGTACTGGACATGTACGACTACAGTGTAGGCCACCAACTGCCTCTCACAAATCCCCCATGGGCAGTGTGGAAGGACTGATGTAGGAAGAGTTGGCAGGGTCTGTTTATGGTGTCACCACCCTAAATCGGACCACTTCCGGGATTACTGGCCGAATAGTTCCTTCTGAACTTAGTTATTTTGAGGAATTTGCCCCCAAGGGGAGGGAAAGAGGGGCCGAACCCATTGTTATTTGGTATCAGAATGATGAGTAGGAGTGTTTCAATAGTCCCAGAGTATTTTTTGTTCAAAACATAAATTCAGTGGAAGTTTATGGGGGTGAAGGGGTCCTGATGTGTATTCATGCGCTGATCAGGCCTCACTATGCAAAAATCACTACCTGGTTACCATGGCAATTTGCGCAAAATCTATCCTGACTATGCTTATGTGGACCTATCTTATTTTTTTCTCCATTTCATAAGCTAAAATATGGTGTAGGTTGCTAAGCACTGTGAGAATTTTAAGTATTTTTAATATCAGGTCAAAGGTGGAAGACATTTGATTTTTGGATGGCCACAAGGCTTTTAGGGTGGTGACACCTTAAGGGAGTGGTCATTATTTATCAACAGGGGTGCAGTGGGCTTTTGCGCTGATGCGCAGAAATTTTTTACATACCCCCCCTCGTCGGCAGTCAAAATTTTTTGCGCCCCCCGCACACCAGAGGCGCGGAAAATTTTAGCGCCCCTCTTTGATCTATAGTTGTGAGTTGGCATTTTTGCTAAAAAGAGGGTATATCTTTTTAGTCCCCCCTCAAGAGTGGTCAAATTTTTTTTTCGCCCCCTCCAAAAGGGTCTGAATTTTTTAGGCCCCCCTCAAACCCCCAAGTAGAATTTTTTCAACCCCTCTGATGGGGGGGTCAAAATAATTTCACCTGTTTTCAGTGGAAAACCTTGCGCATTTACTATTAGAAGGGCACGTTTGCGCACGATTTTCGTCACTAAGTTGTAAGACAATGATCACTCCCTTAGAAGCTTCAAATTTTTTTAGACCCCCATCAGCCTGATCCAGCCTGCAGATCAGGAGGGGTCTGATTTTTTTATGTCCCCCTTCCCTTAACTCTTGAATCGATTCTTGTTGGGTGGATGTTCGGGTTAGGCGGACAGTGTTCGGTGGATGTTCGGGTTAGGCGGAGAGTGTTGAGTGGATGTTCAGGTTAGGCGGGGAGTGTTGGGTGGATGTTTGGGTTAGGCGGGGAGTGTTGGGTGGATGTTCAGGTTAGGCGGGGAGTGTTCGGTGGATGTAGGCCTAACGGGTGGGAGGGTCGGATGGATGTAGGGGTTAGACAGGGAGGGTCGGATGGATGTACGGGTAAGATAGGATTATATCCATGCAAAATCTAAATAGAAGTACCGGTTACCACTTTGACAGCAATACTACCAAAATCTATGGCCAGAGGAAACAAAAATGCATGTCCACGACTTTTTAAGAGCATTCTACATCATTTCCCCTTAATCCTATGACATTGAGACCATATTTTTTGGCATCTTCAGACAATTCCCTACAAGATACACTATTGACTTTTATTTCTAGGCCTCTTTAAACCCTAAATACCCGGTACTAGAAGAAAACACTTTGACATCAATACTGCCAAAGTAGTCGGGGGATGTTTGGGTTAGGCGGGGAGTGTTGGGTGGATGTTCGAGTTAGGCGGGGAGTGTTGGGTGGATGTTCGGGTTAGGCGGGGAGTGTTGGGTGGATGTTCGGGTTAGGCGGGGAGTGTTCTGTGGATGTTAAGGTTAGGCAGGGAGTGTTCGGTGGATGTAGGCCTACCGGGTGGGAGGGTTGGATGGATGTAGGGGTTAGATGGGGAGGGTCGGATGGATGTACGGGTTAGGCGGGGAGTGTTGGGTGGATGTTCGGGTTAGGCGGGGAGTGTTCGGTGGATGTTCGGGTTAGGGGGAGAGGGTTGAGTGGATGTTCGGGTTAGGCGGGGAGTGTTGGGTGGATGTTCGGATTAGGCGCGGAACGTTGGGTGGATATTCGGGTTAGGCGGGGAGTGTTGGGTGGATGTTCAGGTTAGGTGGGGAGTGTTGGGTGGATGTTCAGGTTAGGCGGGGAGTGTTCGGTGGATGTAGGCCTAACGGGTGGGAGGGTCGGATGGATGTAGGGGTTAGACAGGGAGGGTCGGATGGATGTACGGGTAAGATAGGATTATATCCATGCAAAATCTAAATAGAAGTACCGGTTAACACTTTGACAGCAATACTGCAAAAATCTATGGCCAGAGGAAACAAAAATGCATGTCCGCGACTTTTTGAGAGCATTCTACATCATTTCCCCTTAATCCTATGACATTGAGACCATATTGTTTGGCATCTTTAGACAATTCCCTACAAGATACGCTATTGACTTTTATTTCTAGGCCTATTTAAACCCTAAATACCCGGTACTAGAAGAAAACACTTTGACATCAATACTGCCAAAGTAGTCGGGGGATGTTCGGGTTAGGCGGGGAGTGTTCGGTGGATGTTAAGGTTAGGCGGAGAGTGTTGAGTGGATGTTCGGGTTAGGCAGGGAGTGTTGGGTGGATGTTGGGATTAGGCGGGGAACGTTGGGTGGATGTTCTGTTTAGGCAGGGAGTGTTGGATGGATGTTAGGGTTAGGCGGGGAGTGTTGGGTGGATGTTCGGGTTAGGGGGTGGTCATTATTTATCAATGGGGGCGGTGGTGGGTTTAAAGGGGGGCGTAAAATTTTGACCCCTCTTGAGGGGGGGGCTAAAGAAATTCACCCTCTTTTTAGCAAAAAAGCCTGTGCACTACTAGGGTAGAGTGACCTTGAGTCGTCCAGGTACCCTGAGTCGGCCATTTTGCTTGGTTTTGGGCCCAAAATGAATGTGTTAATGAATATATTAGTGGAATCTAAGCTATTTGCACTGGTGTTATATGGCAAGATATGCTATAAGCTATCTTAGCATCTTTTGGAATATAAGTCTAAGACCTTCCAGGAGCTCTAGATGACACCAGAGTTTGTGAATTATTCTTGAAGTCAGATATAGGTTTCCGATGATTTTCCAGCAAGAAAATGATAGATGAGTGATAATGTGATATTGACCAAGTAACAGAGCTAATCCTAACTAAAATTGGAAAAAAAAGCATTGCATTCATACTCTGTCAAACATCATTTAACTTGGAATTATTCCTTTTATAGTGTTCAATACAAAAGTCAACAACCTACTGTATATAAGTTGACTCATGGTATGATAAGACTGACCCAAGGTGTCTTCGAGCAATACATGTACCTTGAGTCGGCCACTATACAAGTACCTTGAGTCTGCCACTATAGCTTTTTGGTCCAAAATGAACTTAGTAGTGACCATTTCATTGGGTTCTAAGTTATTTACACTGCTAGAATATGTTGAGCTGTAGCACCTGCTATCTTTCCATCTTTGGGAAAGGGAATCTAGCACTATTCATTATTTTTCAACAAAATCAACTATATTCTACCAATTAGGTAGAGAGGTCTTCTGATAGATTGACAGCCTCTTTGAAATAACGGACAGCTGATAAATGGGGATAAGTTTGGTATAATTTATGTTTACCCAGGGAATGGTATTAATCAGCATTATAATTAGTAAAATCATTCCAGAAACACTCTGACCAAGATCACTCAGCCGGGAATAAATGTTTTCCTTGTTTTGCTTCAAAAGCACACTCTTTACTATGAATTAGTTGAGTAATTTTATGATGTGGCTGACTCAAGGTAACACAGTGGCCGACTCATGGTACTGATGAAAGAAAATTCACATCTATTGAATAATGGGTGCTCAAAGAGCTCCATGACTATGGGTATGAAAGTTGTAACATTGCTGGATGGAAAGAGTAAGACATCTGGGTAATATTTATATCCAATTTTAGATGACCCCTGCAAGTTTTCCTACTATTACAAAGAACCTAGACTAACTAGTAGGTGGTAAGATGACCCAGGTGGACGACTCATGGTCACTTTACCCTATATATCAAAAATTTCCGCGCATCTGCGCGAAAACCCACCACCCCCCCTGTTGATAAATAATGACCACTCCCTTAGGCGGGGAGTGTTCGTTGGATGTAGGCCTAACGGGTGGGAGGGTCGGATGGATGTAGGCCTATTTAAACCCTAAATACTAGAAGAACACACTTTGACATCAATAGCCTACTGAATTATAGGGCCTACTGCCAAAACTATGGTCAGAGGAAACAAAAACGCATTTCCGCGACTTTTTGACAGCATTCTATGCCATTTCCCCTTCATTTTCAGACAATTCCTTACAAGATACACTAGTGACTTTTATTTCTAGGCCTATTAGGACGAAAGAGTAATCTTTTCCCGTTATTTTGGTACCAGTGTGACATTGGTGTGCACCACTTCCGGGATTACTGGCCAAATAGTTCCTTCTAAACTTAGTTATTTTGAGGAATTTGGCCCTAAGGGGAGGGAAGGAGGGGCCAAACCCATTGTTATTTGGTATCAGAATGATGAATAGAAGTGTTTCAATAGTCCCAGAATATAATTTGTTCAAAATGTAGCCTGACTATGTTTATGTGGACCTATCTTATTTTTTATTCATTTCATAAGCTAAAATATGGTGTAAGTTGCTAAGTACTGTGAGAATTTTAAGTATTTTTAATATCAGGTCAAAGGTGGAAGACATGTGATTTTTGGATGGCCACAAGGCTTTTTGGGTGGTGACACCTTAATGGAGTGGTCATTATTTATCAACAGGGGGGGTGGTGGGTTTTTTGCGCGGATGCGCAGATTTTCTTTACACCCCCCCTCAACGGCAGTCAAAATTTTTTGGGCCCCCCCACACCAGAGGTGCGGAGAATTTTCGCGCCCCTCTTTGATCTATAGTTGCGTGCTGGCTTTTTTGCTAAAAAGAGGGTATATCTTTTTAGTTCCCCCCTCAAGAGTGGTCAACTTTTTTTTAGCCCCCCTCGGGAGGGGTCTGAATTTTTGATGCCCCCCTTAAACCCACCAGCCCTCCCAGGTAGAATTTTCTCAACCCCTCTGATGGGGGGGTCAAAATAATTTCAAATGTTTTCAGTGGAAAACCTTGCGCATTTACTATTAAAAGGGCACGTTTGCGTGCGATTTTTGTCATTAAGTTGTTAGATAATGATCACTCCCTTAGAAGCTCCAAATTTTTATAGACCCCCATCAGCCTGATCCAGTCCCAGCCTGCAGATCAGGAGGGGTCTGATTTTTTAAGTCCCCCTGTTCAGGTTAGGCGGAGAGTTTTAAGTATTTTTAATATCAGGTCAAAGGTGGAAGACATGTGATTTTTGGATTGCCACAAGGCTTTTTGGGTGGTGACACCTTAATGGAGCGGTCATTATTTATCAACAGGGGGGGCGGTGGGTTTTTTGCGCGGATGCGCAGATTTTCTTAACACCCCCCCTCAACGGCAGTCAAAATTTTTTGGGCCCCCCCACACCAGAGGTGCGGAGAATTTTCGCGCCCCTCTTTGATCTATAGTTGCGTGCTGGCTTTTTTTGCTAAATGATCACTCCCTTAGAAGCTTCAAATTTTTATAGACCCCCATCAGCCTGATCCAGTCCCAGCCTGCAGATCAGGAGGGGTCTGATTTTTTAAGTCCCCCTGTTCAGGTTAGGCAGAGAGTTTTGGGTGGATGTTTGGGTTAGGCGGGTAGTGTTGGTTGGATGTTCAGGTTAGGCGGGAGTGTTGGGTGGATGTTCAGGTTAGGCGGCGAGTGTTGGGTGGATGTTCGGGTTAGGCGGGGAGTCTTGGGTGGATGTTCTGGTGAGGCGGAGAGTGTTGGGTGGATGTTCGGGTTAGGCGGGGAGTGTTGGGTGGATGTTTGGGTTAGGCGGGGAGTGTTCGGTTGATGTTCGGGTTAGGCGGGGAGTGTGTGGTTGATGTTCGGGTTAGGCGGAGAGTGTTGAGTGGATGTTTGGGTTAGGAGGGGAGTGTTGGGTGGATGTTTGGGTTAGGCAGGGAGTGTTGGGTGGATGTTTGGGTTAGGCGGGGAGTGTTGGGTGGATGTTGGGTATAGACGGGGAGTGTTGGGTGGATGTTGGGGTTAGGCGGGGAGTGTTGGGTGGATGTTGGGGTTAGGCAGAGAGTGTTGGGTGGATGTTCGGGTTAGGAGGGGAGTGTTGTGTGGATGTTGGGGTTAGACGGGGAGTGTTGGGTGGATGTTGGGGTTAGGCGGGGAGTGTTGGGTGGATGTTTGGGTTAGGAGGGGAGTGTTGGGTGGATGTTCGGGTTAGGCGAAGAGTGTTCGGTGGATGTCCGTGTTAGGCGGGGAGTGTTCGGTGGATGTTCGTGTTAGGCAGGGAGTGTTCGGTTAGGCGGGGAGTGTTGGATGGATGTTCGGGTTAGGCGGGGAGTGTTGGGTTAGGCGGGGAGTGTTGGGTGGATGTTCGGATTAGGCGGGGAGTGTTGGGTGGATGTTCGGGTTAGGCGGGGAGTGTTGGGTGGATGTTCGGGTTAGGCGGGGAGTGTTGGGTGTTAAAGTCATATCTAACCATAGTGCTCCTTTAAATTGTGTGACTTTGTGCAGATAAGTCCTATTTTACAAAGCTTGGGTAGTAACAGGGCCCTGTGTGATGTGGACCGGTTACTTCAGTCCCTGTCCAGAAGTGACAGGGTGAAGAAGGAAGCTACCCAGGTAGCACACAAAAATTTGCCGATGTTGGCACGATGCATCGGGCCAACGTTGGGCCAATGTTTGCTGCCCATCAGGCCTACATAGGTCCGACCAGTGGCATTTGCCAACGAAAATGCCCCCTCGACGAGTCAAAATTTTTTGCGCCCCCCCAAACCGGAGGCACGGAGAATTTTCGCGCCCCTCTTTGAGCTATAGTAGTGCACGGGCTTTTTTGCTCAAAAGAGGGTAAGTTTTTTTAGCCCCCCCTTGAGGTGGGGCCAAAATTTTGTAAGCTCCCCCTCGGGAGGGGTCTGAAATTTTTACGCCCCCCGCCCTCAAACCCACCATCCCCCTTGAGGTTGCGAGTGATTTAGGGCAGGCAGCAGTGTGCGAGTGATTTAGGGCAGGCAGCCAAAGTGTTATTTTTTTCTCCATTTCATAAGCTAAAATATGGTGTAGGTTGCTAAGCACTGTGAGAATTTTAAATATTTTTAAAATCAGGTCAAAGGTGGAAGACATCTGATTTTTGGATGGCCACAAGGCTTTTAGGGTGGTGACACCTTCAGGGAGTGGTCCTTATTTATCAACAGGAGGGCGTTGGGTTTTTGCGCTGATGCGCAGATTTTCTTTACACCCCCCTCTCGACAGCAGTCAAAATTTTTTGGGCCCCCCCACACCAGAGGTGCGGAAAATTTTCGCGCCCCTCTTTGATCTAAAGTTGCGTGCTGGCTTTTTTGCTAAAAAGAGGGTATATTGTTTTAGTCCCCCCCTCAAGAGTGGTCAATTTTTTACGCCCCCTCAAAGCCCCAATTAGAATTTTTTCAACCCCTCTGATAGGGGGGTCAAAATAATTTGAACTGTTTTCTGTGGAAAACCTTGCGCATTTACTATTAAAAGGGCACGTTTGCGCATGATTTTCGTCACTAAGTTGTTAGATAATGATCACTACCTTAGAACCTTCAAATTTTTTTAGACCCCCATCAGCCTGATCCAGCCTGCAGATCAGCAGGTGTCTGATTTTTTTATGTCCCCCTCCCCTTAACTCTTGAATTGATTCTTGTTCGGTGGATGTTGGGGTTAGGCGGAGAGTGTTGGGTGGATGTACGGGTTAGGTGGAGAGTGTTGGGTGGATGTTGGGGTTAGGCGGGGAGTGTTGGGTGGATGTTGGGGTTAGGCGGGGAGTGTTGAGTGGATGTTGGGTATAGACGGGGAGTGTTGGGTGGATGTTGGGGTTAGGCGGGGAGTGTTGGGTGGATGTTGGGGTTAGGCAGAGAGTGTTGGGTGGATGTTCGGGTTAGGAGGGGAGTGTTGCGTGGATGTTGGGGTTAGACGGGGAGTGTTGGGTGGATGTTGGGGTTAGGCGGGGAGTGTTGGGTGGATGTTTGGGTTAGGAGGGGAGTGTTGGGTGGATGTTCGGGTTAGGCGAAGAGTGTTCGGTGGATGTCCGTGTTAGGCGGGGAGTGTTCGGTGGATGTTCGTGTTAGGCAGGGAGTGTTCGGTTAGGCGGGGAGTGTTGGATGGATGTTCGGGTTAGGCGGGGAGTGTTGGGTTAGGCGGGGAGTGTTGGGTGGATGTTCGGATTAGGCGGGGAGTGTTGGGTGGATGTTCGGGTTAGGCGGGGAGTGTTGGGTGGATGTTCGGGTTAGGCGGGGAGTGTTGGGTGTTAAAGTCATATCTAACCATAGTGCTCCTTTAAATTGTGTGACTTTGTGCAGATAAGTCCTATTTTACAAAGCTTGGGTAGTAACAGGGCCCTGTGTGATGTGGACCGGTTACTTCAGTCCCTGTCCAGAAGTGACAGGGTGAAGAAGGAAGCTACCCAGGTAGCACACAAAAATTTGCCGATGTTGGCACGATGCATCGGGCCAACGTTGGGCCAATGTTTGCTGCCCATCAGGCCTACATAGGTCCGACCAGTGGCATTTGCCAACGAAAATGCCCCCTCGACGAGTCAAAATTTTTTGCGCCCCCCCAAACCGGAGGCACGGAGAATTTTCGCGCCCCTCTTTGAGCTATAGTAGTGCACGGGCTTTTTTGCTCAAAAGAGGGTAAGTTTTTTTAGCCCCCCCTTGAGGTGGGGCCAAAATTTTGTAAGCTCCCCCTCGGGAGGGGTCTGAAATTTTTACGCCCCCCGCCCTCAAACCCACCATCCCCCTTGAGGTTGCGAGTGATTTAGGGCAGGCAGCAGTGTGCGAGTGATTTAGGGCAGGCAGCCAAAGTGTTATTTTTTTCTCCATTTCATAAGCTAAAATATGGTGTAGGTTGCTAAGCACTGTGAGAATTTTAAATATTTTTAAAATCAGGTCAAAGGTGGAAGACATCTGATTTTTGGATGGCCACAAGGCTTTTAGGGTGGTGACACCTTCAGGGAGTGGTCCTTATTTATCAACAGGAGGGCGTTGGGTTATTGCGCTGATGCGCAGATTTTCTTTACACCCCCCTCTCGACAGCAGTCAAAATTTTTTGGGCCCCCCCACACCAGAGGTGCGGAAAATTTTCGCGCCCCTCTTTGATCTAAAGTTGCGTGCTGGCTTTTTTGCTAAAAAGAGGGTATATTGTTTTAGTCCCCCCCTCAAGAGTGGTCAATTTTTTACGCCCCCTCAAAGCCCCAATTAGAATTTTTTCAACCCCTCTGATAGGGGGGTCAAAATAATTTGAACTGTTTTCTGTGGAAAACCTTGCGCATTTACTATTAAAAGGGCACGTTTGCGCATGATTTTCGTCACTAAGTTGTTAGATAATGATCACTACCTTAGAACCTTCAAATTTTTTTAGACCCCCATCAGCCTGATCCAGCCTGCAGATCAGCAGGTGTCTGATTTTTTTATGTCCCCCTCCCCTTAACTCTTGAATTGATTCTTGTTCGGTGGATGTTGGGGTTAGGCGGAGAGTGTTGGGTGGATGTACGGGTTAGGCGGAGAGTGTTGGGTGGATGTTGGGGTTAGGCGGGGAGTGTTGAGTGGATGTTTGGGTTAGGCGGAGAGTGTTGGGTGGTCGTCGGGTTAGGTGGAGAGTGTTGGGTGGATGTTTGGGTTAGGCGGGGAGTGTTGGGTGGATGTTCGGGTTAGGCGGGGAGCATTGGGTAGATGTTCGGGTTAGGCGGGGAGTGTTTGGTGGATGTTTGACGAGTCAAAATTTTTTGCGCCCCCCCCCCAAACCGGAGGCACGGAGAATTTTTGCGCCCCTCTTTGAGCTATAGTAGTGCGCGGGCTTTTTTTATCAAAAGAGGTTAAGTTTTTTGTAAGCCCTCCCTTGGGAGGGGTCTGAAATTTTTACGCCCCCCCCCCTCAAACCCACCACCCCCCCCCCCGTTGATAAATAATGACCACTCCCTTATGTCAATGTCTCTGTGCTACCTGGGTAGAGTGCTGTCACTGTTTCATCAAAATATACCCCTAAAGTAAAGAATACAGACGAAACAAAGATTGGTAGGGGTGCCTAAACTTCCAGTCCACCTCCCTGACTATGACATAAAAGTTGTATTAGTGTAGATTTGTGAGATTGTTGTGGGAAAGAAGGTCGCTGCATGGGCGAAAATAGGGGTAACTGCGGACAGGGCTCCCGTGAAGAGTGGCAGATCCCCAGGAGGTGAAGCAAACACCGGCACGGTATTCATTAGCCGCACGCCAGCCACGCGGCGGGCGCCACAGGCGCACCTCCTCTCTAGCTGGAGTGCGAGCACGTTCAGGTCCGGGCGCGCGCCGATGGCTGGGCGTGCCGCCTATTGAATTCCCCTCCGGTCTATGAGAGGAGGTGCATGATAGGCTAATACCGTAGTCTCCCGCGTATAAGGCGCGTCTTACACGCGAATCAGATCGTGGGTGGGTCTTATACGTGGGAGACTGGTTGCCTTGAGTTGGGGGTGCGCCTTATACGCGGGGTTTCTTTATTATTCAAATGGTTATGAAACTGACCATATAATTTTTTTTTAATGCCACAAATGAGGTGTGACCGGAAGTAGATCTTAACTCTAACATTGTATCATCAGTTTTTATTTTGTTTCTTTTCTTTATTTGTGCATTCCATCAATGTTAAGGCATGTTAGGGAATGAATTTGAATCATCCCATTATCTAAACATAGTTTTGAACATCTGTTCTTGAGTCATGGATGATTCCCAGAATTGCCACCAGGTGAAGCCACTATCCCACTCCTATATACTTGCCATGTATTTGACTCAAGAACAGAAGTTCAAACCATGTTTAGATAATGTGATGATTTAAATTCATTCCCTAACATGCCTTAACATTGATGGAATGCTTAAATAAAGAAAAGAAACAAAAAAAAACTGATGATACAATGTTAGAGTTAAGATCTACTTCTGGTCACACCTCATTGGTGGCATATGATCAGCATCATAGAGATAGTCTGATGAGCCCGGGAGGCGTGGCGCAGTCGGTAGCGCGTCCGCTCACAGGCCGTAAGGTCGTGGGTTCGGTTCCCGGCCCGGCCGGGGCATAGTGGTGGTTCCAAATGTCGCCGTAAGGTGTCGTTTGAGTTCCTCCCTGCTCTGGCTAGGCTGTGCTGGAAAGTCTCTCGGCGGTCATGGCAGACAAATGACTTGAAACAGGCCTGTCCATCTCTCACTATGCCTATGTAGTGACGGATGTTAAAGAACCATTGCCTCGGTAAATGTGTAGGGGCGTGATTTCTACCTTAGCTCCCTCTAGTGTACGGGTCCGGGTTTCACGCCACGGGACCTCTCACCCTCGACGTGTCCTTGAGGCACATAGGTGAGGTTTAAATTCAAAGCAAGATAGTCTGATGGACCTTCCCACAAGACGCCTGCTCCTAGAGGACATCCTTATGGAGCGATGGCGGAGCCAGCCCAGCTTCAGGAATGCTCTGCTGGAATCGGGCTCCAGACCAATCATACACACAGTGAAGGACGCCTTCTGGGGAGACATAGGTTGTGATGGCACTGGCTTCAATGCATATGGGAAGTCCCTGATGAAAATGCGCCACATCCTCCCCAGACATTAGACCATACTCCCTTCAACTCCCCCCGAAAACACCCTACCCCCTCACCACCTCCTACTGAGATGATCGCCATACCACTCGAGTAGGACACCCCCCCCCCCCACTCACTCCACTTCGATCCCCCCCTCCCACACCCCGGTCTCTCCTCCCACCTAGGCCCCAGTGCCTATCACCATACCGATTATGGCCTGCCACGGCGCGGTGTACTGTATCGCACCGCCCATGGACATGGGTGCCGGCTGGTACCCCCCGCCCACTTCTGGAAGGGGACCAGGCCTTGCACCCTTGACCAAACGCAGGCCAACATTTCGGTAAAATTCTCGTCTGTGCCCCCTAAGAGTGGATACGCCAGATAGCACTACGATGCACTGGGCTATTGTCCTGCTCCCTGCTTCGGTGACACAGGTAAGATGACCCCATCACATGATACACCTTGTTCACACCATAACCGATATACTGTACTTTTTCCTTTCTTTCTTTTCTTTTTTCTTTTGTTGTTGTTTTTTGTTGTTGTTTTTTGTTGTTGTTTTTTTGTGGTTTTTTTTTTTTTTTCTTTCTCACTCCCCCCCAGCTCCCTCTAGTGTACGGGTCCGGGTTTCACGCCACGGGACCTCTCACCCTCGACGTGTCCTTGAGGCACATAGGTGAGGTTTAAATTCAAAGCAGAAGAACAAAACTTGAAACCTATTTAAGGCTCTCCCCAACTACAAGGAGCCCCTTGTATGTGGTCCGTGAACAAGGTGCGCCTTGTATGGGACCAGACCTTCTTGAGTTGGGGGTGCGCCTTATACGTGGGTTTTTTCATAATACCAATTCAGGGGAGACAGGTGCGCCTTCTAAGTGAACCAGCCTTCCCTGAGTTGGGGGTGCGCCTTCTACGCGGGCTGCGCCTTCTACGCGAGAGATTACGGTAGTGTGGTGGACCTATTTGCTTACTGCACAAATTGTGGAGAGAATGAAGAGATGTCAAGGGACTATTCTATGTATTATAATTATTAACGCCATACTTTAACCAAGCTGACCAAGCTTTCCCCTGTAGAACCCAAGGTTACCTACTTTTACTAGGTTTTAGCCTACCGGGCTGAGTGACTCACTCACTCCAGAGTGACTCACTCACCCCCTCCCTCTCCCAGTGGGAACCCCCAGGCTCCACCTGTGAACCTCCACTGGAATGCATGACTCATACACCACCTCCAGGCCCACCTGTCCAAGTGACTCACCTTGGAGAGCAGCTCACCTCCCCCAAATCCGGATCAGACTGGATCTAACCGGACTGGGGCTGAGCTACTCACCCCCAGACTGAGTCACTGGACATGCCCTAATACGGAGGCATGAGTCACCCCGAGCAGCTCCTCTCCCCCTTTATAAGCTGGAAGGATCCTGCTCAGATCATCTTATTCTTCTCCAACCTAGACCCTACGACACTCAGGTGCCTTGGCCCCAGGATATAGCTTGGTCAGACTGGCGAGTACCATACTGTATACCGTATTGATTACTCTCATGCCAATCTTACAATAAAGCTGGATCATCAACTGAATTGTCTGGACTCCTGTTACCTCACTTCATGACATGTAACGACCTGTTGACAGAGAGGTGATTGGAGGAGGGGTGCAATTTGTCCCAATTTAATTGTATTGCTGTTGGTCATTTAATGGCGGGGATGGCCTTCCATACCTAGGAATCATATATCAAAAGTTTTCCACTAACCTCCCTGCAGTTTTTGCATAGGTCAAGGTCAAAGGTCGAGAATTTCCCTCTTTATTCCTATATAAATCTGTAAAACCCAGTAATTAATTGTATGTTGTCTATGGACTAGGCTAAAAGGCTAGAGGAGGGTATTATGGTTTAGTCTAAACCAGAAAATCATGCTGATTTCAAATATAATTGATATATTGGTGTGAGTATAACAGAAGTACCCAAAAAATGGGGTTTAAAAATAAAAATATTATTGAAAAATATGTTAAAATATCAAAAATCAGTAAAACATGAAATAAACCCTCAATAATCCACCTAACACTTAAATGAGTTAGATGGTGGGTGAGGAGCATAGTAAGCATGACCTAATTAGGTTATTAAGCCTTGACCTACTTAATTAGGTCAAAGGTCACAGACACAATATCTGTCATATCTCTGGTTCTAGGAGGGCTTTCCGCACAATTTTAAATTCTAAATAGGGATTTCTGACATAGAGGCATAGATTGGAGTAGGTTTAAACCTACTAGGATGCATTTTCAAGTCTCAAAATCTGAAATCAATATTGAATGTCTGTGTGAATACAGATGTGTGGTCATATGCGCGGGCACTGACACATTCCTCTGTTAAATTATCAACCTGTGAAGCACGGGATAGCCACTTAGTGCCGCTAAAGTGCTGTAAAACACAAATCAATCAATCAATCAATCAACAGATGTGTGGTCAGAATGATTTAAACAGATAACATCACAGGTAATATTGTAATATCCCATTGGCTATTTTGGTTGAAGGCGGAACAAGTAAAACTAACTCTCTAGTTTCTCCACTGCTTTGGCTTTCATGGTGATACGCCACTGTACTGGAGGAGGTAGACTATTCTGGACAGTGCACTGCTTGGGCTACCAGAGGTACGCCCCTGTACTGTGCTGAGCAGATTGGCTGTAGCCAGCCTATGGCTATTTTTGGTTGAAGGCGGAACAAGTAAATCTAACTCTCTAGTTTCTCCACTGCTTTGGCTTTCATGGTGATATGCCACTGTACTGGAGGAGGTAGACTATTCTGGACAGTGCACTGCTTGGGCTACCAGAGGTATGCCCCTGTACTGTGCTGAGCAGATTGGCTGTAGCCAGCCTATGGCTATTTTGGTCGAAGGCGGAACAGGTAAAACTAACTCTCTAGTTTCTCCACTGCTTTGGCTTTCATGGTGATACGCCACTGTACTGGAGGAGGTAGACTATTCTGGACAGTGCACTGCTTGGGCTACCAGAGGTACGCCCCTGTACTGTGCTGAGCAGATTGGCTGTAGCCAGCCCATGGCTATTTTGGTTGAAGGCGGAACAAGTAAAACTAACTCTCTAGTTTCTCCACTGCTTTGGCTTTCATGGTGATATGCCACTGTACTGGAGGAGGTAGACTATTCTGGACAGTGCACTGCTTGGGCTACCAGAGGTACGCCCCTGTACTGTGCTGAGCAGATTGGCTGTAGCCAGCCTATGGCTATTTTGGTTGAAGGCGGAACAAGTAAAACTAACTCTCTAGTTTCTCCACTGCTTTGGCTTTCATGGTGATACGCCACTGTACTGGAGGAGGTAGACTATTCTGGACAGTGCACTGCTTGGGCTACCAGAGGTACGCCCCTGTACTGTGCTGAGCAGATTGGCTGTAGCCAGCCTATGGCTATTTTTGGTTGAAGGCAGAACAGGTAAAACTCTCGTTTATCCTTTGCTTTGGCTTTGAATTTACACGTCTGAGAGTTTCTTAGTTATTCTGAATTAAAAACTCTCTGAGAACAAATACAGCGTTAGACTTAGCTATTTTCTCAAGCTGAGGCTAGGGATGGTTTGTATGGAATTAAATTTTGCTGTGTTAGTTTTAATTCAGCAGTTTCAGAAAAGAATTTTCATGCGTTCATTGAAGTTTCTATACTTTTAAAATTGATTTGTCCTAGCTTCAGAAAGATTTCTGCACACCGAATTTTGACAGCCAATCACAGCCCTTGAAGGTAACTGGGTTCGATTCCTAGCATAACCAACACAAAACATAATGCTGGTGCAAAGGGACAGATTGGTTATGGTCCCACCTGCAATTGCTGTGATGAGCTATCAGTTTCCCCCTGACTTTAGAGAGGTTTTCATAACATATTGCATTATTTTGAATTTACTAGTCTGAGAGTAAATTCTCAGTTGGACATTTCTGTCAGCTTAGGCTAGGTATTTATTGCTTGAGTTTCTTTGACATCAATGGTCTCAGAAAACTTTTCTCTCACCTTTGTAAAAAAAGGCTCTGCCTGCAGAAACATTTTCATTGGATATTGTGTTATTTTGGATTTAATAGTGAGAGTCTCTAAGAACTAATACTCATTCAGACTTTAATATTTATATCAGTTTAGGCTAGGTAGGCTTTCATAGCATCTTGCCAGTTTTATTTACTAGTTTGAGAGTTTCTAAAAGTAAATACTCAGTCAAACATTTTTATTAACTTAGGATAGGTATTTATTGTTTAAGTTTCTTAAGCTTTATTGGTCTCAGAAAACATTTCTCCCACCTTTGTAGAAAAGGCTCTGCCTATGGAAACATTTTTATTGGATATTGCGTTATTTTGGATTTAATAGTGTGATAGTCTCTAAGGGTAAGTACTCAGTCAGATTTTGATATTTATATCAGTTTAGGCTAGGTAGGCTTTCAATATCACTGAAAATTGTTGTGTCAGTTGGGATTTAGTGGTCTTAGAATAGCTTTCTTATAACTTTATGAAAGTTTCAATTGTCTAAAGTTTTCTGTTAGCTTTAGAAACTTGACTGTGACCTCTACTGAGTTATTCTGAATTTAGAACTCTCAGAAATGTTTTTGAGATTAAACACAAAGTTGGATTTAGAAGGGACTAATATTTAAGTTGTCCTGATATTACATATGTGTCAGTTGTGGTTTGTCTACAAAATAATTACAACAAAGGGACTAATATCAAATTATTTTGATTGTTTGGTTTGTCAACAGAAATAATCACAACAAGGGACTCATATATCTAAGATGTCCTAATGTTGCATTTGTGTTGGTTGTGATTTGTTGACGAAAATAATCGCAACAAGGGATCCATAACAAAAATAATCGCACAAGGGATCCATATCTAAGTTGTGGTTTGTTGACATAATAATCACAATAAAAGATCAATTTTCAAGATGTCCTAAGGTTTGGGTTGTTGACAAAAAACAACCACAAAGGACAAAGATATTGTCCGAATATTACATTTTGCTCTATTTACGAGTTAAGAGAGGATAACCTGAGTTTGTGAAAGTAAATTATTTGAATTTTAGATAAAAGATTTGGAAAAAATGATCATAAAAATTAATTATGAACTATTAAAAACTAGAATTTCTTATTTCGAAGGTAGAATACATTTCAAAGACAACGAAAAGGATATAATAGATGTCAGTTTTCCTTCCCAGCCTTATATGTCAGTCAAGGAAGCTGAACAAATTATTTCGGCTTTGTCTTATTTTGATTCTTTGCCACGGTTAAAAAAAATCAAAGTAGAGGCGCTTGTATATTTCGCTGATTATTTCCTGTCTTTTTATTTGCAGGATAAAATAGGCAATTTAGTTTTATCAAATATTATGCTTTTACCGCGAGTCCTTAAAATGTGTTGCATATTAATGCCTTATCAACATTTTTATTTTACTATGATGGATTTTGCTTGTGACTTACTCGAAATCCCATATATTTATCATGTAGAAACATTAATGAAACCTAAAAAAAGAAAACATGATGACACTTTAGATCCTAGTGAATATGTTTTATCAGAAATAACAAAAGAATTGAGAAATAAAACAAGACAAAGATTGCATAAAATGTCACTAGAATACATGCTTTGTAAATTATGCAACACTGAAATGATTATTTCTACAAAAACTAGAAACATTGCTTATATGATTTGTTGCAATAAGCCAGTACATCAAAAATGTTTTGATGATTTTATTCAAAAATCAAATTTGTATCATAGGACTGAAACAATAAAATGTCCTTACTGTTCCATTGAATGGGTACATGAAAAACCACGGGTTGGTCATGAATGTTTGTTATGGTTAATGAGAAAATCATCTGACACTTCCTTGTTAAATCAAAAAAAAAAAAAAAAAGTTTGTTTATTTGATAAGAAATAAAAAGTTTGAAACAAATATTTTTGTCTTATGTTACATTTTAAAAATGAAATATTTTATAACATATACAGCAGTAGCTTACAAAAAGTCTCTGAGAATAAAGAAACAAATCTACAATAACTTAAGGTAATACAGTATAACGAATAAGGCAACGAAGTTAACCAATAAGGCAGCAAAGTTATATGACATCGAATAAGGTAACGAAGTAAATGAAGGAGGCAGCGAAATCAGATGAACTTTTCTGACGCAGACTACAGGGAATTCTTTGCAGGAAAACCATTGCGATTAATGCTTTAAAGGTAAAGCTAAAGATTTGCTTTTGTGAGTTCATTAAAAATTGCTGTTGAGTCAACTGTTCACTGAGAGCTAAAAATCAAATTTGTTTCATTTTCACATAATTAATTCCTGTTACATACATACAATTTGTGGTAAAACTAATTGTAACAATGCTTGTATGGGAACGATTCGCGACAAACTCACAAAAGTAGCTTTTCGCTAATCTAGTAAAGAAATATTAGTCATAGCCTCTAGAGGTCTTCAGTGTGCTAAGTATCGTATAGTTTAAGATAGTTTTAGAAATGCTCACTAGAGGTCTTCAGTAAGCAGAAAATGCCTTGTTTATATTAGTCACCAGAGGTCTTCAGTGTAAAACCATGCACATAGTTTTAGTGACTCACACTAGAGGTCTCCGCTGATTTAGTAAAGTAATGTCAGTCCTAGCCTCTAGAGGTCTATAGAGTGCTAAATATGGTATAGTTTAAGATAGTTTTAGAAATGCTCACTAGAGGTCTTCAGTAAGCAGAAAATGCCTTCTATAAGCCACCAGAGGTCTTCAGTGTAAAACCATGCACATAATTTATATCAGCCACCAGAGGTCTTCAGTGTAAAACCATGCACATAGTTTTAGTGACTCACACTAGAGGTCTCCGCTGATCTAGTAAAGTAATGTCAGTCCTAGCCTCTAGAGGTCTATAGAGTGCTAAATATGGTATAGTTTAAGATAGTTTTAGGAATGCTCACTAGAGATCTTCAGTAAGTAGAAAATGCCTTCTTAAGCCACCAGAGGTCTTCAGTGTAAAACCATGCACATAATTTATATCAGCCACCAGAGGTCTTCAGTGTAAAACCATGCACATAATTTATATCAGCCACCAGAAGTCTTCAGTGTAAAACCATGCACATAGTTTTAGTGACTCTCACTAGAGGTCTTCGCTGATCTAGTAAAGTAATGTCAGTCCTAGCCTCTACAGGTCTATAGAGTGCTAAATATGGTATAGTTTAAGATAATTTTAGGAATGCTCACTAGAGGTCTTCAGTTAACAGAAAATATCCTGTTCATATGAGCCACCAGTGGTTTTTTTTTCCCTGAGATAAGAAATACTTTCGAAGTTATCAAAAAAAGATTTTATTGTTTAAAAATAAGATATATTTTTAAAATGAATGTTTCTTCTCCTTTTTACATTAATTTACCTTCTAATACTATTCATCCCTCTCGAGAAAACAAAACAAGCAAATTTTGGGTTAAATTACCTTCTATTTTAATTTTACAAGGAGAATGGGAAGTGGGATTAGTAGAAGTAAACATACCAGTTTCCTGGTATAATTTCCCAGAAATTCCAGAAAAAAATAGGACTTTGGTAGTAGAAAGAAAAGATTTCAGGTTGAAGCAAGACTTGAATAAAATAACTTCATTAGATGAAATAGAGGTGCGGGAGGTGTTCCTAATTTGCATCACGTTTCTTCTAATATTTATATTTATACTGATATAGTTGCAAATGAAATTGTAGGCGATCTTCAAATTCCTTTATTGAGAACTATTCGTTGCAGTGAAAAATTCGGAGACGATATAAAGGAAGTTTTTGTCTCTCCGTACTATAAAAAGGTAAAAAAAAGTGAAATACAAGAAATCGAAATAACTATATGTGACGATGTGGGAAAGTTGGTTCAATTTGAATATGGAACAGTTTTTTTAGTTCTTCATTTTAGACCTATAAGAAATGAAAAAAAGTAAAGCTTTCAGAAATTTAATCGTAGAATATGATTTAACTCCTGCTCTTCACAAATATGATCCTGATTTATTTTTACTTAATCAGACCAAAAAAATTAAAAAATTAATTTTGAAAAAAAAAAAAAAGAAGGGGGGGTTAAATTTCAATTATCGTTATGCACAGTGTTAGGAAAATATAATCTAGAAAACAATGAATATTTTGAAATTCAACCATGGTTCCAAAGTCCTGTTCAAGTAAACTTTGATTCTCATAACGTAGAGGAATTAATAAGAAATTCCTTTTCTGTGATATTAGGTTTTTTCGATGCTTTTTTGCACATGGGGTCAGGATGGTTTTTAAGAGAAATAAAAGTGTTACGCCTCTCTGTTTTCAAATATAATCCTTTTGGAGGGGAGAAAAAAGGGAAAGAAAGCATTATTCAAAGAAAAAAATCAGTTCTTAACATAAAAGGAAGCGGCAAAAAATGCTTCGTGTACTCTGTTTTAGCAGGATTACATAAAGTTCCTCACAATGCTAACTTGGCTAAGTCGTACGATATTTTTTTAGAAAAATTAAATCTTTCTTTTCTTTCTTTTCCTGTCAAATTGAGTGAAATTCCAAAGTTCGAAAAGAAAAATAATCTTACTGTAAATGTGTTTGGCCTTTTAAAATCTGAAAAAAAAGAATTTCAGCCTTTCCCTATGTATATTTCAGTCCTTTCTTCTCCCCTTACTGAAGGAAGACATATTGATTTATTGTTATTTAATGATCACTATTATCTTATCAGAAATTTACATAAATTTATCAGACCATTTTTTTGGAAAAAAACTAGGTACTTTTGTTACAAATGTTTGATATCATATTGCTCAAAAAAAAAATATGAAATGCATGTTAACAACAATTGCAAAACTAACGTATACAGTGGTCAGGGTTATTCTACTCCACCGAAAGGGACTTTCTTGAAATTCGTTGACCATAAATTTAAAGTTAAAAGTCCTTTTGTGATATATGCAGATTTTGAATGTTATAATCGCACTATAAGCAAAATATACAAAGGGAAATCGTGTTGCTCAAAAGAACACAAATTAAATGCTTTTGGAGCTATATTAATTTCTAAATATGAAAAATACAGTCAAGATCCTGTTATATACGTAGGAAAAAATGTGATAGAAAAATTTGTTTCTTACTTATATAAAAAAAGAGCTGAAATTTCGTATATTTTAGATCATAAGAGAAAACCTTTGTCTTTGTCTTCTGACGATATTTCACATATAGTGAAGCAAAAAAATTGTTACATATGTGGGATATCTTTCACCGAAAAAGGTATAAGAAAAGTTTTAGATCATGCTCACATAGGACAAGAAGGAAAAGGAAGAGATTTAAATTATGCTTGCAATAGATGTAATCTTACTTACACTAGTCTTAGGATGGACAATTTAAAGATACCAATTATAATTCACAACAGCATGAATTATGACACTCATTTTCTCATCCAAAAATTATATAAATATATAAACCAGAGCACCATATCTGTGATTGCTAAATCATCTGAAAAATTTCTTACTTTAAGTTTCGAAAATTTTAGAATTATAGATTCCTTCCAATTTTTACCTACGTCCCTTTCAAAATTAGCTGAACTTTTGCAAGAGAAAGGTTTAAAAGATTTCGTTCAAACAAAAAAACATACTTCAAACAAAAAAATGATTCCTTATATGATAAGAAAAGGTGTCATGTGCTATGATTACATTGATTCTTGGTCTGTTTTGAAAGAAAAAAAATTGCCGCCTATAGACAAATTTTATTCTACTTTAACCAAAAAAAATATAACTGAGGACGATTACTGTCATGCAATTCATATGTTTAAAGCATTAAAATGTAGAAACATAAAAGATTATTTGAAAGCCTACTTGAAAATAGACGTTTTGCTTTTATGTGATGTTTTTGAATCTTTTAGAGAAAAGGCCTTAAGTTATTACGGTTTAGACCCTGCTCATTTTCTAACGGCACCTAGTTTGAGTTATCAAGCTATGTTAAAACATACAGAAGTTGAACTAGAGTTGCTATCTGACATCGAAATATATAATTTTATAGAAGGCGGTATAAGGGGTGGGATAACTAATGTTTCTCATAGGTATGCGAAAGCTAATTCTTCCGACGAAATCATCTTTTACATAGACTGCAATAACCTTTATGGCAAATGTTTAGCAGATTTTTTGCCTCACTCAAATTTTAAATGGCTAACCCAAAATCAAATTCAAAAACTAAACATAGAAAGCATTTCAGATCACAATGAAACAGGATACATACTGGAGGTAAGTTTAACTTACCCTGACTGTCTTCATAACATGCACAACGATTTTCCTCTAGCTCCACAAAAAATAGAAATAGAAGAACAAGAATTATCTCCATATGCAAAAGAAATATTGAAAAAAACTGAAACGTCCTACAAAAAAGGAGGAAAAAAGCTTATATGTAATTTAAAAGACAAAAATAATTATGTAGTGCATTATCGTAATTTAAAATTATACCTTGCATTAGGCTTAAAGATAAATAAAATTCATCGGGTTTTAAGCTTTCATCAGAAAGATTGGATGAGATCTTACATTTTATTCAATAACAGAGAACGAACTTTGGCTACCTCTGCTTTTGAAAAAGAATTCTTTAAGTTATTAAATAATGCAGCATTTGGTAAAACAATGGAAAATGTTAAGAAAAGAACTAGCATGAAATTAACTTCAGACCCTAAAGAAAGTGAAAATCTTATAAAAAAACCTACTTTTAAATCTCTTCATATATTTCAAAAGGACTTTGTAGGAATACAAAGCAGCAAAGAAAAACTTTTACTAGACAAACCGATCTATATTGGGTTTTCTGTTTTAGAGTTATCTAAACTATGGATGTTTAATTTCCATTATAATATCATGTTGCCTAAATTCAAAGACGTACATATTCAACTGTTATATACAGACACAGATTCTTTAGTGTTTTACATAAAAGATACAAATTATCTTAAAAAAATAAAAGATCTAAATAATTTTTTAGATTTTTCTAATTTACCTAAAGATCATTTTTTGTATAATGAAACGAACAAAAAGGTCTCAGGTAAATTTAAAGATGAAGCAGGAGGGAAAAAAATAAAAGAATTTATTGCTCTCAGGCCAAAAATGTATTCAATTTTGTTTGAGAAGGGAGAAGAAGAGAAAAAAATAAAGGGAGTCAAAAAAAGTAGCATAGAAACTATAAGGCACAATGACTTTAAGCTTACCTTAGTCCAAAATAGAATAAAAGAAGCAGAATTCGATAACATAAGAAGCATAAAACACAAAGTGTACACTATGTCTCAAAAAAAGATATCTCTTTCTCCTTTTGAAGATAAAAGATATTTGAGAAGAGGAGGAATTAAATCTTACGCATATGGTCATTATAAGATTCCCCCTTTAAAAAGAAAAATGAAAGAAATTCCTTTTGAAGATATTCATTCAAAAAGAAGAAAAGTTTGTGAGATAAAGACAAAAATACAATAGCAAACTATCTGCAAACAAACAAAATGAGTAAATCATCTAAATATCCTACTTTAGCTTTTGGCAAAAGGAAAAGAATAGACATAAATAAATTCAAAGGAAAAATATACTTACATTTTCATGATATGGTAAAAGACAAAAGTATTTCTCTCCTTAAAGAAGAATATGATTTACTCTTTGAACTAAGGAATAAAATAGATAAAAAAATAGATAAAATTAAAAAAATGAGTGAAGAAGAAAAGCCTGGAAAGACTAAGAACACTAAGAAAAAGAAAGAAAAATCAAAGTCTCATAGCGACAGCAGCAGCGACGATAACATAGCCTCTAGTGACAGTGACAGCGATTGAAAACCTTAGTGAGATAAGAGCTACAGCAAAAAAGATTACAAGATATCTACGGTCAAAGTATCTTTGTTTTGAATTAGATAAAAATATACATAAAATGCCTGTTAAGTGTGAATATTGTGGAAGAAAAGGGAGAATAGTTCAAGATAAAAAATATTGTGAAAAATGTCAAAAAAGCATGGTTCAAGAATGCATAAGGTGTCATAAACCTTTTCATTCTCTCCATTATTTTTCTGCTGACGAAAATCATTTGAGATGTAATTCATGCCATACACAATATCTCAAAGAAAAAATGAGGAACAAAGCTAAGTCTGCTCAAAATAAATTGAAGCTAATTATCGACGAAAAAATCAGCGACACAGAAAACTCTAGCTCCGAAGAATCAGAAGGAAAAGACAACCTGACAGCCTCTCCTTTGCCTGAAGACGAAAATGAAAATCGAAGCAAAAAAAGAAATAAAAGAAAAGCAGGGACTAGCATGACAGAAGATGAAGAAAGTGAGAAAGAAGAAAAAGAAGTCAAGAAAGGAAAAAAACAGAAAACTATTTGTTCCACTAAAGGTAAAACTGTGTTGAAGAAAACCGGAAACGTAAGAAAACATGCACAAAAAACTATAGGAACTAACACAAACCAAACTAGAATACCTGATGGGTTTATTCCTATATACACTAATATCTATGCTATAGAATAATATTTCTTTTATAAGGCAAAAAGATTTTTTTGTTTCATTTTTTCACGGAAATCCGGAAACTTGCATTGCATTTAATGACTTTTTTCACGCGTAAAAATGGGTTAAAATCTGTGCTAATATGCCCCATTCTGTGAATTTATGCATTGGCAGAAAGTACACCTCAATGGAGGAACTTGCGCTAATGCCAAGTTTTTTATGGTACATATATTTTAAAACCTATGTGTCAGCAAAAAGTACATCTCGAAAGAGAAATTTGTGCTCTTGCTCAACTCATAAGGGGATAAAATATGTCTCTACCTTTTTTTTCTTGGAATGGACGCGTATCGGATTTCCATTTTGTTTCGCGTGCACGAAAAAAGTTGTGTCATTCATTTATTTAAAAATGTTGTGAAAAATGTTTTGTCTGAATGCTGTTGCAAAAGATGTCGTTCATTCATCAAAAATTATATCACCTACTACTCTGAGATGGTTCTATTTTCATGTTCATAAGCAAATATTTTTCAAACATGGACAAAGAAAATATTTTGAAAAAAATTTATTTCACTCCTTCTCATCCTTCATCTTTTTCTTCTGTGAAAAAATTATATGAAGCAGCTAAAAAAATAGATGAAAATATAACGAGAAAGGACGTGCTTAATTTTCTCCGTAACACTAGAACTTATACTTCACATAAGAAAATAATATATAAATTTCTTCGAAGAAAAACAATAGTGAAAGGCATAAACGATCAATGGCAAATTGATTTAATAAGTATTTTTAACCTTAAAGATCAAAACAATGGAATAAAATATTTATTAGCCTGTATAGATTGTTTTTCACGTTATGCTTATGTTGAACCTTTAGTGAACAAAACTGCATATGTCACTCTAGACGGCTTCAAAAAGATTTTGTTAAAAAGCAATGTTAAGCCCAACTTAATACAATTAGATGAAGGAAGCGAATTTAAAGGTGTTTTTCAAAATTTTTTAAAAGAAAATGAAATAAAATTTTTCAGTACTTCTCAAGACACTAAATGTGCTATAGTAGAAAGATTCAATCGTACCATACAAGACAAAATATATAAATATCTTTCTTTCAAAAAGAGTCTGAGATATATAGACGTTCTACAGGATTTAGTTAAAAGTTATAATCATAGTAAACATAGAACATTAGGAATAAGTCCTTCTGAAGTAACCAAATCAAACGAAAAAAAATATGGTTAAAGCAATACGGAAAATATTTGTACAGCAAAAGAATTAAACTGCCTTTTAAAGTAGGAGATAAAGTACGAATAAGTAAATATAAGACTGCTTTCAGAAGAGGGTATTCTTCTCATTGGAAAGAAGAAATTTTTCAAATAGCATATGTTCTTAGAACATGGCCTGCTACTTATGTGTTAACAGACAAAAATAATGAAATATTGAGTGGTAGTTTTTATAAAGAAGAATTAAACAAAATAAAAGGAAAATAAAAAATGGAAGACATAGAATTCCCTGTTTTCAATGCATGTATTAGAATTCCATTTTCTATGATCATAGCAGGACCAAGCAACAGTGGAAAAACTACTTTTGTGTATGATCTATTAAAAAATAATGAGCGAATAATAGAAAAAAAAATAGACTATGTCATATGGTGTTATGGTCAAACCCCTCCTGCTAAAAAAGACTTTATGGAGGGGAAAAGCATAAGATTTTTGAACGGTATTCCTTCTTCTTTTGATAAATATATAAAACCTGACCTTAATGGACTTGTTATTTTAGATGATTTAATGAAAGAATGTGGAAATAATCCTGAAATAGGAAAACTTTTCACTCAAACATGTCATCATGAATCGATAAATGTTATATATATTTCACAAAATTATTATTCTGAAGGAAAAGAAAGGCAAACTGTTAATAGAAATGCGACGTATTTAGTTATTTTTAATTCACCTTTAGATCAAACTGTCCCTCTAACATTAGGGAGAAAACTGTTGCCTAAAAATTATAAAACTTTCGTTAATATTTTTAATGAAGCAACTAGGAAACCACATTCCTATCTTTTAATAGATGGTCATCAAAAAACTCCTCAAGAATACAGATTTAGGAGCAACATATTTGACATAGGACAAGAGGTGTATATACCTAACAAAACATAAAACAGAAAACAACTATACATGTATGAACCAACATAAAGTTCGTGAGATTGAATAAAATATATGAAAAAAATAAAAGTTTTTGTGTGAAAGTTGATTTATAAGAATGCCACCGTTAAAGAAAAAAATGCCTGTTTCTAAAAGAAAAGGAAAAAAAACAATAAAAAAGAAATCAATTGTAGCAAAAAGAAAAAAAAGAACTAGCTGCAAACAACCAAAAAGAAAAATCAAGAAGAAAGCAGCAAACATCAGATCAGTCAAAAGATTAGCTTTTTTGACAATGTTAGGAAACACAAAAAACAAAAGAAAAAGAGATTTGTTAATAGAATATGCAGATAAAGAAGATTTAGATTCTATATGTCAGTGCATTTTTAATGTTCTTACAGGAAACATTAAATTAAATTCAGTGTCTTATTCAAAGTTAAAAAAATACAAGAACACTTTAAGATATCTTATTAATAGACGTGTGAATAACAAAAAAAGGAAAGCAGTTTTAAAACAAAAAGGTGGATTTCTCTCTCTTCTCCTCCCTTTAGCAGTGTCCTTAATAGGAGGATTGGCAGGTGCAAAAAATTAATATTATGGCTAGCTTCAAAAAAAGTATAGTTATACCTTTAGCAACTTACAAAAAATTATCTTCAGCAAAAAATCATGCTAATGAAAAAAACACTGACCAAGAAAAAAATCCTGCTCTCGAAAGGCAACAAGAATTATTAGCGCAAAGAATGTATAACGTGAAACCGTATAAGATATTAAGCACAAATCAAAATATAGCTAAAGACTCAGCTTTCATGTATTCTGCTCCTACAGAAAAAAAACAAGAAATAATACCAGGTATATCAATACTTGAGATCTTATCCAACATAAGACAAGCACAAATTCCTTACATAAAAGAAATTCTCAAAAAAATGATAGAACTGAACTATCTATGGAATGAACATGGTGAAATTATCATCAGAGGTAAACTAATCAGAAATTCTAATGTGATAAGCATCATGAAATTCTTTTCAAATGCAAGCATAAAAACAGAACCTATAGGAACAGAAGAACTTTGGGTTAATATATCTAATCATATTCCTAAATCGTGGTTTTTAAATAAGCCAAAAATAACTAAAAAAAACAATCGTCCTTATATCATAAAAAAATATCCTTTAGAAGATCAAAACATGGAAGACAAACAAAGAAATGAAAGCAATTATTCTACAGATGCTACAGACGATGAATTTTCTGAAGACGGCAATTTGGATGAAACTCTTCTTCAAGAAAAAGAAAAGCCCCTTCTGAAAAAAACAACTACAGAAGATACTGAAGATAAAAATAACGACACCGACTATCTTTCTGCAAATGAAGAAGACAAAATAGGAGAAGCCAGCGGAGGCATAGTGAAAACTCCAATAAAAAATATCCCTCCTCTCCCTTTCGAAGAAAAGCAACCCAGCAAAGAAAGAGACGTAAAAATATCTTACCCAAGCCCACAAGAAGACGTCTTCGGGAAAATTAAAACAAACAAAAATTTGTCAGGAAAGCCGTCACCTTATTCTACTCGATCTGGAAGAAAAACCAAAAAAAAACCAAGATATTCTTCTAAGGAATGGGCATCTGACTGGTAGAGATAAATTGTTTTGAGATAAATCAAAAAAAATAAATAAAAATACATCAAAATGTATTCTAACGATTCACCTGAAGATATATATTATAAACATTTTTTAACTAAGCGATCTTATCCTTATGATGTACAGTATGGAAAAGGATACTATTCTTTAACCCCCTTCGTAGGAAGCAGAAATCAAAAAGGTTATGGGCTAGGTGGTATTTTAAAAGGATTGTTTAAGACAGTTATTCCTTTGGTGAAACCTGTTGTGGCATCAGCCGCAAAAGGAATAGGAAAAAGAGCCTTAACAGGAGGAATTAAAGTAGCAAAAAATGTCATGAAAGGTGAAAACTTTAAACGAGCTTTAAAAAGAGAAGCTCAAGAAACTTTGTCTGATTTAGGCAAAGAAGTTATTTCACATGTAACCAAGAAAAGAAAAGTTAATAAAACGATCACAAATAAAAAAAGAAATAGATTTAGAAGAAATTTCAAAAAAGATATCTTTGGTTAACATAAAATAACCTGAGATTACTGAAAAGAAGAGAAAAACAAACAAATATTTTTGAAGTTTGTTCATCACCTTAAAAAAATGTCATTGTTAGACGAAGATCCTTGTTTTTGTGTAGCCTCGGAATTTGATTTTACTCATGTTCCTCCAACAGATATAAGTAGAGTTAAAACTTATTATGAAAAAGTTGAGCCCACTGCTTCTCCTAACAGCACTACAGTTCAATTCACTTTAAAATCTAAACATACAGATTTCATTTCTTTGCACGACAGTTTTATTCGAGTGTCTGGCAAAATATTAAAAGCTGACAAACAAAATCCAGATGCTCCAGCTAACGATGGGACAATAAACGATAAAGCTAAAGTTTTTCCAGTGAATTATTTTGCTTCTACTATGTTTAAAAATGTGAAACTTTCTATAGCAGGAATACGAATATCAGACAGCAATGATTTGCACGGATATAGATCTATTCTGGAATATATTTTAAGTTATGATCCAACCACTGCTAAACACTTGGGAGCTTTGGCTATGTATTACAAAGACGATAAAGATTTCAACGAAGTAACAAATGTTAACAGCGACGATCATAATTCTGGAGTGAAAGCACGTTATAACAAAACTAAAAACGGGAAATTATTTGAAGTCATAGGACGAATTCATAATGACCTTTTTGCTCAGGTCAAAGTGTTACCTGGAGATCTGCCTCTTACTATAGAATTTGATAGAGCAGACGAAGACTTTTGTTTGATGTCTAAATTAGGAACACAAAAATACATAATAGACATACAGGGCATACATTTATTCATAAAAAGAATAAGAGTGTCTGAAAAATTCCATAAAAAAATAATGGATGCTAGAATGGTTACTCCGTATTGGGATTATCCTGTGAACAAAATAGACATGAAATACGTCACTTTTGGTCCTCAGAAATCTATTTTGCAAGCCTCTCATATAGTGAACAACACTCCTCTTCCAAAAAGAGTCATCATAGGGTTAGTTCATTTAGATGCCTTTACAGGAAGTCATAATCGTAATCCGTTTCAATTTGAGCACTTCAAAGCTAAGGAAATAGAACTGAAAGTGAACGACGGTGGAACTCCTTTTTATCACTATGAATTAGATTACCCTAATGATTTATACAATATGGCCTACCTAGCTCTTATACGGTCTACAGGTTCAATTTTCAGAGACGATACGATAGATATTTCTTTCGACGAATTCAAAAAAGGACATTGTCTTTACTGTTTTGACATATCTAAAAACGGAATAACGTCAGGCACATTCGAATATTCAGAAAATGGTTCTTTAGGATTTGTCATAAAACTAGAAGAAGAATTAACCCATGGAGTAGCAGCTATCGTATATTTAGAACATCATGAACTCCTGAGATTAGATTCTAGCAATATATTAAGAGCAAAATCTGAAACAGCATAATTCCTAAAAATGAATGGAGCGGAAATAAATTTTTTCTTGCAGAAAATTAAAAGAAAAAAAGAAGGAAATTATGGTGTTTATTCAGCTGACACTATACCTGCAGTGAAATCATTTCCTACAGGTTATGTAGTCAACACCGACAACAGTAACTTACCCGGAGAACATTGGGTAGCTTTTTATTATGAAAAACCACGTAAACTAGCTGAATATTTCGATTCATATGGCTTCAGTCCTATGCGAAAGAGTTTTCTGAAAGCTTTGCCAAAAAAATAAATATTCCTCTCATTCTATTCAAGGACTTTTTTCTATGACTTGTGGTTTATATTGCTTGTTCTTTTTAGAAAAACGAGCTGAGAATAAGACAATGCAACAAGTTATATCTAGCTTCACTTCAGATCCTGATTGGAATGACAGTAAAGTAAAACAATACTTTTTAAAGAAAAAACAAAATAATCGAAGCAAAAAGAAATCCTTGTTTTGTAACAAACAAATTTGTTCTACAAAAAATAATTTTCTAAGAACAACACAAAAAAGAAAAAAAGATTAATGTATTATTTCTTTTTCATCTTGTCTTGGAAATTATTTGCCGATTTGTTGGAACTGATCATCATAAAAAGATATTTTTTTTAAAAAAATGAGCGAACATAAAACAAAAGAAGGAAGCATGAAAAGTTTAAGCAAAATAAATAATTTGATTTCAAACGGGAAAGTAGGAGCAGGAGGAATAGTTTTTACTCTTATTTTAAGCATCGTAGTCATTATCTTAGAAACGCGTAAACAATCTATCTCCCCTTCTTTACAGAAAGGAGATGAAATATTTTTGTCTTGTACAGAAAGCGGAAATATTTATCATAACAATGAAAAAACTCAAACTTTCCTGTCTTGTTTTGTAACTAATGTAAATCACAGAAAAACATGGACATATCCTGTCATAGGATCTTCTGTTTCTAACCATGACTTAAAATCTACTCAAATAAATGAAAACCGAGATATTAATAACATAATGTACGAAAAAAATAATCAATTACTAACTACCATTGCAAATCAAGAACATTTGCCTGACTCAAATGTATTCACTGAAGAAACAAAAGATCCTGAGATACTCAAATAATTATAAGAATGAACATCTTTCTCGTGTGAGACCTAAAAAAAATATATAAATTAAGATTATTTCTCAAGTCTTAATCATGGATACAAAAGGGAACAATATGATTTTTGAAGTAAAGCGCAATGAAATACTTGAAAAAATATGCTTACATCAAGGCACTTATATATCTCTGTTAGAAGAAGAAAGACGTGAACACATTAATATCATAAAAGAGGAAGAAAAAAATAATCTCCATCTTACTTTACAATTAAGAGAAGCACGAAATGAAAATATGAATTTAATGGCTCACAGGAAGGCATACAACTTAGCTAAAGCAGAGAGAATATATAACATCAGGAGAGGTTCTTATCTGTATGGTCGTACAGTAGCCGACGGTGATGACTCAGAAGAAGGCAGTAAAATTGTAGCAGACGGCGAAACTTGTGATGTGCCAGATTCTATGCCTTCTGATGTTTTAATGGAGACTTATAGGAATAAGCCAAACGAAGCTTTTCATTTAAATTCAGAAAAAAAACATGAAAGTGATTAAGAAATAAAAACATAGATGAGATAAGTGAACAAACAGACTTTATGTGAACATTGATCTGCGTCAAAGTAACATGAACAGTTATTCTGATTGGAAGCCTTCGCTAGAAGACGGGGTGTGTCCTGATTGCATACATAAGATAGAAACCCTTGAAGAAACAAGAAAAAGGCAACAAAACCAATTTCGCATTCTTAGAGCAGAGAGAAAAAAGAATCAAGAAATAATAAAATCTTTAGGAAACAAAAATAATATTCTTGTGCAACGAATCACAGAAAAACAAGAGAAACTTTTGTCTGGCTTCATGAGCAGAACACTACGCTGATATGGGAAAGTACACTTTTAAAATAAAAAAACTGTTGAAACACGCAAACTGGGAAGACGATATAGCCATTAAATACATAAAATCTAAAAAAGAAAAAATAACTTGCAACAATTCTTTCTTGAAACTTCTCTTGCAACATTTCGAACAGGTTTTAAGGCATAGACAAATGATATGTTTCACTTTTTACCTTTTAGAAAACGTATTTGACAAAAAAGATAAAATGTGTTTAACAGAACGAATAATGGTGCATGACTTATCTAAGTTTTCAATGAGAGAAGCCATAGGTTACACCTTTAAGTTCCATACTAAAAATGGACCAAAAAATTCCCAAGAAAAAACAACTTGGGAAAATGCTTTATTTCATCACTATGAAAACAATGATCATCATCCTGAATATTACAGAGAAGGAAATATGAGAAAATATGCTTTAATTGAAAGTGTGATAGACATGTTAGCTTGTCATGCAGAACGAGATCTGAAGCCAGAAGAAATAAATGTTCATGGTTTTTTAGACGGAGATCTTTCTATCACCAATTTTTTGGACATAAATCCAATATACTTAGAAAGATATACTGAAGAAGATAAAGAAAAAGTGAAAGAATATCTGTCTTCGTGGAAAGATATTTTGTCTTGCAACTTATCTAAATAAAAAAAAATGATTAAAAAGAAAAATATTGATAGTCTTAAAATATATAAATTTTTTTTGTTTTTGTTTCTTTTGTTTTGTACTACATATGGATTCATGAGCGTTATATACTATTTCATATATGGATTAATAACTACTATAATCTTTTATCCTGTTTTCTTTTCTTCTATGTCATTATGTCTATTTATGCTTAGTATACATTTACCCGATATACCTTTTTTGTAACAGTCTGGAACTTAATTTTACTTCCTTGAGATAAAATATAAGCCTCATGTTAAGAGCATCTAAAGTTCTTCATAAGTACATATTATTGAGGAAGTATATGTGTTATTTAAATCATTGGTTTATGTATTTTTGATTTATTTCTTTTCCTACTTTTGATTGTCACTCTAATCCTTTGAAGGTAAAAAATGCCTTTACCTACTTATTACTTTCAAGATGATTTAGGATATTCAGATATCTTTCTTCAAAAAATCTCTGTATCGTTAGCACGTCAATGGATGACCTTAGGAGTATATCTTGGCATCCCTCATGCTAAACTTGAAAGCATGAACAAGACGAAAACTCCAACTGCTATGGGCATAGAGATGCTGAATAAATGGTGGAGAGAAGTTCCTTACTACTTACGAACAGAAGAACTGATGAAAAGTTTAAAGGAAAACCACAGAATAGACTTGGTGGAATTAACTGAAAATTTCTTCAAAGAAAAAAAACTAGAAGAGTATGACGTGGAATCGACCTCCGTGCAAATGTATTTCAGCTTATTGAGTGAAAAAATGTCAAGAGACTGGAAGGACATAGCTACATATCTACATATCACGTCTGACGAAAGAAGAACAATATCGTCCCAGCCCGAACAAGACATAGCTCAATTAACCTTCAATGTCTTAAAAATGTGGCAAAGATCTAAGTTTGGTTTTTTACTTACTTGAGAATCATAACAATAGGCATCACATCATGTCATATAAAACTGAACGAAAATGTCTGTTCTAAAATACAGTAAAATAGCAGGTTCCTTCTCTCCTACTGAAGAGGAAAATAACATAGGGATTCAAATGTACAGTTCATATAACCATACTGTTCCTAATAATACAGCATGTACAATTACAACAGAAGTTAAAGTTGCTGTCCCTAAAGGTTATTATGGTATAATTTTACCTCTATGCAAATCAAGAAAACATAACTTTGTGTTAATCAACCAAAAAATAATAGACGAAGATTACAGAGGGTATATTACCATTGTTTTATTTAACTTTGGAGAAGAAGACCTAAAAATAAAAAGTGGTGATCCTGTTGCGCGACTTGTTTTACAAAAAATTTATCCTATAAAATTAGAAGAACGTTCTAAGCTTGAAAACACTGAAAAAGGTGAAAAACTCTCTCAATTAGCTTACAGCAAAATATATGAAGAAATTTACAATGAAAATCTTAAATATTACAGCAAAGATCGTCTTAAATGAACTAAAACAAAGAAAACATCTCTGTGAATAGCGTTATATTAAACAACAAAACAACTGAAATAACGTTCAGCAAAATGGCGCGTTGTCAAGATTCTTTCTATATAACTCTTGTAAAAGACAAACCAAATACACTGTTAGTAACAACATGTCAAAAATCTGCTTTACTACCTGCCTCACCTATTCTCCAACCTAATGCATTATGTTAAAGCATCAACAAAAGCATTGAAGCCAACCAGATCCACAAAAAAATCTGCAGGGTTTGATTTATATAGTGCTTATGATTATATTATTCCTGCTAAAGAAAAAAAATTGGTACAAACTGATATAATACTTTGCATACCTACAGGATGCTATGGTCGCATAGCACCAAAATCAGGACTTGCTCTTAATCATTTCATCGATGTAGGAGCAGGGGTAATAGATGAAGACTACAGGGGAAAAATTGGTGTTTTGCTGTTTAATTTTGGAAATGAGGTCTTCGAAATAAAACATGGAGATCAAATAGCTCAAATAATATTAGAAAAAATTCTCATCCCTGAGCTAGAAGAAGTATATACACCTGATAAAACCGAAAGAAATGATCAAGGTTTTGGATCAGGCAAAAAGATATCTGCTTCATTGAAAGAAAAAAACGACTATGAAGAAAGTGATTCTGGAGAAAGTGACTCGTCTGAAGAATCAGATATAGAACAATCTCATTTAGCTGATGAAACGTCGTCTGAAGAACAAGAATTTTATTCGGCGGAAGAAGAACCAACTGATAAAAAAGGTTCTCATGAAATCGACCCCTCCGAAAATGAATTAATGTCTTTAGAGGAATTCTTAAAGTTGATTCTAACAAAGAACTAGGTGGCGAAAATTTACTATGGTATTGGTTCAATAAATCACATTATTCATGAAGATTCCAATTATGTTATTCATTGTTATTGTAACTCATTCTCCGCCTCTCTATTCATAAACGATAAAGGAATAAATTGGATTATCTGTTGGATTGTCTGACTATATGATATGTCTCAAAAAGAACAATAAAGAAAAAATAAAAATATTATGACTTCTCGTTTCACTTGCAATCTACATTTTCTCAAAAATACAGGTCTTTTCTGGATTCTAAATATATCTATAAACGACCTCTTTTATAGATAAATTAAATATATCTATAAACGACCTCTTTTATAAATAATCTAAAAATAGGAGGTCTTCTCTGGATAATTCAAATATGGTGGTCTTTTCTGGATATAATCCAGAAAAGACCAACTATTATACTACTAATATAGTGTGTAGAACATAATTTCAATCTAATACCTCCTTCAGTTGTCCTTCAGTGGATGAGTAGACTTAGATGATATGGCCTAAGCTGCTTTAGTAATCATAGGGGGTCAAATGACCAACTGACTGGACTCAACGGAGGGGGGATCAAATGACCAACTAAAGGGACTCAATGGAGGGGGGAATTTGACCAGAAAATGGAAGGGGGGGGGGGGTCATTTGACCAGGATATGAATGGAGGGGGGTCATTTGACCAGGCCATGAAGGGGGGGGTCATTTGACTAGGTCATGGAGGGGGGGGTCAAATGACCAATTTCCTTTCTACATCTATTTTTTATTCAATTAGATACCTCTCTCAATGTGTATGAGGGAGTAGTCATGCATTAGGCCATATAATAATAATAACTTAGATTACAGATTTTTTGAGACAGCATCTTGGTCGGCCAGAGGCAAATAAAAAAATTCTGAATATAGACCCAAAAAATCATGTTGGTGGGGTGGGGCAAAAAAAAAAAAACTAAGGAAAGGGGGGGACCAAATGAGCAATTGAGGCGGAGGCCCAGCGATTTTTTGCACATTTGAGCACCCCTCTTTTGATTGGTCTATAGAAGTGCGTGAGTCGTTTTGCTAGATAGAGGGTAAATTTTCTATGCCCCCTCCCCTCAGGAGGGATCTGAAAATTTTACGTCCACCCCTTCTGAAACATCAGCGTGATTAATTACAACCACTCTCTAAGTTTAACTGTGTGTGTGTGTGTGGGGGGGGGGGGGGTCAATTGACCAAAGGAAGGGGGGGGGGGTCAAATGACCAGGAAGTGGGGGGTCAAACGACCAACTGAATGAATAGGGGTCAATTGACCAAGGCCAAGGGGGGTCAAATGACCAAACCTATTTCCTCAGTAATTTTTAGCATTCTAATGTTTTGCTAGGTGATAATTACAAAACTATGGTCCTTAAATCAATTTTAAATAACTTTTGTTGATTCACATTGCCCATAAAACGGCACAAATGCAGAAATGAGCGACACTACGCTGGACCGGAAGCTAGACGGTCACGCTACTTGAGTCGACGGTCGAACTTCCGGTTGGACCCGAACAGCTTTCCGTAGTACGTACGTACGTACCCTGAACCATAGACTAATATCCCCTGGACCCGCAAGTCGGCGCTGTACGCATTTATGTCGTTCTGCGCAGATTTGTGATTCGGCGGCATTGTTTACTTCCGGTTTGAGCTCAAAGCGTGCGCGCCAATGCAAAGAGTTTGAAAGGGGACGCAAAATTTGTCTTCCCACCACAGCTAAACAGTTGGCAATCCAAAAAAAACAACCTGGTAGATGTCTTCCATATGTCTTCCCCTACATGTCAGTCGTTTCCCGGCTCAATTCCGACAATTTTGACCGTATGAGGGTGGTGGAAGTGAAGGGGAGTGCTTCAAAAGTCTGAGTTTCCCTATTAGGGAGTGGTCATTATTTATCAACAGGGGGGGGGTGGTGGGTTTGAGGGGGGGGCGTAAAATTTTCAGACCCCTCCCGAGGAGGGGGCTAAAAAAATTTTGACCCCTCTTGAGGGGGGGCTAAAAAAATTCACCCTCTTTTTAGCAAAAAAGCCCGCGTACTACTATAGATCAAAGAGGGGCGCGAAAACTCTCCGCGCCTCCGGCGCGGGGGGGGCGCAGAAAATTTTGACTGCAGTTGAGGAGGGGGCGTAAAAAATTTTCGCGCGTCCGCGCGAAAATCCACCACCCCCCCCTGTTGATAAATAATGACCACTCCCTTAGGGAGTGATCATTTTTTAACAACAGGGGGGGGGGGCGGTGGGTTTGAGGGGGGAGTCAGAATTTTTTCAATACCTCTGATGGGGGGGTCAAAATAATTTCACCTGTTTTCAGTGGAAAACCCCGTGTGTTACTATAGGCTAAAAGGGGATGTCCGCGCGCGATTTTTGTCCCTTATGGGGGGGTCGAAAAAATTTTACCCCCTCAAGAAGGGGAGGTCGAAATTTTTTTCGCGTCCGTGCGCAAACCCACCAGCCCCCCCCCTGTTGTTAAAAAAGATCACTCCCTTAACCAGAGTGGGGGTGGTGGGTTTTCTCACGGACACAAGGAAATTTTTTACGCCCCCCCTCGACGGCAGTCAAAATTTTTTGCACCCCCCCGCGCCAGAGATGCGGAAGGTTTCGCGCCCCTCTATAGTAGCGCGTGGGCTTTTTTGCTAAAAAGAGGGTGAATTTTTTTAGCCCCCCCCTCAAGAGGAGTAAAAATTTTTTTAGCCCCCCCCTTGGGAGGGATCTGAAAATTTTACACCCCCCCCTCAGACCCCCCCCCCTATTGATAAATAATGACCACTCCCTTAGTGATGTTCCTGAAGGGATAACCTTTCCTGTGATATGTGTTTGGTCTATGTGCTCCAATTTTTAGTACTGCCTGAGTGGCCCTGAATAAGTGACGCGTACAATTTCAGCAGGTTTCACTCCCAATGCTATTCCTATGGGGGAAATTAGCGCTCACTTTGGGTAGTAGTGGCAGTACAGCATGCTGATCAGCCTCATGTAAATCATCTTTTGACATAGTTAAAGCACAATTTCCACTCAAGTAACTATGATACTTGATAAATATAAGTGTTTGCCTTCCCCATGGTGGGAAAATGGAAAAAATTCGGAAAATTTTTAAACCGCCCAAATGGCTCACAAAAGTGGTACCGCACCTGAAAATGGTCCCGCCAACCATGTGTGTGAGTCCCGGACCCTCCGCCAACCCCATGTGTGAGTCCTGCACCCTCCACCAACCCGCAGGTGAGTCCCGCCTCCTCCGCCAACCCCGTGTGTGAGTCCCACACCCTCCGCCAACCGTGCCTGTGAGTCCCGCACCCTCCGCCAATCCCGCGTGTGAGTCCTGCACACTCCGCCAACCCCGCCTGTGAGTTTCGCACCCTCCACCAACCCCGCATGTGAGTCCCGCACCCTCCGCCGACCCCGCATGTTTAGCCACAGACATGAATTACATGATCAAGAAGTGCAACGAATATACAGCCATCAAAACATCAAAATTCAAGTTTCTAGATGTGTCCAACTTTCTGGCAGCTGGTTGGTCCAACGTTGCCAAATTTTTGTGTGCTACCTGGGTAGACGTAAGTAGGTCATCTCACCCAAAGCGGGTAAAAAATGTCCGGACACATTGTCCCGACCCTCCCAGATGATTTACTTGGACACCGAACCCATTGGACCCCCCCCCCCGCCAGACATAGAAGCCCAGACCTACCATAGATCTATCTATATGGGGAAATTTTCGTAGGCTCATATAGACGTAAGTAGGTCACCTTACCCAAAGCAGGTCAAAAATGTTCGGACACATTGTCCCGACCCTCCCAGATGATTTACTTGGACATTGGACCCCCCCCCACCAGACATAGAAGCCTAGACCTACCATAGATAGGAAAATGGTTTGAAATCCGTTTTCTCTTGATTTTGCTGAAAAATTACGCTCGCTAAACGAACATATACACTGTATGTGTATCTCCAATCCTGGGGGGTGCACATTCCGATCAGTCCTCCCACTCTCCTCCCCTGCCCCTCCCCACCAAATTTGGCCATCCCCAACATCCCTCCATTACATCATTTCCCTGTGCCCCCATACCATGATAGGCCTACTGCCCTTATCTCGCACCCCTCTGTTATACCATTCCCCTGTGCCCCTGTACCATGGTAGGCCTACTGCCCCACCTCACTTACCTCTGTTACACCATTCCCCTGTGCCTCTGGACCATGATAGGCCTAATACTCCGAGATACACTCCCCCATCCCCCTGTGTCATTCTAGGCCTACTTGGACTCGTATAATATGCCATTTCAAATGACACAGCACCCTGTTAGGCTTCCTGCCCCATCATGAAGCCATCCGAGACTCCTTCCCCCATATTTTCTATATTATTGATGGATATGATAATCCATCTCTATATGGTTTCCAGCCCTGGGTTGAACCCATTAAAATTTTTGTCAGAAATTCCTCTCCAAGAAATCCAAGAGTATGCCCTAGGTATCCTCAGCATTATCTTGTATATTATATATGCAGTAACACCCTAAACAAATGTATTCCTGTAGCAGTTCCTAATATCTAGGTTCGTAACCTAGGCTGGCCAAATGGATATGTTATTCAACATATTCAACTACTATCTGACAGGACAATATGGGCCAGTGTCCTGATTAGGAACTGCTGGGAATACAAGTGCAATGAAGTCAAAGTATAATGATGATATTGGTTCACATATATGAGCAAATGTCAATGACCATGGAATAGTTTTGCATCGTATTCACCAGTATGAGCATCCTAAATTGTCACATGGAAAAACCATTTGCCTAGTGAATGGAATTTTGAGCATTTCAGACCAAAGTAAACCTTTGCTTCTTTAACACATGGGATCCCCCCCCCCCAATGGATTACTGAATAATGTATAATATATTTACTCCTTTTATTGCACTACAGATGGGTATCAAGAACTGAACAGGCTCTGGAGTTGGAAGGGGAGTCTGGAGCAGCAGCAGCCACGTTCCAGCACAGGTTGTGCCAATCATCCCCTCGCTCCCCTCGACAGCTTTTATCGACACACCTGGAAGGAGTACCTGTGATGACGGCACCCCATGAGGATGGGGAGAGACCAGCCTCTATGGTCTGTACACAACAAGTGTATATGTTCGTTTGGCGAGCGTAATTTTTCAGCAAAATCAAGAGAAAACGGATTTCAAACCATTTTCCTATCAATGGTAGGTCTAGGCTTCTATGTCTGGCGGCGGGGGGGTCCAATGTCCAAGTAAATCATCTGGGAGGGTCGGGACAATGTGTCCGAACATTTTTGACCTGCTTTGGGTAAGGTGACCTACTTAAGTCTATATAAGCCTACGAATATTTCCCCATATAGATAGATCTATGGTAGGTCTGGGCTTCTATGTCTGGCGGGTGGGGGGGTCCAATGGGTTCGGTGTCCAAGTAAATCATCTGGGAGGGTCGGGGCAATGTGTCCGGACATTTTTTACCCGCTTTGGGTGAGATGACCTACTTACGTCTACCCAGGTAGCACACAAAAATTTGGCAATGTTGGGCCAACCAGCTGTATATTCGTTGCACTTCTTGATCATGTAATTCATGTCTGTGGCTAAACATGCGGGGTTGGCGGAGGGTGCGGGACTCACAGGCAGGGTTGGCGAAGGGTGCGGGACTCACATGCGGGGTTGGGGGAGGATGCGGGACTCACACGCGGGGTTGGCGGAGGGTGCGGGACTCACATGCGGGGTTGGCAGAGGGTGCGGGACTCACAGGCAGGGTTGGCGGAGGGTGCGGGACTCACACGCATGGTTGGCGGGACCATTTTTAGGTGCGGTACCACTTTTGTGAGCCATTCGGGCGGTTTAAAAATTTTCTGAATTTTTTCCATTTTCCCACCATTGGGAAGGCAAACACTTATATTTATCAAGTATCATAGTTACTTGAGTGGAAATTGTGCTTTAACTCATGTAATTCATGTCTGTGGCTAAACATGCAGGGTTGGCGGAGGGTGCAGGACTCACAGGCGGGGTTGGCGGAGGGTGCGGGACTCACATGCGGGGTTGGCGGAGGGTGCGGGACTCACAGGCGGGGTTGGCGGAGGGTGCGGGACTCACAGGCAGGGTTGGCGGAGGGTGCGGGACTCACACGCGGGGTTGGCGGAGGATGCGGGACTCACACGCGGGGTTGGCGGAGGGTGTGGGACACACAAGGGGTTGGCGGAGGGTGTGGGACTCACATGCGGGGTTGGTGGAGGGTGCGGGACTCACAGGCAGGGTTGGCGGAGGGTGCAGGACTCACACGCATGGTTGGCGGGACCATTTTTAGGTGCGGTACCACTTTTGTGAGCCATTCGGGCGGTTTAAAAATTTTCCGAATTTTTCCCACCATGGGGAAGGCAAACACTTATATTTATCAAGTATCATAGTTACTTGAGTGGAAATTGTGCTTTAACTATGTCAAAAGATGATTTACATGACGCTGATCAGCAGTGCTGTACTGCCACTACTACCCAAAGTGAGCACTAATTTCCCCCATAGGAATAGCATTGGGTGTGAAACCTGCTGAAATTGTACGCGTCACTTATTCAGGGCCACTCGGGCAGTACTAAAAATTGGAGCACATAGACCAAACAAATATCACAGGAAAGGTTATCCCTTCAGGAACATCATTAAGGGAGTGGTTATTATTTATCAACAGGGGGGGTCTGAGGGGGGGGGCGTAAAATTTTCAGATCCCTCCCGAGGGGGGGGGCTAAAAAAATTTTTACTCCTCTTGAGGGGGGCTAAAAAAATTCACCCTCTTTTTAGCAAAAAAGCCCACGCGCTACTATAGAGGGGCGCGAAAACTTTCCGCGCCTCTGGCGCGGGGGGTGCAAAAAATTTTGACTGCCGTCGAGGGGGGGGGCGTAAAAAATGTCCTTGTGTCCGTGAGAAAACCCACCACCCCCACTCTGGTTAATAGGGAAACTCAAACTTTTGAAGCACTCCCCTTCACTTCCACCACCCTCATACGGTCAAAATTGTCGGAATTGAGCCGGGAAACGACTGACATGTAGGGGAAGACATATGGAAGACATCTATCAGGTTTCTTTTCTTGGATTGCGAACTGTTTAGCTGTGGTGGGAAGACAACGTTTGCGTCGCGTACGGCGGCTGTACCACCGCGGGAGGAGCAAAACACTCTACTACAGTAGCATGGGGCTGAGGTGAAGACCCTAACAATGTGCTTTCTGTACATATAAAGGAATAACATCTGTTTAGTACAACCTCACACCCAACTTCAAACATTTCTCACTCACCATACATCATTTTAATTACAAATACTTTCTTCTTTTATTCTTGCTAATCATTTTCAGAAGATTCCCCCTTCAAACTCTTTGCATTGGCGCGCACGCTTTGAGCTCAAACCGGAAGTAAACAATGCCGCTGATCGCAGCGCCATCTGTAATATAGACCTCGTACCATAAGCGCAGCGGTGAGCGCCGTCTAGACGTGCGTCCATGTGATAGATAGTCTTTGCCTGAACACAACTAGTGTAGCACCATACTATGTTTATTTTACGATTCAATAACAATGATAAAACTGCTATTGGACTTAATAAGAACAAAGTAATTCATTCAAGATATATGAATTGCAATGATGTATTATATGAGATCTATATTTGAGTACAATTTACGCAATAATTTAAATATTGGTGAAATCTTAGAAATTCATAAACCTGATGCCTTGCATTCCTACTGCTTTGGTAGCAACGCCGGAGCAGACGTCGTGCCACAAAACGAGATATTTGGAGAGGTTGCTCCGTTGGAATTCTAGGATTGTATCAAAGGAGAGAATTGCATGTACGTATGACTTTTACCCTTATCATCTCAGTATCACCCGAAATGATAGAAGAAGGGTGACTTTTCAGAGAATTTAGGCGTGGGTATTTTTGAGCCGGACAGGTGATGACTGCATGGCTAGACCAAAGACCTAGCCACCGGGCCTAGCTAGGTACATCACATGAAAATTAAGATAAGGAGTTAGAGCTAAACCCCTGTGTCTTAGTTGTTCAGGAGAGTGCAAGGATTTCAAATCTTTTGGAATCATGTTGATATCTCAATGCGTTCTCACAGAATTGCAGAATTAGTATCTAGAAATCTGACATTTTTGTCCTAAGTATTCAGGCAATTTGTTGTGACCTTCTGGATCCCAATAATGGGCCAATTAGCCATAATAAATGAAGAAATGAAAGGGAGGTAAGTTAGTAAAATGTCAATTCAATCAATTGGAATGAACCACAATATCAGCATGAAATAAAAAGCTATCTGACCCGGATGTTTACCTGTACGAAATTTTACCTTGACCTAATTTTCCCGTGACCTATATATCTGACCTACATTAGTTCATGACCTAGATTCTGATATGATCAAATATATAGGAACAGACGCTGTAAAATATGAAGAAGTAGACATTCTGATAACCTAACCACTGGTATTTGACCCTAACATTAACATCTAATGGGTTTCCTATTGACCTAGTTTCAGGCCAACCTATATGTTTGACCAACATTAGCTCATGACCTAGATTTTGATGACACAATCAAATAATTTTTTCCTGTGTGGTAGCAAGTTCACATGATCGGGAAATCGTAAAAAAATCAGTTAATTGCTCCTAAAGTCGGGAAGCTTGTGAAACAAGTTTATCTTAGCAGGTATTGTAAGTGTCACACCTGTATGATGTACATGGGTCATGCAGTGACGGTTTTAAAACTGCCAAATCACCATTTCGCACCTTCACACAGGAAAATGTGATTTTTTGAATTTCTTTTGCAGTCACCAGCTGTACTATTCAGTCCACATGCACAAACTAGACCTTATATGAAACGCCATGAAACATACTATTACTTTCTTTTAGTTTCATTCTACTTTTTCAATTTGGACAACTTGATTTAGATGACCGTTTCAGTCATCCACTTCAGAAATCTACAAAAATGTCTAGAAATGCACCAATTTCCCCGAAAAATTTTCATATAGGTAAAATAAGCCGTGAAATACCAAGATAATTTCTTATATGTGTTCATTCATTCTTTGTTCTGTAAGAATATGCCAATTTCAGTGCAGTTTAATTTCCAGTGCAGCACTTTGTTGGGTCACAAAAAATGCGTCACAAATGATGGACACTCCCAGAGGAGTGGTGCAGGCATTGTGTGATGTACCTAGCCTAGCCACTCTTGCCACTTTCGTATCTCTACTCTACTCCCGTTCCCCTCCCGTAGGTGAACGGCCCACCCGTGACACAGACGATACTCAGTCAAAGCCACTCTAGACTGAGTTTCGTCTGTGTCACGGGTTGGCTTAGTATTCTAAGCTAGGGTTTGTTGGGCTACTTTGGTAGGGCTACGAGAGTGGCTAAGCCACTCCCGTAGCTTCTCGTAGCCCAACAAACCCTAGCTTAGAATACTAAACTCTCATCTCTGTACCCGCCGAACGCTAAACAAACCCGTGACACAGACAAAACTCAGTGTAGATCTAGGCTAGAGTAGAGGGGGTTAAAAAATATTTTTCGAAAAATTCAAAAAACAAAAATTACCAATACTTTAGGGTGCTAGAAGTGTGATAAATGTGTTTTATTAGAATTTGATGTGAGTTTGATAGCCAAATCCATCATGTTGTGACACTGTCAGAGACAGGGTTTTCACTCAAATTAAATTAGGCACAGTCATAAAGCCCCATACTGCAAGGGTACCCCCTGCCGCGAAATGTGTGACCTACTTTCCGCATATGGGAATTTTCTATGACATCATACCTAGCATCATCCTGACCTTGTTTACAAATGCACAGACATGGTTAGGGTACCAATGGAAAGCTATTGATTCAAGAATTCTAATGGTGCCAAAATTTTAAAGATCAGGTGGGGGGGGGGAAGTTGTATTGTTGGAGGAATTGAAAAATGTATTTTTTTTCAGAGCTTTGGTTCACACACTTTTACTGGTTGGTTCACACTATTGAGGCCATAAATTGATCCTACTCATCAAGACAAATCCAATGATGGGTCATTTGTAGCTGAGAGCCAACTGCTGCCAAAGGACTCTCCTGAAAATTTCGGGTAAAAAATTAAGCTCTGACCTTGACTTTAAATGACCTTGACCTTAAATGACCTGAAAATAAGGTCACCTGGGCTGGTAGGGTATTTAATACACATTTATAGTATTTAAGCATACTTATATTACCAGGTAAATGTGGTAGTAGGTAGAATTTAGGTCTTGCTGAAAAGTCACCCTTGATCTTGACCTTAAATGACATTGACCTACAGAAGGTCACAGGTGAGCTAGATCGACCGGGCATCCAACACTCATCATTACATTTTTTATTTGAAGGAAATTGGTTAAAAATTGATAAAATGAGAACAGAAAAACTTGTTTTTACCACCAGGCAGTTATTCTCAGACGACATAATTGTCATTTTCTCAGAAACTAAACAAGATATTGACTTGAAATTTTCACTGAATACCTATTTCAATTAGATCTATCCAGTCATAGCATCAGTTTACACATATAATGTATTTGAAAATTTTGTGACTGCCTACGAATCAAAATGGCCCTGAATCTGCCCGAGTAGGGGGTCCCGGTGAGAATCCAGTAATATTGCAATTCCATCCTAGAGTTCTCTATTACCAACCATGAGGAAGCCCAACATTTTCCCTTCATGATTTAGTTGGATTTATGCTGCTAATGTCAGTAGTTTTTGTACAAGAGAAGATTTTATAGAGCCTGTCTGAGTGTGTTTTCTCTCAAATGGATAAAAAGTCACACTTGACTTCTTTTATATAAACGACTGTAAATCAATGAATTCTCAATGGATTTTAATGCTATAAGTAATTAGGTTTTCTATATAGGAAAATGATTATATTATTACATTAATGACTGATTAAGAGATGCAATGAATTTTTCATATATTTTAAGACCAGGGAAGTGGACATAGCCAAGATTTCTTGGTCAACCTTGTGTTAGAACTTGCTCTCCCACAGACACTGCCATGCTTGAATCAATGCAAACTTAAATCTTTTCTACAGAAAAATAACTTATTTTTCACCTATATAGTGGTTAGGGAGTATCATTCATTTTATATATTTTTCAGTATAACTAAACTTGGAAACTCTGATAGATATAATATATAATTTGCTTTTATGGACATTATGGCCTGATACTAAAACTAGAGGTGTTCTACATAATCATGGCATTTGGAATAATGTAAATATTTCTAAAGGTTCTTCTCCAGGGTGGGGGCAAAATTCACCTTACCCAGATAGGAAAACTCAGGCAGAAATGGCTGCCACAGCCTTCCCAGTGTGTGTCACGCCACCTGGTGCATGCTGCCATGCCTCAGGGCTTTTGACAGGGCTGCGCAGTGCGCAATACACGCATTTAATGCTTAAATGTCGCATTTAAATGGCTAGAATGGCCATTCATTTACAGAATGGCGCATAGTATTTGCTAAAAAGTGTGCAATTGGCGCATTGCAAAAAATCCTGTCAAAAGCCCTGCATGCCTACACTCATCAGACATCACAGTCACCTGTCCGGCTCAAAATTTAACGAAAATAGCATTTTGAATGAAGTTGTCTGTTGATACTCAGGGTTCTCCACATATATGGGCCTCCCTAGCCCACTTAAAAGGGTCTATTTCTCCTCTTTCCTATCCCCTCGGGATGTGTGTGGTGCACATATGCGCGGGCACTGACACATTCCCCTGTGAAATTGTGTAATGTAATTCTCGTCATGAATATGACCTTAGTTGTCGAAATGGCGTTAAACATCTATTACTCACTCACTCTCCACATATAGCCTATAGGGAGCACACATGCGGCCCGCCCTAGACTGAGTTTGAGTTTCGTCTATGTCACGGGATGGCCGTTCACAGACTGACTGTGATGTATTGGCTTTTTGGGGGCAAGTAAGATGTTACTATGGCAACTAATAGTTAAGTCATATGCACATCAAAATGGCCGCCGCTGTCTTTCCTACTGCAGGTATCATCAGAATTGTGATAATTACACTTTCGTTAAGTGTTATTCAGTTCTAATTTGATGTAATTCCCAAAGGTGAGACAAAGATCTATCCAAACATATATCACTTATTGTGTAAAGATAATGTTTTCAATGTAATCCACCCTTTTGAAAAATTTTCCCTCAAAATGAATGGGGTTCGCCCAGTAGCCCTACTTTGGTAGGGCTACGAGAGTGGCTAGGCCCGTCCCTGCTTTTACCTGCGGCCCCTGTGCTCTAGCTGGAAATGGGCTGCCCATGTGCTCCTAGCTTAGAAATCTAAACTCTCATCTCTGTGCTGCTGTGAGAGTTTAGAGAAGATGTTGTCTTCCGGTGGGTGAGGAGCTCTCCAGTCAGGAGGGGGAAACCAAGGACTTCTGACATACTTCCAAGTGTATTTATAAACCTCCACCATTTTCGCGCTCAGCTGGGAAGGTGGCAGAATGATGAGATGTGTGCAGGAAATGTGCTCTAGAATATTTATTATAAGCCATCCGGTCAAGAAGCTTCAATAGATAGGAGATGAAACTCAGAGCTTTACCTATGGACACAGTGTAACAGCCCCCCCCCCTCTACCCCCCCTTCAAAGTAGGCTCCCTTTTGTGTTCAGTATTGAGTCCTATGTAGGATAAGGGGGTTTATAGAGATGTCAGGAATCTTTATCAGAATGATATCAAATGGAAACAAGGGGCCACCTATACCAGAAAATCCTGCTGAATCCAGAATTTGTGATCTTGATTCTCAAAATTTGACCAAAGGTACCTAAAAAGGAGGTTTGATGATGAGAATATTTTAAAAATGTACAAAAGTTATATTGAAAATGATTGGAACTATTTATAGATGCAACATGCTAATCAAAGTCAATACCTGAATCTACATATCCTAATGTGTGCCTATCTCAACCTGACAGGTACTCTACCTGTGTATGGCTCTGCCTCTCCCACATACTGCCTATCCCTTAGTCTACCTATCACTCATACTACCTATCCCTTGAAACATCTAGAGTTTAATTAGGTTTTCTCTCAAATGGCTTAAAGGATTAAAGTTTACCCCTCACCTTTGTACCTAATTTTCTCTGTACATTCTTACCATTAGTCTACCTATCCTCAATCTGCCTATCATTCACTTTACCTATCCCTCATGGTGACTATCCCCCAAATCTGCACATCCCTCATATTTGACTGGCACATCTGTGATATTACCTAGCACCAATGTATCTTTTGAATATGCTCACCTTAAAAGGTACCCTCTGTACCTATCTCTTAAACTGTTTATTACCTATCCTCCTTGCTACCCATCCTCTTCAATACCTATTCCTCAAGCTCACTTTATAGCTTTCCTGCCTATCACAGCTTGATCAGCTGGGATAGCTCACATCCAACCTTTGTTATGATCTCTTAGTCAACCTATCCCCTAAAGAACAAATCCAACAGTCTACCTCAAGCATACATCTACTGATCACTCATGCTATATATCCTTGAGGTTACCTATCCTTCAGGCTGCCTATCCTTCATGGTATATAGCCCTACTTTGAAGGGGGGGTAGAGGGGGGTGGCTTGCACTATAGGACTCTATGGAGTAACATATCCTAGGGAACCTATACTATTCTTGATCCGGTTTCCAAAATTGGTGAGTGCATAGCTAACATATTTCCCTTTGCACGGACCTTGTTAATTTTAGGAAATTCTAAGTATTAATGGCCGAAAATGTGCGGTTTTGATGGGGATACGCGGCAAATAAGAGCTTTTCTAAACTCTCATGGCGGTACAGAGATGAGAGTTTGGATTTCTAAGCTAGTGTGCTCCTTGTCACCGCTGTCGACCCCTTTCTTAGCGAAGTCAGCCAAAAACACGGAGAGCAATTTTAAAAACTCTCTACCATTCTCCACTCTGCATTTATACCCAAATATTGATTAAATATGCAGATAACACTGACAATAAAACATGCACTGCACATGGGGCGCTTTGACATCATTGTACATAATAAGGGATAGATTCTGATTGGAAAGGCCTATCTGATAACCAATTACACCATATTAAGGGACTGATCATTTTTTAACAACGGGGGGGGGGGGGCTGGTGGATTTGCGCATGGATGTGCGAAAAAAATTCCGACCCCCCCTCTCGATAGGTTTGAAAATCGTGTGCGAACGCGCCCTTTTAACCTATAGTAATGCATGGGCTTTTTGAAAACAGGTGAAATTATTTTGACCCCTCTAGTCAAGGGGTCGAAAATATTCTGACCACCCCCTCAAACCTACCAGCCCCCCCCTGTTGTTAAAAAATGATCACTCCCTAAAGCTGAAGTTCAGGAGATTGACATATCTGTGTGGCATTTAATCAATAGAAATATCAGTATTTTAAAATTTAAGTTGAAATCAGATTATTTGTTGTAGACTGGCCCTATATTTCCCTGGTGGGATGGACAACATTACAATGAATACACTTTGCCCAAAGTCACTGATGGAGGGACGGTTTATTAACAACGTTGAACAGATCAATGTCGGTAACAATAAAGAGAAAAAAAAATCTCATGACCAAAAGTCCATGTCCTGTCCCTTTGTTCCAATCTGGTGCTGTGCCACCTGATGTGGTGGCAAGGAACCACGTGACTCAGGTGGGTGAAGGGTCCATCTGGTGGGGAAATATACCCCTGTATATCCCCAGTTCCTTCGCATATATAGTAGTCATATTTCCCTGGTGGGATGCACAACATTACAATGAATACACTTGCCAAAAGTCACTGACGGAGGGGCGGCACAGGCACAACAATAAAAACACTTTGCCCAATTAATACGCAGGATACAACTTGTTACATCGGACTATGCCCTTGGGGCCTACAGACTGCCGCGTGGGAGTGACGCGGAAATTACGCGGACAGCAGCGGAGTAGGCGTCCCTTTCCCACAGTGGCGTGGGAAGGAGGCAGATGAGAATGCATGCCCCAAGGGCCTTTTCTGTGTCTATAAGCCAAGTAGAGCATGCCCTCGGGGCATCGATGGCACCAGTCACTGATGCCCCTGGGGCATAGCCTTTACTTCTATAGATACAAACAGTACATACCATGGATGGATGCCCTTGGGGCATTGACCAACCTCCTAAACCTTTAGAGCTGTAAGTGTATGCCCTGGGGGCATTGCTCTGCCCTCCTCAAGACTATCGATAGTGATGCAGGCCCCAGCACTGTGAGACGAGAACTCCCCTTCCAGTTTGGCAATCCAACAGGATTCCTTGAGTTTGTAAGAATAAACATTATAGCTCCATGGAAATAACTGCTCATTTGGTTTGAGTCCAGACTCAATATAATCTTTCAACAACTGTACAGGGCAGAGGCTACTGCCAGGTGAAGCAATAACAGGAATAATTTGCTCATATTGAAGGAATTGGACCGTTTTTGAGCTGCGAATACCTAAGTCAAGTCCACCATCCCAAAATTTGACATCACTCACTAGTAGGGAATGTGGAGAATTAGTGATGTGTCCAACGCGCAACAAGCAGCAGAAGGAAAGGAGTAGAGCAGCCCAGAATTTCCTGTCTTTAGATTTTGATAATTCAAGGACATCCTTAATACATAATAAGTCAGCGGCTGTCAGAGGCTCGGCTGGCTTAGATGCTGAGCCTAGCAACCGTTTCGCACCATCCAAGGTTGATTTGATAAGGAAGCATGCCGTTGTGGGGTGCGAGTAACCCATGAAGTTATGCAGGGCCCATAGCCCCGAAATGTAATTTTTAATTGTGTGATATGCCACACGATCAGAAAGATGGGTTATATACAAACAGACGGTTTCTATTGAGGCTGGTAAGTAACACAAACTGTACTCTTCACAGAAGTCCTCATATTGTTTCTTCGTAAAAGGCGACAAACTTGGGGTTTCTTGTGGCATGGGGTGAGTTTGTGGGCAGCTGGTGTCCATATGCGTGGGCCCGGGTCTACATGCTTGTCTTTTGCCATGGGATTCCCCCTCAGTGAAACACGTCTGAGTGATCAAAGGCCGTGGTTTGTCTGGCCCTGCCTATGGGACCAGGCAAATAAAAGAACACTTGCTATCCTTCGAAAAGTGTAGGGGAATGAAGCCCCGGTAGCGGTTTTCCCCCTCACCCCTCCTCATAGATTCGGTCATTCATCTCATAGATTCTGTCATTCATAGATTCAGTCACTGCTGTGTCAGGCAAGCAGCATATAAATACCTGTCCAAAAAGAAAAGAAAGGACTTCATGTCCGAAATCGAATGTCTGAGTTCCTCGATGGCCCCCGGACGTAAAACTAAACAAACGAACAAACAAAATCATATTGTTTCCACTGTGATTTCCTTGTCTTATAACTGTTGGTGGACCAGCAATTTGATCTCAGAATCTCCCAACTGCGTCGCAGTGCCTCCAGCTCTGTAACAACAATTGATGAATATGTCAATAGTGTAGCCACAAATAATTACCTGATTAGCATTATTAAGACGAGAGAGCGCCAGCTAATATATTATCTTCAGAAGTGATCCTGAAGGCCCTCAAAAGAATGTTGTATAGAGCGCAGCACCAGAACAATTCTTGTAGCCAAGGCATAGCATGAGGGCTGGTACTCCTACCAGAGTTGATCATGCCTTGAACTTGTGTGCTATCCGGATACACAGCTACAAAGCCATTCTTCCACTTGCTACCCCAGCGGTGCACCCATACTACGACGGGCCATATTTCTTCAATGTTAATATGATCACAGTACGACTCATTCTGCGGAGGGTTTTCTTGATGGCCACAACACTTATCATTTTTATACCAACAACTGTAGAAGAAATCGTCTTCAATATGGCCGCCAAATCCGTATTTGGAGGAATTCGTATACACAGTATGAGACGGGGTATCAGTCTTTATCATACGGGCCTTGCCGTTGAACCAAGTAACAAATTGAAAAAAACCACTCTAGGTCCAATTACAGACTCTCCGACAGATTAAAGCAGTGAATGCCGGACGGAATGTCTCGAAGTTCATTGTTCACACGACGGGAGATGGTGCGGCCGCCCTTAACGACTGTCGAGCAATGGCCTAGGAGACCAGCTAATTTCTCCGGGCATTTCCTAGTGCCAGATTTTCTACTCCTGAAGTAATTAACTTCCAATTTTACTCGATCTAGTTTATCGTTATCGATTGACAAGGTTAAGTTCACTGAGTTGAAAACAATTCCAAGGAATTTGTCACTTGTGACAGGGGAACCAACTTTTTTTCATTTTTACCTTGAACCCTAGGCTATTCAACATTGCACATAAATGGCTTTGAGCATCCTGGCAAGACGATTCTGATTCACCAATGACGAGGTAATCATCCAAGTAGTTGGTACAACGTGGGTACTTGCCACTAGCGCCACATTTTACTATGAAGTCAGACACTTGGGTGAATATGAAGGGGGCACACTTGGGTGAATATGAAGGGGGCACAGCCCAGGAAAGCCTTGAAAGTCACGATGGGCAGGCAGGACATTTATAGAACGGTAAGCATCGGCGATGTCAGTCACTGCGCAAAAATCAAACTGATTCAAATCGGACACAACATCATCTACAGAGTGATAATGAAATTTTTCACATGAGTCTCCCATGTAACAGTTGATATTGATATGCTCAGGCATAGAACAGTCAGTGATTGGGCGTAAGTTGTTGTCAGGTTTTAATACGCCCCCATAGCATGAACGCATCTTGGGCGCGATTCCACCTTCCTGACTTTTCCCTCCGAGAGTTCACTAATTACTCGTTCAGTCATTTCCGTGCAAAAGGCACTGCTCGTTAAAGAAGTATAGTTCATACAATTGTACATAGATGGCCAGCCATGATCAATAATCCTAAACCCTCTGTATATACCAGTTAAGACATACCAGTCACTGTCAGTTGCTTGATCACCAAATTCCAGTAATTTACATGCAAAGGCGCAAGGTTTAACTTGTGTAGCGACAGATTCCAACACATACACAGTGACAGATTTTTTCACTACACTCCTTAAACACAGGTACGACAATGCTGAGGGCTGCATGTACACAGCAAATAGGAACATCAACATTAAATATACTTGAGAATTCAATTACAGTATTCCTATCTGTGTAGAATTTGATAAATTGTCCCATTTGTCGTCAACTCCCAGAGTCACCTCCACCCGAGCACCTCCATCAGTGCGGGGGTCGACAGTAACTGGGGTGATACCTAAACTACATAGGTTATCAAAATTACCAAATAATTCACTACATGAACTTGCAGAATTCCAGACTTAATTGACACATTTTTTTGTCACAATTGGACTCAGAATCCGTAACAACACTGTCGTCAGTACAAGTAGCTTGAATATCCGGGGCACAAGTAATGTCAGACACAAGAACACATTCACCGGGCAACTCACAAATTACTGGGTCAATGTGAGGCTCCTGCGAGGGAAAACTCCCACCAGGAGCATCCACATTTCAATCACTTGATTTGTTGGGACACTTGGATTTTGTATGTGATCCCTGACATAATTGACAAACATGAGGGTAGTTACCGTAATCTCCCGCGTATAAGGCGCAGTGCGCATATAAGACGCACCTAGAGTTTTGGAAAATTCTCAAAAAAATGTGAAATTAATAACTTCGTTTCTACTGAATGAATTTTCAAAATTCAAAAACCTATGTGTAGCTTGAGCCCCCTGGACCCCCCTGGGCCCCCTTATATCTTATTATGACTAAGGGGGCATGTAACATATCAAAAGAAAGGTCTTGATGTCCCCCTTGTGAATCCAATGAGAACTAAAACCCCACGTATAAGACGCGGCTTATACACGGGAGATTACGGTACATTCTTTAGATTTACAACTGTAGGGGTATGGTATTTTACACTTTAACGTTCATGCACCCGTGAGACTCAGACCTAGGTCCTTCGGGTGTGGTGGGGGAATCCGGATGGCAGGTGGCAGCACCTGCCTCTGGGTTCGTATCCACTACACCAGGGGGCCTACCACTCGTCCGCCACACGTCACGTGGCCGGTCTGAGTTTCGCGGGCTTTTCCCCTATATAAGGCTGGTCCTAGCCCTAGGTTCCTCAGTAGTGGTTTACCCACTGCTCAACCAGGTTGTTACCCGAAAGGGTAACCGAATGCACTAGCAGCATGTAGTCCTCTGAGGCTGTGATCGTATGTAACGCAAGCTCTGAAATAAAAGCTCGGTTGCCTACCCGGAAACTTTTCTCTCTCTTCGTTATGATTTAATCTAACTTAACGAGACGAACCACTACACTGGTGCCGTGACCAGTTGGTCTTCGGGTAAGCGCAGTCAGAAATGACTGAGCTGAGCCCAGTTAGGGGAAATGGCTCAAATCGTGAGCTAGACTCCCCGATGGAGGATGGTGAAATCAAGTCACCACCCCAAGGTACGGAGTGGAGGGATCCACTAGAACACTACCCTGATGGGTTAGAAGATGTAAGAAGAAACTTACATCATGAACTGGATGAATTTGGAGACTCCTTATTCATGCCAGGAGGTACTTCGAAACCTGCACCAATGCATAAAAGTACTGCTCAATTTGGTAAATTACCATTTGAGGTACCAAAGCCTAGTGCAGGTATGTTTGAAACTCCATACAGTTCTCGAATTAAACACCAAAAATGTGGATTCGAAAAGAACAAAATGGACGAGCTTGAAGACATGAGAGCTGAATACGAGAAGATCCAGAAGGATCTTATTACACTGACCGGAACCCGAGACAAGATTCTGACTGAAAACAAACAGTTGATATCGGAACGTCTCGATTACGATCAGAGTTGTAGACGCCAACAACAATTGTTGTTGGATCAGATGGAGAAAGAAAAGCAAGATTTTCAACTCCAGCACGAACAGTATCGTGATGCACTATATACGGCGGATCTGGAATACAGAGCCTCGTATGATGAGTTGAATAGAACTAAACAAGAGTTAAATTCAACTCAATCGGCCTACGGCAAGTATCAAGAAGAGCTGAAGAAAATAGAATCAGCCTTCAAAGATGCTCGGGAAACGTACCAAAAACAGACCGATGAGCATGAAAAACTCAAAGATCAATTGATACGCGAATCCACAGATTTGGCTGTTAAACAGACTAAAATGATGGATGATTATTCCGAACTGGAGGCTAAAGCTATCCAGATGTCAAAGTATCTAGAAGATACTGGTCGTGCAGTAGGCACTCTTGAATCAGACTTCACTGTTTCAGGAATTGCCCTAAACACGACAAGTAACCAGATGTTCTCTTTGAGGGGCAATGACGGGGTAACAGAGACAACTGTACCTCGTTATGAAGGAGTAAAGAGTCATCAGGTTAGATTTACAGATAATACCTCTATACCTCTTGGTCTAGGTACGGGAAATAAAGGGGATAATTCTGCGAGTGGAGCTAAACAAAGCCGCTCGGCAGGAAGCTCCACCTTTGACGGCGGATGGCCACAACAGTCACCTTTAGGGGGACCAAATGGCCCGTATGCCCAGTATGGATGGAATCAGTCCCAAACAGGAACGAATCCGTCCAATGGTAACACCCGGAACACGTCCGGAGGAACAACCGGACGAGCACCCGGAGGTTCCAGTACAGCTGGGGGGCAATCCGGATGTGATCAAGGATCCGGACCCTCAAGCGATCGTTCCAGGAGCAGACCCTCTGCCAGTGGGACTGGTTTCAATAATGGAAATCAGTCGTATGGAACAGGAGGAAACACTAATCCCAATAGTGGTTTCTTTAGCTTTGGTGGAAATACACAACCCACCAATGGTCCAGGGCCGGCTCCCCAAACCAGTGGATACACCTTTTCACAGGTGCCTCCATACGGAGCAGGGGGATCAGGAGGTGGAGGAGGACCACCATCCGGAGGCTTTGGAAGTACTTATGGTACGAATCCTCCAAGGAAAAAGAGACTCAGTCGCCGAGTATCTCTTTCTCCAGGGTTACAAGCGCTGCATGATTCTAATGCAGCGATTGCTAACTTAGGTGTTGATTGTTACAATCAAGGTCTGGACGATACGGAGATCATGGAATGGAGTAAGGGTTTAACCCTTACTGGATCCACGAATCCGGCTCGTAGAGTAGCTAAGATACCTACCCCCTTTAATGCCAAGAACCCTTGGAAGGAGGAGTATCAAGGCTGCGCGGATGTCTTTAACTGCAATGGATGGGGTAAAGCGGAAGCTCTGCCTTATTTAGTATGCTGGTTAAAGGAAGGCGACGGAAAAGGAGCCGTGGAACAATGGAGAGATTCTCAAATAACAGGACTCTCAGCCCATATGAAGTATGATGAACTCATAGAGATTGCTTCATATTTATATGGGAATATAGTTGGAGAAGACCCTTGGCTGACGTTCACTAAAAGAACACAGAAGCCCAAGGAGTCTGCCAAAGTGTTCGGCTTAGAATGTCAACGACTGTTGCATAAAGCCAGACCTCAATGGAGACTAGATGATGAATGCTTCCTAGATGAGATGTTTAAACAATTCATTGAAGGATTGCGGAATCAAGAACACAGGACAGTAGCCTGTGAAGCTTGGAAGAATGATGCCTCTTTGACAGATTTGTTCCAGTCCCTAGATCATTATGATCGAAAGGCCCGTATCTTTGCCGGGAAGGTACCCCAACGGATGTCAGCAATGATAATCCCGGAGGGAATACCCGAAACCGATTCATCCGAATCAGGGGAACCTGACGAAGATGAAAACGTTGGGGCCATTGGCCAAGGGAACCCCCGGTACAACCGGAACTGGGGAAAGAAACCGGGTTACGTCAAGGAGAAAGTGATCACTTCTAAACCTCCTGTGACTCAACCCGATACCAAACCCACGACGGGTCCTTCTTTATCAGAGGACCTGGTTAACAATTTGGTAAAGAAGATTACTGAAAATCTTAGGAGGCCTAAGCCTGATAGGACTGTTGTGACATGCTTCCGATGTCAGGAAACTGGGCATTATGCTGCCGAGTGTGAGGCAGATAAGCCAGTTTATAGAAACACTCGTTACCGGAGCAATCCGGGTAAGGAGGACTCAGTGAAGAAGGAAAACTGAGAGGGGGTGTCCACAATGGCAACCGGATTACCCCCAGAGTGAGTGATTGCCATGACTGCCAGCCTATCGCAGCTTGCGGTACTGGCAAGAATCCTCTAGCGATTTCGCCCAGCAGTGAAGCTAAGGAGCCTGATCAGTTCCTTACTCATGAGGCTGGGGAGACTGATAGTACACCAGGTGTCAAGAACCGGCAGAAGAACACAGAGGGGAAACCCGATATCAGTCCAGAGGGAGCGGCCAATGAGTTGGCCAGGGTGGGGTGTGCCCAGTTCCCCCCGGGTCATCCTTGTCTCGAATTCTTAAAGGGATGTGGATTTGACCTCGGCGCTAAGACGGAACTTGCTAAGTATGCAAGTAGTCCTACCTACTTGAAAGGTAGGAGGTGGTACGCAGTTGTATCTGTGAGTGGTAGATCCGCTGAGTTTCTTGTCGATACGGGTGCTAGCCACTCCTGTATTGCTAAGAGATTCTACGATCTTTTGCCTACGAATCATGAAACTTTCACAACGGAAGGAAATGCTCGTACGGCCGACGGTAGCATGATACAAACGTTCGGTAGAACATGTATGAGGTTCAGTCTACAGGAAGATAAGGACTTCATCCTTACCCCTACTGTGGCGAACATCGCGGATGATGGTATACTCGGTCTGGATTTTGCTGCATTATATGGAGCAAGGTTAGATTCCCAGAGGGGAATATTGGAAGTGAGAGACCCGTACCATCTCGAAGTACAATGTGTACTTAGGCAAGTAAGCAGTGTAGCCAGTGTAGCCCAGACTGTTAAGATACCACCAGGCACAGCCTGTGATGTCTTATGTCGAGCGGACAGACAGTTTTCAGGAAAAACTGGAGTTGTAGAGCCAGACATGGCCATGTTGTCAAGTATCGGATTGGAATCCGCTGATGTTCTAGTAGCTAACGCTGCTTGGACGGTGGTTCCTATATCCAATACCGGTAACAAGACTGTCTATGTACAGAAGGATACGATCCTTGGATCGGTTGTCTTATCCGAATTGATAGAAGACTGTAAACATGTTTCGGCACCCGGAGCCCCTTCCTCACCCGAAAGGAGCCCGGAACTAGACACTCTAGTAGCCGAAAGCCATGTAGAAAGTGATGAACAACGTGAAGCTCTAACTGACTTGTTGTACAAGTACCGTAAAGCTTTTGCAGCACCGAGTGAACAATTGGGGCGTACCGATAAAGTACTGCATACGATTGACACTGGTGAGAATGAACCTTTTAAGATTCCTTATAGAAGACTCCCACTAGCCAAAAAAAAGGTAGCTGAGGAGGAGATAGCTAAAATGCTTGAACAGGATGTAATAATTCCATCAACCAGTCCTTGGTCTAGCCCTGTGTGCATGGTGACCAAGAAAGATGGTAGCATCCGTTTCTGCATAGATTACCGGAAATTGAATGGTATGACCAAGAAGAATTCATATCCCTTACCACGGATCGATGAGACTATAGACTCCCTTGGAGGTAAGCAATGGTATTGCTCTCTAGACTTACAATCCGGGTACTGGCAAGTGGGTATGCATCCGAAAGATATGGAGAAGACGGCCTTTTCCAGTCATATTGGATTATTCCAGTATAATGTGATGCCGTTTGGATTGTGCAATGCACCGGCGACATTTGAAGCCATGATGGAAACTTTATTAAGTGACCTTTTATGGAAGAAATGTCTCGTCTATCTAGACGATGTGATTGTCTTTGGAAAGACATACGAAGAATGCTTGGAAAATTTAGGTATGGTCCTGGAAAGGATCATAACTAATGGTTTGAAGCTGAAACCCAAGAAGTGCGATCTTTTCAAAAGATCTATTAATTACTTGGGGCGAATAATCTCGAATGAAGGGATTAAAGCCGATCCGGAGAAACTGGATGCCGTGTCAAATTGGCAAGCACCCACGAATGCGAAAGAAGTTAGGTCCTTCCTCGGATTCTGTTCCTACTACCGGGACTTTATCCCAGGATATTCAAGGGTTGCCTTTCCTATCCAGAGTTTGTCCCACTGGACACCCGGGATCAGAAAGGAACGATTCCCTTGGGGACCCGAGCAAGACGAGGCCTTTATGAAAATAAAGGATTTGTTTGCTATCACACCTGTGTTGAGATACCCCACGGAGAATGATCATTTCATTCTAGATACTGATGCTAGTAATGAAAGCATAGGAGCCGCCCTTTCTCAGGTCCAGGATGGGGTCGAAGTTCCTATAGCCTTCGCTAGTAACACGTTGAGTAAATCTCAAAGAAACTATTGTACCACTAAACGTGAGTTGTTGGCTGTGGTGGTCTATACGAAGAAGTTCAAGCACTTTTTGTGGGGGAGTGATTTCACTCTACGGACTGATCACTCTTCCCTCAGATGGTTATTGAACTTCAAAGATGCAGAGGGGATGATAGGTCGCTGGTTAGCGCACCTATCCGAATTCGGTCTAAATCACAGCCAGATTGAACACCGAGCCGGGGCAAAGCATTTGAATGCAGATGCTTTGTCTAGAATCCCAGTGAGGAAATGTGCAAATGCTGAGTGCACTGATTGTGGAGCACACAATGCTGTGTTGGCAGGGGTTCGAGTTCCATTCGAAACCCATCCGGAACATGTCTTGAATTGGTCCTTGGAGACCATCAGGCAGTTCCAGAAGTCTGATGCAGTCACATCACGTTTGATTAAATTCCTTAATCAGGGTATCTGTCCCCCAAGACCCGTAGTGTCATTGGAGAACAGAGAGATGAGACGATTCTTAGCTCAATGGGCCGAGCTAAAAGTCCGGGATGGTATTCTGTTTCGATGGAAGAACCATTCTAATAGGAACAAAACCTTGCAAGTTGTCATACCTAGTGCTATGCGACGAGATATTATGTATTTCTGTCATGGACATAGAACTAGTGGGCACTTTGGAAAGAAAAGGTCTCTAGAACGTCTGACCAGACGATACTATTGGCCCGGCATGAGTACAGATCTCACCCGATGGGTGGAGACCTGTCCCGAGTGCTGTAAGAACAAACCAGGACCCGGGTTAGGCAAGCTGCCATTATCCCAGGAACTGTTTGGTGTAAGGTTTGCTAGAATAGCTGTTGACATTATTAGTGGGATTCCCCCCACTCCTAGTGGCAACACGTGTATGATGGTCGTGTCTGATTATTATACCAAGTACACCCGAGTGTTCCCTTTACCGGATCATAAGGCTGTTACTTGTGCTATGGCCTTTGTAAAAGGGTGGGTGCTGCACCTAGGTGTCCCACTCATGTTACATAGTGACCAAGGCAGAGAATTTGAGTCTAGTCTGTGGCAGGAGATGTGTAATTGTCTGGCGATCTGCAAGACAAGAACTAATCCCTATAGACCACAGAGCGATGGACAAGTAGAGAGATTCAATAGGACTTTGATCCAAGTATTGAAGTCTCTGGTAAATGAGCAGATGGATGATTGGGATGAACAATGTGAATTCGTGGTACATGCCTATAATGGCACTGTGCATTCGAGCACAAACTGTTCTCCTAATCTCCTCGTTTTTGGAGAGGATTTGATTATGCCAGCCGATTTGGTGTTCGGCGTAATAAGAATGAATCCGGAAGCCCCTTGCCAGGTGATGTTTGTAGAATCCCTACGGGATAATTTCAAACAAGCCTATGAGAGGGTTAGAGACGAGTTGCAGAAAACTGCGCGTTGGCAGAAAGTTGGCTATGACACAGGTCTAAAAGCTAGATTTTTTAATCTAGGGGATAGAGTACTGCGTCTACACCAACCTCTAGCTAACCTGAAATTAGCCAGTAATTGGGATGGACCTTTCACTATAACTCAGGTTATTAGTGATTGCACAGTGATTATTAAATCACAGCTTGGTAAATGTTACAAGTCAAATGTAGCGAGACTACGCCCATGGAGGGGGAGGGATACCTCCACCGAAATGTACGGCGATGGTCTATTGGAAGTAATGGAACAGAGTCGTGTTAAGCAACTCGAAGTGGTACCGACCCGAAAGCGAGGACCCGGGCGGCCACGGAAGGTTGCAGACCCGAAGAGGGTGGTGCCCCCTGTCGTAACATCCGGAAAGCAGGGGAAGATACAAAAAGTCTCGGCAGGCGCAGGTAAAAATAAGAGGAAAGGTCCCTCTAAGGCTAAGAAGACCTTGGAAAAGGCTCTTATGGATACCAGGTCAATAAAAGAGGCCTCAAAACCTCTTAGACGCAGTCCAAGGTTGCTACAGACTGCCGTAACCTAGCCTGTTAACACAACGAGTGTGTTGTCCTGTACTGTGTACTGTTATATGTTGTAACCTAGTTCAATGTATATTTGAGCCGGTCAAGAGTCTCTGGAAAAGGTCCTATGACAATGAACCCATGGTTTTGGACGGATAATCCGGTGGATATGCTTATGCTATCCATAAACTCCAGAATACCTAGCGAATTGTCATAGTCGAACCCTGAGTACGGACGGACGACCGATCGGGTATTGTATTGTTTTTATGTAAGGGCGCGTGACCTAATTAAGGGCACGCGGGAAAGTTGTTGACCCATTTTCGAATGGTCACGTGAGGCGCCGGTTTGATCATGCGCAGCGATTCAAGTTCGAGTATCCCGCCATATTGTCTTATTCCTGCGAAGGAAGAAGACGTGGCCGAGGGTGGTCTTGCTCTTGTTGGAGTCTGATAGCCCGTGACAGCCATATTCCGAGGTGTGCCCTCGTTAAAAGGCACCCGCCTTTCACTGGGTAAGCAGTACTCACTGCTTATCCGGTGGATTGGGATATTTTATCCCCGAACAGCCACTTCTGTCGATGGCAGAAGAGGCCGTCCGTCTTGGCGGCGGTGCCGGTGCCAGCACCCCGCCAGAGTATGGAAGTGGTTCTCCCAAGAGTCCCACTTATACATACGACGATCAGCAATACGATGCTGATTGTGATCAAATGGATCAACAAATGAATGTTGATCAGTACTTCTCTGGAGTAGACGATAGCGACGTAGAATCGTTCTACGACGCATCCGACAACTCCAGACAAGTTAGTCCTGAACGCCGAGGCGTTCAACAACAAATTGATGTAGGTGAGCCTTATGTAGCCCCTCCATCCGAAGGTTTGAGTGGAGAACCGGCAGGAGCCCAGTCTCTTGACAGGGCTCTGATGCCACCTCCCCCTCAACTGCCGCCCCGTCTTGGTGGGAGTACCTCATTCGGTGCTTTGGGACCTGCTTCTCCGGTTGACAGGCCAATGCACCTAGAGCTGCCCTTCCCAGACAGTCCCGAATGGCATGATGTAGCCGGTCCATATGACGGACGGATGTTAGCAATTTCCGAGGAAATGCTGATACCCACCTGTTATGGGACGCCCAGAGAGGTTGACGAGCGTGTTGTCAACGCAATCTGGGAATGTGCTCATCCGCAGTGGGCTAATACCTTTCCGGAGTCCTGGTTGATGGATTACCATCAGATGGCCAAAGGATTGGTAGTCCACTTATGGTTTCGTAAAGCCGTCTGGGACGCAGAAATGGCTTTCCGAAGGAATACCTCTTATAGGCCTTCCTATGTGTCTGACAAAACGGGTTACACCGGTGTCAAGGCAGATGAGGTCTCTAGATACATAGACAGAGACCAGATCCTACTGTTAAGCACAGCGGATGAGTATGAAGCAGCAGGTAACGCTGTTGTGGATTACTGTCCAGGGGTCCCTATTACGTCTCAAACCATTGAGGCAGAAGAGGCCCGTATTGGTGTGTCTCCACTAGACAGACTCGGGGTAATACAAGACCTCGTAGTACGTCTATTGGAGAGACAGTATGCACTGGCGCATCCGGAGTTAGTACCCGGACCCGCACCCGTGCAAGTAACAGCCAAGATGGCCGATCGGATGGACCGTCTCATGTCTCCTGCTGAAGCTCCCACCTTGGGAGGCGCAGCAGTAGTACCTGAGAAGGCCCTACCTGATGCAGATGTTTCCCTTAAAACTGCTCAGTCTACCCCTACGAAGACTGAGCAAGTAAAGGAGAAAGCAGCTGGTGGAAAGGGTAAAACAACCCCGGGGTTCTATTACCCATGCATTGTTGGATAAGAAACCATTTTTTTATCCAACCCGTATTGATTCGGGTACCAAACTGTACCCTAATCCGGAAACTGAAAACAGAAGGAGAAAACAAACAAGTCACTCTGGAGGAGGAGTACGAATGCTGTAAACACCATAATTGTACTGTGCCACAATGTAATGACTGTGCCTATTATAAAATCATGGACAATTTACACTAATATGGACTTTTGAACTACAAACCGGATTTACTACTACACCACTACTATTTGTGAGCTAGCACTACAGGCATCAGGGTTTAGCTACGCCCATAGAGTCCATCAACAGTCTACAACTGGATCTACTATAACCTCCAGTTAGCTAGCACTACAGGCATCAGGGTTTAGCTACACCCACCAACAAGTTTTACTATAGCACTTCAGGCATCAGGGTTCAGCTCGCCCATACCAAGCCATCAGCAGCATCCGACTCCTGTTACATCCTCCAATCATGAAAACAAGTAACTTTGTTGATATTATTATATTGTATGTAAAATTGTATTTATAACTATATAATATCTTTTATAAAGATATATTATTATATAAGGGTACCTATAAATATACTGGATCTGCGAATCCTAAAAGTTATTTAAGGTAATCCTAGACCTATAACTGTCTATATAGGTCATTCCTGGTCTCAATATATTAAGAGACTATAATTCTTCTGTAACTTGTAAATATAAAACACTAAGGTATAAACTGAGCTGCGTCTCAAAAGTATAAATATTTTTCTATAAAATAAGAGAAGGTCCAACGGATTTCTCTAAACTTAGTATTGTATTACTCAGGTTAATACCTAATTGTGTTCATATAGTATCAGATTAATTGTCCATATCTGATCATTAATATTTAATTCACTCTGTAAAGTAGACAGAGCTGTTAATTTAAAAAGTCGAAAATTTTTTTTTCCGGGTTCAATAACCATAATACGATCATTGTTAACAACCACCGGTCCTTTTCAGGACCCTACTGTTGTCAAAACGTTACTATAAATCTGTGATAATTGTATATTTATCATTTATGGTTGTTATAAGCTAGTGATGGAAATAACATGAACGACACTCGATGCTATTATTGTATAATTTTTCAGAAATAGGATAGTCTTATACTATAGCCTATTTCACATCGAGCAAGTGTAATTAATACCCCTTTTTAGTATTGTAAACAATCACTTACTAGGTTATTAATACACTGCGGTTTAATTACCCCCAAGTTATTGTCTAAGGGGGGCAGTGTAGGGGTATGGTATTTTACACTTTAACGTTCATGCACCCGTGAGACTCAGACCTAGGTCCTTCGGGTGTGGTGGGGGAATCCGGATGGCAGGTGGCAGCACCTGCCTCTGGGTTCGTATCCACTACACCAGGGGGCCTACCACTCGTCCGCCACACGTCACGTGGCCGGTCTGAGTTTCGCGGGCTTTTCCCCTATATAAGGCTGGTCCTAGCCCTAGGTTCCTCAGTAGTGGTTTACCCACTGCTCAACCAGGTTGTTACCCGAAAGGGTAACCGAATGCACTAGCAGCATGTAGTCCTCTGAGGCTGTGATCGTATGTAACGCAAGCTCTGAAATAAAAGCTCGGTTGCCTACCCGGAAACTTTTCTCTCTCTTCGTTATGATTTAATCTAACTTAACGAGACGAACCACTACACAACCTTCACCATTGTAGGCATTACAAGAAAGAAATCTCTTCCTTTTCTTTTTCTTACTGGCACTGGAAGAACTACCTGTATTCTGAGAAGTGGATGATTGAATACCTAACAATTTCTCAAAATACCCTTTATCCAGATTTTCCAGACCCACATGTTGTGCAAACACATTATGATCAAAATAGCAAAAGGTGAATTCACCAAACGCATCGCCACATTCTCGCATGGCGTAATCATAGGCAATGAGAGCATCTTCATTGTAAATATCACTCTTGTCCGTGAGGAATTTTACATGCATCCCATAATTTTTACATTGATGGCCTCGCTCCATCATACTATTAAGAAGGCCCATACTAGCTGAAATTACATCTCCTAGAGCTGGATTCTTGTGTTTACTATGACGCATGTGTTGCTCTATGTCAAAGGTAGTTAACTTCAGAGATGCCACTTTTCCTGATTTACCAGGAATTCCTGCTTTTGATTCACAGAAATCTGTATTAAATTATGATAAATTCCTGGGAAAATGGGTCAAAAATCCAATTTTCCTGGTTTTTGTCGGCCAGTGAGTGGCATCTCTGAAACTTAATCTTGGTATCCTTTGAAGCATAAACAACCAAGGGTGGGCCTTGATGCTGAAGTTGCTGTTGCTCCTGTTTGAGCTGTTGCTATTGCTTCAAGGATGGAACTGGGCCACTATGCATGGACGTGGAAAGCAGGGGGGACATGTCCCCCCCCCCACTTTTGGCCAACTCCTCAAAAGGTCAAAACTAAAAGGTCAAGCAAAGGGAGGTCAAAAATTGCAGAAAACCCCCCTGGTCTCACCCACTCTGAAACTGCTTCCCATGCCCCTACTATGCATAGCCGAGACAGATGGTTGAGCACTGACTAGGGGGGCAGGCGGATACCGGGGCCTACCATCAGATGACTGCATAGGCCTTCCCACTCCCACCCAGGCTGGTTGCTGTTGCACAGAGTAGATTCCATGATGTTGCTGTATAGGAGTGTTATTTTGCCATGGAACATAAGGGCTACCATCTTCATAATACAACTGTGGCTGCTGGGTGGAGCCATCCCCCCAGTTTGCAGCTCCTGCAACACTGCCTGTCGGTTGTCTCCCTGGGTCTCAACCCTCACACCAGCAAACTTACCCACAGTTGGAAATGATGATGACCTACCCTGCCTCCACTGCTTCCAGAGCAAAAACTCCTGATACTCACTTTCTAAGTTAGACCCAGGCTATGAATTTTCACCTGGCAGAACAGGTTGATAAGTTGCACCTCCACTGAGCGTTCGACCACCAGAGCCTTTGTTGACACCCAGACCTCCGGTGAGCGATGGATCTTCAGAGGCGTAGGAAGCAAATCTTCATTGGGGGGGCCCGGCGAGGGCACCATCGCGACCACCTTGAATTGTCGGCTTACGTGTAATTAGAATTCATAAAGAAAAGTGATTTTTGGTAAATTTTGGATCTGACTTTAGGCTGAGACCCCCATTCTATGACATCACCATAAAATAATCTAATTTCAGATGTAAAGTTTTAGCTTCTTCTCCATTGTGTTTATGAGTTCTTGGAAAATATTGGGGGGGCCCAGACATACTCAGGCCCCACCTCCTTCATGATTGGGGGGGCCCAGGCCCCCCTGGCCCCCCCTTTTCCTACGCCCCTGATCTTCTGAGGTATTTTGGCTCATATGCGGAATGTTTGGGCCAGAAATTTCATGAAACATAACAGATGAGTCATTACATTTTGTCCACAGATTAGGCCTGGGAGACATTCACTGAGTTGTGCGGTTGATTTTCCTGGGGGACCGGGTGATTATACTGGGAAGTGGGTTTGTCAGCGCAGGTGAGCGACTTTTGAAATTGGGTATTACGGGCCCCAGGGGGGAGATTATCACCCAAATTAGACAAATCAAACCTGCTCGAGTTGGATTTTCTGCCGTTATGCTCGCCAACTTGAGCTCTAATTCCTTCCGATTAGACAATTTTTCGATTTCCTTCTTTCTAAGAGTTTCCTCTTGGATTTGGCGTTCTAATTTCGAAATATCGTCCTCGGCAGGTGCGTGAATATTGTGGACTTGAACCGGCCCGGGAGGCTGGGTATGACTGGCCAGAGGGCCGTTCCCCCCCTCCCGGTAGCTTGGTCGTCCTGCCCCACCTCGTACCCTTCCCCGTGGGGGTCACGGATGGATGAATCTGGCTTGTCTGGAGGAATGTCTTCTGTAATCCATCGAGGGTTCGGGTGAGAGCGGGCAGGACCTATGGTTCCCATGATATTCATGGCCGCATGATGCACACTGGACAGCCATAGCTCAGGTAATTCAGGAACAATTAGAATAAAAAAAATCTCATGACCCAAAAGTCCATGTCCTGTCCCTTTGTTCCAATCTGATGCTGTGCCACCTGGTGTGGTGGCAAGGAACCACCTGACTCAGGTGGGTGAAGGGTCCATCTGGTGGGGAAAATCCCCCTATATATCCCCAGTTCCTTCCCATATATAGTAGTCGTAGGTTCTGATAGCTTCTGTAAACTATATTTATGTAGGAAAATTGTTCCAAACTTGGATAAGTTTGTAAGACCACCCTGCTCTTAATAATTACTTAATATTAATCGAAATCCCATCAAAATGAAGCTCTACATGTTGGTAATATGGATATGATGCTGTACAATCCATACCTTTAGGTAGAAAAGCATTATCTATATATTTTTGTGAAAGGTAGCATGGTTGCTCTGGTCACTCATGCAAGGTGCCTGACAGAATCTGAAAATTGCTCTAGTATCTAAAGGTAGACAAGATTATAATAAATGGTAAATTTACCCGCCATCATATAGATTAGACCTTCCCCTTTACATACATACCAGCCATATTGAATTCTGACCAATAGAAGCTTAGAAATCAATATTTTAAAAGGACCTGTTTACCATACTGACAGGTACAATGCATGGGTCCCATGGTTTGGCCGACTTAGCTACCTTTCTGTAAGTGAGTTGGGCGCCGATCCAACTAGTGTGCTCCAAGCTCTATGCCACTATGGTTTTTTGAATTTTGTAAATCAGTCCAATAGAAAAGAAGTTACCCAAAATTCCATGCAAATTACATTTGTACCCCCGGGGGGCACTTCATATGTTGTAGATACACATGTATGCGGCTGGCAAGGCAAGGGTAGTTTTTGAGCAAAATCCCTCTAAGCAAGGATCCCTTTTGAGCAAAAGATTTCCTCTAAGCAAGGCCAAGGGTCTGTTTTGGCCAAAAGTCATCACACGCTTTTTTGACCAATTTGCTCAAAAATGGGACATTCTTATTCCAAAATCCCTCTAGAGATCTAACCAAGGGTCAGTTTTTGAGGAAAAAGATTTATGCGTCACTTTTCAAGAAAATTCCTCTAAGCAAGGGTAAGGGATGTCAGAGGCCCAGCCGCACACCTGTGTCAGAAAAAAATAAAGTGCCCCCCCCCCGGGTTGTACTTTTTCATTAAAATTTCCAAAACTTTCTTTGAGGATGCTCCAAAATCCCTCTTCATCTTTGCAAAGTTTCATGTGTGACGCTTCATTCGCAATGGCACGCCACTTGGCGTGCCACTTGTCAGACAAAATAATACCTGTGTGCTTTTTCATCCTGTGGAGAACCCTGGATACTGTATATAGTTATACTAAAAGTGTATACTCATATTAAAAGGATTTTGTATGCCACTTTTTATATTGGAAATGCATAGGGGGGAGGGGCTAAATAGGAACATTTCATCCGGTCTGGTCTCCCAATGGCCGATGAATGGGGTCATTTCTCTGGCTCCATTTCTCCAACCAGAGGGGTATTCATTAGCCACATGCCAGCCACGTGGCGCATGCCACAGCCCAGGCACACCTCCTCTGGTAGCTGGAGTGCGAGCGCGGTCAGGTTCAGGCACGTGCCGATTACCGGGCGTGCGGCCTATTGAATGCCCCCCTGGATTAGGGAGGGGACAGTCCACCAGGATCGCCACTCGAGTCCAGTACACTCAAAACTTAAAGTGCGAGCAGGGGAATCTCCAAGTGCTCACCGTGCAGTACTAGTTCCCCATTTGTATCAAAGTGATATTATAGTGGTACCAATTTAGAGATGGGGTTAAGTGGCATCAGATACACCCAATAAGCCTCTGCTTGAGGCAGGTTTATAATTTCCAATGGTTTGACTGAACTCAGGGAGTGATCAGAGGGGCTGAAGGGTTTGAGGGGGAGTCCGAATTTTTTCGACCCCTCTGTTTGGGGGGGGGGGCTCAAGATAATTTCATTTGTTTTCAGTGGAAAACCCACGCATTACTATAGGTTAAAAGGGCACGTTCGCACATGATTTTCGTCCATTACGGGGGCCAGAAAAATTTTACCCCCTCCAAAATTTTTTTGGCGTGTCTACACGCAAACTCACCACCCTACCTCCCCTCGTTAAAAAATGATCACTCCCTTAGCCAACTTGTGGGATTTTGATTATAAAAACTTTGAAGGATGGCATTTGGAATAGTAGTCTCATGTGTTTTAAATTCTTTCTGATAGGGTAAACTGGTCAAAAGTCAGACACTTTGATTTCAAAGTACCATACAGGCTTCCCTAGCCCACTTAAAAGGGTCTACTTCTCATCTTTCCTATCCCCTCAGGATGTGTGTGGTGCACATATGCGCGGGCACTGACACATTCCTCTGTGAAATTGTGTAATGTCGTTCTTGCCATGAGTATGACCTTAGCTGTCGAAATGGCGTTAAACATCTATTACTCACTATTACTCTATCAACCTGTGAAGCACAGGATAGCCACTTAGTGCCGCTAAAGTGCTGTAAAACACAAATCAATCAATCAATCAAGTACCATAATTTTTGTGAAATCAAAAATCTTTGACCCAAAACTGTCCGTACACTACCGTAGTGAGTGTAGACCCCTCATGTCCCATTGATTAACTCGAAAGAGTTATAAGCGTCTGGTAAAAAATTTATGGATTCAGTGCCTCTTAACACAGAGAAAAGGTAAGATGCTTTTCCGGTCTGTGTTAAATCCCATAAGAGGTGTGAATAGATTCAACGTTCACACACTTTTGGTCCGGAGTGGTGCATGTTGATGAATTGATGAATGTTGATGAATTTGCCGTAATTTGATCCGTCCGCATGTCTATTGTCGTAGAAGTCGTCGTTACTATTTTTTTTTTTCAATTATTCAGTGTTATAATATAGAAATATGATAAAGAATGGACAAAGGATATGATTTGAATCGATATGTATTATTAAAACGATAAAATAACTACGTGTTCGCCCTGTCGTTAATTCGCATCACAAAGCCGTGGTCATGCAAATTGACCCAAATAACCATGGAAATTGGGTCGGGCATGCGCTGATAGAACCAAAATCCAACATGGCGGACAACGAGACGATCGACTTGTGGGGCTATAACAGTAAAAAGGTATATTCGATTCAATTCGATTGATATTGCTGAAGATGCATGGATTATATTCAAAAAGCCATTAATTTCAAGTTAAATCGATAGAATATATCATTTTTCCGTCGAAAATGCTACTTCCGGCAAGGAGGGGTTATGCATGCGCACAGAACATCAAAATCCAAAATGGCGGACATGAAGATGATCGACTCACGGTGCCATGCAAACTGCTGGATTATAACAAAATGGAGGAGAATTACACTGTCTCATGCGTTTTTATGGTTAATATGGATCATAATTCAAGACCTGGTATTGTGCAATGCTTAACTCGCCAAGAGAGGAGTTATTCGCCAATAAAACATACAAGCGATAATGGATGCATTCTCCATAGGCTTAACCATTGACAGTGATAACGCTTGAAGAAAACATGAGGTTAGTATCAGAAGGGGCCTAAAAGAAGAGATTAAGTGCCCTTTCGAGTTACTTGCATTGCAAAATGCTGTCCTATATTTTTTAAAATGGCGCTAGGAGTGTGCCATTGGCCCATTGCAAAAATTCCTGTCAAAATCCCTGACTGTTTGATCTCATTTACAAATGGCCATTACTTATTTTGTGTTGCTTGTTTTAGTCCTAATCTGATATTGTCTCTAGACACATCATGGACACTCTCTCGCTGTCTCTCTTCTAGTGTTCAGGTTGGATGAAAGAATAACACTTCACCATGTCTGGGGACTCCCGCAAGGACTTTGTCCTTGCGACCACTGCCAACTTCTTTAGCATTGCTGTCGCAGACAGTGCTGTGACAAGTCTCCAGGATGCTACACCACTCAACACCTTCCTCGATGATGGCAACTGTAGTGTTCTGGCCGCGCGCTGCGTGGAGAAAAAAGTCACCCTTACAAACAAGGTGACACCTTTGACTACTCTTTATTCTTAACAGATTCTTTTAATATTGCTGTTCTTTGTAACCATTCATATAACATATGGACCTTTGTGCTTCAAGATTTAAAATGAATATAATAGTCAAACATTTCTTCTATTTAAAAGAATTTTGTTTGGACCTCTATTACAGTCAACTCTCTCTAATGTGGTCACCATTCGTTCTTTCCAAAAGTGACCACATTGGCGAGGTGACCACATTACAGAGAGTTCATGTTAATGATATGGGATTCACATACAGAACTGTCATGTATCATGTCCTATTGAATATAACAAACAAGTTCCATATTACCAATTCAATCCTATACATTTCTATGGTAAAAAGCTCCATACTCTACACAGATTTGATTGGTTATATAATGATTTATGAACAAAGCGTTTCTCTCATGGAAAAATTTCATGAAAATGTCAAAATTTGAACTTTGAACATCTGAAGGATTGTGTTAGGACTTCTCTCCCGCCTACCTGCACCTGTGTGCGACCAGAGCATGGGGGAGGAGGTGGGGGAAGATCAGAGGGGGTTAGGGGCTTGTGTAAGGACTTCTCTCCCGCTTACCTGCACCTGTGTGACCACATTAGAGAGAGTTAAAGTGACCTTTTAACTTGAAATTGGCGACCATAAGGAGAGGTGACCACATTAGAGAGGTGACCACATTACGGGGAGTTCCTTATATTAGAACAAAGAGGGAAATAATTTGGTTCTTTCCAAAAGTGACCACATTGGCGAGGTGACCACATTAGAGAGGTGACCATAAGTAGAGAGTTGACTGTACATGACATTCTGGGTAAATCTCTTTGTGTTTTGGCAAAAAGTAGAATACATTTACTATTATTTCATAGCAAAAACAATAAGATTATCTACCGGTATTTCTAGTTGGGTGAATCAAGAATCCGGGTTAGCTCTCACCCGTATTGGGATGGTGGCAGCACTGTCATGGGTTCGGGCAGGTAACACTGGATAACACTTCACTCCACCTGTATAGTTGAGGCTCAGTCATTGCATCGGACGGTATTTTATACATCTACCTTGAGAACCGATACTTTTAGACCTCACTGCGATGTGGCCAAAAAAAGAAAAAAAAACAAACTTTTCACTCTGCAGGACATTCAGTTCTGCGGAATTGAACGATCTGTAGGACCAGCAAGATTTCTGCAGGACTGGGTAGCTGATATCTTTGTGATGACTCTTTATATTATGCAGTATTGGATTATGCATATATGTATATATCTTCCATTTCCCACCAAAATAGGTAAGAGTGATGAGCATGAATGATGAGAGCGTGCATTATTGGATTCTTTCCCTTTAGGGAACGAATCCTTGATACATGTATCCACAGTGTCTTAATTGCTTTTTGACCAAAGTACCTGAAGCCGTTTGCAACTTCAGAACGGCTTCAGGTACCTCTGGTCCTACACTGGTCTTACACTGGTCCTACACTGTAAAACTTATATAAGTACATATAGATCACATATACATATAATTTAAAAAAAAAAATTGAAAAATGGCTGGTCCGACGGTGTCAGGATAATGTGACCGACCGGGTGATGTGTCTACAGTTTGCGACATGTTACCTGCGTGAGGCAGCACGATAAAGAGGGGCCTTGAGCCACGAGTGGTATTTCACCGCTACGAGCCGTGTCCCACTGCTACAAGCAGGCTCATGAATATATGCACGCGCGCACACACACCCACCCACTCATATGCGCAAACCCGAGGTAGGCCTGCAGCTATTGAATAGTTTAAAATTCTTGAATGTCTGAGTTCCTCGATGGCCCCCGGACGTAAAACTAAACAAACAAACAAACTCTGTAAAAAGTTAATGTATACATACAGCTTGCTTGACTAATTGCTGTTATATAGTGACTAAGTACTAACATATGTGGCATGTACTGGAAGAAGGGGTCTTAGTACCCCCTGCGCTAAGCCCCCTTTTCGCAGATCATGTCACATATATCGATATATTTTGACTAATCACTGACAAATTAGTCAAAATTTATCAGTAATTACTCACTATTAGTCAGCAATTAGTCCATATATGTCAGTAATTACTCACTATATATCAGCAATTAGTCAATACATGTCAGTATTTACTCAGAACTCAGAACTAATTGCTGACAAATGGCAAGTAATTACTAATATATATTGACTAATTGCTGACAAATAGTGAGCAATTACTAACAAATACCAGTCAAGGCAAGATGTACAAATGAATCAATGGTTCTTTCTGTGCTGTTTATCAACGGGTTTTAACATGTAATATATTAATTTCAAGGTTTTTCACTATGCCAATCCTATTTTTTAAACTTTCAAACCCATATTCCCAGTGGTTGCTGAAATAGAGTGCATCATACCAGTCAAGGCATGATGCACAAATGAATCAATGACAATTTATCTGCTGACATGCATTATTAATGCTGATATAGAGTGACTAAGTACTGACTTATATTGATTAATTGCTGACAAATTGTGAGTAAATACTGATATATATTGACTAATTGCTGACAAATGGTGAGTAATTACTAATAAATATTGACTACCGTAATCTCTCGCATATAAGGCGCGTCTTATACGCGAGGTTTTAGTACTCCTTTGATCCACAAGGGGGACACCAAGACCTTCATTTTGATATATTACACTCCCATTTAGTCACACAATGGCATAGTGGAGTTCAGGAGGTTCTGATGGGTTTTAGCTACACACAGCTTTTTGAATTTTCAAAATCCATTCAGTAAAACAAAAGAAATGAATTTTTTATTTTTTGGACCATATTCTAAAACTCTGGGTGCGTCTTATACGCGAGGTGCGCCTTATACGCGGGAGATTACGGTAATTGCTGACAAATAGTGAGCAATTGCTAACATATATTGACTAAATGCTGATAAAATGTAAGTAATTACTACCATGTATTGACTTATTGCTGACAAATAGTGAATAACTACTACCGTAATCTCCCGCGTATAAGACGTGTCCTCTAGGCCAAACAAATGCATTGTGAGTCTTATAGGATTTCTTCAAGTTGGGGGTGTGTCTTATACGAGGGGTAATTTTACTATAGAAATGTACTAATCTTACAAATTCCATGCTTAAAATGTGCGTCTTATACGTGAAAACGCATGTGCTGAGTTTGGGGCGCGTCTTATACGTGGGAGATTACGGTAACATATAGTAACTAATTTCGTACAAATAGTCCATAGATACTGACATATTTTGACAAATACCAGTAAATCAGTTTGCTGTAGACCTACAGCAAGTTAGTTGCTGTAGACAGCAAAATCTACTGGAACCATAGCTGCCAGCAACTTTTGCTGTAGATGTACAGCACTTACTATTTACAGTGTAGGTCCTCAATGACTGTCTCTCCTGTTGCCCGGCCCTAGTGCTATTATTAGCGCCGTTTCATGTCCTTTTGGTCGGCGCCTACAATGCCAAACACAAGCACATGGTGGTCTCTACTGTTTCCCGGCCCTAGTGCTATTATTACCGCCGTTTCATGTCGCTTTGGTCGGCGCCTACAGTGCCAAACACAAGCACATGGTGGTCTCTCTTGTTTCCCGGCCCTAGTGCTATTATTAGTGCCGTTTCCTGTCCATTTGGTCGGCGCCTACAGCGCCAAACACACACACATGGTGGTCTCTCCTGTTGCCTGGCCCTACTGCTATTATTAGCGCCGTTTCCCATTCATTAGGTCGGCGCCTACAGGGCCAAACACAAGAACTCGCCTAGAGCTGCGTAATGATAGCCTGTACACTGTCCAGTCAACATGCCCCAATCCAACCCGCCCTCCCCACTCAGAACTCGCCTAGAGCTGAGTAATGATAGCCTGTACACTGCCCAGTCAACATGACCAATCCAACCCGCCCTCTTCACTCAGAACTCGCCTAGAGCTACGTGATGATAGCCTGTACACTGTCCAGTCAACATGCATCAATTCAACCCGCCCTCCCCACTCAGAACTCGCCTAGAGCTACGTGATGATAGCCTGTACACTGTCCAGTCAACATGCATCAATTCAACCCGCCTTCCCCACTCAGAACTCGCCTAGAGCTGCGTAATGATAGCCTGTACACTGCCCAGTCAACATGCACTAATCCAACCCGCCCTCTTCACTCAGAACTCGCCTAGAGCTGCATAATGATAGCCTGTACACTGTCCTGTCAACATGCATCAATCCAGCCCGCTCTCCCCACTCAGAACTCGCCTAGAGCGAAGTACACTAAACATAAGTTTGATACACCCCTACAACATTGTATTTCTCCATGAAATAAATTATTTGTCTTTAAAAGATCACTAAACATGTCAGTAACTGTACTATACTACCGAGATACATGCCGTAACTATCTCGGTAGTATAGTGTGTATCGGCAAAGCATTACTGTAGTAATGAGTTTTTGGCTCATTCGAGTAGTATAGTATGTATCGGCAAAGTTCTAATAGCCTAAAAGACTAAATAGACTAAAAATATCGATAACTTTGTTCCCATTGTGCAGATTTGAAATAAAGACCGCCATGACGTTCGCCAGCTCGAGCTACCCTTTATCCATAGGTCACACTATGGGAAACTCCTATTATTAAGGGAGATACGATTTATTTTGTAAAACTGCCAGTTCTTGCACCTCTGCCAGTGCCTGGACTGGCGTCTGCCCCTGCGTCCCATAAAAAGCCTATATTTCGATCCATTCCTTCCTCAAACCTACCCTTTTTCGCCGGTGACACTTAAAACAGATAGGTTTTGGCTGGAGGTAGGGCGCAAGTGGACCGGCTCAGGCCAAAAAGGCCGCTACCGTAATCTCCCGCGTATAAGGCGCATCTTATACGGGGGGTTTTAGTTCCCATTGGATCCACAAGGGGGACACCAAGACCTTTCTTTTGATATCTTACATGCCCCCTTGGTCAAAATAGGAAAAAGGGGGCCCAGTAGGGTCCAAGGTGGCCCAAGTTTTTGAATTTTGAAAATTCATCCAGTAGAACCAAAGTTATGAATTTTTCATTTTTTTGAGAATTTTCCAAAACTCTAGGTGCGCCTTATACGCGGACTGCGCCTTATACGCGGGAGATTGCGGTAGTTAAAAAATTTATTTCGCTTATTCTTTTCCGAAACAAATCTTTTAGGGGGGCATGTTCTTTAGGGGGACGAAACTCCCCAGATTGATACCAAACATTCCATATCCGCGCATATTATTTGCATAATTAGCATAATTATGCAGTATCTTGGTACTTTTCCATATATATAGATGTGTCATTGCTCCCTCATAGAATTCATATGCTTGCAAGTATAAACTACTGACCCACCTATTTGGGGTTTAGTAATTGCTCACTATTATTCAATATTTATTAGTAATTACTCACTATTTGTCAGCAAATAGTCAATATATATCAGTATTTACTCACAATTTGTCAGCTATTAGTCAATATATGTCAGTACTTGCCGGTAGTCACTCTATAACAGCAATTATCAATACATGTCAGTATTTACTCACAATCTGTCAGCAATTAGTCAATATATAACAGAGAAATAGCCACTGATTCAATTGTGCATCCTGCCTTGACTGGTATTTGCCAAAATATGTCAGTATCTATGGACTATTTGTCAGCAATTAGTTAATATATATTAGTACCGTAATCTCCCACGTATAAGACGCAGTGCGCGTATAAGACGCACCTAGAGTTTTGGAAAATTTTCAAAAAAATGAAAATATGTTAGTAATTGCTCACTATTTGTCAGCAATCATTCAATATATATTAGTAATTACTCACAATTTCTCAGCAATTAGTCAATATATATCAGTATTTACTAACACTTTGTCAGCAATTAGTCAATATACGTCAGTACTTAGTCACTCTATATCAGCAATTATCAATGCATGTCAGTATTTACTCACAATCTGTCAGCAATTAGTCAATATATAACAGAAATAGCCATTGATTCAATTGTGCATCCTGCCTTGACTGGTATTTGTCAAAATATGTCAGAATCTATGGACTATTTGTCAGCAATTAGGTAATATATGTTAGTAATTATTCACTATTTGTCAGCCATTAATCAATACATGATAGTAGTTACTTACATTTTATCAGTATTTAGTCAATATATGTTAGTAATTGCTCACTATTGACTAATATCTGACAAATTGTGAGTAATTACTTATATATATGGATTAAGTGTTGTTTTATTATGACTAAGTACTGGCATATATTGACTGACTGCTGGCAAATAGTGAATAATTACTGACATATATTGACTAATTGCTGACAAAGAGTGAGTAATTATTGACATATATTAACTAATTTCTGATAAATAGTGAGTAATTACTGATATATATTGACTAATTGCTGACAAAGTAAGTAATTAATGACGTATATTGACTAATTGCTGTTATATAGTGACTTATATAAGTACTAACATATTGACTAATTGCTGACGAATAGTGATCAATTACTAACATATATTGACCAATTGCTAGTGAGTTATTACTAACATTTATTCATTAAAATACTGACATATATTGACTAATTGCTGATGAATTCTGAGTAAATACTGTCATGTATTGATTAATTGCTGATATATAGTAAGTAATTACATGTACTGACATATATTGACTAATATTTATATCTATAATAAATACAGTATATTAATATTAAAAAATGTTACCTATCGAATATTGAATTCTAATCTTCAAATATTAATAAAGAATTCACTACAGCATTGCTGTACCTATCTAAAAATTTCTTAAAGATTAGTGTCTCAACGAATCATAAAACAATCCTTACCATTCAGACATATCAACATTCTCAAATCCTCAAGTAAGCGCATCCTAGTTTTCAGATGGGGGGGGGGGGGGCAAATACAGATGAACATGCTATACTACAGCACATTCTTCATGATTTGTTCCAATTCAAAAGTAGCAGCATATTGCTCTGTATGATAGTATTATTTTGCCACTTTTTATGAAAAGAATCAAGTAATAAATTAAGAGATTTTGTCCACCTAGGTTAAGTACATCCTGCGACCTACCCCCACTAAATAATGACCCATCTACAATCCTTCAGTTTCCCACAATACTCTCTCATGCCTAAATCCTTGTAATCTTGGTCGGATCCTGAGACTGCGGGGGGGGGGGGCAGTAGAAACATTTTTTTTGACCTTAGGTGCCCTCGAGCGACTGAAGTTGTTCTCTGCCTAATGAGAGTTGCCCTCCAGCGACTGACGTCGCTCTCTGCCTAATGATAAAACAGTTGACATACACCAGAAAAAATAGTGACATACACCAGAATCAACGTCTTACTTATTTGATATAACAGTAATCTCGATACAATATTCACTATTTTATCAATGCCAATATTTTCATTGTGTGGATATCATCCCTAGGAATAGGTTGATCGGTACCTATACGATTGGTAGAATGTCTTTTTTTTTTTAATGCACAGGATAGAATATTTGACCATTTGCTCACAGACACTGTCGGTCTAATGGGGATAACAAATATAAATGTTGGATTTCGTTCACCAAATGGGCAGGGATAATTGCTCTTTGTCTTTCAATTTTGCCTTTATATGTTTTATCTAAATTGGTGTGTATTGATACAGGTTGATCCCGGAGAGAATGACGACATGGTTATTGTCTTCTTCAAAGTGCGTCCAGATGTTATCACACCTGACAACATGCACAGTAATGTGTTTGTGTCGACCATGCTGGACTCTCCAGTCAGCAGTCTCTACCACGCTGTGCAGAAGGTGTATGCACCCGTGCTGCTCAAAGATGCCAAGTGGAGCCGCACCGTGGACCCCAAGCTGCAGAGCCTGCTTAGTGAATTAGAGGCTGGCCTAGGGAGTGCCATTAGAAAGCACGACCCAAGCTTCAAAGGAACAGGAGATGAAGGAGAGAGTCTTGGAGGTGAGGATATCAAAATCTGATGATGTAGACTTGTAGTTGAATTTTCAGAGGCGTAGGAAGCAAATCTTCATTGGGGGGGCCCAGCCAGGACCCCATCGTGACCACCTTGAGTTGTCGATGACGTCTATACATATACATATATAGAATTTGTATAGAAAAGTAATTTTTGTTGAATCTTGGATTTGACTTAGGCTCACACCCCTACTTTCCCTATCCCATCACCATATAAATCTAATTTGAGTTTGAGTTCTTGGCCAAGGTAGACAAACATACATCACTGGCACTGTCATCATCCATTCTTCATTAGCCCCAGGTGCAGTGGTCAATAAGGCCAAACCAAAACTCTCTCCATATTTCAGGAAATACAAAAATTGTCTGGATTTTTCTCGCTTCACTTTCTACTACAAGTTTCCTCTTTGTGATGTTTGGCAAATTTCTTTTTTTTAAATAAATTTTTTTTCGCTCGCCTCACTTTTCCAAAAAATTCTTGGAAAAAAAAAATCGCTCGCTCGCACCATCTTTTTAAAACCAAAATCCGTAGACCAACTTTTTCTTTTGGTGTGGCCTAAAATGGATAAAAAGAGGGAGGGCTCTCAATTTCCACTGAAAATAATGGTACATATGGTTAGGGGTATAGTCAGCCCTTAATTCCTCGATTGGAATCCTCATTACCGTAATCTCCCGCGTAGAAGGCGCGTCTTCTACGCCCAACAAAATGCTGCTGGGTCTTATACGCGGGAGGTAAATTGCCTTGAGTTTGGGGTGCGCCTTATACGCGGGGTTTTCCAACATCTCATTTGGGAAAATGCGCCGATGACAGCTTGAACTCATAGCGCCAGCACCGCGGCAGACCGGGAGGTGTCGACGCGCTCGCCGGGGATAAGGCCCACCATGCGCCGATGACCTCGCTTGAACTCACATAGCCAGCAATTCGGCAGCCCGGTCGGTGTAGATTTGCTCGGCGGGTTTGACGCCGACCGTGTGCCGATGACAGCTTGAACTCATATAGCCAGCACTGCGGCAGACCGGGAGGTGTCGACGGGCGCTCGGCGGGTTTGACGCCGACCGTCACACCGTGTGCCGATGACAGCTTGAACTCATATAGCCAGCACCGCGGCAGACCGGTCGCTGTAGATTTGCTTGGCGGGTTTGACACCGACCGTCACACCATGTGCGGATGACAGCTTGAACTCATAGCGGCAGCCCGGTCGCTGTAGATTTGCTCGCCGTTTTTTTACGCCGACCGTGTGCCGATGACAGCTTGAACTCATATAACCAGCACCGCGGCAGACCGGGAGGTGTCGACAGGCGCTCGGCGGGTTTGACGCCGACCGTCACACCGTGTGCGGATGACAGCTTGAACTCATAGCGGCAGCCCGGTCGCTGTAGATTTGCTCGCCGTTTTTTTACGCCGACTGTGTGCTGATGACAGCTTGAACTCATATAGGGGGGTGGGGAGGGGGGCGCCTTCTATGCGAAACAGCCCCCCTGTGAGTTGGGGGGGCGCCTTATACGCGGGTTTTTCCGGAAATTGATCCAGAAGAGGTACGTGCGCCTTCTACGTGAAAAGGCCTTCTCTGAGTTGGGGGGGCGCCTTCTACGCGAGCTGCGCCTTCTACGCGGGAGATTACGGTACCTCTGCCAGAAGATTTGTAACCTCTATGTTTTGGACTCAAGTCCTCAAATATTTTGCTTCCTCAGACATTTTTCCTTGCATTTCCAAATTCGGGGAGTTCGAGGGCTGACTATATGAAGACTTTATGAAGATATAAACAACAGGGCGGCAGAATGTGAGTTGAGTTGCGGGGGGCTAGGCCCCAGATATTTAAGGATGATAGTTGGGGGGAAATGTGAGTTTCCATCTGTGGGCCGAAGGCCCAGAAAATTGCTCTATTCTGAATGGATTATGGCTTGTGTCAGAGAAAATTTAGAAATTTTGCTGTATTTTAGGGCAATCTGAGTCCAATTTTCCTTAGTTCTCTAAAGAGTTGGGGAGCCAAAACATACTTTGGCCCTCCAGCTTAAAAGTTGAGGGGGCCTTGGTCCCCTGCCCCCCCCCCGTATCGCTATCTATGAAAAAATGAAAAAAATTCTGTGAAATTTGATAAGAAACAGTTCACTTTTAAAAATGGATCAAGGCAGCAAATGCAAACAATGCTTCGTCAATGGAGAGTGAAACCTGTTTCTTTGTGGTGAATATCATGAACAGATGAAACTGTCAAAGTCCACTCAAGACTTGTAGGGTTGGGTGGTAACTTTTTGGAGTTTCAAGCAACATATATTGCCGTTCCCTCATTATTGTCCCTGTCCACTTGAGTGGTCAGGGACTTTTAGGAGGACTGGGAATTTGCAGAGTATGAAATCGCAATGGATATAGTCCATGTATAGTCTGGGTCACTAACTAACCATACCGTAATCTCCCGCGTATAAGGCGCAGCCCGCGTATAAGGCGCACCTAGAGTTTTGGAAAATTCTCAAAAAAATGAAAAATTCATAACTTTGGTTCTACTGAATGAATTTTCAAAATTCAAAAACCTATGTGCAGCTTGGGCCACCCTGGACCCTCCTGGGCCCCCTTATGTTCTATTATGACCAAGGGGGCATGTAAGATATCAAAAGAAAGGTCTTGGTGTCCCCCTTGTGGATCCAATGAGAACTAAAACCCCCCGTATAAGACGCGCCTTATACGCGGGAGATTACGGTACTATATGTATGCTTTGAATTGTGAGTGAAGAGTGAGACAGTCAGGCTACATAGGCAGACAGCTAGACCATCACCTATAACCTTGCTGTGGCTCTATTGAACAATGGCTCATCACTAATCCCTATGTTTGGCCTAGCTGTGAATTTAGCCTCTCACCTTGCAATAGGCTCTCCCTACAAACCTCCTCTACTACAATCCCTTATAACCCTTAGGGCCTACATGACTGCATAATGCTATAATGAACCACCCCCGTCCCTACACTGTAAAAAATGTGTGTTGAACTTACACTGTCTAGCTTCTCTCCCCCCCCTCCTTACACTGTAAAAAATGTGTGTTGAACTTACACTGTCTAGTTTCTCTCCACCACCACTCTCCCTACACTGTAAACAAATGTGTGTTGAACTTACCCTGTCTAGTTTCTCTCCACCACCACTCTCCCTACACTGTAAAAAATGTGTGTTGAACATACACTGTCTAGTTTCTCTCCACCACCACTCTCCCTACACTGTAAAAAATGTGTGTTGAACATACACTGTCTAGCTTCTCTCCACTACCACCCTCCCTACACTGTAAAAAATACCGTAATCTCCCGCGTATAAGATGCGCTGCGCGAATAAGACGCACCCCAAACTCAGCACATGCATTATCGCGTATAAGACGCACATTTTAATGCTGAAATTTGTAAGATTAGTACATTTCTATAGAAAAACTACCCCTCGTATAAGACGCCCCCCCAACTTGAGAGAAAGCTATAAGACTCCCCAGCATTTTGTTTGGCGTAGAGGACGCGTCTTCTACGCGGGAGATTACGGTATGTGTTGAATTTACACTGTCTAGCTTCTCTTCACCACCACCCTCCCTACACTGTAAAAATGTGTGTTGATCTTACAGCTTCTAGTTATATTGGGCTTTAAACATAGAAATAGTCATTGATTCAGTTCAGCAGTTAGTCTATATATGACAATAATTACCGTAATCTTTCGCGTATAAGACGCATCTTCTACGCCAAACAAATGCCTGGTGCGTCTTATAGGATTTCCACAAGTTGGGGGTCTTATACGCGAGTTTTTTTTATTATAGTAATGTACTAATCTTACAAAATTCAGCATTAAGAGGTGCGTCTTATACGCTAAACAGCCATTGGCAAGTTAGGGGTGCGTCTTATACGCACACTGCGTCCTATACGCAGGAGATTACGGTACTCTCTATTTGTCAGCATTTAAACAATATGTTAGTAATTACTCACTATTTGTTAGCAATTAGTCAAAATATGTCAGTATCTAATCACAATTTGTCAGCATTTAGTCATTATGTGTCAGTAATTATTCACTATTTGTCAGCAATTAGTCAATATATGTCAGTACTTAGTCACTATATGTCAGTAATTTTCAATATATTTCAGTATTTACTCACAATTTGTCATAATCTTAAACCTTTGAGGCCAACTGACATTACTCATTTGACATAGTGATGAGGAAATTGTCATAAAGGACAGGGACTTAGCACTCAGTGCTACAACTGTGACATTTTTATTTATTTCTTCTTTTTTTCTTTATGAATTCTTAGCACACCTAAAAGTCTCTTTAGTTTATTCTGGTGTATTTGTCACGTAAATGGAGGGATTTGCAGCAAATTGATGATTTTCTGTTTATCCGATGTTTTCTCTTAACTCTAGGTATCTTGACCCCTGCTGATGAATTCCAGTACTGGAATGACAAAGCCAGCTATTCTAAGCGGGCCGCTGAGAAAGTACGGGCAGAGCAGTTCGTCACACTGTTTCAACCCATATCTAGAGAGTTTGCTGCACTTGAAGCAATGTCCTTGGCAGAGGCACTGGAGCTTGTTGAACTAACGCAGGATACACTTGATGATGTCTGGAAGCAGACAGAGGAAGAACCACCGTATCCAGAAGGACGAATGAAACACCTTATGGATGTTATTGGTAATGTTGTCTTTAATTTCATTACAGAGATGTCAGACCTTCAGAGGTCCGTCTAGTTCAAACTTTCCTAAAAATTAGACATCTCAGAGGCTTCTTCCATCTTGTGGTCATAATTTGGATAGAGGGAATTACATTGATCATAGATACATTTAAAACATGATTTCCTTTCTACTTCTAGGGAGCATAGGGCTGAGCATAGTTCAGGCTTCAGCAGGTGGAATTATTAAGCATGCCTTGTGCTGCCCTCTATCCTTTTCTAGACAAATCACCTTTCAGTGATCAGAGAATCTCTGAATTCTCATTTCAGAGGACCTGAATCTAAGCTGGCTGCTGATTGGCTGAAATTCTGATGCATTTTTTTTTTATTGTCTTTCTATGACCATCCATTATAGAGATGGTTTTAATAGTTTTAAGTGAGGGGAACAGGTTGAAAGGAAGACGAGATCGATGCTTTTACATGGGGGGGGATTTTTTAGAGGATTTTTTCTAAAGCTGAATTGTGAACACACTAAGTAGAATATGAAAAAACAGAGAATGGTGTGACAAATGGGAGATCAGTTTGGGTCTGAATGCTTTAATGCTTCAGAGCATTAAGACTGACCCAAAATTGAATCTCCCATACTGTTATTGTCAAAGATTTTTCCATGTTTCGGCAAAAATCTGGTGATTAAATTATTTTCTCCTTCTAGCAGAAGGATTTGTTGTGTCTATGTGTCCATGGACAGTTATGAACCTTTTCGGTGACCATATGGTTTGATATGTAGGGTCTTAGAAGGCTCTTACCTGTACTCTATATGAGAATAGTTTAAGTCATCCTGTTAAATTGTCCTGTTAATTTAATGAGGTGCCGGTATAGGCTGAATGCACACACCTGATCATGAAACCCCCTAATGTAATATAATGCTAGCATATAGCTGACAAGATTGGGAACATCCAAATGATGACTACATGTTGATCCATGTTGGGAACATCCAAATGATGATTGCATGTAGATAACTGTTTGTAGAAGGTACTTAAAGTTAAGCTTTGTCTGTTATTTTCAGCTGCAACATATATCCTTGGTCCTGGAGCACCGGACCTTTGACTTGCATTTATTAAATGTAAATTGTACTGGCTTGTTAAAAACAAGTAAAACTTGAATTAGAACTCCTCAAGGTGGGGTTTGTGTGACTTGTAGTAGGACGGACAATCACTTGTCCATCAATTATTCCTATGCCGTGACTCCTACCTCAGTCTGAATTCTGATTGATTACAACCAATGTGTAGTTTTATTTTTCTCTGGTGTGTATTTTTCTTTTTTAAACTGCTGTCTCGAGACAGTTTAATTACATCCATACTGGAAAGCGCCGTTTACCTGGAATCCGGATCATCAGAAATCGAGTATATAATCTGACTGGTTTCTCCCTCCCCTCCCACCCTTGTCGTCCGTCTATACGGCTATAGTAGGGGCCTGACTGGTCATTTTTGGCCGGTGGAGGGAACTTACATTGAATTAGAATGGGAGCTCATACCACCCTTGCTCCGGTCGCTGTCCAGTCTGCCCTAGATGCGCGTTGCCCAACCGATCTTTCTCTTTCTAAATTTTTCAGGTGTGACTCTAAGGAGGTCAATGTTTAACTTTTCATGTTGTCCAGTCCCCTATGTACCTGTGGATTTTGCATTAATGTTGGTATGATATGAAGCCACTTAGTCTGGTGTATTTTCATTGGAGCAGAGCTACCTTTCCATGATTGGTGTGGTTGGTTGATCTTTGGTGGAGGAGACGTATGTTATGGGCAGGAGGGTTGCACTTATACTAAGGTGCTTTTTATTTTGAAACTCATCCTTTCTGAGAACATTCTAATGTAGTTCTGAATTTGTTGCACTTCAGAGTTTAAGCTTTCTTGTCAGGGACTGCTTATGATCAATGTTAGTCAATATCTTAGAGTTGTATTGTTGGCATTGGCAGGAAAGAGGCTAAGGCAAAAAAGTCAGGAGTTTATGTCTGGTTGCTATGCCGACAAAGTAATCACAACAGTGAGAGGTTGCTGCCATCAGCCATCCCATAATGCATCAGTTCAGCGTGCAATTCCGCAGCAGCAACACTCATATCCCAGCGTTAGGATTATTCAAAACATATTCTTCCAGATTACTACAAGATTTATAGACCGTCGGTATAGGTCCCAACAGTCTCGTCATTGTTGGCTTCCTTTTGGCAGAAACAGACATTGCTAAGCTGCTTTATAAGTCCAATACCACCGAGTGCTCTCGAGCCGGTCTGAGTTGGTCATGTCAAACAGGTCAACACAAGCGTCGTCCAACAATGGCGGCACGACTGACCAAGGTACTGACCAGAGGGAAACCTCAGATGTTGCGAGCTCACACACAGTACAGCTCTCCACTGATCAACTCAAGCAGGAGATCACCACACAAGTGAAAACTGTAGTGAATAATGTGGTCACAAAGCGAAAGAAACATGACATTAGTGACAACAGAGACCAAGATGGCGAAGCCACTGGTCAAGACGCTGAACACAACACTGACTAAAAAACCAGTGTTGATCCAGATTCCAGGGACGACATGGACGCCTACTACAAGAGCTTTGATGGCCAGTTAGAGGCGGAAGACCCCATAAGTGAAGATCTGCCAGAGAGATTTGTCAGTATCTTCAAGAAAGCTTGTGGGCCCTCATTTGACTTGATTCTTATCAAAGAAAAGATGAAAAAGTTCCACAGGCAGGCAAACGTGCCAGACTTAAGAGTGCCACAACTTAACCACTCACTGAAGTGCGCAGCGTCAGCTAATGCTCGCGCACTTGACAAAAGCATGGCTGTCCACGTCATGACAGCTATGGCAAGACAAGCTACTGCCATGGGGGAGTTCAAGGCGTGGGCCAAGCAGGATACTAACCCTGCCATAAGGGAGAAGACAGAGGTCTTCACCAAACTGGTTGTGAATTCCTGTGACGATAACATTGTCATGACCAGAACCATGTCTTACATGACCAATCAAAGCTGGGACGTCCTAAAATTAGGTCTATCAGAGAAGGTGGGAAACCTACTCACGGATGAAAATCTACCAACATGCCAGTGGCTAGGGGGAGATGACATCATCTCTGCCATGGAGAAACTTGAAAAAGAGGACAAAAATGTCAACAGGTTCAAGAAACACCAGCCAAACTGGAGGGACAGATACCCCCCATGCAGGACAGCATGTGTCCAACCATAAGAAGGAAAAAGCACAAGAGCTTCAAACACAAGTTAAACAACCCACACAAGAAGAAACCCCACAGCTCAGGTTTTCCGAAGGGAGGGTCTCACTAAATCAGGTTAGTGTTAACAATGCTATACATGGAAACATAATACCCCCTAGTACACCAAAGGCGCCTGTACCGGTAGCTAATAAAGACATAGGGTTTGGTACATTTGTACTAGGGGGCACAAAGAAACATGTCAATCAGTGGTTAAAATTAACCCATGACCCTTCATCATAGAATCTGTTCAAGGAGTTAAGGTAGACTTGTATGAACCTCCTATACAAGACATAGCCTCTAGACCCTATCTAGTGTCCGAAGATAATACAGAGATTACTGAAAAGGTGGTAAAAGAACATCTTGACAAAGGCATTATAGGAATATGCCAGCCAGTAAAAGGACAGTTTATCTCAAACATTTTCCTCAGGCCTAAACCCAATGGCAAACACAGATTAATTTTAGATCTGCCAGAACCTAACAAATGTGAGGGCATGAAGGAGCAGAATAACTTCATTGGGAGTCCACAAGGAGAAATCTCCTTCCATACTAACAGTGGGCATACCAGATTCGTAAAAGGCGACAAACTTGGGGTTTCTTGTGTCTTGGGGTGAGCATGTGGGCAGCTGGTGTCCATATGCGCGGGCCTGGGCTTACATGCTTGTTTTTTGCCATGGGATTCCCCCTCAGTGAACCACGTCTGAGTGATCAAAGGCCGTGGTTTGTCTGGCCCTGCCTATGGGACCAGGCAAATAAAAGAACACTTGCTATCCTTCGAAAAGAGTAGGGGAATGAAGCCCCGGTAGCGGTTTTCCCCCTCGACCCTCCTCATAGATTCGGTCATTCATAGATTCGGTCACTGCTGTGTCGGGCAAGCAGCATATAAATACCTGTCCAAAAAGAAAAGAAAGGACTTAATGTCCGAGAAACCTTGAATGTCTGAGTTCCTTGATGGCCCCCGGACGTAAAACTAAACAAACAAACAAACAAACAAACACCAACCACATAACTCACCTTTTTGGGATATGTCATAGATACCACTATGACAGTCACACCCACTAGGGAAAAGGTCAAAAAGTTCAAAGACCTGGTGGCAGAGCTAGATTGATTGATTGATTGATTTGTTTAACGTCCTAAGGCCGTAGGCCTCATGGGACTGCCTCATTGGTTATCAGACATTTAGTCCATTCTTTTCTCAAACTTAATTTGCGCGTGTGTGTGCGTGTGAGTGTGCGCGTGCGTGTGTTTGGGAGTCTGCTTGTAGCAGTGGGACACGGCTCGTAGCAGTGAGACACTGCTCGTGGCTCAAGGCCCCTCTTTATCGTGCTGCCTCACCCAGACGCTGTGCCGCAGACTGTTGACACATCATCTGACCGGTCCATTATCCTGACACCGGCCGGACAGTCGTGGTTCTATACCAATCGGGTCAGCTTACCACGGACTGACGAGCATAGAGAGCCACTTTCCAACCTGGCTGCAAGATTACTCTTCCAGCCGGGCCGGAGGATCATTCCCCCAGCCCACCTGACTGATACTTGAGGGGAGGTGTTTCCCCCCCGCTTCAGAGCTTCTCGAACATCTTCACTTCCCTGAGGAAGGTCAGAAGTTCTTTCTTACCAGTGCTGGTAAAGACACTGTTCATGGACAAACCATGAAGGTGCTTGTCCCTACTCCTCTTTGTTGCCTGACATGAGAGCACCAGGTGTTCCATAGTCAGAGGTACTTGACATTGCTGACATGTGGGTTGGTTTTCACCCTTCATGAGGTGTCCGTGAGTCAGCAGAGAGTGACCTATCCGAAGACGGGTCAGTCTTGTCGATTCCCTCCTGGTCAGGCCAGTGTGGTCATGCTCTTTGCCAATCGAAGGTTCGATGGCTCTGAGCTTGTTATTGTGGTCAGAACTCCATCTTTTCTGCCACTCTTTTTTTATGAACTCCTTGGCCATAGGGAGCAGGTCTGAAGAGGGGATGGGAGCCAAGCCGGGTTCCCGGCTCAGGGCTTTCTTAGCTGCATGGTCTGCAGCTTTGTTCCCCTCTATCCCAATGTGGCTGGGGAGCCAACAGAGGGTGACCTCTTTCTGGGCCTGAGTCAGGTGCGAGATAGATTGTTTCATCTGCTGCACCACTAGGTTTCGTGGGTCATGCTGGCATAGAGTTTGCAGGCATGACTTCGAGTCAGAGAATATGATGAAGGCATTGCGCGTAGACACCTTCATCCACTCCAGTGCACTTAGGAGGGCATGCGCTTCTGCAGTGAAGATGCTGCTCCTTCCATGTAGTGCTCCTTTCCGTACTCCGAAGGGTGTACAAGCCGCAAAGCCTACTCGGTTTCCGTCCTTGGAGCCATCAGTGTACACCTCAGTATACATTTGATGGTGATGGCAGACTTCTGCCAATTTCTCCAAGTACACCTTGTTTTCAGTTTCGCTTTTCTTGTGTTTGCTCAGGTCAAAAAGGATCTTGGCTTCTGCCTGTTCCCAAGGAGGGGACTTGGCGGGTCCTTCCTTCATGACCTTTGTGATGGGAATTCGGGCCTCTCTGATCAGGGTTCTCACCCTTACTGAGAAAGGCTTTGCCACGTTCTTGTTTCTACGAAAGACACTGTGGTCCTTGTAGAAGATGGTATCGTGGGTGGGGTTTCTCTCATTTGCCTTGACTCTGATGGCGTACTGCAGGGACAGCTTGATTCGTCGCAGATCCAGTGGTGGAACCCCTGCCTCAACGCAGAGACTACTTGCCGGTGACGATCGGAATGCTCCCATGCAGAGCCGTAGGCCCTGGTTTTGGATAGGTTTTAGCCAATCCAAGTAGGACCTTGCAGCTGATGCATACACCACCGATCCATAGTCCAGGCGAGACTGGATATACGTCCGAAACAGAGTCAGCAGAATCTCCCGGTCCGCTCCCCAGTCTGAGTGGGAAAGCATCTTCAGGAGGTTCATGGCCTTCTGGCATTTCTTCTGGAGGTATTCGATATGGGGTTTGAAAGCGAGAATGCTATCAAACACAAGTCCAAGGAATTTGACCTCCTTTTCTACCTTTAATGCGTTCCCGTGCAGTGTGAGGGCAGGAGCTTCCTTGCATCCTCGTCTACGACAGAAGTGCACACAGGATGTTTTTGTTTCAGAGAATTTGAAGCCATTTTCCAGGCTCCAAGTCTCTAGGTGGTAAAGGGTTTGCTGTAATCTTACAGCAAACCCTTTACCACCTAGAGCTAGAGTTGTATTAGAGATGTAGCAAGACTAGTCAGCCTTATGGTAGACTACTCAAAAGGCATAGATTTTGGGGAAGCCCATTACAGGCGTCTTGAAAAATCAGGCTACAGAAACCTGTAACTACAATTATAACTGACTCCTCAGACAATGGCTGGGGGGGGGGCGGTATGTGGGGAAGATAGGACAAGGGGCCTATGGTCTCTCAAAGAAAGAGAAAACCATACCAACATAAAAAGAATGGCAGTACTGCTAGGTCTACAGATATATGCCAAAAGATATTATAGCAAAACGATCAGGTGTCTGTCAGACAAAACCACTGCAGTGGTATATGTGAGTCACAAAGGGTGATCTAAAAACCAGCCTTATGATGATATAGCAAAGACCATATGTGAATTCTGTGAAAACAGAGACCTATGGGTGAAGGCAGCTCATATTCCAGGCAAGGAAAATGAGGAAGCAGATAGAGAATCTAGACAAGCAGGGCATACTGAGTAGGAACTACCAGACTCAGCCTTTGAACAGATTCAAAAGAAATGGGGACATCATACTATAGACCTATTTGCATCCAGACTAGCATATAAACTTTACTTTAGCTGGCTACCGGACCCCGGGGCAGCTGATACAGATGCACTGTCTCTACCGTGGCCTAATGACTATTATGCTTTCCCTCCTTTCAGCTTAAACCTGAGAGTCGTACAGAAGGCCCTAGCAGAGGGCGTGGAGGGGACGATTGTGTTGCCCAACTGGGTAGCGCAACCCTGGTATGGCCTTCTGAACAGGACAGCAACATCGATGCTGAGACTCTCCAAGACTCCATTGAGGAACCCAGTCACAGGAGAACTGTGGCACCTAGACCTTGTTGCTTGGAGGATCTAGTGAGCCCAACGGGCCCAGGGTGCCACGCCCACTACCATCCGCCTTTATATGGCTTCATGGAGCAAGGGCACCCAGACACAATACAACATGTATTTGGAAAAGTGGACAAAATATTGTGTAGAAAACATACATCCTATAAAGCCCACACACATAGAAGCTATGAACTCTAGCCTTTATGATGAAGGACTGGCATACACTAATAGAGAGTTTAAGATTCGCCTACTTGTAACGTGTACGGCAACTTCTAGCCTATCGTTTCCTATCATTCTAGACGTACACGTTGCCGTACAAGTCGTGATCTTAAACTCTCTACTATAAATACCGATAGGTCTGCATTATCTGCACATGTAGTGTTAGATAAATACAGTAGAACCCCAGGTTCACTTCCAGATGTATGTAGACAACTCAGAGGAGTTTCTGTAGACAGGCCACCCAAGGCCAGATAAACTGACACTTAGGACATAGACATTGTATTGACCATGCTCAAGTCTTGGCATCCTTTGGAAGACTTAAGTTATAAACACTTGACCTACAAGACTGTTTTGCTTTTGGCACTAGCAACAGCACAAAGAGCACAGACATTACATGCTTTTAAAGTCAGCTCAATGATGAGGTAGTACTACCAGTAGCCAAGCAACTCAAACACACTAAAGAGAACCTTTAAATAGGTTCTATGTTTACAAATTCACAAACGGGGTACTCTGCCCCTACAGAACGTTAAAGAGGTACCTTAAAGTAATAAAACCCTTCAGAGAAGGGGGCAAGGACCAACTTTGGTTGTCTTTGTGCACAACCAAGAAGCAAGTGGACTAAATTTAAATCTGAAATCCTAATATCTTGATCGTAAATGACAGATCCTAAATTAAATCCTTTCAATTGCATCCTTAACACGGGCCTCTAGATCATAGATCTTAGATCCTAAATTTTCAATTGAATCCTTAACATAATCTCCTAACCATTGACCCCTTGTTGAACAAGATTTTTTGGGGGGCTGACACCTGATATGTGTTGACACCCATATAGACATATTACGTATCAAATTGAAGCTTACAATGTCAGTAATGAGTCGAGGTAGGAGTAATTCTCAAGCAATAAATAGCTTTTTTTTCTTCTCCTGGCAGGTTCATGCCCTTAGACCCATATGCCTCTAAAGAATAGGTGTATGCAAGGGGAAAGAGCTACACATGTGCATTATATGATTGTTAAGAGATAGTCATTTAATGATAAGAAGGGAGTAAAGGGTAAAATGGCTTGGACATTTTTTTATGAAAGGACAAATGTAGTTAGGTGGTTCTATAGGGGTAATTGGGTATAAAACAGTCCGTATATGATGTGCGGCGCCTGGTGCGCTAATTCCTTTCTGATAAACTTCTGCCCATGCAGTACAGGTACTAAATAACATGACTGCATTACCAGTGCATAATACAAAATAATTTCTGTTGCTATGATCTTAATTAAAATGTCAATTGGAATATATCTACATTCTCTCATCGGTACTTCAAAAGTCGTAATGAGGTTTGTGTAGGGGTAATTTGGCACATCTAATAACATTTGGCTCCTACCCCCCCCCCTTAGTTTTAGACGTTTTGGCCCAAATATATCCCATACTAAAATCGGAATACAGAGACAAGAATCGTTATAATTGGAATCGACAAAAATGAGATGTCAATGACATCCCTATCAGCTGGTCAAGTATCAAGATAACAAGAATTTTTGGGAGACGGTTTCGCATGAACTACCAAAGAGGCAGCTTTGGAAATGAAGGCTATCATTTTGTGGCTCATGGGCATTATACAACCAATATATGAGTTGTTTCTTGTGGATGTACTTTTAGATTTAGGGAATTCAATTGTTTTGGGCCTCTTCTGTGATCTAACTTTACCTTCAATGCAGATAATACCATTATGAATGCATTCCTGACATGATAAGCTTTGATTTTATGCCAAGTACACCTACCTTTTCTATAACAAGTGTGCCAGGAGATGTCGGAGGAAGTAAAAAGATGGATTAAAAACCTTTGTATTTATCAGCAATGTATATTGCTATCGCGTATAAGACGCACATTTTAAGGCTAAAATTTGTAAGATTAGTACATTTCTATAGTAAAATTACCCCTCGTATAAGACGCACCCCCAATTTCAGTACATCCTATAAGACCCCCCAGCATTTTGTTTGGCGTAGAGGACGCGTCTTATACGCGGGAGATTACGGTACCTCGTTTGATGTTGAAAAGCTTCTGAAGCTAGAGGCAGACTTTGAAGTAATCCTTTAAGCTGATATTGGGGCCTAATATACATTACCGGCTTTCTCTATTGTACACAGTAATAAAACCTCAGTCATAAGCCAGTGGTAGACTTTTGCAAAAAGATAGAATTCGATTTTGACCAAATGTTGCACTGCGCATTAAAATCTTCAATGGCACAAAGCCGGGGCACAAAGGGCTTATGACCAGTGAATTATGGTGCTTATGGTACGGTGAACTAACAACAGATAAACCTGGGGTGGGGGGGGGGTAACAACAGAGGTAGTCTTATAGACTGTAAGCGGGACTGGAGCTGGTTCTTGGCGACAGGCACTGATAAGAGCTGATAGGATGGAACCAGATGGAAGTGGGTGTTACCCAGGGATAAGGTACCCATCATGATAGGTCTTATCAGTTGGGTTTACCTCAACCAGCGAAATTCAAAATGGTAGACACACAGGACGTCCATACTAAGCCATATATGTTTATAACCAGTCCAACACTATGCATGGACTGACCTGACCTCATACAAACTATCCATCTATCTGTACAAGAATATCGATCTGTTAGACTGAAGTTTGTAAGAAATGGATCCCAGACCACTACTCCGTCTCAGTCGGGTGTGTCTTACAGATTTTGGCAATGTATTTATCTCATATCATCCAGATCCCCAGGTGTGGCTAACAGCTTTTCCCAAAGTAAGGGGTGCAGCTTATACATGGGTGCCACTTTGATATGGGAGTATACGGTATACATAAAATTCTTTATTGTAATTCATGTACCCGATATATCTTATTTTTATGCGATAGACCCTTGTAACAAATTGAGTCTGAAATATTGAATATAGTAAAGACTGAAATTGAATATAGCACACAGACGTAGGGTGTATTTTAGATTGTACATTCAGCCATTAAAAAAAAGAAAAAACCACAAATTACACACAAGTGTAGAGGTACGTTAATATAAACCATAGTGGTGGGTACCGTCTGGCGTGGCGGGTGAGTCCAGTCGTTGGATGTTCCTCGGGTTCCGGATAGGTGGCAGCACCGATCCGGGTCTGTGGGGACATCTGACGACGAACACCTAGGTCTGTATATAAGGGCCGGGGCTCAGCCGCTACGTCAGAGGCCCTCCTGGCCTCTGATCATGTAACATCTATTCATATTCGCTGCCTTCTACCATCTTCCGGGTAGCCGTAAGTGTCTAATGTAAATAAACCATCTGTTGGCATACACTTGAATTACCGCCTTACTCCTTCTTTCCTGATCAGTAAGGCCCGAACCAACCAAACCGTAATACTAAACCATTACACAAGTATCGAATAGGAGGTATTATGATAAATTTACTATTTCAGGGAGTGCCCTTGGGCGTTACGTACAAAACCTACTTGCTCAGGAGGACCTATGGAAGGGACAGTTCAGCAAGGTGAAGGAAGGTTTACGGTCAGGACATGGTATCTGTGAGCGGTGGGTGCATGCATGTGACACACTCACAACCCAGTTTTGGAAACGTTATGGGCCAAACCCATGGAAAGGGCCAAAATTTGTACCAGATAGTCTGGCACAACTAGCCAACCGCCTGGAAGAGGTATGTTTTATGCGAAATATCCGAGAGGCCTCTGTATGTGTGCATGATCCAAATTTATATTGTCATAAATTTGAATAGCAGAACGAAGGGGTTCCAGTATCAAAACTCTAAGAAAAAAGATTGTAGTGCTAAAGCTTGATTAAACCAGTACCCCTCTACCCCTCATACCCTACCATAAACCGTTTGGGTACCAGGGCAAACGGCCCCCTGGATTGGTAGCCCCCTGACTCCAGGCCCTCGGACGAGAGGCCCTAGGAAAAACAGCCCTCAGGATTTATGGCCACCTGACAAGAAGCCCCCGGACAAATGGCCCCCAGGACCAGAGGCAATTCTTTCTAACACCTGTCAGCCTATGCCCGCTAGATTTTTCTAACGCCCGACAGTTATCTCTTTTTAGTCCTGTATCCGCTAGATCATCATCATATGCCCGCTAGATTCTAGTGCCTGTCAAATGTTCATTCTATGCCTGCTAGATTCTAACCTCCATCGAATTTCCATACTTTTCAATTATCAGATGTATTCTATGCCCGCTAGATTCCAACCTCGGTCGGATCTTCATCTTATGCCCGTCAGATTTTAGCACCCTTCAAATGTTCATTCTATGCCCGCTAGATTCCAACCTCAGTCATATCATCATTTGCACGCTAGATTCTAGCGCCCGTCAAACGTTCATTCTATGCACGCTAGATTCTAACCTCCATCGGATTTCCATACTTTTCAGTTATCAGATGTATTCTATGCCCGCTAGATTCCAACCTCGGTCAGATCATCATATGCCCCCTAGATTCTAGCGCCCGTCAAATTTATTTCTACGCCCACTAGATTCTAAGGTCTTCATTATATGCCCGCTAGATTCTAGCGCTTGTGAAACGTTCATTCTATGCCCGCTAGATTCTAACCTCCATCAGATTTCCATACTTTTCAATTATCAGATGTATGCTATGCCCGCTAGATTCCAACCTCAGTCAGATCATCATATGTCCGCTAGATTCTAGCGCCTGTCAAACGTTCATTCTACGCCTGCTAGATTCTAACATCCATCAGATTTCCATACTTTTCAATGATCAGATGTATTCTATGCCCGCTAGATTCCAACCTCAGTCGGATCTTCATCATATGGAGGTTAGAATCTAGCTGGCATAGAATGAACAATTGATGGGCACTAGAATCTAGCTGAGGTTGGAATCTAGCAGGTGTAGAATACATCTGATATTTGAAAAGTATGGAAATCTGATGGAGGTTAGAATTTAGCGGGCCTAGAATGAACGTTTGACGGGCACTAGAATCTGACGGGCATATGATGAAGAACCGACCGAGGTTGGAATCTAGCGGGCGTAGAATACATCTGATATTTGAAAAAGTATGGAGATCTGACGGAGGTTAGAATCTAATGGATGTAGAATGAACATTTCACAGGTGCTTGAATCTAGCGGGCATATAACTATGATCCGACCAAGATTGTAATCTAGCAGGCATAGGATGTATATCTGATATTTGAAAAAGCATGGAAATCTGAGGGAGGTTAGTATCTAGCGGGCGTAGAATGAACATTTGATGGGCACTAGAATCTAGTGGGCATATATAAGTAAGTTCTGACAGAGATTGGAATCTATTAGACAAAACCTGTGTGATGGGCAAGAGAAATTAGCGGGCGTATAATCATATAATCAGATAGCGGGCAATGAAATCTAGCGGTTATGAGACAAAAACATGTGTGGCGGGCACGAGAAACTAGTGGGCATAGAATCATATAGCGGGCGATTAGATCTAGCGGGCGCATTATAGAATATCTGATGGGTAAAAGAACAAAATAGAGATAATCTGACGGGCAAAAGAATAAAATAGAGATAATCCGACGGGTAAAGATGATGGGCGCGAGAAAAGAGGGCCTCCAGTCATGAGGGCTCCCAGTCCCAGGGGCTATTTGTCCGGGGGCCATTCGTCAGCGGGCTAAAGATCCTGGTGGCTATTTGTCTTGGGGGCCGTTTGTCCTAGAACCAACTGTTTGTATGATGGACCCAGTTCACACCTTTTGGTACAGTCTCTTGTTTTGTTATAAGTACTTCCAGTGTACTCTATACAAAATCACCCGAAGGACACTGCCTATAGCCAGCAAAGCATCTGTGCACCACACACATCCTGAGGGGACAGTAAAGAGGAGAAATAGACCCTTTTAAGTGGGCTAGGGAGGCCTGCAGAATGATAAAAAAATTAATCTGCAGGACCAGGTGGCCTGCATGGTGGAAAACTTTTTGTATATAGACTGTATATATTCAGGGGCAATCCTTTAATCAGGACACCGGCTATAGCCAGCAAAATGGCTGTAGGACTGGCAGAAAGTGTGCCAGCTCAAATATCTGCCAATGATCTCCAGACCTAGGTTTACAAGCCAATATTTACAGCTTTCAGCTTTGACCGTTACCGAGTATTAAAGGGTATTAACACGTGAAATTTCCTAAAAACTGGACTAGAAATGACATAAAACTCAGTTTTTGGAGCCAAATTAAACTCTGAAGTACTAGTCACACATTTTATATAATTTCTAAAGTGCACAGTGTGCTAATTATGTCGAATATGGTATATTCTAATGAGTTCAATGAATAAAATGGAATGTTACTAATTAAGAAGTCCTGGGGTAGGTTTTGTGAAAATGGAACCAGGTCGTCAGAATGAAATATCTGCAGGACTTTTAATGTCCTGCAGATATTTCACAGTGTATTTCAAACCAATCCTTAATACATGATGTTAGTTTGTGATAACTACCGGTATTTCAGATTCTAACCTTGCGAGCAGTACATGAGCAATTGGTCAGACTATTGTCAACACAAGAGCAGCACGAAATGAGAGTGTCAGATGCCTTCCTACCCTTCGCTGGCCTCAATCCGCTACAGTACAATCCCTACACACAGCCATTATGGAATGCTGCAGTAAGCCAATATGACCGCGCTATGGCTCCAGCTGAACAGCGTATAGCGGGAAAACTAAAACACCAGTTTCACAGCTTAGAGGGAAATTCCCAACAGGTAATTCTGACTTAACATATTAAAGGTGTTTTTTTTCTCCGTTTTAGTTATATTTACTCAAAGCTCGGTACTTTATACAACCTTTTGTAGTACTTCTCAATTAATTCATAGCGTCTTCCTTCAGAATTTTTCATACACTTTTTTCAAGCATTAATAGCCAACAAGAAGAGTAAATGTAACTTTGCTTGGATCTCATTGTTGCAGACAGCTAATATGTATGATCTACTGGTATGCACAAGTATTAAGACTAGCGCAACAGAATTATTAGGAACAATCATTCCCAGTTTCACTGTTAAATTGTTAAACCGTTAAGGTTAAATTGAAAACTGACCCAAAAGTGAAAAGGTAAGAAGCTACTTCATTATGAGGTGCCAGTCTTTGTGCAAGAATGCAAAAGTGCCATCAACTTAAGTCTAGACTCCACTCAAGTAGTCAGATACACATGTAATACAACGACGATGAGACACCTATTGCCATGTATATTTTATTTGGAAATCTCTGCTCAGCTAGGTTAGGTTTCTCTTAACCCCCTCCTCTCTCCCATCCCAGAAGTATTCCTCTCTTGGGTTGAATAATCCGTGAGCTTGGTGGCTGCTGTGATCATATTTAACTTGTATTGCGCTATTAAACTGGTATCGGCTTGTGTGAAAAGTAATCATCACCAATGCCAGAATCAAATTTGCTGTGAATAATACGAATGTTGAATGCATATGATCGATACTGATTAGTATTCTGCAATTGATAGACTGTGTAGATGGAAACTAAAATTCTATTATTTGGACAGGGCAAATGTACAGATATGAATCAATTTGACTTGTACACAAAGAGGAAAACAATTGTAGTATTCTATATTTTGAATGATGTGTTATTGTCGTTGTCCTTGGTGTGTGTTATTTTACTGTTTATGGTGATGTTAAAACAATAGTAAGAGAGTAATGAATGGGCTATCGGGCACCTCGTTCAGTGTATCGTAGGATATCGTAACAAGTGGCCGTAGGCCATGAGTTACGATATCCTACGATACACTGAACGAGGTGCCCGATAGCCCATTCCTTACTGTCTTTATTACACGATTAATCAATAAAAAATCAATAAATAATCAATAGAATATCAATAAAAACAAGTTGAACAAAAATCCTTCCCCGGGACTCGAAGCCAGCCATAGCCACAGAGGTACATACACCTCGCCCGGCAGCGGACAGCGACAGCCCCGGTCTCGGCTAGGCTTGGCAGCGGCACACGGCGAAAAATAATACACGATCGGTACATACACCTCGCCGCCCGGCAGCGGACAGGCAGCAGCACACGGCGAAAAAAGACGCGTTTCGCTGTTATGTTTGTGTATAATACACGGCTTGGCAGCGGCACACGGCTAAAGATTTCAATGCGTCTCGCGGTTATGTTTGTGTATAATACACCTACTGGCCCAACAGCGGACAGCGACAGTGCACACGGCAAAAAAAGATGCGCCCGGACTGGGGCGCGATCCATGTACCTCTGATGGCTGAGCGCAAGGCGCTAACCGCTAGGCCACTGCGTCTCCTCCTCCGAGTGCGTCTCGCTGTTATGTTTCTATACTAAATACACCTCGTCGCCCGGCAGCGGACAGCAACAGCGCACATGGCTTTGTATCATATCCAGACTTGGTTCGAACCGAGCATTTCTCGTCAGTCCTTGTGGCGCAGTGCATAAGGAGCTGGATTTGGGATGTGAGACTGCAGGTTCGATCCCTACCCTGGCCTGGACTATTTCGTGGGTTTTAACATGTGACATATGACATGTAAGGTGTGCTGATATCCATGGATATCAGGCACTAGTGCCTGTTATCCATGGATATCAGGCACACCTTACGAAAGTCATGATGCATGCATCATGGTGTGCAATATCGACAGGTATCAGCATGGGGATATCCAGAAAAAGCACCCAAAATCCAAGAAATCGTGTAATAATGTGATATATACACATATGCATGTTCATATTGATGTGATGGAGGGACAAGGCGAGTAGTTGGACTTGGACCTTGTCAGCCTGAGACTGCCGGCCTATCTATTTAAACAAACAACAGTTTAAAAAAAAAGAACAAAGAAAAAGAAAAACAAGAGTCTGTTCTGCCTGCCTGCCTGCCTGCCTGCCTGCTCAGGTATGTGCACCTGTGTGACCTAGTTCAGGTGTGTCAGTCAGGTGTGTCAGTCAGGTGTGTCAGTCAGGTGGTGCCCTCTGACAATCAATACCGCAGTCAACCTGTATAACTCGTTGACTCCACCCATAATTTGATCTGGATCCATATGACACCTTTTGTTCTGTTGTGGACCTTTACAGAGGAGCATGTTGCTTTGCATGAGTCTTTGGTCAACATACAGAGATACAAAAGAAAGTATACTTTTGAAGTTAGCAGATTGGGATCCTGTATTGTAAATTTGACTGCCGGTATACATGTGATTGGAGGTAACAGTAGTCCTGTGGTATCTGTAAATAAGTGACGCTAGTCTAAAGCACAGTCATACATAATGACGTTACTAATCAATGTTGTCTCCATCCAGATGCTGAGGGAGTTCCAGCGGTATAAAGAATTGGTGAAGCGACCAAGCCTCAGCAAGGAGCTTCTGACCGAGAGGTAAGCTTATCAAATGGGAATCATGCAGAATTTGCCTTTGTTTTTTTTTTTTGTTTTTTTTGAGAATATTTCAGCATCCAATGGATTCCTTGCTGGAAATGTGAGGCGTGAGGACATTTTTTATTTAAATTTTTTTTTGTCAAACGTCACAAAGAGAAAACCTGCAAAAGATGAGGCAAGCAAAATCCGTAGACATTTTTTCAAAGAAAAAAAAAACGCATTTCCGAAAATATGGAGAGGGCGATCCGTAGTCCAACTTATTTTATTGTTGTGGCCTTGTCTTAATCGTTTGGAAGTTGGAGAAAACATATTTTCCCTTAGGCCCACTTAAAAGGGTCTATTTCTCCTCTTTCCTATCCTCTCGGATGTGTGTGGTGCACACATGCGTGGGCACCGACACATTCCTTGGTGAAATTGTGTAATGTCGTTTACGCCATGAATATGACCTTAGCTGTTGAAATGGCGTTAAACATCTATTACTCACTCATATTTTCCCTTAAGTTTGTTTGGCCAATTACAAACTATACACGGAACAAACCCAATCGTCTAAATGCAGCAGTTTTGATTAAACCACCAATAGTAGCACCTCCATTAGACTACCCCACATACAAGGTGACCCCATGTGTAAAACACCCTCTCAGCTAATGTTAATCCTATAATACGCACATGGGAAAAATCCCTAAAATGAAAAAAAAAATACGTGTTTATAAAACACATCCCGAAGCCATAATGCGGCTTATACAAGGGTATTTTACACTATAAAAGAGTACCGAATTGCCAATTTTCAAGCCTTGTCTATGGCTTATAGCTTAACCCAAAGTCGTGGGTGCGACTTATACGGGAGTGGGGCTAATATGAGAGAATTTACAGTAAATGGAGGGAATGCAGAGCCTAACGTGTTAACTTTTTATTTATAGGGAGACACTGCTTGGTCAGCTTTCAGTGTATGTTCGTCAAATTCGTGATGACTTCAACCAGAGAACTGGAGGGGGTAAATCTGTCCCCAAAGGCAAAAATTTGCCAGAGACTGTTAACAACATTGTTTGGGTGCGCCAACTGGAGGCAAAGGTAAGCTCGAGGGCTGTGTAGTAATGTTTCAATAACAGTCTTTCTGAAGCCCCATTGTAAGCAACTTAGCATGTAGGGGATCTATTAACTACTGTGGTGTGGGAGCTAGATACGTGTGTAATGATCATGAGCTGCGTGGTGGGTGTTTTATTTCTTTAAACCTTTTCACTGTTTTATGTACTAGTTTTCTTGTTCTATGAGTTCATTTATTAATTGTGATCTATCTTTGTGATTCCAACTGCGTAACTACAGCCTCCATTTTTCGCCATTTCACAGCCCCTTAAAATTCAGCCGCCCTTTTTTTTGAAGAAGTATGAGGGGCCCTCTTCCATGTGAATTAAGGGTCTTTGACAGTAATACTCAGGAATTTCATAGCCCTGGCATGATAACATGGTATATTAAAGTTACTTCCTTTCTATACATGTTATAATATCTCAAGATGTAATTCAGTCAACACCCCCCCCCCCTTTTTTCCCCACCTTTGACATGGTGACAGCCACCGCTACGCTGGGTCGGTACCACAGCTGGTACCCAAACTGAGGCTCTGGGGCCCCTGCAGGCATGGTGTTTAACAGTTTGAGAGGCATATAGTGCTGAAATGTTATCCTTCTAATGCCAGTACAACACAAAATTGTTTGCCATTCAAGTGTTGCAAAGTTGTATGATTTAAGCCCCTAATTGAATATGTGGCATAATACTCCAGTAAGAGCCTGTTATCAATGCGTTCAGCGCTTGGATTATTGTAAAGAAAAAAAGAAAGAAAAGATGAAACCCTAAAAAAGCATAAAAAAGAAAGGCCATATTCATTTAAACCACCATTCACATGCTGCAATTTACTGAGATGTCAGTCCCTCAGAGGTTGATATATTCTCAGAGGTTCAGATGCCCCTCAAATTTAGACTTTAGTGTAGTTTCATAATCCTTCCACTTGCGAGGTGTTTAAGGATCCTAAAATTTCAGAGGTTGGAACAACACTCAACTGACTTCTCTGTTATAAGGTACTTAAAGTCAAACTGCCATGTATTCTCTCGTATAAGACGCGGCTTATACCAGAACCCAAATTAAAGTGAGGCTTATAGGGGTGCAGCTTATAGGAGGGTATTTGCCACTATAGAACAGTACTAAACCTACTATTTTCAAGCACTAGATGCACCTCACAGCTCAATATCAAACCAGAAGATAAACATTAATGGTATGACCAGGTGCTACTATAAAACCTATGATTTATAGAATTGCCACCAAGTCATTAGTATACATTATTATGCTTTGTGTTTATTGGGACAGGTCCAGGAGACAATAAACACTGCCGAAGCCTTGCTTGGTGACTTGGCAGGTTTCCGCAATCTACGGCGAGATGCAACAGAACTATCCGAGGAGCTACAGAACTGGCGCCAAGAACAGTTTGATGACTGGTCTCGTGACATACAGTCTCAGATAGAGGACCCTGACCAGCCACTTAGGTAGGTATAACCAGCACGGAAACACCTTGGCACAAATCATAATTGAATAAAGGCTTAGTTTATCACCATGGAACACTTTACGGTATTCTAACTTGGGGAAAAGGGAAAATATGACCAGAAAATGTACCTTAACCACGATGGAAGGTTTATAGCTGATTGCTGGCAGACGAAATCATGAATATAGGACCCAAGCAGGATGTAATATCAACCAATCAGATAATGTAATAACTGGTACCTACTATGCTGGTTGTCAATTCTTTGTTGTTATTCAGTGCTCATCTCGCCTGAGCGTCCATACTATGGTCTAGTATTAATTACAGAGATGTCAGACCTTCAGACGGCCGTCTCTATTTTCAGATGTTCAAACTTTCCTAAAAATAAGACATCTAAGAGGCTTCTTCCGTCTTGTGGTCATAATTTTGATAGAGCTACCGTAATCTCCCGCGTATAAGACGCGTCCTCTACGCCAAACAAAATGCTGGGGGGTCTTATAGGATGTACTGAAATTGGGGGTGCGTCTTATATGAGGGGTAATTTTACTATAGAAATGTACTGAATTTACAAAATTGGTACCTAAGAGGTGCGTCTTATACACGAAAATGCATGTGCTGAGTTTGGGGTGCGTCTTATACGCGCAGCGCGTCTTCTACGCGGGAGATTACGGTAATTACATTAATCATAGATACCCCTACAACATAATTTCTTTTCTACTTCTAGGGAGCATAAGGCTGAGCATAGTTCAGGCTTCAGCAGGTGGAATAAAGCATGCCTTGTGCTGCCCTCTAGCCTTTTTATAGTTTTAAGTGAGGGGGAACAGTTCTAAAAGAAGATGAGATGAATGCTTTAACATTGGGAGGGGGGAACTTTTCAGAGGTCGAGCCCAAACCCAACTCTCATCTCTGGTCTAAAACCAAGGAGACAATGGGTTGCACATGCTACCACCTTGATGCTACCTAATTAACAAGGCAGAGCCGCGTTTCTGCTACGGTCCACTTTAGGCCTGGGCATACAGTGGGGTAAAACAACAGATACAATCACAATCGGTCTGCTCTAGGCTTATATATTAAACATCCAGCAATGAAACATGGCGAAAGTAAACCACACAGGTATGACACGCCTTTGCCGGTATTATTTTCATAAAAGACCCCATAGGTTAGGAGAAATTGAACAATATATTTACACCTTCTGGAAAAGAGATCGCTTCGGACAATACCTCTCTTCTTGTCTTCTTTTGTGGTACGCCGAGTAATGGTGGATGAGAACGCTCTCCACTCTGAGTCTTTGCCATGGTTTGCTTTAGTATATGAAATCCAAACATCAGCATGGCAAGTGTAGGGAATGGAATGTCTCCACCCGCAGTCTTTGTCTTAGTAGTTTGTAGTATACGCAATCCGAACATCTGATTTGGCAAGTGTATAGAACACTGTAAAGGAACATGGCAGACGGCTAGGGAGAGATGTGTAGCACCGAAATGGCTTCATAACAGGTTAGTAAAAGCGAGTTGAGCTGTCTCTCTCCATTCAGCGATAGCATAGATACCAATTCAAGGACTGCTGATATCATTTTTGCCACACATGGCGAGAAATATCCAAAATGGCGAGCATAACAATCGGTCCCCGGGGAGGAAGACCGGCTTGTCAAAGGGTATTGACGGAAAATGCCAGCAGGCAGCCCTGCCCCAAGCGCAAGGGTGCAGGCAGTCTACTATGTTAATATATAGACTAAGGTTCACGAGTAGTGGGTCTGACTGATGGTTATTCCAGGAGAAATAAAAAGAATGGTGAAAATAATCAAATCACACCAAAATGAAACACTTCCCTATGCAAATACCCCAAAATGAAGCTCCCCTCTGGAATAACCTAGAATGATGCGTGTACCTCCCCCTTTGAGAATACCTTACTAGGGAATGTCTCTTTCCACAATTTCCCACCCTCGTCACTGGCCTGGAGCATGTCGTCACTGTGCTGTCACCTTGACTATTGCAATGTGATCTGTGACAAAGTCTGCAGAATGCCTAAAGCCAGGCCAACCATAAATATCACGATGTAATTAGTGATATCAAAAATGTTTAATGATGTCATGCCTCACTGAACGAGTGAGGGTCAACCACAGACATTTTATTGAGAATGTGTCGGACGATTGGTTTGAGGCATTTTTGGTCAGTGTCCTTTAAAGAAGGCCCCACATTGTCATGTCTAACATTCTAACCATTTGTGGGGTAGAAATAAAGGTCGTGAATTTTATTCAGCACAAGACATTGTTAGGTATCTCACGCAGATGTAGATGTCTTTCAAATACACATTTACCTGGTTGCTGTGAAATAATTCAAGCTGACAATGAAAATGAAGAATATATTGGTGGTATGGCAGTTGTAGTCACTGATGATGATGTGATATAGAGACATTCCTACAACATTCATTGCTACCAAAGCTTCATGCAGTCATTTCAGCTGAGGGCTTCAATTACATCAGGGATCATTTATTCAGGCCTTTTCTCCCCTTCACCCAAACAAAAGTCCCCACCTAAACGAATAACAAAAATGAAGCGCCCCCACCCCAAAATGAACTGCCCCCCCCCCCCATACATGAATGATACAAAATAAGGTACCTCCCCGAACGCCCCCACCGCCACCCCCTTGAAAATCCCATCCCCACGTAGGATGCTGTAACTGTGTACAATACCATGAATTCTCTCATAAGAATCGCCAAATTGGCCGTCATTTTGATTTATGACATCTTAACATTGCCTGGAAACCATGACGTTGCTAGCCACGCCATAGGTTGCTAGAAAAATGGGGAATTGGTGATGTCATCACAGTGTATTGGTCCTCTGATTAACACCATGAACCATGGTCCACTGTTCCCTATGGGAGTTGCATTGCCGACTATGATAGAACTTTGAAACAATGAATTGTGTTATATGGATCTGTATTACTTTTTCCTCTGATCGACCTCATATTCTTGAAAATTCATTTTGATGAAAAATAACTGAAAGAAAAATTGGACTGGGAGGAAAATTCGTCTCCACGTGCCCATCTGTTTTACGGACAACTGGCGGAAAAATTGTAGGGTTTAGACAGGAACTGATTGTAAAAGGGTGTTTCGGGGAGATTAGTTTTTGAAATATTCACATTTTTGTATTTAATCTTACAACCATCCTATGAAATTTTTAACTCAGAAAGCCGAGTTTTAAGAGACAGGTAGGAGCTGGGGAAATTTTTAAGACCGTAAGTGAGCATTTCTGAGAGGAGGTTGTTGAGTTTACACTCAAATTACATCAAAACCATCAAATATGAGATGAAATGAAAGCTGTAATGTGATAGTGTATGTGTTCAAGATCAAGATATTTACCTCTTATAAGATTCTAATCTGACAAAAAGTAGGTCATCTGAAGTCCAACTTAGACACTTGGTGCACTCAATGCTTTTCTATGGGGGTGTCATTTTCGGGTGTCAGGTACGGCCGGCTTGGGTGTCATCAACGTTATCATATTTGAATAGAAATCGTAAACTGCATGTTAATCTTCTTTCTATGGTTATATTGAAACATGGCTGGTAGGTTTGGCCTTGAAGACCAGAGAAAGCTATGACTGGTGTTTGATTGGTCTAGACAGCTATAATTACCTATTTATTACCATCACCACACAAATTCAGCCAGTTGGGTGTGAAGGCATGGGGTGGGAGGGTGGGTGGATGGTGGTAGGTAGGTAGGCACACCACTGGGTGTATGAGGTGGGGGAGGCTCAGCTAAGCTTCAGCAGTCTTGGGTGGGTGGGGGCTACTCAGTCATGCCTCAGTGATCCTGGGTGGGCAGGAGTAGGGTCAGTGCCTTAGTAGATGGCCACAGGGGCCATCAGAGTAGTGTGGGTGGGAGGGGAGGGTCCCACACACCATCCATTCAGCACCACCAGCACCACTCTCAGATCTCAGTAAGATTGTATATACCTGTATCATTCTACAGGTGTAGATTAATGTTAAGATATCAGTAAGACTGTATATAACTCTATAGGGTCGGACTGATGCAATCCTGCCTTTTCCCCCCACTTTCTCTGCTCTCTTGTTCCACGGCCCCCCATACTTGCAACTGCCGTAATCTCCCGCGTAGAAGGCGCGTCTTCTACGCCAAACAAACTGCTGCTGGGTCTTATACGCGGGAGGTAAATTGCCTTGAGTTTGGGGTGCCCCTTATACGCGGGTTTTTCCAACATCTCATTTGGGAAAATGCGCCGATGACAGCTTGAACTCATAGCGCCAGCACCGCGGCAGACCGGGAGGTGTTGACGCGCTCGCCGGGGATAAGGCCCACCATGCGCCAATGACAGCTTGAACTCATATAGCCAGCACCGCGGCAGACCGGGAGGTGTCGACGGGCGCTCGGCGGGTTTGACGCCGACCGTGTGCCGCTGACAGCTTGAACTCATATAGCCAGCAATTCGGCAGCCCGGTCGGTGTAGATTTGCTCGGCGGGTTTGACACCGACAGTCACACCATGCGCCGATGACAGCTTGAACTCATAGCGCCAGCACCGCGGCAGACCGGTTGCTGTAGATTTGCTTGGCGGGTTTGACGCCGACCGTGTGCCGATGACAGCTTGAACTCATATAGCCAGCACCGCGGCAGACCGGGAGGTGTTGACGGGCGCTCGGCGGCTTCAAGCCGACCGTGTGCCGATGACAGCTTGAACTCATAGAGCCTGCACCGCGGCAGACCGGTCACTGTAGAATAGGGGGTGGGGAGGGGGGGGGGCGCCTTCTACGCGAAACAGCCCCCCTGTGAGTTGGGGGGGCGCCTTATACGCGGGTTTTTCCGGAAATCGATCCAGAAGAGGTACGTGCGCCTTTTACGTGAAAAGGCCTTCTCTGAGTTTGGGGGGGCGCCTTCTACGCGAGCTGCGCCTTCTACGCGGGAGATTACGGTGGTTACTGTTTGAACTGCTCTTACTTAGAATTGCTGTCTAGTTATGGGAGACGGTTTGTTATGAATAACCTTTCTTAATTACCTAATCAGGTCTTTAGTAGTCATAACATAGGCCGGCTCCCATTATAGTTTACACTCGAATACAGCTCATTTGCATAATAGTGGGGTGTTCCGCACTGAATTATTGCTGTGCTGTGATCGTTTGAAAAGATTTTTCTCTCTTTGATCCAATGTGTTGAATTTAGTTGACTGTTTTTGCAACAGGTAATGTGCAGATAGGGCCTGGGTTTAGCTGGTGGTTCTTTCAATACTCACTAGATGGTGCCACCTTACTGCAGGCTCACTGCATGTGCCTATACTGCATGTGCCTATTCTCATGGCAAACTTGGGCTTCCCTAGCCCACTTAAAAGGGTCTATTTGTCCTCTTTCCTATCCCCTCGGGATGTGTGTGGTGCACATATGCGCGGGCACCGACACATTCCTCTCTGAAATTGTGTAATGACCTTAGCTGTCGGAATGGCGTTAAACATCTATTACTCACTCACTCACTCACTCACTCACTCACTCACTCACTCACTCACTCACTCACTCACTCACTCACTCACTCACTCACTCACTCACTCACTCACTCACTCATGGCAAAGTGGGTCCTATTCTGACGGGAAACTGTGGCTTGTATATAGGTATGGACCACTAAATTTGACATGGTGACATGGCCATTTCTTAAAATCGACATGTGACATGGGGCTTAGTGACATGAGGCAAAACAATTAGTGACATGACATAGGTGCTTTCTTAAATTTGACAGACCCCTAATGTCTTACTTGTTTTAATTATACTTTTGTAACTGTTTTATTTATATAGTTTGGAAATAAATGGTCGGTTGATGGAGTTAAGAAGTCAGGATGGCAAGTTGCAAGTGAACTATGGAGAACGCCTGGTGACTCTCCTTCGTGAAGTTCGTCAGCTGACTTCTCTTGGCTTTGCCATTCCAGCCAAGATTCAGCATGTGTCCAACACCGGCCAGAAGTTCTACAGGCATGGTGTTATTCTCAAACAGGTAGGAGATGCTTCATGATTTGAAAGGGGGGGATTGTTGCGGGTCAGTGGATTGCTTAAAGGTGATACGGTCATGTGAAATACAACTAAACCCATAAAATCTGACTCTGGAAATCAATTTTTCATCCCACAAAATAAAACTGATCATATACTGATCATTTTACTCCTTTTTCTAAACACCTTGAAAAACTAGGTGGCACACTTCTACAATACGATTGACCAACAAATGATCCCGAGTCAACAAGCAATGATGTTGGACTCTGCCCTTGCATTCGAGAAGCTCATCAAAAACCCCAAAGCAGGTAAATCAAATTCTTATAAATCATTTGTGAAATATAGGTGCAGAGGTGGTCACTAACACTGGCCCGGGGGCCAATGGCCCGCAAGTCTTGGTCTGGGCCTGCAGGTTTCTCAAGAATTCTCTTCCTGTGGACCTGGTTGGCCCTTAGAATTAGCCTAAAGCAATTTTACATATTGATACATTTGTTAATTATAGTCATGGATATATGTATCGTTGCAAAGAGAAAATGACAGGGTATTCAGTAGGTCCAGTCAGATTTTGATACTACTTAATAGTAAATACTCGAGATGTGCATGTATACTCCCTTTGCAGTATATTAACTGATCAAGTAAAATTGATTGTCAATTATGTAATTGTAGCATGCTGACAAAATATATATCTCCATTTCATGCAGTGAAAACTGGTAAATTCTGAGTTTTGTAGATTCACATTGTTTACGCCATACATTTCCCACAAACTACTTGTATAGTCACTCGAAGATTTTTTCTGTGATAATTGCAGTTCCCTTCCCAAAGCCTTCATTTTTCTCCAACACTATAAGAATATTGCATACATGAAATAGGAATCATGTTTCATTAGCGCGGCGACTCTAAGTCCTACTAGTGAGACTTGTAGACTAGTCAATGGTTCAGAGTCGCCACGGTGTAAGGGATAGGGGAGGCCTGATTTCTATTTTCGTTCACTGTTCTTCTCCTATGGACTTTTTTGGCACAATATTGAGGCATTGTTATCAGCATATGTATGTACTAATGGTAGATAACTTGTTTTTGTGATATATGTTTAGTTTGGGTTTTATGATTAGATTAGACATTTCAGCTCCTGGAGCTCTATGGAAGATTAGCATAAGACAAAATTAAGATTCACCAATACATCTCTGTAGGCTTTATCTGATAATTCTGTGGTCTGAAATTGCTGTATATATGTACTAAAGGTTTCATCTCACGGGGTTATGGTACATTTGGATCATATATTCTGTATTTGAAGAAGATATTTACTGTTTAGAATCTCTATAAATCTCTATGGAGAGACAAATGCTAAACTTGGTGTACCCTGTCTACAGAGGGGAGTGGGTTACCAGTTTGGTGGGGAGGGGGTTGTGACCAGCTGTATGCTGTTGGGGTTGGTAAGACTGCCACACACAACCCTAGTCATTCTGGGGTCCTTCGTGCATATGGTTCTGGGTCATTGAACATGCCCACCTCTACCATTTGTAGTGGTCATCTATGGGCAGGCAGAACTTCTTGGTAGTAGACTTAGTAGTACAAGGCAGCACAAGAGTTACAGGGTGAGCCAGATGGTACAACTTTTAATTGCCTTTGAAGTTAGCTTTCCTATTATTCTATCACTAGACACAAGATTACAAGTTGCCGCGCTATGTCTCACAGGTCTATTCTCTACTATTCTATTAAAATCTACAACACTACGGTTTTATTAAGACTTATTTGCTTTTTTAAATATACTTACTCCTTTAATGTTAGTCCACACCATGTATGATCAAGCAATGTGTGCAGCATGACTCGAAAGACCTTTTCCTTGCACCATTTACATAGATATTCTGTTCTTCTACTGGTTCCCCGGCTCACCACTTGGTTACCTAGATGCATTGGGGACCTTCATGTGAGGGCATGGAGGAGCAGAATAACTTCATTGGGAGTCCACAAGGAGAAATCTCCTTCCATACTGACAGTGGGCATACCAGATTCGTAAAAGGCGACAAAGATGGGGTTTCTTGTGGCTTGGGGTGGGCATGTGGACAGCTGGTGTCCATATGTGCGGGCCCAGTTCTACATGCTTGTCTTTTGCCATGGGATTCCCCCTCAGTGAACCATGTCTGCATGATCGAAGGCCGTGGTTTGTCTGGCCCTACCTATGGGACCAGGCAAATAAAAGAACACTTACTATCCTTCGAAAAGAGTAGGGGAATGAAGCCCCAGTAGCGGTTTTCCCCCTCACCCCTCCTCATAGATTCGGTCATTCATCTCATAGATTCGGTCATTCATAGATTCGGTCACTGCTGTGTCAGGCAAGCAGCATATAAATACCTGTCCAAAAAGAAAAGAAAGGACTTACGTTCGAGAACCCTTGAACGTCTGAGTTCCTCGATGGCCCCCGGATGTAAAACTACACAAACAAACAAACAAGCATGGCACCTGAGCATTGATTCTGTGTAATCAGAAACCTGTATTCGTGAGGCTGCATAAAATTGATTATCAGCTTTGCAGACACTTTTTGTGAAAAGTGGGTGAGGGAGGGAGGCTTTTATTTTATTAGTTATTCTATTTTTAATGGATGTGGGTTTTATAATTGACCATAAAAGACAATTAGAGCAATGCCTGTATTGATTGAATGTCTGAGTTCCAGAATGGCCCCCAGACGTAAAACTAACAAAACAAACAACAAAAAGCCTGTATTGATTAACCATGCAGCGGTTTCTACGGAGCCGGGTAAGGTGGAGAATACATTACATGGGGTATTACTATGGATCCCTTTGCAATCAGTGCTGGTAAAATGTGTACAGAAGCCATCCACCAATAAATCATAGATGAACATGAGGGGAAAAGGTTTGGCATACACCTACCATCATTATTTTTAGCCATGATCACATAGGTTTGCTGTAATTTTCCATTGAAAAAGAAAATTCTGAGATTCAGCCAGATCTTAAACCATTCTAGTCTATTTCATTTACAGTAGATGGCAGCACAGGTGCTACACTATCTCCATTCGCATCCTTTCCCAAAGTTTGTAGTATAAGGAATCCAAACATCAGCATGGCGAGTGTTCCAATCCCACCATTTTCTGTAGTTAGTAGTATATTCTATCCAAACATCTACTTGGTGAGTGTGTAGCAGCCACTGGTGCAAATAGAAAACAAGACATGGGCCACCAATATTTCCCGTATGGCTTGGCAAGTGTGTAGGAGCCACTGGTGCAAATAGAAAACAAGACATGGTGCCGCCAATAATTACCCCTATCACCCCTATGGCTGCGCGTTTTTTCACGCTGACAGCATGCAATTTTTTAACATCTGTACATGGAAATTCGGATATCAGCAATTATCAATACATGTCAGTATTTACTCATAATCTGTCAGCAATTATTCAATATATAACAGAGAAATAGCCATTGATTCAATTGTGGATCCTGTCTTGACTGGTATTTGTCAAAATATGTCAGTATCTTTTGACTATTTGTCAGCAATTAGTTAATATATGTTAGTAATTATTCACTATTTGTCAGCAATTAGTCAATACATGGTAGTAGTTACTTACATTTTATTAGTATTTAGTCAATATATGTTAGTAATTGCTCACTATTGACTAATATCTGACAAATTGTGAGTAATTACTGACATACATGGACTAAGTGTTGTTTTATAATGACTAAGTACTGGCATATATTGACTGACTGCTGACAAATAGTGAGTAATTACTGACATATATTGACTAATTGCTGAACAAGAGTGAGTAATTATTGACATATATTGACTAATTTCTGATAGTGAGTAATTACTGACATATTGACTACCGTAATCTCTCGCGTATAAGGCGCACCTCGCCTATAAGGCGCACCGCCAACTCGGAGGGTAGATTTTTGTTAATTTAATACTGTTCTATAGTAAAAGATACCCCCCCTATAAGGCGCACCCCAAACTCAAGGCAATTTACCTCCCACATTTAAGACCCAGCAGCATTTTTTTGGCCTATAAGACGCGCCTTATACGCGGGAGATTACGGTAATTGCTGACAAAGTGAGTAATTACTGACGTATATTGACTAATTGCTGTTATTGCCGTTCATTCTTAGGAATGAACGGCTATAGGAGGGGACCCATTCTTAAATACAAGCTCTCATAGTGGTGCTTCCTCGCTCTCCATGTATAATCCTGGTACAGTATTGAGTATGCCTATACCTGGATTAAAATCTGCAAATCAGTCAAGCATAGAAGTGGTGGCAGTGGTGGTGTTGGTGGACCTGTTATTGTAGACCCTGGGGACAGAGTGGTGGTAGCCCTGGACACCTCAGGCAGAGCCATGGTATATAGTATATAGAGCCCCCCCCCCACCCGCCTCTGAATGGTGGTGGTGGCTGTGCTCCTGGGCTGGCCCCATACCTGCCTGGCACCACCTCCCCCAGCACCATGTGGTTCTCTTCTGCTGGTGGTGCGTTTCTCAGCACCACTGACTATTAACCCACTAAAGGCCACCTACATGTATATTTATGTATACATGTACACATAAGTATGATGCACTTTTTTAGGAGTTTTAAGTGGCGTGGCATTGGATTATTTGGAGTCTTGGGACCGTTTTCCATGTGTGTCGGCCATCTTGGTTTTCGGAATCACAGGGATCCAGGTCATATATGGTCAATTTTGATCTTAAAAAGTTATCAGATGGATGTTAGTGACCATTGGGACACCTCAACTACCCAATTTTATTGTTTGCCATGTGTGTCGGCCATCTTGGTTTTAGGAAACACAGGGATCCAGGTCATTTGTGGTCAATTTTGATCTTCAAATGTTATCAGATGGATATAAGTGACCATTGAAAGACCTCAACTACCTAATTCTATTGTTTTCCATATGTGTCGGCCATCTTTGTTTTAGGATACACAGGGATCCAGGCCATACATGGTCAATTTTGATCTTCAAAAATTATCAGATGGGTGTTAGTGACTATTGGGAGACCTCAACTAGCCTATTTTATTGTTTTCCATGTGTGTCGGCCATCTTTGTTTTAGGAAACACAGGGATCCAGCTCATATATTGTCAATTTTAATCTTCAAAAGTTATCAGATGGATGTTAGTGACCATTGGGACACCTCAACTAGCTAATTTTATTGTTCTCCATATATGTCGGCCATCTTTGTTTTAGGAAACACAGGGATCCAGGCCATATATGGTCAACTTCAATCTTCAAAAGTTATCAGATGGATGTTAGTGATCATTGAAAGACCTCAACTACCTAATTCTATTTTTTTCAATATGTGTCAGCCATCTTTGTTTTAGAAAACACAGGGATCCAGGCCAAATATGGTCAACTTTGATCTTCAAAAATTATCAGATGGATGTTAGTGACCATTGGGAGACCTCAACTAGCCTATTTTATTGTTTTCCATGTGTGTCGGCCATCTTTGTTTTAGGAAACACAGGGATCCAGCTCATATATTGTCAATTTTAATCTTCAAAAGTTATCAGATGGATGTTAGTGACCATTGGGACACCTCAACTAGCTAATTTTATTGTTCTCCATATATGTCGGCCATCTTTGTTTTAGGAAACACAGGGATCCAGGTCATATGTGGTCAATTTTGATCTTCAAAAGTTATCAGATGGATGTTAGTGACCATTGGGAGACCTCAACTACCCAATTTTGTTGTTTTCCATGTGTGTCGGCCATCTTTGTTTTAGGAAACACAGGGATCCAGGTCATATATGGTAAATTTTGATCTTAAAAAAAAGTTATAGATGGATGTTAGTGACCATTGGGACACCTCAACTACCCAATTTTATTGTTTTCCATGTGTGTCGGCCATCTTTGTTTCAGGAATCACAGGGATCCAGGTCATATGTGGTCAATTTTGATCTTCAAAAGTTATCAGATGGATGTTAGTGACCATTGAAAGACCTCAACTACCTAATTCTTTTGTTTTCCTTGTGTGTAGGCCATCTTGGTTTCAGGATCACAGGGATCCAGGTCATATGTGGTCAATTTTGATCTTCAAAAGTTATGAGATGGATGTTAGTGACCATTGAAAGACCTCAACTACCTAATTCTATTGTTTTTCATATGTGTCGGCCATCTTGGTTTTAGAAAACACAGGGATCTATCTCATATATGGTCAATTTTGATCTTTCAAAGTTATGAGGTGGATGTTAGTAGTCATTGGGATACCTCAACTACCTTATTCTATTGATTTCCATATGTGTTGTCCATCTTGGTTTTCGGAAACACAGGGGTCCAAGTCATATATGGTCAATTTTGATCTTCAAAAGATATTAGATGGATGTTAGTGACCATTTGGACACCTCAACTACCCAATTTTATTGTTTTCCATGTGTGTCGGCCATCTTGGTTTTAGGAAACACAGGGATCCAGGTCATATGTGGTCAATTTTGATCTTCAAAAGTTATCAGATGGATATTAGTGACCATTGGGACACCTCAACTACCTAATATTTTTGTTTTCCTTGTGTGTCGGCCATCTTGGTTTCAGGAATCACAGGGATCCAGGTCATATGTGGTCAATTTTGATCTTCAAAAGTTATCAGATGGATGTTAGTGACCATTGTGACACCACCACCACCAATACCACCACCACACTACTCCCAACCCTCACACACATTCCTTATTTGCATATTTCAATCCAGCATAGGTTTACTCCATACTATAGCAATGGGACAGGATTTTACATTGAGAGCGAGGAAGCACCACAATCAGAGCATATATTTAAGTATAGGTCCATTCCAAAGGCCATAGAGTTCATATATAATGATCTTTTTTCCTTGGATCATAATAGGAATATGCACGGCATTACAGCATTGCTGTGTTTACTTTCCTGAAAGTATGTTATAGATTAATAAATTGCAAAACACACAACATATGAAGGGCTTTTAGATTCCATATTAAAATAATATTTGTTCTGAAAATTTTGATCTAAGATCATATTAAAAAAGTTGTAAATCAATTCTATACTTCTTAGAACATGATATAAATATGCACGGCATTACAGCTTTGCTGTGTTTACTTTGCCGAAAATATGGGATAAATTTCTAATCCGGGAAACGCACTGCAATTTAACTGCTTTTAGAATTGATATTAAACTCAGAATTGATCGTCAAATTTAAATATGAAATCCTAATATCTTGATCATAGATGACAGATCCTAAATTGAATCCTCTCAATTGCATCCTTAACACGGGCCTCTTGATCATAGATCTTAGATCCTAAATTTTCAATTGAATCCTTAACATAATCTCCTAACCATTGACCCCTTGTATAGTGACTAAGTACTAACATATATTGACTAATTGCTGACAAATAGTGAGCAATTACTAACATATATTGACCAATTGCTAGTGAGTTATTACTATCATTACTATTCCTATTCATTCAAATGCAAGTAAATACTCAAATATATTGACTACTGTAATCTCCCGCGTATAAGACGCAGTGCGCGTATAAGACGCACCTAGAGTTTTGGAAAATTCTCAAAAAAATGAAAAATTAATAACTTTGGTTCTACTGAATGAATTTTCAAAATTCAAAAACCTATGTGTAGCTTGAGCCCCCCGGACCCCCCTGGGCCCCCTTATATCTTATTATGACTAAGGGGGCATGTAACATATCAAAAGAAGGGTCTTGATGTCCCCCTTGTGGATCCAATGAGAACTAAAACCCCACGTATAAGACGCAGCTTATACGCGGGAGATTACGGTAATTGCTGATGAATTCTGAGTAAATACTGACATGTATTGACTAATTGCTGATATATAGTGAGTAATTACTGACATATATGTACTAATTGCTGACTAATAGTGAGTAATTACTGATATATTTTGACTAATTTATCAATAAATGTTAGTACTTAGTCACTATATAACAGCAATTAGTCAATATATGTCAGTAATTGCTCACTATTTGTAAGCAATTAATCAATATTTGTGAGTAATTTCTCACTATTTGTCAGCAAACAGTCAATATATGTCATTACTTGGTCACTATATATCAGTATTTAGACACTATATATTAAGCTAATAGATGATGCATAGGGGGCCTAGGGCTGTATATGCTGTATATACAGCCCGTGGGGCCCCAATATGCATCACCTAATAGGTTTATACCACCATTTCCTCCATTTTGTATCAATTTCTTACCTGAAATCCAAAGAATATAGCCAGGCGAAGACATTTTGTAAAAGCAAGCGATACGGCCCGGGTCACCGCTCTGCGCGAAGCCATTGTTTTTGTTCCTTGTTGGGAGAGGTACCGCCGTGTTTACACTCACTTTTCGTATGGAATCCAACCATGACATGTTATAATATTAAAATCCCAAGAAGTATTCGATCCATAGACGAGGAATGCGTGCTAATTTTCTCCATTTTCTTCAATATAAATAAGAATCCATTGATTTTCCCAACGTACGCGAGTCGCGGTCCGGCCATTCCCACCCGCCTCCTTGTCCGGCGAAAGTGTGTCAGTGGCCCGGATGTAGATATAGGTCAACTGCTCGCCGTACAAGAAAGACGCCGAAATTTTCGGACCGTTTTGGAAAATCAATGGATTCTTATTTATTTTGAAGATATCGGACATATCAAGCATGGAGTACTCATCTAGGATGTCTAAGGATATGTATGTTTTAATTTGGAAACTTGTCATGGTTGGATTCGATAGGAAAAGTGACTGTATACACAGCGGTACCTCCGGCAAGGAACAAAAACAATGGCTTCGCACAGAGCGAACCGGGCCGCGACTCGCTTACGATAGAAAAATCATTGGATTCTTATTTATATCGAAGAAAATGGAGAAAATTAGCACGCATTCCTCGTCTATGGATCAAATACTTCTTGTGATTTTAATATAATAACATGACAAGCTTGGAATCAAGACGAAAACTGACTGGAAACGTAGCACTAGGACCTCAGGTTAGAATTTATTTACTTTCGCATTGGATTTCATCACCGTTCAGTGTGGCGCTATGGCTAAGGCCTTCGCCTACCACCACTGCGGCCGGGGTTCAATCCTCATATGAATTGGCATGATTTTTCACATGGAAACTATGGCGAGACTGAATTTGTATGTCCACCAGCATTTCCAAAAATATTCCAAATCCAACTTGACCTCGAAAAAGTATATACCAAAAATTTCAAAAATGCACAAGGGTTGTATATGCAGAATATACCACGTATATATCGCATATAAAACCACCGGAAGTTCCGAAATCGTGGTATAACAGTCAATATACATCAGTAATTACTCACTCTTTGTCAGCAATTAGTCAATATATGTCAGTAATTACTCACTATTTATCAGCAATTAGTCAATACATGTCAGTATTTACTCAGAATTCACCAGCAATTAGTCAATATATGTTAGTAATTGCTCACTATTTGTCAGCAATTAGTCAATATATGTTAGTTATTACTCACAATTCTGAGTAAATACTGACATATATTGACTAGTTGCTGATATATAGTGAGTAATTACTGACATATATGGACTAATTGCTGACTAATAGTGAGTAATTACTGATACATTCTGACTAATTTGTCAGTGATTAGTCAAAATATATCAATATATGTTAGTACTTAGTCACTATATAACAGCAATTAGTCAATATATGTCAGTAATTGCTCACTATTTGTAAGCAATTAATCAATATTTGTCAGTAATTTCTCACTATTTGTCAGCAAACAGTCAATATATGCCATTACTTAGTCACTATATGACTGATAGTCACAGATCATCGTCAAATGGGTTGTCTTTGCCTCCCACTCAATAAATTGTTCAAAATAAGAGATCTAGTTGTGTTATCTATGCATTCTGGTTCCTAACGCTCGGGCTTGAAGGGAACCATGGTTTTGCCTAGTTCCTATGCATAATAAGTGAGCTACAGGGGTGCAAAGGGCCAAAAAGGGTAATTTTTTGGGTAAAATGAGGGACTAATTTTTTCCCCTTGCTACCAAAGAAGAAATAAAGGGCCAAAACCTTATTTATTTCATGTGGGATATCCCCCCTGGGGTAGAGAATATTTTTGTAACGGGGGTCCATGCATTATTTTTTGTGATCACTGGGTGCATAAATCCTTTGGTGTAATCGTCATGACGACACGTCTACGACCTTTTTAGGGTTGTTTTGCACCATGAAAGTCACTATGGATGGACTAATAAAATTTACCAGGTAGAGACCTTACATATTTCTATAGTTAGAGAATAATTTCAAATACTGGATTATAGTCTTAAAATACTAATAAAGAATTCACTACAGCACTGCTGTACCTATCTCAAAAGTTCTCAACGATTAGATTCTCAACTAATCGTACAAAATCCTTAAAATTTAAATGTATCAAAAATCTTAGATCCTTAAGCAAGCACATCCTCGTTATGTCATGTAGTAATAATAATATCCATGTATTATGTATAGTAAGAAGGTATTATGGTGTGTGACAATAGGATGGCAGCTTGAGCTCTCACTAATAAGCTCCGCCCAGCTTTCTCAGAGGTGCCACTTTTCCCGGTTTTGTTGAGATTTCTGTATTAGATTATGTTACTTTCTTGGTTCATGTTTTCTGGCTTGCTCTCTGCAAGCTAGATAACAGTCACTAGATAAGCTAAATAACCATAAACAGACACTAGATAAGCTAAATAACAATTACACAGCCTTCATAATGAACTTCATGTGGGGAGATAAACCGTGAAGACAGGAGTGTTTTTGACCAAGGTTTGCCTTTGATGATTATAAGCCTTTCTACATTACAGACACATTTGTATCACTAAGGCTGTCACCTTTACCTTTGCAGGGAGTAAGTCAAAGGGTGATGGTGTTATGGTGACATGGAACAACCCCGAGGAGCTGGAGACCTACATTCAAAAGTTGCAGGCAGCAGCAGACAGGCTGACATCAGAAAACAGAAAACTCAGAAAGTGCCACAATATAGTCTCTGATAAGGTAAGATATCAGTGTTTAAGTCTGGGGGTAGACTGACACTGGGCGCCAATTGTCAAACGGTGCTTGATATCTAAAAGCACACTTACAAATCTCAACTTCTAATGCAGGAAATGTCTTTCGCAGGACCTTGCCTCCTGTGAAAGGATCTGAATGGGATGGGGAATCATGCATTTTTGCATCATGATGCATTTTTGCATCATGATGCATTTTTGCATCATGATGCATTGCATCAACATCCAGTTTTTGCTATAGAAATGATTCTTATTTTTTCCTATTTTTGGGCCAGAATTCCTATTTTTCCCTAATTTCTCCTATTTTTTGGCTAGGACTCCTCCTAAGTTCCTATTTTTTGGATAAAACTGCTCTTATACTCCCTATTTTTGAGATTTAAAAAAAAAAAAGAGAAAAAAAAAACTGGTTTGGTCAGATGACAAATTCAGAGTAACAGCCACAGGTAGTTAACCCCAGAGTGGTGGAGGGTATTTATTCCCCAGAAAGCACCAGAATGCCCCATTTGGCTTCTAGAATTTCAAAATTTTTCTGGCGGATACCCTCCAGACTCCCAGCCTAAAACTTGGAAAACTTCCCAGCAAAGAATGGTTTACTTTTGCCTAAGGTTTTAATCAAAATGTTCTTGGGGGGGGGGGTGGAGAATACATGCTAATTTTCTCGGGGGTCCAGCCCCCAACCCCCTAAACTTCAAAATGCTAGAAGCTTAATCTGAACGTTTAGTTTTATATTGTGTTCATAGATAGGGTAGATTAACCAAAAGTAGACCACGTACCTAGAGTCGACCAACTGTCAGCTTGTTTTTCTTACTTTCACATGTAGTGCATTGGTCTTAAACCCTAATATTATTGAAATAGAGGTGTTATTAGCTGGGAGTCCCAGACTCCCAGCTATATTACAACGTCCTAGGACAGGGAGGAATGATCGTCCATTTGTTGACCAAAAACGACGACAATAGCTGAGCTACTGAAGTCATCAGTGCATGACCTAGACCTCTTAGGCCTTGATGATGTCCTTTCAATAATTCTTTTTTTCTGTGCCACCATAGGTATAATACTTAAGGTGTCACCAGCCTAAATTGGACAAACATAAATTCAGTGGAAGTTTATGGGGTGAAGGGGTCCTGATGTGTATTCAGGCGCTGATCAGGCCTCACCATGCAAAAATCACTACCTGGTTACCATGGCAATTTGAGCAAAATCTAGCCTGACTGTTTATGTGGACCTATCTTATTTTTTTCTCCATTTCATAAGCTAAAATATGGTGTAGGTTGCTAAGCACTGTGGGAATTTTAAGTATTTTTAATATCAGGTCAAAGGTGGAAGACCTGTGATTTTTTGGATGTCCACAAGGCATTTGGGGTGGTGACACCTTAAAGGAAAAGCTGATTTTAATACATATGCCGCTCAGGGGGGCATTTTTGAGCCCTTTTCACATTTTTTTAACAATAAGTATTGGTTGTTTGTGCTGGACACCTCTTATATATGGGATTTGTGTCCAAAAATGTTTTTTTTTAACTCTCCTATCATTTAAAGGAGCGAATATCATGACACTATATAATGGAACATTCCAGGGGTGAAATATCCCAGAATTCCATTGATTGTTATGGTTACCATGGCAACATAACAACATGTTTCCACCCCAAGGGGCCTATTTTGGGTCAAATTTGGCTATTTTGGCCCACAAATGCCTGTTTTAGGGCCTTTTCACCAATTCTACTGACTTCCCTAATTCTCACAGTGCTTAGTGGCATATTACTGGAGAAAATGGATATTCTGGGCTGTCTTCTAATGCATATTTGCCATAACAAACTCAGGCTAGATTTTTCTCTATGTCAGATTAAAAACTTGTAGCTAGAAAAACAACCTTTTTAGGGCAGTTTTGGTCTACGCACATCCCACCACTGTCCCAAATGGCCCAAAATACCAATAAAATATAGTTTTTAGGTAGAATCTGTGGACAAATATCCTCAAAACGTTTTTTTATAAAGGAATCTTTTTGTTACCATGGCAACAACAAAACCAGCTTTTCTGTTAAGGTGTCACCACCCTAAATCGGACCACTCCTGGGTTTACTGGCCAAATAGTCCCTTCTGAACTTAGTTATTTTGAGGAATTTGGCCCCATGGGAAGGGAAAGAGGGGCCAAACCCATTGTTATTTGGTATCAGAATGATGAGTAGGAGTGTTTCAATAGTCCCAGAATATTTTTTGTTCAAAACATAAATTCAGTGAAAGTTTATGGGGTGAAGGGGTCCTGCTGTGTATTCATGTGCTGATCAGGCCTCACCATGCAAAAATCACTACCTGGTTACCATGGCAATTTGCGCAAAATCTAGCCTGACTATGTTTATGTGGACCTATCTTATTTTTTTCTCCATTTCATAAGCTAAAATATGGTGTAGGTTGCTAAGCACTGTGAGAATTTTAAGTATGTTTAGTGCGGCGACTAGTGAGTACTACTTGTGAGATGAGTAGACTAGTGTATGGTTCACAGTCGCCACGGTGTAAGGGATAGGGAGGCCTTGCAATCTATTTTTGTTTGTGGCTCCTCTGCTATGGACTATTCCTGCTCACTATTCTAATGTAATAACAACAGTGTGTGTACTTTACTTATCAGTGAAGGAATTTTCAGAATATATCTCATACTTTTGATTTTATTCGCAGATAAGACATTTCATCATTTGGAGCCCTATGGCAGATTAGCATTAGAGCATTTTAAGATTCAGAAATGCATCCCTGTAGCCTTTGTTTTAGAATTGTTCGTTTTGAAACTACTATATATATGTAGTACAGGTTTTATCTCAGTGGATTATGGTACAATTGGATCATATTTTCTGTATTTGAACAAAGTATTCACTGTCAAAGATCTCTATGGAGAAATCAGTGCTAAAGTGTGTGTTGCCATATGTGCATTTTTGTAAATCAGAGGAGGTTGAAGTGTAAGGCCACCTTGTGGAACTGCTACATTCTTTTCTGTGTAAAATTTTTAGTTTACATTGAAATAATGCTTTCTCTGAATATGTATCTACTATTGGTGATGAAAGATTAATTTGATTACTCCTTTCATTATATAAACGATTTTGTGGAACACTGAAAACATGTATGTACACCGAGGTACTTACACTGTGCTCCCCCTCTACAGAGAGGTGGAGTGATCTGGCCGGTTTGCTGACCACTGGCCCGTGACGAGGTACAGACTATTACAAGTGATTTGCAGTTGGGTGTGTGTGTGGGGGGGGGGGGGGTAGGCAGAGCAGGCTCCTGACAATCTGAGACAGTGTACACTCATGATGACACACCTATTGACTATAGCATTGAACATTGAATAAGACAGGTCCCTGTGGCAGCTGAGTGAGGTGCATGCAGAATGGACAGTCTACAGACTATTAATACTTAGCTGCAGTGGGTAGTTCAGGTTGAATTCGTGCTATATACTACCAAAAGCCCAGATGATAGTATGCCCTATCTGTCTCACCAACTGAAGCTAGACACAAGATTACAAGTCGCCGCGCCATGTCTCACAGGACTATTCTCTACTATTGTATTAAACTCTACAACACTATGGTTTTATTAATATCAGGTCAAAGGTGGAAGACCTGTGATTTTTTGGATGGCCACAAGGCATTTGGGGTGGTGACACCTTAAGACCTTTCTCATTAGGCCCACTCACTGTAAGGCATGTGCAAGTCTAGTGTTATCACACATACGTCACAGCATCGGCCCTCTCTATCCCCTGTCCGTCTCTATCCTGTCCTGTTCTTGTTGATTTCATGAAGCCGTAAAAGCCTTCCATTAACCCACTAAAGGCCACCTACCTGTAGTGAATTGTTATTGTCCCAGGTCGTTCTGGGGCAGACTGATAGCTTCTACACCAGATCTAGGTGCCTCCAAATACCTGTAGTGAATTGTTATTGTCCCAGGTTGTTCTGGGGCGGGCTGATAGCTTCTACACCAGATCTAGGCGCCAAATACCTGTAGTGAATTGTTTTTGTCCCAGGTCATTCTGTTCATTGATGTACTTATTAGGAGTTCAAACTGATGTGCCATTGAGGCTAGGAACTTAATAAGATTGTATATTAATAAGTAGGGCCAGACAGATACCCTTCTACCTTGCTATAGTGGTGCATTGACGCTAGGAACTAAATAAGACTGTACATTAATTTGTAGGGCCAGGCTAATACCCCTTTACCTTCCTATAGTGGTGCATTGGTGCTAGGAACTCAACAAGACTATATCAATGTATAGGGTCAGACTGATACTCCTTTACCTTGCTATAGTCGTGCATTGGCACTAGGAACCCAACAAGACTGTATATTAATTTGTAGGGCCAGACTGATACTCCTTTACCTTGCTATAGTTGTGCATTGCCGCTAGGAACTCAACAAGACTATATTAATTTGTAAGGCCAGACTGATACTTCTTTACCTTGCTATATTTGTGCATTGACGCTAGGAACTCAATAAGACTGTATATTAACCTGTAGGGCTAGCTGATAGCTTGTATCACCTGTCATTTTATTCCATAAGGTCAGCTTGATGCTCCAATGCATTTATTTGTCCTTAAAAGATCGCTAAGTTGGTGTAATAGACTAAAATTATTGATAACTTTGTTCCCATTGTGCAGATTTGAAAATAAAGACCGCCATGACGTTCGCCTGCTCAAGCTACCCTTAATCTATAGGTCACACTATGGGAAACTCCTATTATTAAGGGAGATATGATTTTTTTTTTGTAAAACTGCCAGTTTTTGGACCTCTCTGCCAGTGCCTGGACTGGTGTCTGCCCCCACGTCCAAAAAAACCCTTTATTTCGATCCATTCCTTCCTCAAACCTGCCCTTTTTCGTCGGTGACACTTAAAACAGATAGGTTTTGGCTGGAGGTAGGGCGCCACCACGCCCTGGATAGTGCACAGGTGGACCGGCTTGGGCCGAAAAGGCTCCCAGTCAAAATAATTATTTCGCTTATTCTTTTTCGTGGGAATTTTTTTTAGGGGGATGAAACACCCCAGATTCATACCGAACACTCCATATCCGCGCATATTATTTGCATAATTAGCATGATTATGTAGTGTACTGGTACTTTTCAATATATATAGATATGTGCCATTGCTCCCTTATAGAATTCATATGCTTGCAAGTATAAACTACTGACACCTAGTGACTAAGTATTGATATTAAAAAGATTAATGGCATTTTATTCATTTGTGCATCATGCCCAGATTGGCATGATGCACTGTATCTTTGAATCCATCAGGAATATGCATGTAAAAGTTTGAAAAACTGAATCGGCATGGTAGAAAACCTTAATATTGATATATTACACTTTGAAATCTATTGATAAACAGCAGAGAAAATGTGGGTTGATTCATTGGTGCATCATGCCCAGATTGGCATGATGCACTCTATATCTGAATCCATCAGGAATCTAAAAGTTTAAAAAATGGAATCGGCTTGGTCGAAAACCTTGAAATTGATATGTTACATGTTGAAATCTGTCAATAAACAGCTGAGGAATAGGCATTGATTCATTTGTGCATCATGCCTTGACTTGCATGATGCACTCTATCTCAGCAACCATCAAAGATATGGGTCTATAAGTTGAAAAATTCGAATCAGTATGCTTGAAAACATTAAAATTGAAATACCTCACTTTGAAATCTGGCAATAAACAGCAGATGAATAGTCATTGATTCATTTGTGCATCATGCCTTGACTGGTATGATGCACTCTATTTTAGCAACCATTGGGAATATGGGTCTGAAAGTTTAAAAAATAGTATTTACATTGTGGAAAACCTTGAGATTGATATTTTTACCTCGGACAACACTTCTAGTGGTTATTCTATGAGAATGAGGCCGGGCCGCGCATGCGTAGTCAGTTGGTCAATTTTGGTCAGACAGCGTCGGTCAATCTTCGATCTAGAGCTCCACTGTTTTACTCTGGTAAGTGAGTTTTAACCTACTTTTAGGCGGTCCTACCAGTCGACTCTCAGGGCGCCATCTTGGATTCGCTTGCATTAGTAAAGTTTTTGGGAATTTGGTGCGAATTGGGGCTCAGTCATACTTTACTTTCCTTTCGGATGGTTTTCTACAGAGTTCTATTGCACTCGGCCGTTTCCCGGCTTCGTAGACGATAGACTCGAGTTTGTTCAAGCTGGGACTCAATTGTTAGGTACAATCTGAGACGAGCTTGAGTCCTGCGCTCCGATTGGCTGACGCCAACGTTCTAACCTGTCTTCTGGTTGGTGGACGCAGAGCTACCTTTCGTCCTGCTCTCGCATTTTGCGGGTATGCTTCAGGGTAGTTGTTATCGCTCGGCGCTTGACGCTAAGGTGGATTTCTTTGGTTTACTGTTATTTTAATGTTAATCTCTTCTTTACTGTCCCGTTTGGACAGGTTTTTGTTGAATTTCTAATGGTCTCGGCCTCTTTAGGCTTGGCAGACGTTAGATTTACACTCCCCTCTTGGTCTGGATACTTGCCAGGGCGCTGTAAGCTCATTGGTTGGCATAAGTCCTACCCCACATGCCTACTCTCAGAGTAGGTCAGAGGGTACATACAGCCCAGTTAGGCTGTTCTACTTGAGTGTTTTTTGTTAATGCCTGTAGTGCTCAGCCTTTAGGGGCTTGGAAGACGACAGGTTCAAGCTGGGATTGTTCAATCTCAGGCCCTTGTGGAGATGCTGTATGCTATTGATTAGCAACAGTCCTACTTCCTAGGTCTACTCTCAGAGTAGGTTGGAGGGTACACACAGTTACTCTGTTTGTATTGGGAATTGTCCTCTTTGCTAAAGCTTTTGACCTGGATTTTTTCCAGATTCTCATGAAAATGGTTACTACGGCGTCAATTACGCCGGCGGCGACTACAATCACTACTCATACAGTGACTACGACTGCAACAACTACTGCGGGACAAACACTGGTGGTGCCCTCTACTGGTGCCCAGCCTTGGATGCAATTCACGGGGCTGCAGGGACAGTTCCAGTCCCAGCAAGCTGGAGGACTGTTTGGACAAACTCCACAACATTTGGGGTCCTACGGACAACCCCAACAACCACCACAGCCCTCGGGGCTCTACGGACAACAGCCACCGCAGCTTGATCAGGGCACAACATAACAGTGACGTGGCTTGCCACTGCCAAGTTCTACGAATTGCCGAATGGATCTGCAGACAAGCAGTTAACCCAGAAGACACTTGAAGTCAATTAATATTGTGAGGTAGTCCCACTACACTGGTGGGCTACTATACGTGAATATTTAGATTATATAACATTATGGTTATACCACTAATTGTACTGAGTATCAGAACTCGAAATGTATCTGTCACGATATATGATATTATATAGATATTACAGTCCAACTTCGTGCTTATAACTACTTAACTAAGGACTACTGTTTAAGTGTATACTATTAATATCATAACAGAGGTGCTATACACTTACGCTATAACACAGATCTGTAACTCGAACCTGTGTTCGAGAAATATTTTTATAAGTTAAAACTTCTGGTCATGATACTCAGGTGCAAACCAAATGTGTTCATTTCATATATAGTGGTGTGTAGAAATATAAAAATGTAAAAACCAAAGTTACTGTAAACTGGACAAGGCACCCCCCCCCAACTCACGGGGGGGCTGTTTCGCGTAGAAGGTGCCCCCCACCCCACCCCCCTATTGTACACCGACTGGGCTGCCGCGCTGCTGGCTCTATGAGTTCAAGCTGTCATTGGCACACGGTCGGCGTATTGCCCGCCGAGCACCTGTACATCGACCGGGCTGCCGCGCTGCTTGCTATATGAGTTCAAGCTGTCATCGGTACACGGTCGGCTTGAACCCGCCGAGCGCGTTGACACCTATTTTTTTAATTGTCCCAAAGTACACAACTATACATGTTATGAACTCATGATTAATATTAGATTGATATATAAAGGTTAGCTAATGATTTTGGGGTGTTTTCCTTGGCCACATCAATCAGTCTCTCATTTGAGATTTGGAAAAACCCGCGTATAAGGCGCACCCCCAACTCAAGACAATTACCCTCCCGCGTATAAGACCCATGAACGATCTGATTCACGTATAAGACGCGCCTCCTACGCGGGAGATTACGGTATGTGTCCAATAATCCCTTACAGGGATTGTTGGCATATATTCACCCAGGGGGAGTCCTGGTCACTTTCCATTAGTTAGGTAATCCTCCACCAGGGGGGAGACCACTCCCACATATCCACATTCCAACTGTGACTCACGTTTAAATGTACCTCCTCTGTATACGGTTCACCTGTAAAAATTCTGAGAATGCCTAAGGTCTGTGATGTCTGTGGCCAATCATTCCATGGTAACAGGATCAAGTGTCCCTACTGTACTTGTGATACTGATTGGCAAGAAGGTGATACTGAAATTCTGGTGGATTTAAATAAGAGTCTTCTCGAGGTGCGCCAGGAGGAGGACGGGGAGGACGGTGAATCGACCTCCAAGCCAGCGCTCAAGTGAAGGCGGAGGAATATTTACGGCGTCAAGCCCAGCGTAGGGCAAAGGAGGAGGAATCTCAGCAAATGGTGTTACAGGAAGAACATGAGAAGTTGCACAGGATGCAAGCAGAAGCTGCCAGGAAATTGGCAGAGGCAGAACATTTATCCAGAGAGTCATCTATAGCCATGCAGGAGTGGGAGAAAGCAAAGCTGAAGGAAGCGGATAAATCTAAAGGCAAGTTGGTGGTAGAGACTGAGACTGGTGTAGCGAGGGTTTTAAATGGTATTGTACAAAAACTGGGGTCCACAGTGGAGAAATTGGACTTGCTTATGACAATGTTGGCTGACAAGTTAAAGGGGAGGACAATGGCGGTCGGGGCGTTGATCCTTCGAATGGTGGGAAAAATCCGGCCAAGGTGGAATCTACTAAACCTGAAAGTTCAGTCAATCCTGTCGATCCACTTAACCAAAATCCTACTACCGTAAACTCCCGTGTATAAGACGCGTCCTCTACGCCAAACAAAATGCTGGGGCATCTTATAGCTTTCTCTCAAGTTGGGGGTGCGTCTCATACGAGGGGTAATTTTTCTATAGAAATGTACTAATCTTACAAATTTCAGCATTAAAATGTGCGTCTTATACGCAAAAATGCATGTGCTGAGTTTGGGGTGCGTCTTATACGCACAGCGCGTCTTCTACTTGCTATCCTTCGAGAAGAGTAGGGGAATGAAGCCCCGGTAGCCGTTTTCCCCCTCACCCCTCCTCATAGATGCGGTCATTCATCTCATAGATTCGGTTATTCATAGATATGGTCACTGCTGTGTCGGGCAAGCAGCATATAGATACCTGTCCAAACAGAAAAGAAAGGACTTAATGTCTGAGAAAACTTGAATGTCTGAGTTCCTCGATGGCCCCCGGACGTAAAACTAAACAAACAAACAAACCGGGTTATCAATATGGCGGCTATACTGGACCATGGCAACAATACAGGGCGGGCGCTCACCACTCACCAGGAGGACTAGGTGGATAGTATGGTGCATCTTATGGATTCCCTCCACATCAAGAGTTCCAATGTTGCCCAGTCACCCAGGTGCCTCCTATGATGCACCAACATCCGTACTACCCCAGTACGGCTTATCGTTAAGGAGATAGTCAGCAATCCTAATAGGGATGTTATCAGCAGGATGGATCTCAGGTGGTGCATCATACTTGTTGTAAATCGCCGGAAAGTGAACTCAGTAGGTTTGACTACAGAATTTATCTACCAGTGAGTGAGAGAAAGAAGCAGTTACATATTAATTCAACAGAGGAATTATGGCACTTCCAAAACTGTTTAATGCGTGAATTAATTTGGGCTGGTGAAGACATTGCTGGTTATCATATTTCATATATGTCAGAGATGGCGAAAACTGGTATCTATGGTATAAAGGCATTAGTTGCTTATGATGAGGAATTCTTAGAAAGGGCTAGGAAATGGGGAGTGAGTGTTTTTCATGGAGCCGACACTAAACTTACTAATACTAAGTTGGGTGTTGCAGGTATTAAAGCTGCCAAGGCACCCCAAGAGGCTCAAAAATCAAAACCATCTGTTAATGTTGCTTCCAGAAAAACTCAAAATCGGGGTCAAAACAATCAGAGTAGAATGGGCTTGTTTGGTTGGAGGAAAATTGCGGCTGAACATGGCGTGTGTTTCAAATTTACCAGTGTGTTTACTGTGATGACTCTGGCCACCATATGTTAGAGTGTAAAACCAAGCTGGGTGGTGGGGGTGAGAAAACAAGGCATGACTGAACCCTACATGCACTTCTGGTAATGAAGCTGATAGTTGTTATTGTATTGACACTGATGTTTCTTCCATAACAGATGCTAAAAATACCTGTATTGTAGATAATCACAAAGTTTTTCACACTCCGGAAGTGCGTGTAGATTCATTTAGTGGGTCAGTGTCGCGCGACTGCAATATTCAGACGGAATTCTTTGATCATAATTCCTTCGCTTTAGATCCTTTAGCCATGGAGGATTGCCAAGATTTAATTGGTTTGGTGGATGAACAAGATGTATATGTTTGGGCGATACTACTTCCAATCTTCATGGCTCACGTCTCATCTATAATGAATTATTTAAATAAGGAGGAATTAGCAGTCTCTCATACAACCCCCATTCATGATGGTGGCAATGTTCAATGTTGGGTGGATGGCGATGATCAATTCTGGGAGAATTTATCTGAAATTGTAAGATGTTAACAATGATGATTTATTGATCTATTCAGATACCTACAATATCCCCAAACCGGTGGCGTTGGTAGGCGTTGGCCCACATTGTATTTGTCCTGTATGTATGTGTTGTGTTGAAGGCACCTGTGAGTGCAGCTAATACTTGTGTGGTATGGCGTCTCAATTAAAACCATGCAGATTTGCCGCCACGGAGAAGATGTTACATTTGATGATGCTTATGTTCTCACTGCTGCCTATAGAGGTGCAGTATTGTGGATCATGATTGTCCAAGCGCTTATGCATGTAACAATTATTCAAGTATTACGGGAGAATTTAAGGAATTGATGGACCAAAAAATCCATTCAGAAATGTCAGAGGGGAAGGTCCATGTTTGTTAATCACAAACCTAGGTGTGTACATGCATTGGGAGGTATAGAGAAATCAAGTGATGGCTTACGCCCGATAACGGATTGCTCCCAACCACCTGAAATAAATATCAATGAGTTCATGCATACCACATGTTCCAAATTCAAATATAAAACCATTGATACAGTAGTTGATGTTCTATCCCCTCACGATTGGGGAGCCATGAGCGATATAGAGGATGCTTACCGCTCAATTTACGTGGTACCTTCACAAAGAGAATTGCAGGGTTTCAGTTGGCGCGTAAATGGGAAAAATCTATTTTTCCAAGAACTCAGGTTGTGTTTTGACCTACAATCAGCACCATATATATTTACCCAATTTTCGAATTTTATTGTAAAATTATGCCAAAAGTTGGTGAACTACGATTTTGTAGTTTTGGGTGGATCAAAATCAGAATGTGAAAATGCACAAAAACTTCACGATGCTTTGGTCAATTATGGTTTTGTGATCTCTAAAAACAGGGTGATAGCTCCCATCCAGAAATTCAAATACTTAGGTATTTTGGTGGATTCAATAGAGATGTCAGATAAAGAACCATTTTATGTCTACTCAGATTCTTCTCCTCCTGTGGAGTGGGGACCTTCATGTGAGGGCATGGAGGAGCAGAATAACTTCATTGGGAGTCCACAAGGAGAAATCTCCTTCCATACTGACAGTGGGCATACCAGATTCGTAAAAGGCGTCAAAGCTGGGGTTTCTTGTGGCTTGGGGTGAGTGTGTGGGGAGCTGGTGTCCATATGTGCAGGCCCAGGTCTACATACTTGTCTTTTGCCATGGGATTCCCCCTCAGTGAAAGGTCGTGGTTTGTCTGGCTCTACCTCTGGGACTAGGCAAATAAAAGAACACTTGCTATCCTTTGAAAAGAGTGGGGGAATGATGCCCCGGTAGCGGTTTTCCCCCTCAACCCTCCTTATAGATTCAGTCATTCATCTCATAGATTCGGTCATTCATAGATTCGGTCACAATGTGTCGGGCAAGCAGCATATAAATACCTGTCCAAAAAGAAAAGAAAGGACTTAATGTCCAAGAACCCTTGAACTCAGATTCTTCTGATTATGGGTTCGGGGCTCATGTGGAGGATGACTACTTTTGGGGGGTCTGGGGGGAGTGTGACTTTGATTGTCCTCATGCTGAGAATCCTCCCCTCATTGACTCTTACCAAGATCATATCAACATTACTGAACTGTGGCCTGTTTTGGTATCCATACACAGATGGGGGTATAGATAGCGAAATCGCACCATTATTTTTGTCACTGACAATACCCAGGTTCAGGGGTGGGTAAATACAGGCCGCAGTTCCAACCCTTATGCAATGGCATGGTTACGTGAAATTTGTTGGGTTTCCGCCTTCTATAATATAAATGTAAGATCTGCATGTATTTCTTCAGATAATAATGTCTGGGCTTATCTAGATCAAACAACAAGGACTTCATGTACATATGTTGCCATGACATCATCGGTTCGATAATTGTTGTAGAAATGCATACTCCAAGGGAGGAATGGCAAGAAGTGAGAGACTTAGTATGGGCGGAAAAAACCTGGCAGCCCAGAAGGAGCCAGTGGAAGAGATTCTACAAGTTTTGTGAAGACTAGGGACTTACACCTCTTCCAGCAGATGCTGAAACCATAGGCTTATTGGAACAGGCTCTAGCCTGTTCCATTGCATTCACATGGGACGTCGATTGCACACGGAATCGGACAGTCCAACTTCCCATGAGTCGACCTGTGCTATTGTATCAATAAATAGCACTAATAGCACTGACTAACTGCTGATAGATGGGCGATTTATGTCAGTTTACCACAGCCCAGTGCTGCGTCCGGCTGGGTAAACTGCCATAAATCGACCATCTATCAGCAGTTAGTCAGTGATAGACTAATTGCTGATAAATTGTGAGTAAATACTGATATATATTGACTAATTGCTGACAAATAGTTAGTAATTACCGATATATATTGACTAATTGCTGACAAATAGTGAGTATTTGCTAATATATATTGACTATTTGTTGACAAATTGTGAGTAATTACCGATATATATCTTGACAAATACCAGTCAAGGTAGGATGCACAATTGAATCAATGGCTATTTCTCTGTTATATATATTGACTAATTGCTGACAGATTATGAGTAAATAGTGACATGTATTGATAATTGCTATAGCTAGTTATATAGTTACTGAGTACTGGCATATATTGATTAATTACTGACAAATAGTGAGTAATAACTAATATATATTGACTAATTGCTGATAAATGGCGAGTAATTACTGACATATATTGACTAATATCTGACAAATTGTGAGTAGTTACTGACATATGTAGACTAATTACTAACATATATTGACTAAATACTGATAAAATGTAAGTAACTACTACCATGCATGACTAATTGGTGACAAATAGTGAATAATTACTAACATATATTAACTAATTGCTGACAAATAGTCCATAGATACTGACATATTTTTACAAATACCAGTCAAGGCAGGATGCACAATTGAATCAATGGCTATTTCTCTGTTATATATTGACTACTTGCTGACAGATTGTGAGTAAATACTGACATGTATTGATAACTGCTGTTTTAGAGTGACTAAGTACTGAGTGAGTGAGTAATAGATGTTTAACGCCATTTCGACAGCTAAGGTCATATTCATGGCGAGAACGACATTACACAATTTCACAGAGGAATGTGTCAGTGCCTGTGCATATGTGCACCACACACATCCTGAGGGGATGGGAAAGATGAGAAGTAGACCCTTTTAAGTGGGCTAGGGAAGCCCACTAAGTACTGACATATATTGACTAATTGCTGACAAATTGTGAGTAAATACTGATATATATGTTATAGAGTGACTAAGTACTGACATACATTGATTAATTACTGACAAATAGTGAGTAATAACTAATATATATTGACTAATTGCTGATAAATGGCGAGTATTTACTGACATATATTGACTAATATCTGACAAATTGTGAGTAGTTACTGACATAGGTAGACTAAGTGTTGTTATGAAATTAGGCAAAATAAAATTTTGGACTGGGATAAACTTTTGTCAAAACCCCAAACAGATGGTCAATTTATGGCAGTTTACCCAGCCGGACGCAGGATGCATTGACCGTGCGTCCCCGTCTTTAATTGGCTGACGGAGTGGCGTGATCCGTCACCCTCATGCATACTCGCCGTTTGATTGGCTGTTGGTAGTGGCCTGATCCAGTTTCTTCGCGCCAAAAGCCACGTGTTCGCTGGTATTGCTGCAGTAGCTGCAGCACCAGCAAAAGTGTTTACAGCATCCCCGTCTTTAATTGGCTGACGGAGTGGACGGAGTGGCGTGATCCGTCACCCTGGTGCATACTCACCATTTGATTGGCTGTTGGTAGTGGCCTGACCCAGTTTTTTCGCGCCAGAAGCCACGTGTTCGCTGGTACTGCTGCAGCACCAGCAAAAGTGCTGTTTGTTTACAATGCAGCGATGTGTCCGTTTTTGGCCCAAATGTGATGTTATTTGAAAGAAATCTTGCTTTATTGTCGCAGTACACATGGATTATTATCACAACTCGTCCTTGTTTGCCGCATGGTACCGAGAAATTGCAGGAAATTGTTCGATTTGAACAAATCATGACACTGCCTGCTGCGCGGCCCCATTGGTGGTCCGAGAACAGGTCTGTATCATTCTTTCATGAATACCCTCAAAACATCGCTGTAGAGGCCAAAAATGCTGGGGAAAGGCCAAAAAGGCCTGAAGACAGAGAGACATCGTTGGGCGATAATAGGGTTCCGAGAGAAAAACGATTTTCCAGAGGAGTCCATAGCTGTTTGAATTTTTTTCCTACGACAATTTGGTAGAAAGTTATGGCCATTTTTGTGATGTCATAGCTTTAAAACATTGATAACTTTGTCCCCATTGTGCAGATCTGAAAATAAAGACCGCCATGACGTTCGCCAGCTCGAGCTACCCTTTATCTATAGGTCACACTATGGGAAACTCCTATTATTAAGGGAGATACGATTTATTTTGTAAAACTGCCAGTTCTTGGACCTCTCTGCCAGTGCCTGGACTGGCGTCTGCCCCCGCGTCCCAAAAAAGCCTATATTTCGATCCATTCCTTCCTCAAACTTGCCCTTTTTCGCCGGTGACACTTAAAACAGATAGGTTTTGGCAGGAGGTAGGGCGCAGGTGGACCGGCCCAGGCCGAAAAGGCCGCTAGTTAAAAAAATTATTTCGCTTATTCTTTTCTGAAACAAATTTTTTAGGGGGGTATGTTCTTTAGGGGGACGAAACACCCCAGATTGATACCAAACTTTCCATATCCATGCATATTATTTGCATAATTAGCATAATTATCCAGTATCTTCATAATTTTCCATATGTATAGATGTGTGTCATTGCTCCCTTATAGAATTCATATGCTTGCAATTATACACTACTGACACCTATTTGGGGTTTTGACAAAAATTTGTCCCAGTCCAAAATTTTATTTTGTTTAATTTCATAACACTTAGTCTACATATGTCAGTAACTACTCACAATTTGTCAGATATTAGTCAATATATGTCAGTAATTACTCGCCATTTATCAGCAATTAGTCAATATATATTAGTAATTACTCACTATTTGTCAGTAATTAATCAATATATGTCAGTACTTAGTCACTATATATATATATATATATATATATATATATATATATATATATATATATAGTGACCATCAGCAATTATCAATACATGACACTATTTACTCATAACCATAATTATCCAGTATCTTCGTACTTTTCCATATGTATAGATGTGTGTCATTGCTCCCTTATAGAATTCATATGCTTGCAATTATACACTACTGACACCTATTTGGGGTTTTGACAAAAATTTGTCCCAGTCCAAAATTTTATTTTGCTTAATTTCATAACACTTAGTCTACATATGTCAGTAACTACTCACAATTTGTCAGATATTAGTCAATATATGTCAGTAATTACTCGCCATTTATCAGCAATTAGTCAATATATATAAGTAATTACTCACTATTTGTCAGTAATTAATCAATATGTCAGTACTTAGTCACTATATATATATATATATATATATATATATATATATATATATATATATATATATATATATAGTGACTATCAGCAATTATCAATACATGACACTATTTACTCATAACCTGTCAGCAATTAGTCAATATATAACAGAGAAATAGCCATTGATTCAATTGTGCATCCTGTCTTGACTGATATTTGTCAAAATATGTCAGTATCTATGGACTATTTGTCAGCAATTAGTTAATATATGTTAGTAATTGTTCACTATTCGTCAGCAATTAGTCAATACAGTAGTTACTTACATTTTATCAGTATTTAGTCAATATATGTTAGTAATTGCTCACTATTTGTCAGCAATTAGTCTATGTTAGTATTTGCTCACTATTTGTCAGCAATTATTCAATATATATATCAGTATTTACTCACAATTTGTCAGCAATTAGTCAATATATGACAGTATTTACTCACTATTTGTCAGCAATCAGTCAATATATGCCAGTACTTAGTCATTATATAACAACACTTAGTCCATATATGTCAGTAATTACTCAAAATTTGTCAGCAATTAGTCAATATATGTCAGTAATTACTCGCAATTTGTCAGCAATTAGTCAATATGTCAGTATTTACTAACATTTTGTCGGCAATAAGTCAATGTACCGGTATGTCAGTACTTTGTTATTCCTACACATCTATTACTCACTCACTGTGTGTTGAACTTACAGTGAGTGAGTAATAGATGTTTAACGCCATTTCGACAACTAAGGTCATATTCATGGCGAGAATTACATTACACAATTTCACAGGGGAATGTGTCAGTGCCCGCGCATATGTGCACCACACACATCCCGAGGGGATAGGAAAGAGGAGAAATAGACCCTTTTAAGTGGGCTAGGGAGGCCCGTTTTGAACTTACACTGTCTTGTTAAAATGTCAGTGCCTAATCATTATTTGTTGGCAATTAGTCAAAATATATCAGTAATTAGTCACTATTTGTCAGCAAATAGTCATAATATGTCAGTAATAGTCACTGTTTTTCAGCACTTAGTTAAAACATGTCAGTACTTAGTCACTATTTGTCAGCAATTAGCCAAAATATATCACTACTTAGTCACTATTTGTCAGTAACTAATCAAAATATGTCAGTAGCTCCATACTATCACTGACCACTTGTCAATTGACAGTTGACATTTGACATTGAAGCCTGTTCCTTAGGACTGAGTCCTTCACCTGTGACATTTTATATTACTCATCTTACAAAGTCATGTTGTTATGTTACTATAGCTAATTACGTCAGTGCCATATGGACACTACATGACTATTTGGGAGTAAGTACCCCATGTGGACCCATCATCCTTTATCATCAGCTCCACCCTAAGGGGTGCGAAGCGCCTTTTAGGATGTGAATCTCATCAAGCCGACCCCTTGTCTCCAGTACAATTAAAAACCATTTGATTCGTATTGGACCTATCCAATGACAAAGACCTTGAATTCTGGTGCGCCTTGACACTTATATACCGTTGTCTTCTATGTACCAGTCATATAATGACATCGCCTCACAAATTGCGATGTAAGGATATTAAGTTCACCCCAGAAGGCATGGATGTTACGCTACGTTCCTCAAAATCTATACAGTACAAGGAAAGGGTGAACACTGTTCCAGTGGTTAGAGCTGGTTTGACATGTCTGTGTCCATGTTATTTTCTTCAATTGCACATGTCACGTAAATCTGGTGTGGATCCAGAGGCCCCATTATTCAACTTCACCTACAATGCCTTTTCTAACAAATTTAAGTCTATTTGTGCCAAAGCTGGGATCAAAGGCAACATTACTTCCCACAGCCTCAGGAGAGGTGCTGCTACTTTTTTATCAATGTTTTTACCTTTACATATGGTGAAAACATACGGTGATTGGAGATAGCTTGCAGTCCTTCTCTATATCAGTGACAATTATGACAGTCGTAAGGATGATAAGGACCAAGTAGCTGATAGACTTTCCCTCATTTAGGGGCAAAAGTTCTTGTGTTTTGTTGGCTTTTAGCCACCTGATTTGTCGCAGGGGCAAAAGTTCACTCACTATCTTATTCATCAATCGGAGCCTGACGGGAATATGTGTCCAATAATCCCTTAGGCCATTTTATTCTAATAACTTGGATTACGGATCCGGCGGCGAGATTTTTGGCAATTTAATTTTTTTTTCTTTTACCGATCCCCGATGGGAATATTGCAGTAATTGTCAAAAAAAAATTGTTTTTGAAGAAAAATGTATGTACCGTAATCTCCCGCGTACAAGGCGCGTCCTCTAGGCCAAACAAAAGGCTGGTGCGTCTTATAGCATTCTCCCAAGAAGGGGGTGCGTCTTATACGTGGGGTATTTTTACTATAGAATAGTACTGAATTTACAAAACTCACCCCTAAGAGGTTCGTCTTAAACGCAAACCAGCCTTTCCTGAGTTGGGGGTGCGTCTTATACGCGCACCGCGTCTTCTACGTGAGAGATTACGGTAGTAATGAAAAAAACGTCCTTTTCCTGTCTACAGATTGGCGAGATTTCTCCAAATTCCGATGTTTGAAGCCCAAAAAAGTGTTTTCATGCCCTTTTTTTTTTATTTGTCTCCTGGCGATAGAAAAATTTGGTGATCAGGTAGGGGGTTTGTGAACTTTTTTTTTCTTTTTTAATAGCGATGGCCGACCATACACTTAGGTGGAAAAATCCGTAATCCAAGTTATTATAATTACATGGCCTTATAGGGATTGTTGGCATATATTCACCCAGGGGGAGTCCTGTTCACTTTCCATTAGTTAGGTAATCCTCCACCAGGGGGGAGACCGCTGCCACATATCCACATTTCAACTGTGAATCACATTCAAATGTACCTCCTCTGTATACGGTTCACCTGTAAAAAAAATTTTCTTTTCTTCATGTTATACCATAAATCCCCGGTCATACGCCGGATTTTATTTTTTATTTTGGGCCCAAACCAGCTTCTAAATTTTTCCCAAAGTCCTCCCCCGGCTTATGACCGTTTTTTTTTTTTTACTATAGAATAAAGAGAAAATGGTAAAAATTTGACCCTAAAACCAGCTTTTATTTTTTTCCTGAACTCAGCCCCCGGCTTATGACTGGGGCCGGCTTTTGACCAGGGATTTACGGTATTATTAGTAATAAACAGGGCCGCCTGATTTGTCGCAGGGGCAAAAGTTCACTCACTATCTTATTCATCAATTGGAGCCTGGCGGTATTATATAGAGTTCATACGTGAACTACAAAATTTTTCTTTTTCAGGTTGTGTACAATGTGTACAATACATTCATCTTATATGTTAATAACTAGGTAATCAAGTACTTCTTGTCTTACTATAAACGGGCTTCCCTAGCCCACTTTAAAGGGTCTATATCTGCTCTTTTCTATCCCCGGGTTTCCCTAGCTCACTTAAAAGGGTCTATTTCTACTCTTTCCTAATCCCTCGGATGTGTATGGTGCACATATGTGCGGGCACTGACACATTCCTCTGTGAAATTGTGTAATGTAGTTCTTGCCATGAATATGACCTCAGCTGTCAAAATGGCGTTAAACATCTATTACTCACTCACTCACTGTCTTACTATAAAACTTGTAATGGTCTAAACTTGTTCTACCGAACTAGTTAGACCTCTTAGTTTGTGTTCGTCTTCAAAGGGTTATTAACTATAAACATACGTGGTCTATATAATATTATACTATTTAGACAATTACACAAATAACATATCACATGCTACTTCAACTTCGAACTCGTGTATACCCCTTTTTCTGGTAGAATAATGACTATGTTCTACTTGGTTGTAAATAATTTTCATACTCCTAGCCATATTCTGGTGGGGCTGTCCCTGGGGTTCAGGTATGCATGCATCTAGTGCCAATGTAAAGGCACCAAATGAAAAGTGTTCCACCAGATGCGGGACTCGAACCCACGCTACCTTCATCCAGAGTCCAGTGTGCTAACCACTACACTAATGTGGCTCATCCACTTTCCATAGTTGGGAACTTTGTACAGATCAGTCACTAGGAGGTGCAGGGCAACCATACTGCCCCCCCCCCCTACACTAGTAACCCCCTCCTCCTATTCTACTTATGAGAAAATTTCTATAGTACTACGATGGTCTAACGATATATTTTTGCTTTTTTTTTGGTCAAAATCGGCTTCTAATTATTTGCCAAAGTCTATCCCTGGCTGATGATTGGGGTTTTATACAATAGATTAAAGAGAAAATGGGTAAAATATGGCCCCAAAATCAGCTTAGTAATTCCCAAAAGTCTAGCCCCAGCTTATGACTGAGGTCAGCTTATGAACGGAGTTTTACAGTACAAGCTGTTTATTGACATGTTTCTGTTAAGCAAGGGGTAGATATAGGACATTAGTAAGATTTGTCCAGGATTTACTGAAATGACTACATTAGTGGTACATACTGTGACTACCGTAATCTCCCGCGTATAAGGCGCGTCTTATATGGGGAGTTTTAGTTCTCATTGGATCCACAAGGGGGACACCAAGACCTTTCTTTTGATATCTTACATGCCCCCTTGGTCATAATAGGACAAAGTGGGGCCCAGGAGGGCCAAAGGTGGCCCAAGCTACCCATAGGTTTTTGAATTTTGAAAATTCATTCAGTGGAACCAAAGTTATGAAATTTTCATTTTTTTTGAGAATTTTCAAAAACTCTAGGTGCGCCTTATACGCGGGCTGCGCCTTATATGCTGGAGATTAAGGTATATACTTTTTGGAGTCCATGAACACAGCCTTTTTACTGTGCCCATGGATACCAACCAGTAAACCATCCTAAGCGTCAGCGACTAGTCCAGGAGGAGTCGTCGCTGTCATCAGTGTGATCTCAAGGTGGTAGGGCTGATGGGGGTACCAGAGGGCACCTACCAGAGGGCACCACTTGTTGAATGGTCCTAGATATAGATGGTAAAACAGATGTGGTCTGTCTGGCATCCTGAATCATGTGTTACCGGTACATTTTGTTGCAGGTGGTAGAACTGATGGGAGTTGACCTGCTTCGACAGCAGCAGAAGTGGAAAGATGGCCTCATGGATATACGCCACCTTATGGCCAGCCTAGTATCTCAAGGCTTTCAGGCGGCCAACATGAAGCCATGGAAGGCACACTGGGACCGACAGCTCTACAAGGCTCTCGAGCACCAATATCAAATGGGTCTAGAGGCCCTAAATGAAAACCTTCCAGAAATAAAAGTAGAACTCACATACAGGTAAGATATCTGAGTTTTTTTTCCGTGGGGGGGGGGGGGGTTACTTGCAGGGAGATTTCCAGTTTTGTTGATCTTTCAGTTCTGCACTTTAATCAGAGTTAGTAGGCTTTTAGCTGGCTGCTTTCCATCCAAGATTATGGGTACCGTATTCGACGTAATTAGCGCACATACTCTAATAAGCGCACCCCTCCCTATTTAGTACTTGAGCACAAACAAAATCTTGCTACATGGGAGGGTATATGGTACATACTACATTTAAATGTAAAGGTGCAGCATTGTCCAGGATTCACACCTGAATGGCTCATAACACAGAACGCATAGCATTGTATTCAAATTGCCCCAATTTGTTCAATCTCCATGACTCCCTCCATTCCACCTACCGTAATCTCTCGCGTAGAAGGCGCACCCCCAACTCAGGGAAGGCAGATCCGCGTAGAAGGCGCATCTGCTGCTCCTGAGTCTAATATTTGAAAAACCCGCGTATAAGGCGCACCCCTAACTTAAGGAGCATGGTCCACCCAAAGGACCCAACCCACAGGGGCATTTCAAATATTGCCTGCAACTATCAATACCCCAACTGGTCATGTATTTTCTTTAACCAAAGAAAAGGTGTAGCCTATACCATGGTGCTCTAAATACCCTTAAACTGCTGAATGAAACATGCCATTCTGCTCACCATAAAAGTGTTTGGAAATGTGTGTACACCCCACTCACTGAGAGCTTTGTTAATTACACTATTGACCTTTTAATAAAGAGAATCCATGCAGCATTATAATCAATAATCCTGCCATAGTGTGTGCTGCCACCTGGTGTTGTATGAGCTGTATGTCATTCTCTATTCTCTACATTACAAACTACTGGTATCCCAGCATGCCATGTCTCTAGAAGACAGGCCTATTTCCCTGTTATAACAGTGTGGGCCTAGATAATCAATGGGAGGGTATGATATGAACAAATAACAAATTTGGTTTGAACCTGTCTTATCTATAACTTGTTAACAAATAATGCAAATCAGAGGATTATTTCTTTCAAAAAATGAACAGATTGTACCTTTCAAAATGATGCCAAATAACATCAGTTGTGGGCCATATGAAGACAATTGGCATCAATAGTAGTTAATGAGTTAAATGATTCCTAGAAGAACACCAGGTGGCAGCACACACTATAACAGGATTATTGATTATAATGCTGCATGAATTCTCTTGATTAAAAGGTCAATAGTGTAATTAACAAAGCTCTCAGTGAGTGGGGTGTACACACATTTCCAAACACCTTTATGGTGAGCAGAATGGCATGTTTCATTCAGCAGTTTAAGGGTATTTAGAGCACCATGGTATAGACTACACCTTTTCTTTGGTTAAAGAAAATACATGACCCTGTGTACATCTTTCTGGTTTGGAAAGTGGAGGTACCCCGCGTATAAGGCGCACCCCCAACTCAAGGCAAATACCCTCCCGCGTATAAGACCCAGTCACGATCTGATTCGCGTATAAGACGCGCCTTATACGCGGGAGATTACGGTACCATAAAACCCCACTTATAAGTCGACCCCGCCCATAAGTCAACCCCCCTATTTGAGAAACAAAAAAAAGATATAAAAAATGCTTGAGAAATACCAGGTATTAACACTATAATCTATTATATAAAAAACCCACTTATAAGTCAAACCCCCCTCTTTGGGGAAAAATTTCTCAGAAACCATAAGGATATGCCTATGGTTACCAATGAAATAGTAATATGTCTTACGGTGTCCTGGCCAATATGGCGACTGTCTATGTCTAATATATATATATATATATATATATATATATATATGTATATATATATATATATATATATATATGTATATATATATATATATGTATATATATATATATATGTATATATGTTTATTCAGTTTTGATTGTACATAGGATAGGCTATGCACCCTTAGGTAATGCCTGTTGTTCATCCAGTGGACAATAAATGTCTCTAAATCCAGATATTTCAATTGAAAGTACAATAATATGTGTTAAATATGTAGGCCGGGGGCTGATAGGGCCCACCATGCACCCCCCCACGTCCCAACGCGACGGGTATTTTTTTGATCCTTAGGGTCCCCTGAACAAGATTCAAGATGTTAACATTGATTATCTTGGGACGCACTACCGGTTTTGGCTCATTATCCATGTGCAGGTTCAGACCACTTTTGGGTCAATTTTTGTACCATGTTATTCAAGGGGTATGCTCAATCCCCAAGCTCTAAGACTATCTTACCTTGTCTGGATCCTGAAGCTATTGGTCTTGTTGGAAAGAAGACATAATCAGCTTTTCATTAAGCCCTCATACATGTTTTTAAGCTCAGATTTGAGTGTACCAGACAGTCGGGAAGAAGGAAGATTGAAATTACAAAGTTCCTGTTTTTTTACTGAAAATCTTAAATGCGCTCCAGATACATGTATAAAACTTGCCCTTATCCCCATCTAAGCACAATATCTAATATGATTTATGTAGGACAAACCTTTCTGAGTAATATGAGACATTTCACAGAATTCCTTGATGACTATGACACACGTTATTGCCTTGGACACAAAGACACTACCTTGAGCCAATACGATGCTGTTCCATTTCAATAATCTCCCTCTGTAAATGGATGTTTTTCCATGCTAAATCTTTATCAATTCTCCTCATTCTTGTGCTTAAAAGAGTGCTGATTAAGAATATTCATGTTTCTACTTTATAAAATTTAATGATGAGGCTGTACATGGCTGAAATTCAAAATGGCCGACAATAGATTCAGATGTCACTTTGAATTACATAAATATGCAGTCTAGAAAGTATCTGGTGGGTCTTACCCCCTATAAATCAGCTTACTAGAATACAGTGCTGCTTTTGTTTTGTTGCTTAGTGGTGTGGTTGCCTAGCAACAGCAGCTTTGCATAGCAACCAAGCCTGAAAATATACTTAATTGCTCATATCTGCATGGTTTCCTTTCAGCAACATACTCCCCTGATGTAAAATTATAGGTGATAAAAGGTTGCTAGGTTGTGTGGTGGCCTAGCAATAGCAGTTTTGCATAGCAACAATGTCTAGATTCATACCTCTAGTGCATAGTCTACCCTCAAGGACATAGTTCACTGATTTCAAATTGCATATAGCTCCCTTATGCACATCACATAATATGGACATAGGTAGAAATGATTGCTATGTCATGTGGTTGCCTAGTAACTGCAGCTTTACATAGAACCCCATGTCCAAATCTATGCAGATAGTCACAGATAAGTGTATGGTCTCGCCTCAGGGATGTATTGCAACATACGGTTCTTAATACTAGCGTAGGTTGGGAAAGGGAACCTTGATGGTAAAGGGCATAGTCATGATTATGCTAGAGCATTGTTCAAATAGAATAAAGATCTGGATAGGAACTTTAGGCTTAATTACCCTTACTGGGGATAATGAGTGCTAGGATCATTGAACAGACCTCAAATGACAGATAATTTTTTAAAGTAAACCTACAGTATTATGATTCTGAAGTGATCAGTAAGAGTCTGGCTTAGTTAGGAGATCAGATCCATCCCAGAAAATCAGTCTAGTTGTGTAAAAGTGTTGGCCACAATAACACAATAGAACAAGGTTGTTGTTGTTGTTATTCATTTATTTATCCCATGCATTCATACTCCCAAGATGGAATGTTTTACTTCATGACAGCTCAAGTTAGAGATAGGGGGGTATTTTCCCCCAGATCCTGAATAGTTCACTTGAACTCCACTAGATGGGAGTTTGAGATCTCCAATAACACTTTATATTTTAAATATCTGTATAGGAGAGACAGTGAAGCATTGGGGTGATAGGGTGTCTCTTGTGAGTTAGGGCGAAAACAGGGGATGGTTGACTGGTAACTTCTTGTATCATGTCTCCAATATACAGGCAGGTTGCGAGCTAATTGTCTAGGATGGCCAGCTTGATCTTAATAGCTACTTTTCACTTTGTGCCTATATGTCAGATGTCATTGATAGTGGTCACACATGCAATAAACCCCCCATTAAGTATTCTGTCCATTTGCAGTTATGTATCCATCACAGTCATTCAATATACAATGCTTTCTTTCTCTCCCATATTAATTAATCCTTCCTGCAAAATGAATTACAGAGTTAGTGGTCAAGTCTGTGATTGCTGTTTAAAAGATGCAATAGATGACTTGGCACTGTGGTGAGCATCTCAATGTCCAAACCCTGGGTTATTTTAAAAGATGGCTATCAATTGTCAAAGGCAGGAAGATGATCTCCATTCATAGCATCCATGGAGAGAGGGACTGCAGATTATAGTGATGGTGACAGAATCACAACAGTAGCTTCAGGTTCTTTCTAGATATGATAAGAGCAATTTGTACAATATGGATGACACTTCCCTCTTCTATAAGCTAGACCAATCAACCACCATGTCCACTCTGAGTGATGTGGAATGGTAGAAGATACTCAAGGTCTGTGTGCCAGTGGCTTTCAGTAGTTTTATTAGGGTCAACTAGTAATTCATTACACCAAATGTGTTGGGGATAATGAACTGCAACAGATCAACATGCCTTCTCAGAAGTGTCCAGCAGCATAATCACCAGCTGTTGGGATCACACTGCTATGAGAGAAGTTGAACCAGAATGTAATGTTCAGAGATATGTAAGGATGGATAACACTGGGCCTGTTGCTCTGAAGAGGTAACAGATGAGAGAATATCCTGAGAATTGTACAATTGTATTCCAATCCTACTCTTTCATTTTCTCAATATGTGAATGAAACCAGCACTGTCAAAGGTCAGAGCAAATTCCACCTTGCACCTACTTTCAGACAAGTAGGCTGACCAAGGCTTTTGAGATAATTAATTAGGCATGCAGTATATTATGAGGCTGAGAGCCAATATTCTGTATTCTAAATGTGCGTTATCAGTACTAGCATTGGTAAATTTTGATGATGTGACAGTGGTTACAGGAATTTGATATTGGGGGGAGGGAGGAGGGGACAGTTGTTAGGAATTACAATCCTGTGTAATCATGGATGATCTGAGATACATATGCATGAACATGTATATACAAAATAACACAGGGTGTGGATGTGGCAAATATCATTTTATCATTATCTCATCATATGGTCTCTGTCAATTAGATGATTTTAAAAGGTAGATTTACATCAAGTACATGACCTTGCAACGTGTTATATGTGCTTCTCTTTTGAGATGTGGACAGGGGAGCTATACATACAAGTTCTTGAGGTGAGACCATACACTTATCTGTGACTATCTGAATAGATTTGGACATGGGGTTCTATGTAAAGCTGCAGTTGCTAGGCAATCACATGACATAGCAATCATTTCTACCTATGTTCATACTATGTGATGTTCACAAGGGAGCTATATGCAATTTGAAATCAGTGAACTATGTCCTTGAGGGGAGACTATGCACTAGAGGTATGAATCTAGACATTGTTGCTATGCAAAACTGCTATTGCTAGGCCACCACACATCCTAGCAACCTTTTATCACCTATATTCCTAGTCTATGATGGAAGTCACAAAAGAGTTATATACAAGTTTACATCAGGGGAGTATGTTGCTGAAAGGAAACCATGCAGATATGAGCATTCGAGCATATTTTCAGGCTTGGTTGCTATGCAAAGCTGCTGTTGCTAGGCAACCACACCACTAAGCAACAAAACAAAAGCAGCACTGTATTCTAGTAAGCTGATTTATAGGGGGTAGGAACCACCAGATACTTTCTAGACTGCACATTTATGTAATTCAAAGTGACATCTGAATCTATTGTCGGCCATTTTGAATTTCAGCCATGTACAGCCTCATCATTAAATTTTATAAAGTAGAAACATGAATATTCTTAATCAGCACTCTTTTTAGCACAAGAATCAGGAGAATTGATAAAGATTTAGCATGGAAAAACATCCATTTACATAAAGAGGGAGATTATTGAAATGGAACAGCATCGTATTGGCTCAAGGTAGTGTCTTTGCGTCCAAGGCAATAATGTGTGTCATAGTCATCAAGGAATTCTGTAAAATGTCTCATATTACTCAGAAAGGTTTGTCCTACATAAATCATATTAGATATTGTGCTTAGATGGGGATAAGGGCAAGTTTTATACATGTATCTGGAGCGCATTTAAGATTTTCAGTAAAAAGACAGGAACTTTGTAATTTCAATCTTCCGTCTTCCTGACTGTCTGGTACACTCAAATCTGAGCTTAAAAACATGTATCAGGGCTTAATGGAAAGCTGATTATGTCTTCTTTCCGACAAGACCAATAGCTTCAGGATCCAGACAAGGTAAGATAGTCTTAGAGCTTGGGGATTGAGCATACCCCTTGAATAACATGGTACAAAAATTGACCCAAAAGTGGTCTGAACCCGCACATGGATAATGAGCCAAAACCGGTAGTGCATCCCAAGATAATCAATGTTAACATCTTGAATCTTGTTCAGGGGACCCTAAGGATCGAAAAAATACCCGTCGCGTTGGGATGTGGGGGGGGTGCATGGTGGGCCCTATCAGCCCCCGGCCTAATGGTTCACTAGTTGTTAGTAACTTCTTTGTCTGTGCCGGTTCAGAAAAAGCCTCAGTTTTGAAGCATTCCTGCTAATTTACACATGTATAAGGATGTCAGTTAACATGCCATATAGCTGCCAACGACCTTCTAGACCAACATGATGCAACATAAAATGAGCTATGCATCCCAATAATGACAATAGCTACAACGAAAGACTTACTGAATTCTTAGGTTCCTTCAACACTGAAAAGGGTTCTCAAAATGCAAGTAGAAGGTAAAACCTGAAATAAATGTGCCAACATCATACGCTGAAACAGAAAAGAGTGAGTTATCCACTGTTTGATGGCTTCAATGTGAACTTAAACAGGAGGATATACTCACATAACCTCAAAATACTAGAGAGCAGGGACACTTTTTCTTCTTTTTTTTCGTTTCATTGCCTAAACATAGAAAATTTAATCGTGATACAAAACACAGAGAACCAAGGAGGGAAATTTCTAACCATATAAATATGCTTTTGGCACAAATTTCAGCAAATCTTCCTTGTCTCGTTTTTTCTGGCTTTTAAAGACACTATTCTCCTGATATGCATACAACGTTAAGTCCTTGCTTGTTTTTAAAAAAAAAGATCACTCACTCAGAAAACTACTAAATCCATTTTCTGTTTGTGTTCCTACTGAGTAGTCAGATTGTTGGTCCAGCTACTAATGCCTACAAATCATTGCCTCTTGATAGACAGCAGAGACTGCAGTTCCGTCCTCCCTTTGAGGAAATCAAGGCCAAATATTTCCGTGAGATGAAGAAGTTTATCAGCATCCCCAACCACTTCAAGGGTGTCAGTGATGAAAAGGACAACCTGATCTTTCCTGCTATCATCGACCGTAATGCCACTGGCTTTATTACCTGTTACAAGAAAGCTAGCGAGCTTTTCCGCAGACTGGTTGACACAGAGGATTTGTTTAAGGTGAGCCATGCTTTATTCATAGACTGCTCTAATAAACGGCTTGTTTTTTTTCACAAATTCTGGGTATGGCTTATACATGAAGTATTGCTTAGATACAAGCTACCGTAATCTCCTGCGTATAAGGGCGTCTTATACATGAATCAGATCTACACTGTGTCTTATAGGATTTTTCAGGGTGCATCTAATACACGGGGTCAGTAGAAATTCTGATTGGGTAATCATGAGTATGGTGCTGACCATATAATTTTTAGAAGGTTACAAATGAGGTAAACAAAAGTTGAATTAAATTCTAACATTATATCATTAGTTCTTTCTTCTCCATTTGAGCAATTCATCAATGTGGTGCCATGTTAAGGTATGAACATACTGCTCACATTATCTAAACATAGTTAAGAATATCTTTTTTGAGGTTCATCAGCATTATAAACAACTCCTGCCATTTGGTGTTATGCAGAATTGACACCAGATTGCAGCACTATACCATTCCTATCTAATTGGGAGCCTAGATGAGCATAGATATCTCAACAACAGGCACCACATCGATGGTATTGCTCAAATGGAGAAGAAAAAACTAATGATACAATGTTAGAATTAAGTTCTACTTTTTGACAGGGCTTGGATAGGTTCCTCCTCACTGTACGATGCAACCACTCTGAATGACGGTTTGGCACAAAGGCTATGACGTCATTCGGAACACTGTTGCCGGGCAACAGCCACTGTTGACAAATCTCCATAGAGAGAGTTGTCATGTTCACCAAGGTTGCTAGGCTACCCTAGTTACTGTCAATAAAATGGTTTGTTGACAGAGATTGAGCAGTTTCGTCCTATAGGGACTCATCAGGCATCTGTTTTGTACTAAATGGTGGCTGTGAAGTCAAGTGGTCTCAAATCTAGTGAAGACTTGAAGTTTTTGGGCCAGGGTGACAGCACAGCTGTTGATTAGGCCCACCAAAACTATTCAAGGATAGTTTTAGTCTTAGATATATCACTCAGGTGAAGATATCTGTGCAGAATTTATTTATTAGAAAATAAAATTTCCATATTGGCACAATAAAGCAGGGTTATTGTTGGTGTTCCGTGAAATATATATAGAGAGATCAGTACCATATAAAGTCAAGAAAGTCCAAAATCCCTTCACAAAAAAAAAAAAAAAAAAATTTAGAATTAAGTTCTACTTTTGTTTACACATCATTTGTGACATTTTAGAAATTATATTGGGAGTGCATCACTGCGCCATGCCTCCCTTAGTCTCTCAGCGGTCATGGCAGACAAATGACTTAAAACATGTAGTGACGGATGTTAAAGAAACATTGCCTCGGTAAATGTGGTGGGGTGTGCTTTCTACATTCCCATAGATTCTGTCACCATCATCCCCCCTCCCCATTAGACTAGGGTCCGGGCACAATGCCACAAGGGTAATCTCACTTCGGTGTGGATACAACCCGTGGGACCTCTCACCTTTGAGTGTCATCCGTAAGGAAGGCACAAGGTGAGATAAAATTCGACCACCACCAAATTATTGGAGGCACTCTACGTAGAAGGTGCGCCTTCTATGTGAACCATACTCTAGAAGTTTGGGGTGCGCCTTATACGTGAGGTTATTCAAAAAAAAAACAATCCAGGAGCATTAGGTGTGCCCTCTACGTGAACCAGCCCTCTCTGAGTTCAGGGTGCACCTTCTATGTGAGCTGCGCCTTCTACAAGGGAGATTGCGGTAGTTACCCTTAGTATCATCTATCTCACATAAAGTATATAAAGACATTCTTTTCTTTTCAGTTCAAGCCACAACTTTACATTTTATTGTGTGATGTGTTGAACAATTCTAGAAACCTACCATATGCACCAGATTTCTACATATTCATTGGCCCAAGGATACCTCTGTAGGGGCTCATGGAGCGACTTATATAGTTTTGGCTCCCTATTTGAGAGGGCAGGTCAGTCGGTGCGGTTACCACCGGTAGGACCAGAGGTCGCTTCGATCTCTGGCCGCTACGGGATGGTGGTCGTCGCTGCTCCAGTCCCTACCTGGGACCGCATAGGGAAGTCAGTCGGCTTCTGGCTATGGCCAGAGCAACACCTGCTGAGCATCGAGCTATCCTTATAGCACTACCTCGAACTCATAAATAAACATGTGCCGGTTGCACTAACCTGAGCTAACTTGTCTGGTTTTGCTTGATATTAACATATCTCGAAGCCAACCGAAGTTATATAAGAACTCGAACCATTACACTGGTGACCTGTCTTGGTTTTAGTGCGCGACCCTGGAGGTCGAACCAAATCATGACAAACCGACCCAAGGAGACTTGGGGTCCGACAGTGCTGAGTCCACTGAATCTGACTTCAGCGACTTAGGTTCTGAAGGAAAGGCGCCACCACTTACGGTTGGTACAGGCCGAAGCCTGACTATCGAAACAGAAGATGGTTATACAACGTTTGCCGACTCCTTTACAGAAAAAGTAGTTTGAACTCCTAAGGTGACAACTGCCCATATATAAATGACTTCGAATCCGAAGAAACCGCATTTATCAGGACCACTAAAGGATGTATTCCTACAAAATCATGATGATGAATACTTCGGTTCGAAGACACGCGGCTACCACTGTTAGTACTGCTACACCAACACCGCATACAAACAGGAAGTCCCTGGAAGGCTTAAGTACATCTATATTTGATATAGGTGGAAGCCAAAGCCAAGGAATAACTGCTAAAGAATACTTGAGACAACAAGCAATCAAACGAGAAGATAATGAGACTTGACCAACAGAAAAAGTTGGAAAACTGAACGCAAGGTATTGCGACTATGAAATCTCGAAAAACAATGCGAGAAATATGAAAATGAACAAAAGATCTTATTTTTTACTTTGAACAATCTTGAACAAAATGTAGAAAATAAGGAAGCTAGAAACATCTCTCAAAAAAGAGTGTCTGGTTATCCAAAAGAAACTTGAATTAACTAGAGCCGAATTGGAAATAATAATAATAGAGATTTGTAGTGGTCAGCGGAAAATGTTATGGAGAAACCGGGACTCGAACCCGGGACCCTCCAACTTCGAAGCGGAAGCTCTACCCTTGAGCTGGTTCGGTATGGTATACATAGGGGGAGTGACACAATCAAGTGAACAGTCCCTCTGAAGGCTCTGCGCACCCGACGGGGGAACGAACCCCTACACTCGTCCCAACCAACTTCAACCGTATCCCGCCCAGAACCCGTCCTCCAGTCCAGTCTGAACGGTACCAGTACTGAGTCACACACAGCATTACGCTCTCCTGTTCCCAGGACTTACTGTGGGTGCCACCTGTTTCCAAGTCTCCCAGCACTAGCAAGTTGAAGCGCTTGTCTATACCATACCGGCCCAGGTACCGAGCTCTCTAAAGGTCCCCCATCCGAGGCAGGACCACTCGTTTTCTCCACCAGTGTAGTGGTCAGCGGAAAATGTCATGGAGAAACCGGGACTCGAACCCGGGACCCTCCAACTTCGAAGCGGAAGCTCTACCCCTGAGCTACTTCCCCTGGCCTGACATTCTCTACCTTCCAACTACCCTGGATCGGTATGGTATACATAGGGGGAGTGACACAATCAAGTGAACAGTCCCTCTGAAGGCTCTGCGCACCCGACGGGGGAACGAACCACTACAGATTGAAGACTTGGACAGCATTTCTGCTGTCCAAGTCAAACGAGACATGGAGAGGAAATTCATACCTCGACGAAGCGAACCCAAAAGCCTCATGAGACTTTCAGGGCTTTCGGATGCGAGCTGCAGACCCTACTGCATAAAGCCTGTCCTAGTGTTGGTTTGAATGAGGAGTACTTCATCAATGACCTATTACCTCAGTTTATACAAGGACTGAGAGACGAGGAACAGCAACAAGCAAAGCAGCTTGGAAAGAGCTGGCCCAGGTGAGTGCGACACACCTTCCCCAAGACCATCTGCTGTCCAAGTCAAACGAGACATGGAGAGGAAATTCATACCTCGACGAATGTTTAGTAAGAAAGCCCCTGGTCGATATGTCAGACCCAAAACTGAACCCGCTTCTGTGGAAGGAACGAACCCTTGAGGTCTGAGGTCCTCACTTCGACATCTAATGCTACTACCACTGTAGCAACCCCATCACAAATGGATGTGATGGGGTTGTGGTCGATGATGGAAGAAATGATTAAAACCTTTACTGAAGCCATGACCATGAGACGGCCCCGACAGAGGGTGGATCGATCTCGGTTACGGTGCTGCCGATGTCAAGAGATGGGTCATTATGCCCATGAATGTACTGCTCCGAAGCCTGTACTTGCTTCAAACACTTCAGGGTGTGCCCATAACGAGGAAACGATTCGCGACTGGAGCGTTAGCCAAGTTGGAAAATTGGTACGCACCAGCAATGCTGCTCGAAGAGTTGCCATCATTCCTAAATCCTACTACTGGACTACCACATGGAAGGAATGGTTTTCGAATTTCACAGATGACATGTGTTGTAACGCATGGTCTCCTGAAGAGGCACTGCCACATCTGATCAGATGTTTGAAGGCCGGACCAGGCAAGATTGCAACGGCCAAATGGAACGAGGTGTATAACAAACGTGGCACCTTCACAGATTTGGTGGAGTTTGCAAGTGTACTTCTGTATAACTTGGTAACCGAGGACCCTATGATGGTTTTTAAGAAGCGAACCCAAAAGCCTCATGAGACTTTCAGGGCTTTCGGATGCGAGCTGCAGACCCTACTGCATAAAGCCTGTCCTAGTGTTGGTTTGAATGAGGAGTACTTCATCAATGACCTATTACCTCAGTTTATACAAGGACTGAGAGACGAGGAACAGCAACAAGCAAAGCAGCTTGGAAAGAGCTGGCCCAGGTGAGTGCGACACACCTTCCCCAAGACCATCTGCTGTCCAAGTCAAATGAGACATGGAGAGGAAAGCCATACCTCGACGAATGTTTAGTAAGAAAGCCCCTGATCGAGATGTCAGACCCAAAACTGAACCCGCTTCTGTGGAAGGAACGAACCCTTGAGGTCTGAGGTCCTCACTTCGACAGCATCTAATGCTACTACCACTGTAGCAACCCCATCACAAATGGATGTGACTAAGATGATGGAAGAAATGATTAAAACCTTTACTGAAGCCATGACCATGAGACTGCCCCGACAGAGGGTGGATCACTCTCGGTTACAGTGCTGCTGATGTCAAGAGATGGGTCATTATGCCCATGAATGTACTGCTCCGAAGCCTGTACTTGCTCGTGTTACGGCTATCAAAGAGGGCGAGGATGAAGCAAGAAATGAGGAAAACTAGAGGGGGTCACATTTAGGGCAAAAGATGTGATCCCTGAAAGGAACTGCCAAAATACCGGAAACGGCGAGATTGAACTGTCCTACAAGCCAATTCCTCCCGGGAGTCTGGTAAGTGAGAAGGATCCTCACTCCAGTCAGGGCCGGGAGCTTTGATGTGACGGCGGATCAGGTGATCTGAGGCCGTAGGGAGAAATTCTGCATCAAAGATGAGGAAGGGTGGGTCCGAGAGCTGGCCCAGGTGAGTGCGACACACCTTCCCCAAGACCATCCATGTTTAGCTTTTTTGAAAGGTTTTGGATGGGAGCTTGGTGACTCTGTAGAACAAGTTCGATTTGCTGAGAATTCTTCCCCACTAGGAGGGAAAAGATGGTATGTCACTGTATCGGTGAAGGAACAGGTCGGGGAATTCTTGATAGATACTGGTGCCAGCCATTCTTGTATCTCCAGGAAGTTCTTTGAACTGATGTCGGGTAAATGCTTCGCCATGTGCCCCACCATTGCCGAAATCAGTGATGATGGAATAATTGGGCTGGACTTTGCTAGTTTGTATGGCGCCGTATTAGACCCACAACACGGTTTATTGAAGGTTAAGCATCCATACAACTGCGAAATCCGTTGTGTATTAAGACAGTAGTGCAGACTGAAAATTCCTCCTGGAACTACCTGTGACATGTTGTGTTTCTCCAACCTAGCTTTCAAGGGTGCCAATGCAGTGTTCAAACCTAGTCAGGAGAGCCTGAGTTCTCTAGGATTGGAATCTGTTGACACCCTGGTTGGCAATGGAGCTTGGACAGTGACCAACCGAGGATCTGACCTTATTTATTTACATAAGAGCGAACATGTAGGGCAAATGTCCCTAACTGAATGTATTTCTGAAGCACACTTCGAAAGGGAGACCCGATACCTGTTAAGAAATTGACAGACAAGCTGGACAAGCTTGTTGACGACTCTTCATTGACCGACGTTGATGAGAAAAGGAGACTTCGAAATCTGTTAACAGACTATTTCCCTGCCTTCGGGGAGGATGGAGGTCCGGTGGGTAGGACTGATAAAGTCCTACACGGAATTGACACAGGGGATGCTAAACCCTTTAAGATTCCTTATCGGAGGTTGCCTCTGAAAAAGAAACTCGAAGTGGAAAAGCAAATCATTAATCAATTGAAGCAGGGAGTTATAGTACCTAGTACTAGCCCTTGGTCTAGTGCTGTTTGCATGACCACGAAGAAAGACGGAACCATAAGGTTCTGTGTGGATTATCGAAAGCTCAACGGTTTAACTAAAAAGAATTCTTATCCTTTACCTAGGATTGATGAAACTTTGGACTCTCTTGGAGGGAATAAGTATTTCTGCACCCTAGACTTACAGTCCGGGTATTGGCAAATTGGATTGAAGACATGGAAAAGACAGCCTTTTCGAGCCATATGGGATTATTCCAATATAACGTACTACCCTTCTGGTTATGTAATGTGCCAGCAATGTTTCGAAGCCATGATGGAGACCATGTTAAGTGACCTTTTATGGAAACGCTGTCTGGTATATCTTGACGACATAATCGTATTTGGAAAAACGTTTGAGAATTGTGCTAGCAACCTCAAATTGGTCTTGAAGCGAATTCAAGCCAATGGATTGAAGCTTAAACCTAAAAAATGTAATTTGTTTTAAACATCTATTACTTATTTAGGCCGAATTATAACGCCTGATGGCATACAAGCCGACCCTGAGAAACTCATATCAGTTTCGGAATGGGCTAAGCCAGAAAATGCCAGGGAGATTCCATCTTTCCTGGGTTTTTGCTCATCCTATAGAGACTTTATCCCGAACTATTCCAAAGTAAGTTATCCCTCACAGATACTTGAGCATTGGACTCCAGGACGGGTTAAAGGACGTTTTCCATGGGGTAACGAGCAAGACAAGTCTTTTCAGGCTATAAAAGATTTGTTTGCAAATACGCCCATGCTGAAATATCCAACTTCGGGTGGGCATTTCATCCTCGATACTGACGCTTGCAATGATAGCATAGGGGCTGCTCTGTCTCAGGTCCAAGATGGAGCCGAGGTTCCCATTGCTTTTGCATGTTATACTTTGAATAAAGCGCAAAGAATTTACTGCACCACTAAACATGAGTTATTGGCTGTGGTGGTGTATACTAAGAAATTTCGGAACTTTCTATGGGGTTCCGACTTCCCGTTGAGAACCGATCGCTCGTCTTTTTTTTTTTTTGTTCCAGCTTTGAAGTGGCTTCTGAACTTCAAGGATGCTGAAGGGATGATTGGGTGCCGGTTAGCTCATTTATCTGAGTTCGGATTGCAACACAGCCACATCCAACATTGAGCAGGCTCGAAACATGTAAATGCTGATGCCCTGTCTAAAAGACCGATACGAAAGTGTCAGAAACTTGATTGTGATGATAGTGGGGCACACAATGCTGTGTTGGCGGAGGTTCGAACCCGAGGAAAAGCTCAAAGGATCGAACCTTTGCCAGACCTCTGTGTGGAGAATGTTATTGAATGGTCCCCCGAGACCATCAAGCAGTTCCAACAGAATGACCCTGCAATAAAACAGGTACTTCTACTGCTCAAGAATGGTGAGAGGCCAGAAAGGCCTACCATCTCTATTGAAGACTGAGAAACTTGTAAGTTTTTAGCTCAGTCGACTGAGCTGGAAATCATAGACGGGCTGCTTTGTCGTTGGAAGACTTGTCCTACCAAGGATAAAATTTTGCAAACAGTGATCCCTATGGCAATGAGACGTGAAACTATGTATTTCTGTCATGGCCACAAAACAAGTGGACATTCCAGGAAGAAGAGGTCACTCGAACGCCTCTCCAGACGCTATTATTGGCCTGGAATGAGTAGCGATCTTACCAGATGGGTCATGACATGCCCTAAATGTGGTAAGAATAAGCCAGGCCCCAGTATGGGTAAAATGCCCTTGATGCAAGAACTGTTCGGGGTAAGATAGCTATTGGTGTCATAAGTGGACTAGAGCCCACACCTCGTGGGAACACTTGCATGATGGTAGTTTCGGACTACTACACGAAACATACTTGTGTATTCCCACTACCTAATCACAAAGCCGCTACTTGTGCTAGTGCATTCGTCAGAGGATGTGTCCTACATCTAGGCGCACCTCTAATGATGCACTTTGATCAAGGAAGGCAATTCGAGTCAAACCTATGGCAGGAGATGTGCCATTATTTGGCGATATGTAAAACTTGAACTAACCCATACAGACCCCAGTCTGATGGCCAGGTGGAAAGATTCGAAGAAAAAGCTTAAGAGAACTGATGTGAATCTAAAATCAAATCACAAGGAAAATGTCTCGCTAGGACACAGGAGTAGAGTAGGAAGAGGATGCTGGTATCTTCTGATAAACCACCTCAGACTTCTGGGTTAAAAAAGAAATGTTGAGTAGGAGAGAGGCGCAGCCCACAACTTGCCCTGAGGTCTGCCGTTACTTAAGTCCTGGTACACAACGAGTGTATGTATATGTCCTGTACTGTGTAATGTTATTTGTTAATGAAAGTTGAGATACTTTGAAACCGACACAAAGTAGTGTCAGGTGCATCGAAGTGCCCCATTCATGGTTCCTGTGGGTAACAGACAGCAAAGCTTACATGCACGTAAAATACTGCATGTGTTTCTGTTGAACTCACGATGATATGAACAGTGTAGGTACACAGCAATGCAACGACCAAGCAGAGATAAAAATCCTCGAACTACGACAGGCGTTGCTTGACGTAATACCAATTCTTGCCGCGGCGGGAAAGGTGGCGTGCCGATTAAAAACTGGAGTAGCACAGCCCCCTGCGCGCATGTGTACCGAACCGCCGAGAGTTGTGCACCC